>CM076415.1:16609799-17809799 GCA_038363315.1 Mugilogobius chulae | reverse complement strand
ATCTTTGTTCTGAGAGTGTGAGCCTCTCTCTCACATGCACACATCCGTGCACACGCACACAGGTCCAGTGTTTTGGTTTCCTGGCCTGCCCTATTGTACCCTGACAGTCTTTAATAAATGGTCCTCTGTGTATTTGTGTGTGTGCGTGTAGACTCATCTATCATCCCTCCCCGGCTTCATGTCACCACCAGCGTGACACTACTCAGCACTACTGATCGCCCAGCGTCACCTCAGCTCCTCCAGGGAACTTCACACACTCTCAGACTGGTTCTTTTAGGGAAAGAATATGCACAAACTTGCATCCTCATATGTCTGCGAAGGGGGAGAGATGTGATGTACCCCTGGCCTGCAGGGAGCGGACAGACAGCAGAGAGGGTTCCCCTCCCCCGCCTCCGGGCAGCAACTGGCTAAAGCTGAAGGGTCCCAGCACCAGAGCCTCTTTCATAGGCCTGAATGGACTGGCCTTATTTATATTCACACTCTGTCACACAGGGGGACCCCAATCTCACAATGCCACAGTGGCTTTGTCCGGCAGCTCTGTATTTATGTGTGTGTGTTGTTTAATCGGGGCATGTTGCCACTGTGAAGTCTGTGCATGAGAATTCATTGCTGTGTGTATTCTTAAAGTGTATGTGTGTGTTTGTGTGCTCTAATGGAATGCCTCCCTTTTCTATTCAGCAAACACACATCACAGGCAGCCGGCCAGGTTGTGTATGTATAAATATATATAAATATATAGCACCATGTGTGCGTGTAGCCCATCTGTGTGGACCTTACCTCTGTGTTCAGTTGTAACCCAGAGCAGCGCTTTCATTTTCCTGTCATAACGTGTATTGATTTGCCTCAGCCTTGCAGGGACACACACACACTCCTGCAGATGATCCTAAAGTCATACACAGGACGTGCACAAGTGCACACATGTACACGCACGCACACACACACACACACACACAGTGATATTTTTGCTCTGTTTATACACACACATAGTTTGTCTCTGGATGGGGAACATTGGGCTAAAAAAAAGATCCCTGTTGGAGAGAGATTAGTTCTCCCATATGCTCCCCTTAGCGGTAGCACACATACAGCCAGTGTCACATATTCTTTTTGACATAAAACAGTAAGTACGGCTGATTGCTAAATTAATCTTCCACGTCAGCCTGGCCCTGTGCTCCCCTTGGCTTGGAGAAAGTGATCACTCTCGCCTTCCTTAGTGTTTTCTCATTTTCCCTAGCTTACCCTTTCTGCTCTTCTCACACCTACACCCCCCCTACCTAACCACCTCCAACTCTATTTGTATTGTAATTGCCTTGGTAAACAGCACCACTTTGGCACTGAAGCAGCTCTGATAGCTTGTGTTTGGGATGCATTAAGAGTGGCGATGCAGACGCTCAATGCTGTGTGTGTGTGTATGTTTGTGTGTGTTTGCGTGTCTGTTGAAGATTGAGCACTGTGCATCACATAGCCTCCTCCTTATGCTCATTTTTTTGCACACAAATTGTTGTGGCCTTTTTGGCTGTTTATCACCAAAGCCAAGATAAAGTTACTGTTATTCAGACATGTGCAGGTTTTACTAAGCATTCTCCTTGTTTCCTGCACTCTTTGTTTTGGAAATAAAATATATTTAGTTGTATCTATCTGACACATTCACATAACCATAATAAACCATATTTACATTCTACACACTTCCCAGTTGTACCACAAAAAAAGAATGCTATTACATGCTTAGACATTTAGTGTAACTTTTGTAGATATTTGTGCCCCCGTTTTAAAACTGTTCATGTTTGTTTGTTCTCTTCACAGTAAGACGATCATCTCATTCTCTTGCCACTGACATGTTTGAACAGCACTTAGGAGCTCACCTCCTTCAGGTAAGAATCCTATTATCTCTGATACAATGATATTTAACATTTCCACTATTGTAGCCTGAGTGGTTCTAACATAACTTCAGCTTTTGTTTGTCTCCTGTACCTCTTCGTATATTTTCCGTCAGACTCCTGGATGCTAATAAATGTCAAACTCTGTCATATTGTTGGCTGCCAAAGTGCCAAATGCATCCTCTTCCTCCGACAGATAAATATATTCAGAAGTTTTTTTTTTGCCCCAAACCCTGGAAGCGGAACTACTGTATGGGATGTTAAGATGAAACTATACTATTTGTATATTACTCTTTCAATTTATCAGAAAGTAGCATTATGTTAAAGTGAAAACAGACAACCTTATACATCTGCTGTTTTGGCATATTTTAAGAAGACAGGAGGGAGTTTGGTACGACTGCGCAGATAGAAATCAAATTAACGCTCCACAAAAACGGTATGATTCCTTCCCAACCGCCTGCCTCTGTAATAGCCTGATAATTGCACTTTAGTTCTCCGACGTTCAGGCTGGGCTGGTTTCTCCCTCCCTCACACCGCGACACATGCACGACACCCCAGACCAGGGCCATTCATTTGCATACTGGATGTGTCAGTGGCATAAATTACCAATACCATTTTAAGCACCAAAATAGCAATCATTCTCCTGGACGGAAGTGGCAGCAGCTACAGTGTGTATGTGTACGCTTGTTATGACGATTAATATTATTCTCAGATGCAGTCCTCTTCTAATGGGCTGGCTGTATACCTTTCACTTCTCATTAGAATCAGTGCGGGCAGTAATGACTTTGGCCCAAACCAGTGTCTGGAAGTCTGTGTACGTCTAGGTTCCACTTTATTACATCTGATTGAAACAGCTCTGGGCTATGGGTCGCCTTTCTTACAAGCTTCTCTATTTGTATATGTGTGCCATTTTTTGACTGTGCTCTTGTAGACAGCTGTTGTAGAAGAAGTCTGCGTCAATGGGACTTGTCTGTTTATGCATATGAGAGAGCAAGAAAAAAGAGAGCAAGAGAGAGAGGGGGGAAATGCACTTGTGAATTGAGAGAGGAGGCCGAGGGGTGACGGGATGTTTGTTCTCTGGCTCATTGTAATTTGTTCGATACACACTAATTGCTCTAATTTGTCTGTCTTGTTTCTGTTTGCCTTTATGCCGGCGCTTGTGTATGTGTGTGAATACAGTCTCTGGATGGCTTTGTGTTCGTGGTCAGCCAGGAGGGACGTTTCCTTTACATCTCAGAGACTGTTTCAATCTACCTGGGCCTCTCACAGGTAAGAAACACTCCATATATGCACTGCTTTTGACCGTGACTGATAAAATGCACTAATTTCAAATAGTTGATGTTCTAAAAGACAATAAATATGTTAACCATTGCTGAGTCATGGTTATATCAAACAGGCTAAAAACTTCTCAGTGACTTAATGTCACTTCAGTACGCTTTGTTTCAGCTTGCATGGGACAAAGTCAGAGTCAGAGAAGATGTAAAAACTGAATCACTGAACCACTACTTCCATATGTTTAAGAATAGCCATATCTTTGGGTATTAACTGCCTACTGTCACAGAAAAACACAGACTTTCTTAATTATAAGTTAAGCCACATGAGTTTACACACTCTTAGCTTAAAGAGGAGTACAGCAAATAAAGATCAAGTCCTCAAAAAGCTTGACGCTTCGTACATGATCAAGTCTAAGTTGTGTGAAATATGAAGTTGGCTAGAAGTAACTGTGGACCCTTGTCTGTTGAGTGAACTCTACTTTTTCCATATTGTGGGACAAATTAAGTTTTTCTGAAGTTACTGTTATAACAAGCACAGAACCCTCTTATTTCAATACAATACCCAATTCATTTTGGTAGAGCTTTTTGTTTCCCTAAACCCAGGAAACATGGCTGTTGTTATTTTGAGCCTTTTCATGCTTTTCTAACAGTTGTAAAAGCGATTCCAGACTCATTTTGCTGAATAAATATTAAGCTCAGAATGCATTAGGTAAGAAACAGAGTACAACATGTGGCTTCAAAAATCTTCAAAAAATAGTAAATAGTTTCTTTTCTTGTTTAAGCTGCTTAAAATCAAATACAGCACATTTAAGTTTAGCCAAGTATGTGAAACATATTCCTAGTAATATAGAATTTAAAATTATCGAATTGGGAAATGTTAAACGTGACAAAGAAAATAATCCCTTGAGTGAACTGCTGTTTGAGTAGTTAAAGTGTGTAGTTCAGGGCAGGAACATCCTGCAGCAAGGTCACACACAGTCACATATGGAACATCAGAAAAACTGTGAAACTGTTTCCATGAGCTGCGAGAACTGTCAGTGAAAACTTTGTAACAGTTAATATCAAGTTATTACTGGACTTTATTACTCTGTATAAAAAAATATTTTCATAGTGTACAGATTTTATTATTGAGCATTTTTCATCAAATCGTAAACATTAATGCTAAAAGGTTCACAAAGTTGTTTTCATGTATTGACTGTTAAATTACAGTGTTTTGTTATAGTTAAAGTTAGGCCTAGTTTACAAGACAACGTTCCCAAGAAAACCGTCACAGTCGTAACGTTTTGTGTTCACAGTTTATATGGTGTCGTGGCCAGCTAATCTTCCTTTACATGGAAACACAAATAGACCGAAAATGATGTAGTTCTTATGCCGGGTCAGAAGGTGGCGGTATTGTCCTAGGACTCCAGATGACCTTACCGTGAACCCACGCAGCATACGATAACACGAGCATTGACAGGTTTACAAGTTCTTCATGAAAATAAAATGACAAACGAAGCAACAAGGACCAGCGCGCGAGCAAAAAGGGAGATTGCTTGCTTGAAACAAACACGGAGGTTCGAGGACCAGTGCGTGAGTAAGAAACAGATCGCTGAGAGCTGGACACAAACACGGGGAAGACGGCTCGCAAACTTTATTTATTTGTTTTGAACACACGAATTTGAATGGACTCATTGAATCAACACCCGGAGAGGCCTTGGATTAGTTCTGTGTCTCCTCTGCAATAGCAGGTAAGAAAGCTGGACGCATTGGCTTTACTTTATGACAATGAAAGGTGCTTTGGTTTAAGAGACATTTTTGGTGACTGGGCAGTCTTCTTCTACTGTGTGAAAGTAGTGGTTACTGCACGTCAGTGACGTGACCGTCTTCATTGAAACCGTATTTTCCTGTTTACACCGCGGTGTATCCACCGAACGTCCTCGGTGAAACTACTTCTTGAATCGTATCCAGTGGAACGCCGATTCAATGAACACGGAGCTCGTTGTGGTGTAAAAGATAAGCCAATTTGACACGGAAACGTCACGGATTCGTGAAAACTCGTTGTCGTATAAACTGCCCCTTATATAGAGGGTGAGTTCCATCACATAAAACTTTGTACCTCAGATTCAAAGCACCGGAGCCTCTTAAGTCCGAGTGGTCTACTCTGGGCCGGACAGTGTGTGCCTGCTCAGCCCGCCTGTCTCGAGTGCTGTCCCTCACCCTCTCTGTCTCTCTCCAGGTGCTCACCTCTGTTGATTGCCTGTGGCCTCTTGTACTGTGAATGTTAAGTCCTGCCATTTTGCCCAGATGCATAAATAATAACAGTAATTACTGGCCCAGCAATCAAAGTGTCGCCCCAGCGCACTGGGCCTGTCTAGGGGAACAAATCGATAGGCATCTTAAAAGCCACATTGATTGTAGGGAGGGGAAAAAACACCAAGGGGGAAGGGAAGATAGATAGAGACAGGCAGAGAGAGTAAGAGAGAAGAGGTGTGATAAGATGGTCCACAGAAAGAACCAGTGCAAGTGCGAAGAATCAAGTTAGTGAAACAACAACTGGACAATTGTTTTTAAATGAAGAATCTCAAGCTTGACTAACATATCTGCAGCCTTAGAACAATTCATCCACAACACTTAGTTGTATTTACCTCAACTTAACTGTGGGCTAAGTGACTCTAAAGGAATTCAATAGGAAATGGGTTTTCTTTGGAAACTCTGGTTTCCTCCTTCTGTTCAAAGACACTATAGGCGCTCTATAGGTGAATTTTTGATCAAGATAGCCTTTTATACATGCATTAACAATAGTGCCTAGTCTAGTTTTAGCAATAGAAACACACCCCACACCATACACTACCAGTACTATGTCTATATGTAAGGCTAAAAGACATTTTACATTCATACCTTGTGTCATCACTCACAGCTGACACAGATCTACCTCACAACCTTCTACTTTATCACCGGGCCTCAGTAAATCGGAATGTAAGCTGCCCTACTGTCATTACAACTGCACCAAGAACAAAGTCAGCTTCTAATTTTAAAGCATACTGTATGTGGAAATGTACATAACCTATTTGTTTCCATGACTCAGAGCTTAAGTGTTTCTGTACCAATGCTTAGGAATGTTATGTTACATTAAGAAACAAGACAAGGATAGAAACGTGTTCCCTGTACTGTAAAGAATTGAAGATACACAATGCAGACAAACAATCAAAGTAAAGTTCAGCAGAGAAGTAGAAAAAGTCGAGAGCCACTTGTAAAAGGTGGTCACAACAAAAGTGTGTGGAACAGAGAAGCAGACAGACAATTACCAGAAAAAAGAGAAACGAAATGTGCTGCAGAAAGAGAGACAGTGGTAAAGAGACGAGAGCGGCCGTGCGAGTGTGTAAATAGAGTTTAAATGTGCAGTAGGAGCCAAATTCGCCTTGGGATTGCCTAGGTAAACAAGACAGCCGCGGCTTTGCTGGAGATGCTAATAAAACAGAGCTGTTCTTATCAGCCCAGCAGATGGCCTAACCCATCACATCTACTCAAACAGGCCTAAGCCATCAGCATTCTAATGAAATTATTTATGATCGAAGATTACGCTCCAAACCTTGAACATACAATGGCAGCTTTACTTTCAGGAGGAGATGAGCGCAGGTGGGACAGACAAGTTTATGACGAGGCACACTCAGTGAGAGGCTTTAGAGAGAGTACAGAGGAATGCATGTATGTCTATGAAGACAGAAGAACAAAGGAGTGCAGGAGAGAGGAGGACATGAGGGAGAGAGGACAGACAAACAAACACAGGGTGTAACTGGTGGTTTGTTGTAGAGGACGCACTGCCCCTCCCCGTCTGACCCCCGCGCCCCGCTCACACAGCGCTCGCTCCCCTGACAGGGGGCTGCTTAGCCGGCTTAGCTCAGGTCAAGCACCTTGACCAAGGGCACAGCCGGACGCTCGCTCCCTGGTGCCCCTCGCATCGCTTTTCTGTTCCATAGAGACAGGCGTTCGGAAATACAGTAATAGAAATCAATCAAGCACAGACCTGGCATAAATTAACTAATATTAAGTTCAGACACATTTTTCAATTATCATAAACATTACTAGAGCCAGGAAGTATATTTCTACAAAGTTTAAGTGAAATGTGTTATTAATACATCATTTTCTCTTTTTTGTTTGTTTTGTTTTGTTAGGAATTACAATTTAGTGCAGTAATCAAAGCTTTGTTTATTTTTTGTATATAACAAACTGAGATAGTGATGAGCAGACTGAAAGAGTGGGAGACTTTAGGGAATCTGTGTAGAGTTGAGAGCCGAGAGTTATTGGTCTACTCCAAGGTTTAAATTGTCAGACAAATGTTCTGGGAACAGGATTCAAGTTATTGTAACTTAATTCTTCAGTTTTTATTAATTGTTCATTTTCCACGTACTATTGTTCACCATTATCTTTTACTAACTCTCATTTGACATGAACAGAAAAAGCGTTTCTTGGAATATATGCCGTAATAGATGGGGATAGACCTGGGGGGACGCGGCACAGTGTCAAATGGGGCATTGTATTGAGGTGACTGGAGAATATGAAGAATTGCATTGGGAGAGCAGACACTATGGATGAGGAAGTAAGTGTAGGTAAGGGGCGCGACTACAGCGAGGAATAAAAGACAAAAAAGGGAATAAATGGGGTAAAGAGAAGGGAGGACGGATGGTGGATTGAGGGAGGGCAGAATTGATCTGGGAATGGTTAGTATGCAGCCCCTCGCTCGCCCCCCTCTCTCCCTCTCCTCTCCCATCAGTCAGTGAGGGGCTGAGGGCTCACAGACTGTGTTGTGGACCACTGCCCGGATGCCTCATACATATTAAAGCCCCCTGCTATTATTTATATCATGTCTCTGCTTCCCCTGCTCGCTGCCCCTCGCCCCCCCTCCATACATCCAGGCACGTGCACATATACCTTCAGACAGACAAGTTCTCACACAAACAGTGGCAGTCTAGTCACATAGCCCATCTGAATGATCTGGGCGCGTCTCCCTGCGCGCCACCTCCTATACCTGTTTTTATGTCTGACTCATCCTCCATGTCGCTCCGTCTTCTGTTCATTCTCTCATTTGTCTCTCATTTTTTTCATTGCCTGCCTCTTTCACTTGATGGAGTGATGTTGTTCAGATTGAACTGAAGTTTCATAAAGCACAAGATTCCAAAGTAAAAACAAGTAAAAGACAGTAGCAAAGTTTTCAACATTTTACTGTAATAAATATGGTTTATTTATTTATAATACAACACTGTTGAAGCTGATCACAAGCCAAAGTGTAAAAGAGTTTGAAGAATTGTGTTTGTGAGGAAAAAAAGAATAATAACATCTTAATAAGGCTTACAGCAGTGGTTCTCAACAATTTCTCGGGCGTTCCTTGTGATGTGAAAATTAAAAATATATATTTTGTTTAAGGTTTGACATCTTTCAAATGCAAACATATATTTAGACTGATGGCCTTTATTTCTAGACTTCCAAATAAAATGAAGCATAAAACGAAAGACTACATTATCACTTTGTGCTTGTGGGGGTCACACATATGGTTGTTTTTTTGGGACTCGACTAAACAATAAGTAACTGTGAGAATAAATGAACAGTGTAACAGTTACCAAAAAGAGAGTCCCTAACTTTAATAAATTAACCTTTTAAGCATCAAAGTTGCACGTCAGGTTCTCCATTTTTCATTCCCAGCCCAAATGTCCAGACTCAACTTTTCAAGCAGTTGTATAAAAAGTATAAAGAAATATCAGTTTTAAATCTACTTTAAGTAGTATATTCACTGTATTGCATATGAACGATCTCAGCTACTAAAGGGTTAATGTAAACATTTTTTGAACAACCCCTTTAAATTACATTTGTATAAATAAAGAGACGCATCAAGGTCATTCTACCAAAAGAAACATGTACCAAGCGTTTTGCAACCAATTAGACTAATTGGCAACATTTTCAAAAGATGAAAGTGAAAGGTAATTTAGAAAGGCATAGATACTATTAGTAGTGCATGCTTGTAATATCAACACTTTCAAGTGCCATTGAATTAAAGCAGAGAGGACTTTCACTGACAATTATAGCTTTATTCAAGGACAAATTCCAAGTTAGAACATAATAAAACACAATTGTAAAACACTGCTCTTTGGACGACTGCTCCGTTGTCAAAATAATAATAAAAAAAAACAAATAAATAAAAAGAGAGAAAAGAAAGTAATTTTGAGTGTGTTTGCGCTCCACCACATAGCGCCTCTTTCTTGATGTCCACTCTAAGATCAGAAACATGGGAGGGCACTTTGCAGTCAAATCTTTATTCATAACCCTGCTAGCATTTTCCCTCATCTACAGTAAGATAAAAAACAGCACATTTCTTGATGTAATAAGTAGCAAAAGATGCCCAAAGCAAGATTTATTCAGTGAAATCAAACCCGGACCATTTGCTTGTCAAAACTCCAGCCTCAATGTGTAAATGCAAACGCTTCATTTTTACGCATTAATGAATGAGTCAGTTTTGATGTCAGAATCAAAAGGAATGCTGAAGAGATTGCGGGCACCTAGTGTAATTACAGGCCCCAGTTTCTGCACCAAGGCCTGAGTGCTTAAAAGATGATATTATCAGGGTGAAAAATAAGGCATTAGTGTTATAATAAACTTAAAGATTTAGTTGAAGAAAAGGTAATTTGTTGTGCTGGTTTGGATAAAAGGTCATGAACTTTTAATGAGTTTGTATTGTGACTCTACAGGGATCTTCAATCTTTTGGCAGTTTATATATATTTATAAACTTTTTTACCTCTATTTAACTGGAAGCCTCATTTAGATTCAGAATGTCTCTTACAAGAAAACCCTGTCCAAGGCACAAAATAGCAGCCAACACAATCAACAGAAAATCACAAAAAAGTATAGGATCTAAAAACACACCACACATTCACATGTTTCTGAATTTTGTGACACTGTGAATCCCAATTGAGACTTTTTGTCAGTTATTTGTAAACCATATTGTTGGTAGGGAAAACTTATTTGTTCAACTGTTGAAAAGTGCATTCCAATTAGGACTGGCTTATCTGGGAAAAAAAGAATCATGTTTTTTATTTCTCATATTATTTGTTCAAAAACAGTAAATATAAGTAATATGTGCCACAGAAAACAATCAAATATGTCCCAAGCCATGTTTTTATTGACAGAAGATTGTCTATGGAAGTCTTGATTCAAAATCATAACCATATAATGCCAATTCGAAATTACTTGATATTTCAATTAATTGCCCAGCCCCATTTTTTTTTTCCACAGTTGTTTGCGCCATTATTTTCAGTCAGCTCACTCAAGTAATACTATTTATTTAGACAAAAAAAATCTTCACAGAATTTTGCTAAATTTTCTACCCAGCATTGATTTTTGGCAATGTAAAATTATAGCAGTTTATACCAAGCTCCAATTAAAGACCCATAAGTTTCTCACTGGACATGTGGACTGAGAGAAACCTGCTGCCATCACTTATCCTCCCTCAGTCAGTGGGATTTTCTCTATCTGTGCCCCTCATCGTCCATGTCTCCGATTCCTCCACCCGCTCCCACCTTCCCTGTTTCCCCCAGCTCGCCGTGATGTCCTTGAAGGCCTGCTGAAGCTCCCATAAAGCCTGCAGTAAATGGCTCTAATCCGGTAATAAATGGCTGTGTCCTACAGACAAGGGTGTGAGGCTGCTGCAACCACGGTTTTATCAGATGAAATAGTATTGGCACGCACATGCACGGTCCCGCGCCGCCATTCACAGATGTAATGGAAGCCGCGCACCCCTCCCCCGTTTGGGCTCCCCGCACTCATCTATACCACTTCAGATGGAATCACACCTGCTCTGATTGTGCCGCCTTTATGGATGCTATGCAAGAGCGCCACTATTATTACCTTTAAATGATTAGAGATTTGACAATGATGCATTATGATGATGGGATCATATAGAGCTGTATGAGGTGTTGCGCTCTCTCCTAATGCCTGCTGGGATAGACTGCCACAGTAACTGAATGAAAAGAGCAGGGAGGGAACAGCAAGAATAGTAATGTGACCTTTGGAGATACTTGGAGTTCACCTGTTTTTAATCAGCAAATACAATTGATTTTTATCTGCCCTGGTTTTATTTGTGTAATACCGTAGTCACTTCTTGGCCCTCGAGACTGGACTTAAATGTATGTGCGCGCGTTAGTGTTTGTGGGAATGTCTTACAACCTCCACAGTGCTTGTTGAGTTGTAACCCAGAGCAGTGCTTTCATTTTTCTGTCATAACATGTATTGATTTTCACTGTGTGTACATCCGTGTGTGTTTGCGCTTCAGGTGGAGCTGACCGGCAGCAGTGTGTTCGACTACATCCACCCGGCAGACCACGTGGAGATGGCGGAGCGGCTGGGGATCAGGCCTCATCTGCGGGCTGAGGCGGGTTGTCACACTGCCCCTGAGAGCGCCTCCAGCTCAGCCTCAACCTCCTCTTTAGCTGGCACCCCTGAGCCTGGTAGAGATTATATACTAAACATACAAACTAATATGTATATGTGTAATTAGGAATGTATTTATTTTACATGATCAAAACGCAATATTCTGCTGTTGGAATGTGCAAACTGTTAGAAAAGAAGAATCATCTACATTTTTTGTCATTATAATGTTCAAAATTCTGGAAGGTATTTGACTGGAGGCAAGATGAAGACCATAATACGTAATACAGTGTAGAATTGTTAGCTAGTTCACTTCTCTGTTGCAAAACATGGAAAACTGCTGTTTTACCATACAAATTGTATTAAAACATCCCAAAATGTCAAAGACAATTGTGATAAATTAACAAATTTATATGTAGTTTAAATGACAATTTATTGTGGGTTCAACATTTCATTGAGTATTGTGCTGTCAAACTTAAAAATCAGTTTTTGCCTTAATAAAATTGCTATGAGTCTGATACAAATAAACAAATGCTCCAAATCCTATGTATAAACCAGGCTACAATGTCACGCACATACATCTAAGTACTTTTTCTTTGACCAAAGATTTTTTTTTCCAATTCCAATTCCTCAAGTGAAGTTCCTTTTCACTTTTGCCTCCATTCCAGACTTAAGAATGTTTTTTTGTTTTTTTTGACTGACCAGGGAAAACTGCAGCCGGGGGGTAAGATGTGGTCCTCTTGTTTTAATCAGGCCACATTTCTGAAAAAAAAAAAAGTCTTTATATTATTTATTCTTTCTTTTTTCTTTTCTCTTTGTTTCTTTCTTTATTTCTTTAGTTATTTGCATTTATGCTCTTATTAACTATTGCAATAAATGGACAGCCTGTGTTTTACAGAATCGCTGTTGCAATAAGGCAAATTTCTTACATCAATGATCGTCTGGCCACATTGTTTTTTCATTATTTGAACATGGCCATTAGGGAAAAATAATTGCCCACCCCCGGTTTAACAGGTCTACAGACAAGATAAGAGAATCTTTACTTTCCAATTCAATAATAGGGAAATTTCAGTGTTGCAACGCAGAATTGAAACTGCTATAAACAAGATACATAACTTTTTAAAAAAATAAAATAAAGTCTATAAAACTTTGTGTCCACTGTTAGTAGCTATGATATATGGTTTCACAGTATACTGTAATATTGCAATTATTTAGATAATATCAAAATTGGGTGAGTCAATCTGTCATTAAGCATAATTGTAAACTTTGTTCTTACTAAATAATTTGCATCCAAGTGGCCCTGAAGGCTCATTTTGAGATTTTGACATAAGTTTTTTTCTTTCTTTACAGCAGCTCCATCGAGTCCTCACTCCCACTCAGCCGATGACCCTCCGGACCGTGGCTTCTTCATCCGAATGAAGTCGACCCTGACCAAAAGAGGCCTGCATGTAAAATCATCAGGATACAAGGTCTGAATATAGGATTTACCAAATGACTTTATCTAGCGTATTTGTCATTGTGCATATTTTCTTCAGCCGTTTACCTGCTTGTTCCCGGCACAGTAACATGATGATGAGATTTGTGTCACCATGTTTTCACTGCCGGTGTTTAACGGCCCTCTTGAGGTGCCGAGTTTCACTGTGTTTTATGACTATGACCTTATTTCACACTGGACTGCTGCACACAACAGCTCCTTTACTGCACCCAGAGCTGTTCAACCTGAGCAGTCTGTTTGGCTTTAAAATCTAAGTTTGGGTTTTGCTTTATGCTTGTTGTTTTTAAATCATGTTCCCCTTTATACCTATTTTGTTTATGTAAATGTGACAAGAATAGGAAGGTAAACATTATGTTAACATGAATTCTAATAACCTTTCAGAAAATCCTAAAAATTTAAAGTAACTTGTTGTTTTGTTTTTGGTCGCTGATTCAAAAACTACATATCAATTACAACAAATCAATAGTTTTTCATTTAGTTTTACAATAGGTTCACGTGAGATCACAACTTTCTACAGGCAAATATTATTTCTGTGAGGTGGAGGGCAGCTAAAATTAATAATGTTTAGACGCAGTGTAATTTTGTATTGCAAAAGGTTAATGGGTCTTTGCCATATATTGTTAAGATTGTAATTAGTGAAATAGTTATTATTTTTTTTTTAGATATTTCAAAGCAAAGTGCAGTGTTATTAACAGCCCTGTGGTGCCTTATGACGTCAACATGAAACCAACCTATTATTGAAGTAATTGTGACCTTAATCTCGTTAATATAGTGCAATATTTGTGGTTGATTTACAATCTTATTAATAACAAGAAATACATAATTTACAAAGTTTTCAGTCACCATATTTAAACCATATTTTATTAATAAACAAGGGATAAATACTTGTAAATGGTTGCACTTATAAACAAAGGACTACTGCTTATTAACACTTTATAAATCGTTTTAAATATTTGCCATTTGATATCCTAACATCACATACAACAAACATGTATTGTCCCGTAACTGAACATTTCTCAAAAACCTTTTCCCACATTAAGTGAATGTTGTGTTGACCAGGTAATCCACGTGACAGGCCGAATCCGCTGTCGTCCATCTCTGGTCCCGGGCTCATCGCGGTCGGTGAGGCGCCCGATGGGTTTGGTGGCGTTGGCACACACCCTCCCCCCTCCACGCTCAACGAAGTGCGCATGGAGAGTCATATGTTTGTCTTCCGAGTCAACATGGACCTACAGATCACGTATTGTGAAAACAGGTACGTTTCCAACTGCAGAATGAATGTGAGGAAAATCCCAAGTATCTCATATCAGTTATTATAAAATGCCACAAGTCATGCGTTTTGTTTTCATGTATTTTCATGAGCAGTTGGCAGTGCGCTCGGCCATGTGGTGGTTTGTATGGACACATCTGTTTCGATTTAGTAAACAAATGTGTTTTTGTTGCTTTTCTTGTCCTTTTCTGCAGAATCTCGGAATACATGGATCTCACTCCAGCAGAAGTTGTGGGTCATACGTGTTACCACTTTGTCTATGTAGAAGACCTGGAAAACCTCCGACAGAGCCATGAGGACTGTAAGTATCCACTAGTCAGGGGCAAATATACTTTTATGCTTACTTACGCTGAAGCACCGTGTGTATAAATATGATATAAAATTATAATAGTAATCTGTTCATAATAGGATTATTAATAGTTAATCTTAATGTTTTTGGTTTTAATCTGCACAGTTTTAGCTCTATTCAGAAGTAAACATGTGCAACATATTTTTGTACTTCTACTTGTGTAATGATGTTTTGATTTTTCTTTTCTTTATACTTGAAGTATCTAATTTCCATAAAAGGTCTAGTGTAGCACACCATGCGTTAGGTTGGAAATGGCGCCCTCTGCTGGCATCATTTTGAAGTGTCTTATGTCTCTTCCAGTGCTAAGGAAAGGCCAGGTGGTAACAGGTTACTACCGCTGGCTGCAGAGGCGAGGGGGCTACTTGTGGATTCAGTCCACTGCCACAGTGTCCATCAATCACAAAGCTCCCCACGAGCGCAACGTCATCTGGGTCAACGTCGTTCTCAGGTCAGTCCAGCTTCATCAAAGTGACGGCTGTTCTGCGGACCTGCACTTTTAATATGCCGGCCCCATACTGAGCTCCAAGATCCTTTGAAGGGATAGATGATGAAATGGAGTGGGATTACAGGAAGACGTTCAGTCTTCTGACTTAGAGGAAACTATTCCAAAACATTCAAAATCAAGTCCTGCTGAATTAACAAAAGTGTCGAGCCAAAGAATAACAAACAAGTGTAAAGCTTTATCTGCTTCAAAATTGTATCTTAGAATAATTGCATTGTATATTGTAATAATAGTGATAATAATAATGACAAGTTTAATTTACTTCAGTAACTTTTTACTGCATACTAGCTTACTTCTAAAATATTTCTACACTTCACTGTTCTTCCTTATTGAAGCAATAATATATTGACAAAAATTGAGAGATTTTTTTTATCATATTAAAACTATTTTTTACTTCTAATAAACTAACATAGTAAAAAACAAACAAAATTTTTGTTATAATAATAATAATAATTGTTTTAAGTACAAAACAGTGGGTAGAAATTGTCAGATTTTCTGAACCTTGAAGCTACACGGGGAAGTTTTAAATCCATCAGACTTTGACTGAGCTAGTAATGATGAGGAATTGCAAATATAGCGTGTTTAAAAGATTGTAGTCGTCTCTTGTGCCTTGCATCTCAATGACAAAATTTTTTTTTAATATTATTTACTTTTTGTAAATTATTCTGATATATTCTAAATGATGTTTGTTTGTCACTGAAAATCTGTCTACACATTCTGTACATGAGTTAAATACTTTCTGCAGTAAAGATGTGTGAGTATCCATTTCCCTCTATTTAGGACTACAATATGTTACAATAAAAAAGTATATTTCTTATTTCATTTGACTCTATGCTATCCTCCCAAGAGTGAAAATTCACACAAACCCACATACACAAACCAGGCCCTCATCAGTGGGATAAAGCGAAAGGCTGAATTTCAATGCTAATTGGACTAAAGCTATATAATTACTACAAATGGATGTCAGAATTTTGGGCTTGAATGGTGTTTTAGTTAATTAGCGCTGTAATTACAAGAACTCATTAACTTGTCCCACTGCCTCCTTCTTGTTGGGGATTAACTGTGTATAGGTGGGCTGCTGCTGAGAGGAGCGTGGAGCGCGTGCCTTTTATTGTTTATGTCTGTGGGGGCGGGGTTTGTCTATCATGCTGTTGTTAGGAGAATGGGCAGTGTGTTTGCATTTTAGGTTCGAAGGCTGTGAGTCAGATTGGCTATTGGAGGCGGCTATTAAAACTGATTATATGTTGTTTCCATTTAAGTATTCACTCAACTCACAACAGAGCTAGTTTTGAAAGCTTTAAGTGCTTTAAGTGGCATGTGTTCATTTGACCATATACAAAGTTGTTTTATCTCTGCATTTATTCACCCAACAACCCGCTCCTTTATTTTGCAGTCGGACAGAGTTGCCTGACACGCCCCTTGATTTGCTGCAGCTACCAGAGAGCGTTCGGGCTGAGCGACTTCGCGTTAGCTCCTCTCCCACTGACAGCTCCCCACAGGCCCGAAGTAAGTAATGCCAATACCCATAATGATGTATTACACTGATGCTCTGAAACTTTTCACAACATCGCAAAAAGCATTAAGCTTTTCAAGTAGGATCTTTAATGAGTTCAAATGAGCCCATCATGTCGATACTAAGGCAGAGCCAAACAGAAGAAAATGAAAACTAACAAAATGTCAAAGAAGTTGGGCTAAAAAACAAGAAAGAAGTAGTACATGTTTGATTTTTTATCTAAAATGTCATTGCATTTTTCATCTTTTTGCTCACTTATGAAGAGATCCAATTACAATAGATAACAAAACTATAATATGAATTTCAGGAGTGTTAGAAAAACATACCATTAGGGCAGGCCATATTGGCAAAAAATGTGTATGTTGAGACAATATTATATCAATCCAACATAAATGTGTTAATAATAATAATAATAATAATAATAATAATACCTAACACTTATAGCGCTTTTCAAGATACTCAAAGACTTTTCCTCTTTATGCTAAGGAAAAGACATACCATAACATAAAAATGTGTGTAATATAGGCCCTTTAAGTATTGCAAAAATGTAGCAGATGCCAATACATAAGATACCTATTATAGTTATTTAGTAAAAACATGTTAAAACGTGTTTTAAATGTATTCTTTGAGGTTTAATTATCAAACAAATCTTACATGTCTGTAAAAGGAATCCCCAAAAAACATTATGCTCTTATTACAAAGTTTACAATGTAACTTTTTCTATTTTTCTTTGAAACTATAACGATATACTTGACATTCAAATTTTCACTTCCAAAATTCTCAAAATATTATATACAGATTTGGATATATTGCCCTTCCCAACATACAGTACCATTTGTAGGATGTGTACAGCAGCTAATGACATCACAAGTTGAGCTGAGGGTTTATTTTTGTATTGTAAGTTTTAAGCCCATAGTTTTAGAATTCTGTTCTCTCATTGAAAACATATCTGGAGTTGCATTTAGTTTTACTCACAAATGTTTGAGTAATCCAACTTTTTGGGTTATTTCCTTCTCCATAGCTCAAAATACTCATTTGAACTGGTTTAAAGTTCAAATTCTACTCTGTTCAAATCAGCTGATGATCTTAAATGTTGCATATTTTATTTTACAATTAGTTCATTTCCAACTGTCACAAAAATCTTTACAGCTGTAGGTCTAAATAAATGATTCTTGTGATGTTGTGTAGAGTTTAAAAGCATATTTTCATTTTATACACATACACATATTGGAACAGAGTATTTTCAGTTCAAATGAAAAGCACTGCCCAGAGTAGAGAAAACAGATCCATACAGCAGTACTTTTGAGCTCCCAAATTATTTTTTTTTAAGTGCATGTCTCCTTTTAAAAACACTTAAAGCATGAAACAGTTCCTTGTTAAACTTGAGTGAATGAAACAAAACTTTAGGCAAGTTTTTGTTGGGGAAAAGACAAACAGTAACATGGATCTGAAATGTGTGCAATTTAGGCCCTTTAAGCATGGCAAAAATGTAGCAGATGCCAATACACAAGACGCTAATTATAGTTATCTCTTTTCCTAAGGTGTACAACCTGCTAAAGGTCCAATAGCAAAGAGTGACACAGAAACTAAAACCAGGGAGAAGTTCCCTGCTACTACAGTCCAGTCAGAAGAGAGGAGAAAACGCCTGCTGAGGTCCGAGCCCGAGGGGGGTCCCCCAGAGAGTCGGCGCCGTTTAGAGGACGCTCGGCAGGCAGAGGAGAGCGTGTCCGCCTCGTCCGATCTGGCCAGTGAGAGCGAGGGAGAGGAGGAGGATGAAGCGGAATGGGACAGTGACAGGCTTAAGGAGGAGAGCAGGGGGGCAGTAAACACAGCAGGGCAGGAGACAGCACTGGACGAGGGGGCAGCTCTGGGGGCCGGGCACACAACGGCCGGGCAGTCATCCAGCAATTGAAGAGCGTGGTGACTCCTGCCCCACTGCCTGGCAGCCCCAGCATCAAGACTGAACATGAGGGTCTGAGCGCTCGCTGGACCTCCAGCTCACACAACTCCCAGCCTGCACACACCACCCCCTCCAGCAGCCTGAACGGAGACAGCCCTACTACGCCCATCCCAGACTCCTCATCCAGTAGTGAAGCCCCGGCAAAAGGCTTGTTCACTCCCCCGTCCCCTACTCTGTCCCCCCCTATGTCTGTGTCGTCTCCTCGGAGGATAGAGGCTCCCTCGGCCGCAGTAGTGCTGGAGGCCCGGACTTTGACTTGTTGCAGAGACTAGCTGCAGGTGGAGCGGCGGCTGGACGAGTGCTCTTTCACCCTTTAGCTCTAGGGCCGCAGGGTCCACAGAGTCTATATGCCCCCAGCACTATCCGCTATGCCCCCCCTGAGCTGCCCCCATCCCACCACCACAGCACAGCACACGATGGGTTGCAGCTTCGTTCGGACCATCACAAGGGGCCTCCGTCCTTCTTCCCTCATCTGCAGAGGCTCGCAGGACTGCCACCTTTCAGCGGATTCTCCCCATCCGACAGCCCCTTCTCCTCTGGACTACCCTTCTGTATGAATGGACTGAGGGGGGCTGCAGGCTCAGAGGAGGACTGAGACCACTAAATATACAAGAGACAGAGATGTGCTGACCTTAAAAAGGCAGGACGGACAGTAAACAGACATTAAACCTCAAAGGACTTTACTAATTGGATGACCGGCTGAATAACCACAATCTAAAGTGACAGACAAGTCGCTGCCATAGGGAATCCAACTGTGAGTGACTCTCAGAGAAAACGTATGACCGAATGTCTATTAGACTATTCAAGCTACAATAATTACTAGTGTTGATTCTGTGTCTCTTCCACTCAGAGAAGCCATAATGTAAATAGAAAAGAACCATAAAGACCCTCAGCTCACACCTTGATCACGTCAGTGTCACCTCAATGACTCAATTAACTCTAAACGGACACTTGTCAGTGGAAAGGAAGATGAAATAGACTTTGAATGTTTTTATTATTGCAGTATTAAACCAATCATCTTGTGGGATCAAGGTAAGAATTTGACAATAAGGTTTACTAAACATGAAATTAAATATAATCCTTATTTTGTACAAATATTCATAAGAAAAAAAAACATTTTAGTTATTAACCAGCCATAACTAAAGCACATTGTGAGGGACTTAAATATAAATGACATGGTTCCATACATTCCATAATCTATGGGAAGAAATGCAATGCTGTCAAAAAGAATTTTTTTGTATTTTTTTTTTTTTTCTAACTATTAATCATAGTATATTCTGTAAAATGGATCAAATGTGTTTGTGTAAGAAAGCCATATTCTTGTTGATGTTTTTTTTGTTTGTTTGTTTTACACTTAATGAGACAAAATAGCAAAATAGTAAAAAAAAACAACAAAAAAAAAACATTTTTTCAACGGATGCACAATTTTGCCCAATACCTTTTTGCTATTCTCTTTGGGCTTTCTTTTTAAGAGGGAGATGGTTCTAGATATTGTTTGATATAATTTTAAGGTTGTATTTTTTCTGAGCACTTATTAAAATTGGTTGTGTTATGAACTAAAAGCACTTCAGATCTTAACACACTGGAAATGACCCTGTTTAAACAGAGATAATGTGGCCACTGCTATAACAGAGTTCAGGAGATATGGTCAAGTATGAAAAAAGCAAAAACAATAAATAAACATGCAGTCATAATGTAGTGACCATCAGAGGTCAATAAAATCAAGTTGTTGTTTTGGGTTTTTTTTGTCTACGAGTTTCTGATCATTTCAGTCTCCTAAAAATGAATGCAAATTTGGACAGAAAATAATATAAATTGTATTTAGATTAGTTTAATTTTTTTTATGTGTTTTCACTTGCAACAGCGTACCATAGACACTTGACCGAAATGTAACAGTTTCAACAGTAGATCTTTAATTACATGAGAAGTAACATTAATGTAATTGTGGCACTTTTAAATGAAAAAAACCTGGTGATTTTTTTTCTAACACTAATGATCTCACTGTGCTGTTGGTCCATCTTAAAATATTCATGTTGACAGTTTGATTTGTGTGGACATCATAAGGTGTCATCTGAAACTGTTTGTCTAATGTTTGTAAAGAAACGAGATCTGATGCACTACATCTTCAGAGGCACATGTGAAAGTGCACACGCCTGTACAGACAGTGTCATGAGACATGTCAATGAGCGCCCGCGTCTTTGCTGTGTCCTGTTGAAATAAATAGCTAAATCTTAACCATCACTGTGAACCTAACATTAACTTCCCATTGTGAATAGTCATCAAATAAAATGTAAAAAGAAAACAGTGATACAAATAAAATAATAAAATATTCCTGTAGAGGAGCACAAGACATGGTGTACTTTTCCTTTATTCAAGTCTGTTTAAGGCTGGATGATTAATATATAGCTTACTCAGTAGAGTGATTTAGATTATATGAATTGATCATACATTTAAGTTGGGTCAGTTTTTGCATAAACATTTGGCCTGCTGATTATTACTATAAAAGTATACATTTCATGTACACAACTAAATAATTTGAAGATAAAAAAAAAAGTTTGAACAGTATTGAATTCATGAAAGTCTTTGTGAATAGATTCAAGCTAAAGACAGAGCCTTGTGTGCATATGAGTGTCTCACTTATGTGGGACTATATCAGCCGCATGTGTGCGTATGTACATTGGTTTGAGTGTGTTGTCTGAAGGAGCCCCAGGGAGGGCTCTGACATTGAAGACGGGTTAAATCCTGTTTTACATTCAAGTGGCAGGCCCTAGTTCATTAGAGTGAGGATCATTCCTCCTCAAGACCAAAGGAAGTGCATACTAAACAAGAGCAGTTGTTGGGGAGAAAATGCCATTGTACGTGCAGAAGCGTATGTACTGTATAAGTGAGTGTGTGCCGAGAACAAGGTGCCAAATAAGCTCCAGCTTCCTCTCTCTGCTCCCTTTCCAGCGAGGGAGCTGTACACCAAATACAGGTACAACCTGAACACTGCACAGACACACTATGTGAGTGCGTGTGTGGGTGTGTGTGTGAGTGCACAAGTCAACACAACTCTCCTGACTGTCGTCTTCTTCGCCTGTCATTGAATAACCCATGCGCCCTCTCTGTCACTGACTTTGATGGCTTATCTTTACCCCTGAATTGGGAGTCAAGCTCCCAGGGGAAATATCTTAGCACATGTAAATGCATTTGAAAGAGTAAAAATATGGCTAGGAATAAAAGACTGAAAGATGGAGGTAGACACCAGACAACTTCCACATACACACTACAGTTCCCCAACTCATCTTCTTATCGTATCCTTCTCACTGTTCACATCTAACAACAGCTCCTTTTTTCCAAAGCCAGCAAAAGGGTCATCCATTCTAATGCAGCAATACATTCAGGAAAGCAGATCTTTGATCCGTATGCATGGCATTTAACACCTGAGAGCAGATGAAGAATGTGCCTCCAAACAGTAAGGTGAGGACAGCGTGGATGCAAGGACTCTCAGGGTGGCTGGACTGCCCCAGTCTGCAAACGGGCTCAGCTTGTGTGAGTGGAGCTCATGCCTAGATGGTGTTTGTCAGTAAGGGCGCGTCTCCTGCCTCTGGGCGCCCTGCCCTTTAGACGCGCCAGGCCTCGAGAGCCTGCTGCATGCCAAACAGACCTGTGCAGCGAGTAGAAGAGAGCGAACGTGAGGAGGGGCCAGAGAGCCAGAGCCAACTGGAGGGCGAAAGGGTAGAAGGAATCTGAGGGAGAAGAGGGCTCAGGGCTGGAGAGCAGTCACACTGCAGCAGCCGTCCAGACACGCCCTGCATAAGAAACTCTGCAGGAGCCAACAAACAGAGGTGAAGAGGAGGAAGACAGGGTGAGTCTGAGGTGAGTCTCAACAGCAACACCGTGTGTCGATGACTGTGAGATATCACAGCCCTTCGGCCTAAGCCAGTCAGATAGTTATCGCAGACACAGCCCCCTCACCCCATGCACAAACATGCTCACCTCAGACTACATGTTTATACCTGCCCCGGACCAGGGCCTCATTATAAAAATTATGCATGTGTAGCATGTGTCTGGACAGTCCATGCTGCTCTCGAGTCTTCGCGGCAAGAAAAAAAGGTTACAAGAATGCACTTTAGCGCAAAATTTTAGGTGAAATGGCACGTATTGAGTATCAAAACATTGTTGCTCTTTTTGTGACTTATTATACCATTTGATCAGAGAAAGACTTTTTTTATATTTATTTTATTATATAGCCATGTTGTGTTCATGTGATATCACAACATTCAAGAATTCTTATAGTTTAAAAGTGGGCTGGAGCAATATTATTTTTAGCTGTCAGATTGTAGATTTGGTCTTGTCTAAGGTCACATGGCTGCAATTTACTGGGCCTAGTAACATTAAACAAAAATGGCACAAAGTTGAACATCCATTAGTTAAAATAAACAAAAGCTATGCTCTTTTTCACAATAGTACTAGAAACATTTAGCTACAATTTTAATTCTAGTAGATTTGTGGAGCCAATCCTCAACAAAGAGTTAAGTTCAACATTTGTATATTACAAGTATAGATATTTCTTCAAACATGAATAACCTCACTAAAACAGAAAACAACCCTCCTGGTATTTTTCTAATGAAAAAACTAAAAGGGCTGATGCCAAACAAAATATATGTACGAGTCCTGAAGATTTGTGTATTGCCTAAATGAAGACTTCATCATTTACCTAGAGTAGACTCCATCTACTTCCAGTAGTCACATTTAAACAGTTTTAAGCAACACACCAAGCAACCACTACTCACCAGCATGTAGGCTACAGTGCCTTAACTGAAAACATGTTTCAGAAAGAAAAAGATACATAAAGCTTAAAGGAGACCTATTGTGTTTTTTCCCCATGTAATTAATAATAATCACTGACATGTGCAGATTAACAATTTACATTCTGCTCACAAAATTAGCTTAAAAAGGCTTAAGCTTAAGCTCTGCCAATTCATTCTAAAATGTAACTATAGCCAGAAGCAGATTTGAAATGGTTTGTTTTGATTTTTGGAGAGTGGCTACATGACAGGTCTGTGTCCGCTCACAATGTGAGCCGCTAAGCGTGGGCTGTTTATCAGCACATTTATAATCAATAATATTTTAATAATAATAATGATTGGACCATTTANAAGCAGAGGCGTAGATTATTATGAGAGCTGGAAGTGTTTGGGGACAGGGAGAGATTGCAGGTAATTTGTCATCAGGTCTGCCACTGCCACGGACCCACACAGAGTGGGGCATGTATTGATATGTGGCTGATGAGGACAATATTTTTCTGTTATTAATATACAGTAGTAATAATAATAATAATAATACATTTAGAAGAAAGCGTTGTACATTTGGATTACATGAAGTATTATCTCATTTTGAATTAGCAGCAGTATGAGTGAAAAAACATTTTGCAGGGTTAGCTGCAGTCTGCAGAACAGATAGTGAGCCCACCCAAATGCAAAACAAGTTGAGAAGGAAGAAATGCTCTTGCCAGTTCAGTTCAATTCTGTTTCTGACTTGTTATTCCATGAACATCGAGCTCTTAAAACTAAATTATGTCTCTCAGCTAGGCCCTCTGTTCTGCTAAAAACAACTTTTCTGGTACCATATTGCAACATTGTTTCCTCACAATGAGGTTGTGACTTTTCCCAGTGTACATTTAAATATGTTTCTCTGTGATGATAATCTCAGTCCTTGGATTCATTATGATGCATCTCCAATATATAAGCTGAAGGTTAATTGGGTAAACATTTACCCTCAGATTTTTTCCCTCATCATATTCATCATCATCTCAAGTTTTATTAAATTATACAACTATACATGCCTTATAAAAACACAAATAAAAATGTCTTTGTATGTTACTGAAGCACAGTGTTGACGGAAGCTCTTCATCATTGAAATGCATATTATTAGAATCTAAGTTTAGGCGTCTTTATAAAAATAATATACGTCTCTAGGTGAGTTCCGCGGTCGCACTAACTATAATTTAGTTGGTGTGTATGTTACTAAAAGTCCATGTATATGCGCCACCTACTATACCATTTGTTTATGTATAATTGACAGTTAGAAGTAACCCATTATGTTAACATGAATTCTCATAACCCTTTAAAATAAATTTAAAGTAACCTGTTGTTTGCTCTTGCTGAGCGAGTCTCCACGCCCTCCAAGCCTACCACCACTCCCACTCACTCACTCACTCACTCACTCAGTTCCAACTCAGTCATAAAGTATCACCACAGAGAATGTTCAGAGTCTTAGCCTATACCGTCCATAGTTGGCCTTTAACGACATTAGGTTGCCACTCTGTAAGCGATGTTTTAATGTCGGAACTCTTACTAGCACTGCGTCGTATACTGCAAGAGGTACTTCCTCACCCTAAGTTAGCAGTGTGAGACCAGGGCAGCAATAATTAAGTTATAATATTAATTGTTCTGCTACTATGCTGCAGGTGCAAGCACCTTCTGTCTTAAGAGGTAGAGAAGGTTCTCATATATTGAGTTGCATATCATTATAGAATGTACTGTTAACTTTCTAATAGACATAAGTAATAAATAATATATTGGCAAGAGTTACTTTGGGAGAGATAATGTCTACTATCATGAATGCTCACTTATACATAAGTGAGTAGAGATTCAATTAGAGCCACATCATTCACCTTCTATGTGAGTGGAGCATCTCTACTGGATACTAAGCTGAGAGAACATATCGAACTCAATTCATCGAATGCCATAATTGTGTCAAGTCGGTGTTTGCAGGCCATAAGATTAAATGAGGTGAGCAAAATGTAGAAGATATGTGTGAGAACTTAGTTGGAGTAATTTAATATACTATAATCATTCTTGATTTTTATATGCTATAGAATGAGAATATGCACACTTTTAATTATTTCCATATGATAAAGAATTTTCTGTACACAATGTATAATGAGAGGCTTATAATTTATGTTAATACTCAGGTGAGAATACCTTGTATGGTCTCGTCATGTAGATAGTATAAACAACTGAGAGAAAGGAAACATACTGAGAGAGCTTTAAAGTCTAAGCTAGTTCAACATTCTCGTGATATGAAAATAAAAATTCGACTCAACACACACTATACCCTGAAGTTTATGACGAGAATTCAGCGTCTGATGAAAGATAAGAGCGAGACCAACAACGCTGTCTCAATGCTTCAGATTGTACGACAACCGCGTACTGCACTTTATCTTCGATATCTCTCTTCGACTCCTTTCGAATTGTCAGTTTTCATCATAGCTCGTTTTATTGTTTTAATCAACACGAGTTGACAGTTTTCCCAGCAATATCCCACGGTGACGAGTACGATCTTATTGGTGGGTTGCGGTCCGGGTAGCTGCTGGCCCTGGAGACATTGCGCCGCTTTATGGCTGGAGAAGTGGAGCCCGTTGGCACGACAATCACTTCCTTATCGTGTCCCTTTGTGCCTCTTCGGATCGTCTATAAGTTGAAGTTATTAGCGCAATGGAGACTAATCCGCAAAATTTGCCTTCAATCCACTGATGGCAACAGATGGAAATCGACATCTTCTATACCCTCTGATTTAAATGTACATATGATCGCTCATTTATCACTATGTATTGTTTTTAATCACCAATCTGTCATGAGAGTGAAATATCAGATGTGATATATTCTGCCACTATATCCATTCATGTCATTAAGTAGGCACTATATAGGTCTACAAATTTTAATAGCCATTTTTTGTTATATCAAGCAATGCACTCATTTATCTTCTACGAGAGTCCAGAATTTCTGAACAGTTAACGCGACAATCAGGCAAGAGGGAGAGGAAACCTATTTTATGGTGTGCACTGTAGCCAAAGATCTCCTCTACTTGCTAATTATCAAGCAGGAGACAGGTCTTCTCATGTGATGATTATAATGTTTTTTAAATGCCCTCTCTCTCTCAGGCCTCAGTGAGCTTTAAAGAGTGTCTGCTCCGGAGGGACTGACTCAATGCTCCGCTTGGTGACACAGGCAGAAGGCAGCAGGGAAAGCTGCGGCTCCCAAGGTCCATAATCTGATAGTGTGAAGGGTTGATTGAGTCTGGGAGATAGGGAGACCAATCCTCTATTGGAGTGTAGCTGTTATCCATGTTATGGTTTTAGCTTGTTCTTGTGTTGCTTTTCTTAAGTTTATGATTGTGCATCCCAGTAGGCCAGATCTTACCGGAAGGCAAGACGACTGTAAAACTCACACAATGTACACATACATAGTGGAGAAAGCGATGCTGATTTATTGCTATTCACTGATTGACTAGTTGTCCGTCACTGTTTACTGAGTATGATGAGCACTTGAAGAGACCAGCTTGGACGATGAGAGGTTCAAAGAGTAAAATTGGGTTGTTGAGCATCTACGGCATGATTCCCTTTCTTGGAGCTCATATTCCTGGGCTTTGACATTAGAGCTTCCTTCTTTAGTCAGCGTTCTAGTGAAAACTGCCTGAATTGCTTCACTTTAATGAATGTGTACTATAACAATCCACTGTAATAATAATCTAAATAGTTATTAATCAACATTATATAAACACAGGGTTTAGAATGTTTAAATCTCACTAAACAAGTGGACTTAAAGAAAAGCCATATTTTAAGGAGGTGGAGAGTGTGGTGGGTGGTGGAGCGGGTGGTTTTCTTCAAGTCGAGATTTTATACCAGAGCATACGAGATATTATAAGTCAGTCTATGAGGCTGTTGTCATTCTACATTTGATATCAGTTATGATGTCTAGTATCATAAAAGAGTATTGTTTTGTGATTATTGTATCCTTAATTGGTATCTTATATACTTGGATATTATAATTATTCATATAAAGTGTGATAAAGTATAGAGAATAAGAAGCCAGCATCTTTTGATAAGCAAAGACTGCTGCATTATTACCAAATGTCAGAACAATATGTCACGTTTAGGAATTTTCTAGTCACATAAGAGTCCTAGGCCCACGTACTTGCTTTGCCCCTATTCATTTTGATAAGTGTCTATTGTCTTTTTTCTCTATTGTCCTCAGTGAATATGAATCGATGCTCATCACCAGATTACGAGATACCATTCTAGTGCATTCCTTTATTTCAGACGCGCTTGCGAGAGCTGTTATGGTGTAAAAGATGAGGCAGCGAGGAAACACTAATAGTGTTGGTAACTTGTCAGTGTACGACACCTAGCGAATTAATGCAGGTCCTATCAGGCATATACATTGCTTTACTCTTATAGGCCTTAATTGCGACTAAAAATACGCATTTTCCTGCCCTAATTGTAGCGCGAGACCCATATAACGTTCTATCCAGCTCTCTGGGGATACGACATGTCGGTATGTATCTACCGCATGTGTAGAATATAGTCAAAAGACGCTAAGCTATCGACTATATACGATTTGAGACTTGAGAGGGCTGTCTTTCTCGTCCTCCGGACCTTTGCCACTTATACAATTTGACTCACGGTCCCCTGAATCCCTGGAGATGCATTGTTTCAACACACAAATATGGCATGTATTGGAGAAGCAGATCACTCACACTACTTATCAAATTACACTTCATTTAAAAATGATACACATTAAGATGTGACTGTGGAGAGTTATTATATGCAATCAGATTGGAGAATATCGTGTAGCAATTGGCCTTGATAAAGAGAAGAGCATCATATCATATGTCGACACAAGCCACTATGCTATATCTGCAATAGTCTCTTGGTACAACCTAAGTGAGGTCAACAAATGTAAATCCTAAATGAGTCAGAACATCCCATTAAATACAGCAACTCAAAAGAACACCTTATTTTGTATTATCCGCCCATACTGTTGGAGATCAAGGCACTCTATGATTCCATGCATATATGTAGGATTACAAGACCCGGTAATTGTAAGATACGGTATATTTAGAGTAGAGAATGACAACAAGTAAATTATTATCATATCATTAGATGATTAATCTTCGAGAGTTATAGCAATGTTCTTTAAGTAATCATAGCTACAACCTAAACCTTTTCATATAGCACTATTACTAAATATTAGCATCCATTTTTATCTGTTTTCTTTTCCCTTATGAAGGCAATAAATAATATGAGTACAATAAGTCAAATCTGAGGAGCATACATTCTTTGTAAATCATAGTGAACAGATTGCGAAAATCACTATATTTGCAATTCCTAGTGAGAATACCTAACAATTGTATAAGTACACAGCAGCACACTATATATATTATCATAAATCTTGATTCATAACAAGTATGACTATTACATCAAATGAATAATAGGTTTATTATATGTAACGAGAAGCGTTAAGATAGTCTTAGGTCACAGAAATCTAAAATTTGTGCTGATTCTGTATGAGAGCCTACACACGGAGGATGATGTCTCATAGATGTCGCTATATGATGACCTTGATACTTGAGATCTCTGGAGTCCTTAGTTATTTTATTTATTTAGTTATTTTTTGTGTGATCAGTGTCATATTGATTAAATTAAACATGCTTACTTATTTGTCACTTGTGTCTGTTATTAGTTTTGTTTTGGAAATAAAGAATCTAATGGAGAGACCTTCTTGAAGTTCTTTTGCTTCTTCTTCTATGAATCACCCTTCTTTTACATGATTTTGGTTACGTATGTGTAACTTTTCACATATGGTGATCTAATTTTGGTGCTAGTTTGAATAATGATTACCACATTATTATTTGTATTACTATATTTTATAATCAATTGATCGGAGTATATATTAGCCTGATAACTAGTACTAATATATGAGGAGTAATATTGTTGTATAAACCACTACTAGTGCCATGGAATACTGGCTAAGTCAGTAGACAATACACCTGATGAGCACAAAAGTTCATATACTAATCCCTTCTTTCGTCGCCACCAGAGTAAAAAATATATTAGTCATATAAGTATTACTATTTTCCCTGCTTTAGTACAGTGACTAATGTGTACTACTGTCAATGGAATATTCCATAAGAAGTAGTGGCAAGTCGTATCTGTTATATTGAACTCTCCGTGAGTAGTTTAATGGTTCCTACATGTAACACTTCTATATGTGCAGTAACATAATTCTAGTTGTTAAGCCACGTCCTGCACAGAAACCAGCCTAGTCTGTCTGCACATCCAGTCATAGTGGTGTATAAAGCTAAGGTGGGTCTCAGATGAGCTTCTTGATACTATCGTCATAATGACTACCATAAATTACCCTATAATAATGCTAGATGTTAAAAACGCCATCTAGGCCTGTCGAGGCTTTGTTGAGCAAAGAGGTGTGGGGAGGGCATGTGACAGAGTGTGTGTGTTCTCAGTTTCTATGTAAGACGCATGAGAGCGCGCGGAGAGGTAACACTTCCATCTCACCAGAGATGTCCTAATTACCATAATTGTCGCCCACCTGCACTATCCTTTGTCCTTCGCTTTGCCGTGAGGCCGCACTCACCTCGTCGGTCAATGAGGGGCTATGTGAGTCTGTCGCTAGGTTGTAGCGAGTAGAACGGCGGAAGATTATTGCACGTTTCGCTGGTCTGGAAGATAGGGGAGAGTATATACGATCTGCTGGTTAGGGTTGTCTATCATGGTGTCGTGGTTTTGTAAGGAAGTGCGCGGGTAAGTTGCGTAGAATCTGCGCGTGCTCCTGTAAAGAAGTATTATCTAAGTGAAGATGTGTCATGCGAACAGAGGCTTGGCTTGACATCTTCCACTACTCGTGTATGCTAGGATGGCTGAGTTTGTTATACTGATATTATATGTAACTCTGTGTTCGCATTGATTGATGTTCATAAGTACGAGAGTCGACCACCCTTAGCGAGCTAGGTTTCGCGAGACATCATTCAAAAGCATGCCTATACTTAATGTAGTAAGTAGGTGATATGCCTATTTTGTGATACATATACTAATATTCCAATAATTAGGTATTACTCTTATTATCATGATTTTTATTCAGCATCAGATACCCGGCTGGCTTGTATTTTGGAATTCGGTAAGAAGGTATAGCCCACTATAGCGTGGTTGCACACCGAGCAAAAAATGATTTGTAAGACATGCTCGTAACTCATAGAGGAAGTGCGTTATGCTGGCGAGAGTTTCTGCGGAGTGCGTCGGTTGTCAGATCGTATAGTCATCTCTTAATGCTATTTTGCAGTACACATAGACCACAATCAATGCTAACAACCATAAAGACACTACGAAATGTTAAAAACAAGATTATTGTGGCAAGTTTTAAGTCCTACACAAATAATAAATAGAAGTGAGGAAACTTGAATACAGTTGAATGATTAAGTATTCACAAGCAGCACTTCGCGGATAGCCATACTAGAATATAATATATTTCTGATCTCATCTTATAGGAGAGCGTGTAGGTGCGTCCAAACAGAGACATTAGAGCCAGTCTGTGCATTGTCCAGGTGTCAATCATTAGTGAAGATGATCAATCTCGTAAACACTATCTAAGCGGACATTGTATATACATTCAAAGACGAGAGAGCTATATCGATGATTAGGAGAATATATCGAATAATACTACAATTTAATGGAGTTGATACAAGACAACTTCATAGACAAATGGTCCTCCCACTCAACATGAAAGATATTTGTAGCCAATCATAAAAGATATGGGATTTTTTTTGAGACTATAATATAGTATTTTTCCTGAGAGCGAGCCACAGTTATTTGTTCTAATTCAGTTTAACGCCCACACATGGTAAGACACGAGACACACAATTAGTCACATATACTAATTCCACCACAAGAAGTTCATAGCTTGGCTGTAAAGAGTAAGTTTCAAAATTGCCCAGAAATCGATATTACAAACATAGTCAAGCTCGCATATAAATGTAGGCTAAGGCCATATTGCAAGCAATAATTCTGTATATGGATCAGAAAGGATGACTGATTAAAGTAACACTATATATATATCATAGTTCAGAATGTGATTTACAATGGGACTAGCGAACAAATAAAATGATTAGTAACAGTGTCGGATACGTATAATTAGCCTTAAATGGCACCTTCATAGCTTGAGCTCTTTTTAGTGATTTAGCGACTTACAAAAAATCACTTGAATAGCAGTCTTACATCATATAGACCTAAATTTGAGAGTGAAGATAGCATGCACTGCTAGTAAGACACCAATATACTGACTATACATTATATATGATTAGTATAAAAAACACGCTCACACTGTTATAGTAATTGAGTCAAAACACATTGTAGCAAACTATATGATACAATTATGATCTGACGCTCTTTTATTTGTTCTCATTCTGTACACATAGTCTATATCAATTTTAATGTATGTTCGGAATGTACTGACTTTCGAAGGATACAGTATCTACTTCCATATACTCGATGATATTATTATCATTTTAAGTTCAAGGGAGTTTATGGTAAGTACCTCCATAATACATATAACTATTTACAAGAAGTCTATTTCAATGTAATCAATTCTTTCATCTATAGTTATTTCTATGAGTTGAACAAAAATAGAAACCGTAATGACAAAACTAATTCCAATAACCCATATGAATCACACGCTAATTGCTGTTTAACTTCATCTGACGTCTAGGACGATGAATTCCATTATTAGATCAAACCCAGACACTCTAATTTGAGATCAGACTTGTTTTTGTTTTCTTGCACTCTTTTTGTTAGAAGTATTGAAATTTCTATTCTTGCCACGTTCAAAATCTTCGTTTAGCGTTGTCTTATGTATATGGGCCAGCGTGCACGGAATTCTAAATGATACACACTCACGAATTCGAGCTGGTACGGCATTTATATGTCCCCTATGTTATTAATGAGGAGCATCTGTGTTCTTGAAGCTGTCAGATCTCATATTGAAGGTATTTTGTATATCTGTTTTCTGTCTAATATTATAGATAGTCTATGCATAGCTCACAGTCTTGAGTGCTTGTGTGCATTCACCGCGCACTAACTACTATATATATCTAATGTGCGATGATGTTAGTTTTTCTGGGTCGATAAAACGTAAAGATCCAGACAGTCACACACGTGTTTCTTGAGAGAGAGTATATTACTACGCCTTCTCTTCACATGCTTTATATGATCATATATATGGAATGATTGTTTCTACTAAATCTTAAGTGATGAGTTGCATTGCAATGAGCGCTGAGGTCTTAAGTAAGGTATATCCAATCTCTACCGTAGAGAATATACTTTTTTCGACTTCATTTGATGGTTGAGTAAATTGGTCGTTGGACAAGTATGGTGCCCATTATTGGTTAGTCTTCAACATTTAGTATCAATATTTTCGCATGGGTATCTACATTATTATTACAGCTGTAGGTCTTAATGATTCTTGTGTGTTGTGTAGAAGTTTTAAAGCATATTTTCATTTTATACACATACACATATTGGAACAGAGTATTTTCAGTTCAAATGAAAAGCACTGCCCAGAGTAGAGAAAACAGATCCATACAGCAGTACTTTTGAGCTCCCAAATTATTTTTTTAAGTGCATGTCTCCTTTTAAAAACACTTAAAGCATGAAACAGTTCCTTGTTAAACTTGAGTGAATGAAACAAAACTTTAGGCAAGTTTTTGTTGGGGAAAAGACAAACAGTAACATGGATCTGAAATGTGTGCAATTTAGGCCCTTTAAGCATGGCAAAAATGTAGCAGATGCCAATACACAAGACGCTAATTATAGTTATCTCTTTTCCTAAGGTGTACAACCTGCTAAAGGTCCAATAGCAAAGAGTGACACAGAAACTAAAACCAGGGAGAAGTTCCCTGCTACTACAGTCCAGTCAGAAGAGAGGAGAAAAACGCCTGCTGAGGTCCGAGCCCGAGGGGGTCCCCCAGAGAGTCGGCGTTTAGAGGACGCTCGGCAGGCAGAGGAGAGCGTGTCCGCCTCGTCCGATCTGGCCAGTGAGAGCGAGGGAGAGGAGGATGAAGCGGAATGGGAGTGACAGGCTTAAGGAGGAGAGCAGGGGGGCAGTAAACACAGCAGGGCAGGAGACAGCACTGGACGAGGGGGCAGCTCTGGGGCCGGGCACACAACGGCCGGGCAGTCATCCAGCAATTGAAGAGCGTGGTGACTCCTGCCCCACTGCCTGGCAGCCCCAGCATCAAGACTGAACATGAGGGTCTGAGCGCTCGCTGGACCTCCAGCTCACACAACTCCCAGCCTGCACACACCACCCCCTCCAGCAGCCTGAACGGAGACAGCCCTACTACGCCCATCCCAGACTCCTCATCCAGTAGTGAAGCCCCGGCAAAAGGCTTGTTCACTCCCCCGTCCCTACTCTGTCCCCCCCTATGTCTGTGTCGTTCCCTCGGGAGGATAGAGGCTCCTCGGCCGCAGTAGTGCTGGAGGCCCGGACTTTGACTTGTTGCAGAGACTAGCTGCAGGTGGAGCGGCGGCTGGACGAGTGCTCTTTCACCCTTTAGCTCTAGGGCCGCAGGGTCCACAGAGTCTATATGCCCCCAGCACTATCCGCTATGCCCCCCCTGAGCTGCCCCATCCCACCCACAGCACAGCAGCACGATGGTTGCAGCTTCGTTCGGACCATCACAAGGGGCCTCGTCCTTCTTCCTATCTGCAGAGGCTCGCGGACTGCCACCTTTCAGCGGATCTGCCTCCGACAGCCCTTCTATCCTGCTGGACTACCCTCTGTAGAATGGACTGAGGGGGGCGATCGAATCGTGAGTTCATCTCTGCTGTTTTTGTGAATCGTCACATTGTGATTCCTCCTTTTCCTCTCTATTTGATGCATCGCGTCTTTTCAAATACTATTTTTTTCCAAACTATAGAGTCTTAGTTGCAGAGTTCACAAATCAATCTTTTAGCAGCTTGGGCTCTTTTTTTGAAGTCTTTTCTTTCTGTGCTTCATAAAGGAATGAATTGAGCAATATTTCAGGTTTGAATTAAGAAAATATATCACTAAACATGATTTTCAGCATGTTTCATGTCTAAAGTCACAATTACTGTAGAAAACACATACACTTGTTTGCAGCAACAACAATGTTCTATTTACTTGATTCTTTTATTAACTTTTATGGAAGGGCTGAGTTTTCTGTTTTCTCTGAAAATCATACATAAATGGTCTACAAGAATCGTGAAAAATCAAAATCGTGACCTGGCCCAGAAAAATCGTGATGTAATTCTTGCCTTATTGCCAGCTCTAATGTGCGTTTTATTTATTTCCTAATTTTGCTCTAATATGTTGATGTAAATTATAGTTTTATGCAATCGAGTGTCACTTTGTCACTCTGAACAGGAAGTAAAACAAACAGTCCATTATAGGGAGATTCAGATTCAATTATGTGACACAAATTACACACACACTCCCACACGCACGCTGTGTTTTCATATTTCATGGGGACATTACATTGACTTGACACGTCATTGACCCTTATCTCAACCTTAAAGTGCGTTTGAAAAGGTTGCTACGAATTTCCCATTTTAATTTAATTTAGTAGAATAACTCTACTTGTAAATATCAGTGATAGTTTTACATGAATCAAGAACAGGTTTATGAATAAAAGTTTGAAAATATGTTGAAAATAACAGGAAGTAGATCAGAGTTTCTAACTGATGACATCACACATTTTCAATCTTCTCGCAATTAACTTATTTTAATGACCTATAACCATGCATTATACAAAATGAGTATGTTGTAGTGTGTTTTTATGTTTCATGTAGTGAAAACCTGTTACATTAACCAAATTTATTACACGGTCGCTAAGCAACTCCCTAACGTGATGTCATCATTTATGAACAGGAAGTACATTTTTTCCTAAATGGCTAAACTGGGATGAACTTTGTGAAATCTTAAATATAATGCTTTTAACTTTGTTTTAGTGAAATGAGTAGTTCAACCTGTCAGAGGCAATTTAACCTTAGTGACTTGTTGCCTAAACTTAACGTAACCCTCACCTTAATCTTAACCTTAACCTTCTTTGAACATTAAACCATGGAAGGATGTACATCATGGTTAACGGTATTCAGATAGATTTTTATTTAGTTTTTCAAAAAGGTTTTGATCTATTGTAAAACTGTTAAAAGACTGTAGAACAATAAGACAGTTTAAAAGTTTGTTTAAGAAAACGATTATAAACATGGAAAATCAATTCTGAAGGCAGATACTCTGTTTTCATAGCCTAATTATAGATATTGATTATTGTTATTTGTAAAGCGTCAGCAGCTCTTTAGGTTTATATTTAAATGTGCGAGGGATAGGCATCATAAGCTACAACTTCAGCCTACTCCCTCTTCAGACCTTTGTGCATATTTGATTTTGTTCTTTGCCTTTCAACACAATGCCTAAATGTCTGGAAAAAACACAAATATACTTGAAACATGGCTGACATTAGTGTGATGTCAGAAGTTACAACCATAAAAAATTACATTAATGAAACATTTTTTTTGAGAAGTCAAGGACAAATATGATGTATTTAGGGCTGTTGACGAAAGAAGTTCTTGGCCAACTAAAAGTATAAGATAAGATACATTTGTCCCATCGACCGTTTATCGACTAGAAAAGGAGGATACACTGCAGTCAGAGGAGACTGAGACACTAATATAAGAGACAGAAGGATGTGCCTGACCCTTAAAAGGCAGGACGACAGTAAAGACATTAAACTCAAGGACTTTACTAATTGGATGACCGGCTGAATAACCACAATCTAAAGTGACAGACAAGTCGCTGCCATAGGGAATCCAACTGTGAGTGACTCTCAGAGAAAACGTATGACCGAATGTCTATTAGACTATTCAAGCTACAATAATTACTAGTGTTGATTCTGTGTCTCTTCCACTCAGAGAAGCCATAATGTAAATAGAAAAGAACCATAAAGACCCTCAGCTCACACCTTGATCACGTCAGTGTCACCTCAATGACTCAATTAACTCTAAACGGACACTTGTCAGTGGAAAGGAAGATGAAATAGACTTTGAATGTTTTTATTATTGCAGTATTAAACCAATCATCTTGTGGGATCAAGGTAAGAATTTGACAATAAGGTTTACTAAACATGAAATTAAATATAATCCTTATTTTGTACAAATATTCATAAGAAAAAAAAACATTTTAGTTATTAACCAGCCATAACTAAAGCACATTGTGAGGGACTTAAATATAAATGACATGGTTCCATACATTCCATAATCTATGGGAAGAAATGCAATGCTGTCAAAAAGAATTTTTTTGTATTTTTTTTTTTTTCTAACTATTAATCATAGTATATTCTGTAAAATGGATCAAATGTGTTTGTGTAAGAAAGCCATATTCTTGTTGATGTTTTTTTTGTTTGTTTGTTTTACACTTAATGAGACAAAATAGCAAAATAGTAAAAAAAAAACAACAAAAAAAAAACATTTTTTCAACGGATGCACAATTTTGCCCAATACCTTTTTGCTATTCTCTTTGGGCTTTCTTTTTAAGAGGGAGATGGTTCTAGATATTGTTTGATATAATTTTAAGGTTGTATTTTTTCTGAGCACTTATTAAAATTGGTTGTGTTATGAACTAAAAGCACTTCAGATCTTAACACACTGGAAATGACCCTGTTTAAACAGAGATAATGTGGCCACTGCTATAACAGAGTTCAGGAGATATGGTCAAGTATGAAAAAAGCAAAAACAATAAATAAACATGCAGTCATAATGTAGTGACCATCAGAGGTCAATAAAATCAAGTTGTTGTTTTGGGTTTTTTTTTGTCTACGAGTTTCTGATCATTTCAGTCTCCTAAAAATGAATGCAAATTTGGACAGAAAATAATATAAATTGTATTTAGATTAGTTTAATTTTTTTTATGTGTTTTCACTTGCAACAGCGTACCATAGACACTTGACCGAAATGTAACAGTTTCAACAGTAGATCTTTAATTACATGAGAAGTAACATTAATGTAATTGTGGCACTTTTAAATGAAAAAAACCTGGTGATTTTTTTTCTAACACTAATGATCTCACTGTGCTGTTGGTCCATCTTAAAATATTCATGTTGACAGTTTGATTTGTGTGGACATCATAAGGTGTCATCTGAAACTGTTTGTCTAATGTTTGTAAAGAAACGAGATCTGATGCACTACATCTTCAGAGGCACATGTGAAAGTGCACACGCCTGTACAGACAGTGTCATGAGACATGTCAATGAGCGCCCGCGTCTTTGCTGTGTCCTGTTGAAATAAATAGCTAAATCTTAACCATCACTGTGAACCTAACATTAACTTCCCATTGTGAATAGTCATCAAATAAAATGTAAAAAGAAAACAGTGATACAAATAAAATAATAAAATATTCCTGTAGAGGAGCACAAGACATGGTGTACTTTTCCTTTATTCAAGTCTGTTTAAGGCTGGATGATTAATATATAGCTTACTCAGTAGAGTGATTTAGATTATATGAATTGATCATACATTTAAGTTGGGTCAGTTTTTGCATAAACATTTGGCCTGCTGATTATTACTATAAAAGTATACATTTCATGTACACAACTAAATAATTTGAAGATAAAAAAAAAAGTTTGAACAGTATTGAATTCATGAAAGTCTTTGTGAATAGATTCAAGCTAAAGACAGAGCCTTGTGTGCATATGAGTGTCTCACTTATGTGGGACTATATCAGCCGCATGTGTGCGTATGTACATTGGTTTGAGTGTGTTGTCTGAAGGAGCCCCAGGGAGGGGCTCTGACATTGAAGACGGGTTAAATCCTGTTTTACATTCAAGTGGCAGGCCCTAGTTCATTAGAGTGAGGATCATTCCTCCTCAAGACCAAAGGAAGTGCATACTAAACAAGAGCAGTTGTTGGGGAGAAAATGCCATTGTACGTGCAGAAGCGTATGTACTGTATAAGTGAGTGTGTGCCGAGAACAAGGTGCCAAATAAGCTCCAGCTTCCTCTCTCTGCTCCCTTTCCAGCGAGGGAGCTGTACACCAAATACAGGTACAACCTGAACACTGCACAGACACACTATGTGAGTGCGTGTGTGGGTGTGTGTGTGAGTGCACAAGTCAACACAACTCTCCTGACTGTCGTCTTCTTCGCCTGTCATTGAATAACCCATGCGCCCTCTCTGTCACTGACTTTGATGGCTTATCTTACCCCCTGAATTGGAGTCAAGCTCCCAGGGGAAATATCTTAGCACATGTAAATGCATTTGAAAGAGTAAAAATATGGCTAGGAATAAAAGACTGAAAGATGGAGGTAGACACCAGACAACTTCCACATACACACTACAGTTCCCCAACTCATTCTTCTTATCGTATCCTTCTCACTGTTCACATCTAAACAACAGCTCCTTTTTTCAAAGCCAGCAAAAGGGTCATCCATTCTAATGCAGCAATACATTCAGGAAAGCAGATCTTTGATCCGTATGCATGGCATTTAACACCTGAGAGCAGATGAAGAATGTGCCTCCAAACAGTAAGGTGAGGACAGCGTGGATGCAAGACTCTCAGGGTGGCTGGACTGCCCCAGTCTGCAAACGGGCTCAGCTTGTGTGAGGTGGAGCTCATGCCTAGATGGTGTTTGTCAGTAAGGGCGCGTCTCCTGCCTCTGGGCGCCCTGCCCTTTAGACGCGCCAGGCCTCGAGAGCCTGCTGCATGCCAAACAGACCTGTGCAGCGAGTAGAAGAGAGCGAACGTGAGGAGGGGCCCAGAGAGCCAGAGCCAACTGGAGGGCGAAAGGGTAGAAGGAAATCTGAGGGAGAAGAGGGCTCAGGGCTGGAGAGCAGTCACACTGCAGCAGCCGTCCAGACACGCCCTGCATAAGAAACTCTGCAGGAGCCAACAAACAGAGGTGAAGAGGAGGAAGACAGGGTGAGTCTGAGGTGAGTCTCAACAGCAACACCGTGTGTCGATGACTGTGAGATATCACAGCCCTTCGGCCTAAGCCAGTCAGATAGTTATCGCAGACACAGCCCCCTCACCCCATGCACACACATGCTCACCTCAGACTACATGTTTATACCTGCCCCGGACCAGGGCCTCATTATAAAAATTATGCATGTGTAGCATGTGTCTGGACAGTCCATGCTGCTCTCGAGTCTTCGCGGCAAGAAAAAAAGGTTACAAGAATGCACTTTAGCGCAAAATTTTAGGTGAAATGGCACGTATTGAGTATCAAACATTGGTTGCTCTTTTTTGTGACTTATTATACCATTTGATCAGAGAAAGACTTTTTTTATATTTATTTTATTATATAGCCATGTTGTGTTCATGTGATATCACAACATTCAAGAATTCTTATAGTTTAAAAGTGGGCTGGAGCAATATTATTTTTAGCTGTCAGATTGTAGATTTGGTCTTGTCTAAGGTCACATGGCTGCAATTACTGGGCCTAGTAACATTAAACAAAAATGGCACAAAGTTGAACATCCATTAGTTAAAATAAACAAAAGCTATGCTCTTTTTCACAATAGTACTAGAAACATTTAGCTACAATTTTAATTCTAGTAGATTTGTGGAGCCAATCCTCAACAAAGAGTTAAGTTCAACATTTGTATATTACAAGTATAGATATTTCTTCAAAACATGAATAACCTCACTAAAACAGAAAACAACCCTCCTGGTATTTTTCTAATGAAAAAACTAAAAGGGCTGATGCCAAACAAAATATATGTACGAGTCCTGAAGATTTGTGTATTGCCTAAATGAAGACTTCATCATTTACCTAGAGTAGACTCCATCTACTTCCAGTAGTCACATTTAAACAGTTTTAAGCAACACACCAAGCAACCACTACTCACCAGCATGTAGGCTACAGTGCCTTAACTGAAAACATGTTTCAGAAAGAAAAAGATACATAAAGCTTAAAGGAGACCTATTGTGTTTTTTCCCCATGTAATTAATAATAATCACTGACATGTGCAGATTAACAATTTACATTCTGCTCACAAAATTAGCTTAAAAAGGCTTAAGCTTAAGCTCTGCCAATTCATTCTAAAATGTAACTATAGCCAGAAGCAGATTTGAAATGGTTTGTTTTGATTTTTGGAGAGTGGCTACATGACAGGTCTGTGTCCGCTCACAATGTGAGCCGCTAAGCGTGGGCTGTTTATCAGCACATTTATAATCAATAATATTTTAATAATAATAATGATTGGATTTATATAGCGCTTTTCAAGACACCCAAAGGCGCTTCACATTTTGCATTATTCATTCTACCCACACTCGGTACTGGTAAGCTACTATTGTAGCCACAGCTGCCCTGGGGCAGACTGACAGAAAGTGACGCTGCCATTTTGTGCCATCGGCCCCTCCGACCAACACCGACCATTCATACACACACCATCACTAGGCAAAGTGGTTGAAGTGCCTAAGAACACAGCAATGAGTTTTTACTCTGTTTGTCCCACTGTGGCACCTGAGGTTCCTCCGCGGTCTCCCATCTGAATACTGCCCAGGCCCAACCCTGCTTAGCTTCTGAGATCTGACGGGATCAGGCTTTGGCATGCTGGTATGGCCAATTTCAACTATGAATTAGCCCACAGAAATAAATGCTTTTTAACCCTTTATTGTATAAAGCGTGTCTTGGGTCCCTTTCTTCTTTGTAATCTGATTGTACGTTGTGGAGTTGATCTGAAACGCAAGGGGGGAGCATGGTGACCAGACCCACTTCGCAATTTGCTAAAGTGTGGGCTCTGGATCCCAGGCAATGTCATAACAACATAAAACTCAAAAAGGTGGATTTAACATAATAGGTCCTCTTTAAAAAAAAATCACAGAAATTAAGCAGCTTTGAAAATATGTGATTGTAAAAAGTAGTTTGACCTGAAAAGCCAACCAATCCCATGCAAATAGATTTGTCACGCATCAGCTTAGATAAACACACCAGTGGAAAAGGAAATACAGAAATTGAGAAGTTTTAACTGGGATTTCCGAAACATCCTTCTCATTGTTGTTCCAGGATTCTTCTGAGATCTTATGAGGTGTCAAGAGGCCAGAAATGTAAAAATTTACAGATAAAGAGTAATTTTTCTATTATGAAACTGGTAAACCAGACAAAAGCTTCATCAATCAAAACAAGTATTTGAGCAAAACCTTTTGGAAACTATTTGACATATTTTGATTATGTACTACTTTGGATGTTTTTGAATGATCAAGTCTTTTATTAAACCATACCAATAAACTGTCATTGTTATTTTTCTCCCTTTTTAGAAAGATGTTCCGGAAATGTCAGTGTTGTCAGCACGTGCACACTTTAAAAAAGTGGTTCTCAGCCTTTTTTGTGTTAGATACCCTTGTTTTGTATGAAACGGTTGTCCACAGCATTACAAAGATGTTTAAGGATTTTTAAGGAAGGACATTTACAGCAAACAACAACTAAATGTTCAAATATGATTCGATTTTTACTTTTTTGCAAGCTGAAATCATTGCAAGAACCTCCTGGTGAGTTCTTTTGTCTCCAAATTCCTGGTTGGTAAACATTGCTTTAAGATCCTCCTCCAACACAAAGTGCATCATCCACAGTACAGCTTTATTTGTCCGAACGCTTGCTGTCACTGTCATTGGTCTCTAGACTGGGGTCGTCCCCGTAACCTCTCTGCTCCCGTCTCTCCCGACACTCTCTGCACTCCTCCTCATCATCCTCGTGAATGATCTCCACCTCCAGTCTACCAATATACAGTGATACTGCGCACAGCCAGAAGAGGGCCACACTGCTCACGACTGCGCCCTGCAGCAGGAGAGCAGGAACAGACAGCAACATCATCCTCCGCAAGGCAAACAAGCTGCCGATGTACGACGCACCGCCAAATGAGACGCACACTCCTCCCAGGATGAAGAAAGCTGAGAGATACACGGACAAGTTAGAGTACAACATGAAACGACAACATGAAAATATATTTAAAATGCTTTCAAAGGACGCTAATATTCTATTGATTCTATTGAGATAATACGCATCTACATGCATGTGAATTACAATTGGAATCAGTAATAACCTTCAAATTATCAAAAGCTATAAAACTGAATATATTGAAAGTACCGGTATACAAAAGCTACAAGTTCAGACCACACAATATTATGCCACAATGTATGCAGTATAAGTTGTATGTATAAGTTTTATATACTGTAGATATAATTGTCATGTTTTGTTCTCCATTAGAGTAATTGTAATCATTCATTATCAATGGTTACATCATGTTACACAAACTACTCAAATTACAAAACAAAACTAAACTAAACCAAATTAAATAATTTGACATTGGCAACTTGAGAGTGCAATGTAGTTTTTATTTTTTTATGTATTGAACACACAGTTGCATCTCAAGGACTTTTAGGGTTCTATTCTGCCCTCAGGCCTAGCGCATGGTCATAGTTACTCCTCTGTTGGCCACTAGTGGCTCTCTCCAAGCACTATACGCATACGCTGTCAGTCTAAGAGGTGTGGCTCCAGCCAGATGTGAGGGCACCATTACATTCAGTGAACCTATTGGCTTATTATAAAAATTAATCCGATGTGAGGGTGAACATGGGACAGTGTCAGTGTGGAAGCAGGTCTCCCCACAACAGAGCAGAGACTCATGAGATAAACCAGGACAGCGCAGTGCTGCGTGAGCCCCGGTGCCTTTTGCGCTTTTTGGATGAAAGGTGGCCGCACGCACTCATAACGAGCCTCTGGACGTTAGACCAGAGCCTGCCGACTTTACAGCAGTGAACACTGTGGGGGGCACGAGGAAGAGAGCACAGAATCATTTTGGCACAGTCCCTGGACCAGAACCCCGCACTGTGCTTTACCCGGACCATAAAGAGCACACAGCGCGCAACCAGAGACCAGACCGAAGTGGACACAACCCCGCGCTCATCTGTCCCGGGATTGCAGATTATTATAACTCAACATAACAGAATGTTGTTAAAAGAAAAACACAAACTTATTGAAACCCAGACTGAATAATGTTTTGACAAATATAGGTATTGATATAATTTAATAAATGCTAGGTAAAAAAAAAAAAAAAAAAATTGAATTGACAGCAAAAAATATGTAATATTTTGCTATGATCTCATTTGACACCAGGTTTACCTCACACTTTTTAAGTGCTCAGTGACAATACTCATGTGAAGTGAGAAGCCTAAAGCTTATTTAAGATCTAATTTTTTGGGCCAAACGTATCCCTATTATAGTACAGGTTTAGATCTGATAATAATATTATCCTTGATGGTAGTTAAAATGTTGATAACTGCTGTGTTAAGTGAGAATTCCCCTAATGCCGTGAATGCCAAAAATAATGTTATTCTAATCCCAGACGTCTTTCTCAATAAATGGGTTTGAATGAGTTTTCATCTGAACAGGGTTTTGAGAATGATGTTGTTCCTCTCACCCAATAGGCGTTGCTATTATGTTACCATCAAAACCAAATGTCAGAATATTAAGGTATTACAACAGTACTGAGAGACACTTACCATATCCAGCCTCTCGTCCTACTTCACTTTGGACAAAAGCAATGACTCCAATTCCAGTAGCCAAAAGTCCATTACGAAACCATGAGAGAAATCCTGTAAAGTGTTTTAAACAATCATTCTTACAATCTGCGACTGAACACGGTTTGGTGCACTATGTAACTTTTCCAGAGTAGGGTTTAGCACATGCGTGTCTATGGAGAAGTTAGTTCATGTGACATGACTACAAGTCAATATCAGTATTTTAATCTGATGGTGAGCGACTGAAATTAGTATTAATTCTTTGCTGTAATACAAAAAGTGAATAGGCTTCACTAGTAGAAACCAGATGTCAAAGTTGTGAAATATTGTTTGTTTGTATTTCACGGTTCAGGAAATTTTTGTCCACCATCACGTCTTATGACATCAACGAAATCTAGATTACATGTATTACCTGATAAGATAAAATATCCTTTAATTGTCCCACAATCCTGAACTTCCAGTGTTGTAACATGCACAGTTCAAGAACAGCAGTGAAATAGAAGCATGCAATCAAAGATAATACCTGTTTCGTGTGACTTCCTTAGCATCTGTAAGAGAAAACATGAAGGTTTGTTAGAGGCTCATAGCGGGTAATACAAGTGTAGTGTGAGCCACGTACCAGCGCATCTGCTTTGTCCAGGTCAGTGAGCTGCTGATAGTGCTGATGCTGCTGGTGCTGCTGGAGGAGGTCTGTGGAGCGGCCCCGGGGCCACGGGCCCTTGTCCTGCCGCAGAGGAGCTGTGCCGTGAAGCTTCCTGAACCTCACAGCTCGGACAAAGTGTGACACAGCCTGCGGCAACTGCCTCCTTAAGAAGAGACGTAAAAGAGCCATCACATTACTGTGAAACAGCAGCAGCTACGGCGGCTAACATAAACCGCTACAACAACACGACCTCTGCTCGCACTGTGAACTCTGACCTACAGCGTCAGCAACAACCCGGAAGAGAGAGGGCTGCTTTAACAAATACAACAGCGCCCTCTAGCGACAGGTTATCAAAAGTGTATAGACATTTCTTAATTGTTAAAATTAACAGTATTGGAAACTAGTTACAAAAGTAACTAGCTACTGTAATATATTACACTTTTCAGTAACTAAGTAGTGTAACTCATTACTTATAAAAATGTTGATAGTATATTACAAGTTGCAATCTGAGTAACTCAAGTTACTTTCATAAAAATGTATTGCTTCTTATTGAAAACAACACTTCAGGGTCCAAAACACCACTAAAATACTGCCTGTTGGCTCAAAGATGAATAAAATGTGTTGTAACATCATATTTCCATGAATTAACCATTAATCAAGTGTGAATGGATTGGGTTAACAAATGTCTGATTAGCTCAAGTAACTCAAAGTAACTCACAGTAGTGTAACACAGTAATTTTGTAATACAAATGTATTACATGTTTCTCCCTGTTACTAGTAATATAGAATGTATTACAATTTTAAAATAAACCCAACACTGAATATGTGTCACACAAAGTGCATAGACATGCTGCTATTCAAATTAAGTTTGATTACATCATAGCACGTAACAGTAACATTTGGTTTGATCTTTTGTTAGTTTTGAACAAGTCATATTTGTTGTTGTTTTTTTGCCTAAAGTAGCCTTGATAGATCCAAATGTGTGCACACGAAGAGTTCAAGGCATGAAGTCTTTTCTATATTTCTAATGACTCTGGCACTGTTTTTGTTTCTTCTGGCTTGTCAATACATAGGCTACACAAAAAAATGATACATACATTCTGGTGCTCAAACACAGACATACATCCTGCCTCCAGGACCCCTCCAGCACAAACTTGGCCTCTGTAGAGCCATCATATTTTATCTTTTTGTATCAGAATAATGAACACAAGTGTGATGTATAGATATAAAAATAGCATATTTATATCTATACATTAAAAAAAAGCATACAGTATAAAGCATATATGCATTTGAAGGACAGAAGGTGAAAGATAAATAAAATATTGAAATCAAATTCCTGTATGTAAGATTGTATAGCGCTAATGTGTGGTTTCTAAAAGTGTCAAGAGGAAGAAAAAAAGAGACCAGGAAGAGAAGATGGGTACATGCTGAGCTGCACTGGACACTGTCACTTAAAGGGGCACTGTGTAAGATTGAGAGGAATTTTAATTATCACATATAGTCCACAAACATTTAAATCATAGGCCTATTTATTCTTTACAACATGAATACTTAAGAGAGCACTGTTAACCAATCCACATCAATTGTGATACATTTATACGTATTTGAAATGTTTTATTACGGGCCGGAATGTGGATTATTGACGCTAGATGGCATCATGCTTAATAGATGGTGTAGTCCCTCATTCATCCAGGAGTGATCCATAGTAGAAGTCTTCAAAGTAGTCATCTGGACAGTGTTTCCGAAGATCAAGACGTTTCGACTCTCATCCGAAAGTCATTTTCAATCTGATGGAAGTAGACTGAGACTGGCTGTATTTATATACTAAGATAAGCCCTCCCCCTAGGAGGGGCTAAACCCACCCAAACTTGTTCCTGAAACCTGTTCCTAAAACTGGTTTGGTAAGCCCTAGCTTCCTATCCATTGTTCCCTGTTTCTATTGTTCTATTGTTCTCTGCTTCCTCTTCATTGTTCTCAGCTTCCTTTCCTTTGTTCTGACTGGGCCTGCCTAGACTGTTTCAAGCTCCCCTAACTAATTCACTGGTAAATTGCCCTGGCTACCTGTGAACAAGATACAGTAGCATACTGGGTGATCTTGTTGTAGACATAAGTCCTGGAGACTGTGCTCTATCTACTTTTCTTTCCCTTTAGACCAAGGGGTAAGAATGCTACTATACACACCAGGTAGGTTGTATCTTAAGCCTCCATTCCTGTTTAGTGATGGGTTTTCTTTTTTCACAAAGATGGCTTCTTTTACACCTCTTTCAAACCATCCCTTCTCCCTGCTAAGAATTTTAACCTCACTGTCCTCAAATTTATGCTTGGTGGCTTTAAGATGCAGATGTACAGCTGACTGGGGACCACTTGTGGCTTCTCTTCTGTGTTGGTAAAGTCTTTTGTGAAGTGGCTGTTTGGTTTCCCCAATATAGTGTTCGTTGCAGCTCTCTTCACTGCAACGAATAGAATACACTACATTGCTCTGTTTCTCTGTAGGCATCTTGTCTTTAGGATGAACCAATTTTTGTCTTAATGTGTTGACCGGTTTAAAGAAAACAGGGATGTCATGTTGTCTGAAAATTCTCTGTAACTTCTCAGACAGACCTGACACATAAGGGATCGAAACCCCATTTTTCCCAGAACTTTACAACACAGGGCCGAGGAGGTACCCACAAGCTCTGAGGGTAAGAAGAAAGAGACACAGCATGTCCAGAAAGCTCTCTCAGCTTGTGGATATCCCAAGTGGGCTTTGAACAGGGCAAAAAGGCCCAAGAAACAGGAGAAAAGGGAGACGGAAACGGAGAAGAGGAAAAATGGGGTTTCGATCCCGTATGTGTCAGGTCTGTCTGAGAAGTTACAGAGAATTTTCAGACAACATGACATCCCTGTTTTCTTTAAACCGGTCAACACATTATAACAAAAATTGGTTCATCCTAAAGACAAGATGCCTACAGAGAAACAGAGCAATGTAGTGTATTCTATTCGTTGCAGTGAAGAGAGCTGCAACGAACACTATATTGGGGAAACCAAACAGCCACTTCACAAAAGACTTTACCAACACAGAAGAGAAGCCACAAGTGGTCCCCAGTCAGCTGTACATCTGCATCTTAAAGCCACCAAGCATAAATTTGAGGACAGTGAGGTTAAAATTCTTAGCAGGGAGAAGGGATGGTTTGAAAGAGGTGTAAAAGAAGCCATCTTTGTGAAAAAAGAAAACCGATCACTAAACAGGAATGGAGGCTTAAGATACAACCTACCTGGTGTGTATAGTAGCATTCTTACTCCTTGGTCTAAAGGGAAAGAAAAGTAGATAGAGCACAGTCTCCAGGACTTATGTCTACAACAAGATCACCCAGTATGCTACTGTATCTTGTTCACAGGTAGCCAGGGCAATTTACCAGTGAATTAGTTAGGGGAGCTTGAAACAGTCTAGGCATGCCCAGTCAGAACAAAGGAAAGGAAGCTGAGAACAATGAAGAGGAAGCAGAGAACAATGAAGAGGAAGCAGAGAACAATAGAACAATAGAAACAGGGAACAATGGATAGGAAGCTAGGGCTTACCAAACCAGTTTTAGGAACAGGTTTCAGGAACAAGTTTGGGTGGGTTTAGCCCCTCCTAGGGGGAGGGCTTATCTTAGTATAAATACAGCCAGTCTCAGTCTACTTCCATCAGATTGAAAATGACTTTCGGATGAGAGTCGAAACGTCTTGATCTTCGGAAACACTGTCCAGATGACTACTTTGAAGACTTCTACTATCATGCTTAATAGGCAAAATGCATGTGAAAGGCTCCCTCTGGTGTTCAAAAGTGGAAATCACTTTGTTTGCTTTTCTTACATAGTGCCCCTTTAAGTCTTGTTTCCACTGGTTGGATCTCAGCAGCAACAGGGTTGAGAAGAAAAGTAGAGCAGAGGAAGTAGAGCAGAGTTTTAAACTGATAACATCACACTGGGAAGACAAAAACATTTGCAATTTTCTCACAAAAAATAAATTTTATGACTCTGTAAACATCAATTTGACATTTTTGCTTAATGCTCTTAAAATTCCATTCAACTGAATGTATCTTTTATAAAGCAAGCAAGCAACAAACAAACAAACAAACAGACAAACAAACAAACAAACAAACAAACAAACAAACAAACAAACAAAATGTCTCTCTTAATTTCATCTTACCTGACAAGTGACTTTTTTTACCTGAATGTATGGCTCATTTTACCTGAACGCGGTACAATATTTTGGGGGATTTAGCTGAGGTTTGAAAAGCTCTAGCACCTAGATAATTAAATTTAGTAGCCGGAATTGCAACTTAAAATATAACATGTAAATTCCATGCAAACACACTAATTAGTTCCATACGATGATTTATCTTTTTTTTTTTTTTTCAACATTTGCCAAAAAATGTTTGAAATTACCTGACCCCAGTAAATTTAAAAAGCTGTTCAAAATATCATAGGCATCGTAAGGTTTCCTGTCAATTCATTTCTAATCAAAAGAACTTGAAAATACATTCCAAAAATTAATTAATTTTGATATCTGTTTGGAGATATGTGTGGCCTTTAAGGTCATGGCTTGGCTGTAGTGGTCACGTGACGAGCCGGTGAACGAGCCCTTGCACGCACGCACGCTCTGAAGGGGGCGTAGGAGGCAGGCGGGAGGAAAGAAGGACGAGGGCTCACTCTGCCCCATCTAAAAAGAAAACTACACCGTGTCAGCGAGATCCCTGAGCCCCCACAACTGGATCTCTCTATTTGTCATCATTAATGTTTGCGATTGGCTGTTTATTTTTATTTACTTCTACGACGTCAAACTGGATGAGTAACGCACGCGTGCCTAACAATTCCGGATATAGCGTGCAGACTACACGCAGCTTGTCACGTACGCTCAGTAGATTTGCACTGGTGTAGCCTGGAGTAGGTAAGAACTATTCAGCAGACCACTAGATATCATAACAGTGTTATGTCCTCAAACATGTAGGCTGATATACCAGGTCTCTTCAACGACATCTTCAACCAGGGTGGGCATAAAATGAGAAAAGCTGATGGAATTTGCTGTGTTATTTACGTTCAATAGTTTAATTAATGGCAAAGAAATAGGCCTGTCATTTCATTTCAAATAGTTAGACTATAATAAAGTCTATGTCTATGCATTCTATGTGTTTTTTGAATGATAAACATTAAAACATTGTAACAAATCCCACGCGTAAAAATCACCTCGGTTATATGTTCTGATTGTGGTCTTTATTTTCATCCAGGTTTTCTAATCAAAGTACCATTGAAGCGAGGAAATGGCGCTGAAAGGACAGCAAATCGTGGACATGAAACTTCTAGTTTATATACCAGAGCTTTTGTTCATTGACAGCAGTTGCTCTTGAAAATGAAAGGAAGACGTGGGCTACGTGCGCATCCAGCAGATGACGAGATGAAATGGAGAGCTTGGGACACACGAACCTTTTAAGCCCAAGCCCTTGTTGTGGACCAGTTGCTGTAAAAGCCACACTGGACAGAACTACCGGACAGCAAGTTTCTTGTGGCCCATTCGGCATTTACCCCTCATGCCGGGCGGACATGGGACTGAATAGATTTTGCGCAGCGCCCAGTGGGAGCCCCACAGCAGCCGAGCTGCTCGCAGGTCTCGCCTCTCAGACAGAGTCTCCTGGAATCAAAACACCAACAAAACGGCCAAAATCGGGTGTACCGTTCCACAGCGGTGGTAGTGTGGTATCTACGTCTGCCACAGTGGAGGGCAGCCATGCATGCGTCAAGGCTCAAACTCCAAACTGTTATCCAACTCAATGCCAAGGCACGTCAATCTGCTCTAGGTATCCTCTGAGCAACAGGGTATGCTTAGAAGAGAATGGGGAAAGAGAAGGTCAAGACAACAGCAATTTAATCCTTAGGATCAATTGTGAGATTAGAAATAGACAACTACAGCAAAAGCGCAGAGGTGGAGAGAAAAGAGAAGCAGGACCTGAAAATCTTTATGGACTTGAACTTTCAAAAGGGTTAGGCTCCACTGTGGACATCGTATATTCTTCAGGGGACTCAGGGAGCATCAAGAGGAGAAGGTTGGCAGATGGAAGTGCTGCCCATAGTTCTGTACACTGTGAAATTCCCTTAATTCTTCCCAATAACCAGCAAAATGAACAAAATGTTTCTTCAGATCAGGCCATGTCATCAGTCCACATCAGCAGCATCCCTGCTTCTTCTTCCTCAGCAGCCTGCGTCTGGTCAGCTGAGCGCCTAGCCCAACGGTTAATTGTTCCCTGCATGAGGTACTATGGCATCTGTGTCAAGGACCACTTCTTAGGTGCACTTCTGGGTGGCAGAATATTTGAGGAGGTCGAGGTTTTAAATCAGAGTGGAAAATTTCGAGGAGGTCAGCTAGTAAGCCAAAAGAGCATCCCGTCCAATAGCATCCGAGGCGACCAGATTGCCTGGGTTGAGGGCTGTGAACCAGGCTGTGAAAACATTGCCACATTGATGGCTCATATTGACAAGGTCATCATGTACAGTGCTGCTACCGGACAGCTTGGAGACTGTGACATCAACGGCCGAACCAAGGTGAGGGGAACAATAACATTTTATTTTATTTCTTGTATGTTTTTGATATTTTGGAAACAATTTAATTCATTGCAATACACATATTCATGCAACAATCCACTGCAGGTGTTAGAGTTCTTATTAGAAGTACATGAGAGCTGTTAAAGCAGCGTTGGATGTTGGCTTCTCATAGTGGCCTTGTTTTTCCCATGTCTAAGCCTGTCTATGTTTGCCTGTATTTGGCCTCATATCTCTACGAAGTATCTGTCTTGCTATCACAACATTTTTGCCTTTGATGAAAACTTTATCTTTACCTTCCTCAGCCACGCAGACACATGCAGACTTTGTGCATGTTTATGTTTACCTCCTGTCAGAAAATGCTATCCAGAACTAAAACGAGGGAAAAAAAAGATTAAGACACTTTATTTACAGGCATTATAAAGTTATTCTTGTTGTCAGTTTGAATCCTAATATATTTGCTCTGTTCTAGTCAAGTTTTAGATCAGTAATCTCAGTTTTGACATGACTTTAATGTGATGTCAAAGTACCGCAAGTCCACTATTAACTGTAAATCCGTGTTCTGCAGACAGATACCGGTCTCACTATCAGTAAACTATGAATTAGCTGTCTCCATTCCTTTTCTCAATGGGGCCTCTCGATTCTATTTAGACACAACACTTACTTACTTTGCGTTCACTTTGTTTGTTACTATTTTGTTGTTAGTGCATACTCTGGTGGATCCAATCAGATTTACAAAAGTGATATCTCTTCATTATGATGATGGTACAGAGGTGAGAAACTTGACTTAAAATGACTGAAGTCACATTTTGTCATGACGTACTCTGCTTATGATCCTAAAAGACTTGAGTTTGGACTTGACCCTTTGTGACTTGAGACTTGATATGATTTCACAAAAGTTTTTTTTAATTATTCTTACTTTGAGAATTACTTAACTTACTTGACCCTCATGACCTGCTGACTTGGACTTACTTGTATTTGAATGTTAGGACTTCAGACTTACTTGTGACTTGCATGTACATGACTTACGACCACCTCTGGTACTTTGTTCTACGAAATAAATTAAATGGAAACACTTGCCACAATACTAATTAAAACTCAAATGTGACTGAGAATTTGCTTTTGGTCCAAAGTATCCGTATCACATGGACTCCAACTTGAGTGTGTTTTTGTATTGTTGATGGATTTTCTCAGGGTTTGTGTCAGTACAATGATATAGCGTCAGGCATGCTAAATCAATAGTGCAACTGTAGATCCGTTAGTCATGATGAATGACCTGGAGCGGAGGTAATTTCCTATAGGTACAAAACACGACAGTATCTTTTTTTAGTCTGTCTTGCGTGAGAACAACAGACAATCATTATTAATGTGGAAACCAATGTAGAAGCCCTTTTCAAAGACCTAAAACAAAGAAGTAAACTTGGAGCCTCCTTGACCTTAGGGAAGTTCTGGTACATTTAAGTCATAGGGTGCTGCAGTGTGGAATGTGCACTGGCTGGAGCTCTTGCACGCAGGTCTCATGTCCCACAGGCCACGTAAACAACCCCTTCCCTCCTGCTTCGCACATCAGAGGAAATGCCAAACTCACACATTTAAGATGTTTACTTTGTCTTTAAATGATTTTGTTCTGACATATATATATATATTTTTATTTCTTGCATGCTCTTCACAAACATAATGCACTATATTACACAAGTATTATATGTTTTGGTATTTCTGGTTTTGTTATTTAGGCTACTGGTTATTAACACAAACGTTTTGTTCTTGTATTTCTTATTTCAGGCAATGGTGGCTTGTTACCCTGGAAATGGTGCAGGTTATGTCCGCCACGTTGATAATCCAAATCGTGATGGTCGGTGTATTACATGTATCTACTATCTTAACAAGAACTGGGATGTCACGGTATGTTAAAGAGACTGCTGGTTTTTTTTGTACAATTAAAGGCAAAGTCGACATGAATACAGTGGTAGAGTTTGTTTTGTTTGTTTTTTCATAGAAACATGGTGGCATGCTCCAGATTTTTCCTGAAGGCAAAAATGTTGTGGCCAACATAGAACCTCTGTTTGACCGCTTGCTGATCTTCTGGTCTGATCGCAGAAACCCTCATGAAGTTAAACCAGCCTTTGCTACTCGGTCAGTAACGCAATAGCTTCTTCTTTTGGCCATTTAAAAAAAAAAATCAAATAATTTTCGCAGTTATGTGCATGCTGTTTCATATATGTTTGGATCAAAGAGATTTCCATGCAATTTATACAATATACTGAAGCTAAACGTATTCAAACCCCAAATGATAGATCATTTTTCTAATTTTGACTTAGTTTGGTGTGATAGTCCTTGTGGTAAATATTTATCATAGTTTTACAGCAGTTCATTTTAAATTATGAAAAAATGTACAAATAAAAGTTGAAAATTACAGGAAGTTCAAAACAGAATTCCTCCACATGTCATAAAAATGCTAAAATGCAAAGACAATTAAACAAAACTGACACAATTTAAGTGTTTAACACAATTTAAGTGCAAATTATTATCATTTGTCACATCATAGCAGCTGACTCAAATTTACGATGTGGTTGCTAGGTAACAGTTGTGGGTTCTATATATGTAATTTACTGGACAAAATACAACTACAAACTTCATAAAAACAGCCAATCTAGGTGAAAACAAGCAAAATGTTTGGTGAAAACTTACATTTATCATATCCACTGTGATTTACTGAAAATTGTTATAAATTGTCATATGCACTTTAATCAATTTTTAGTCCTCTTTTGGGGTTTATGTCAGTTAGAACTAGTAAAGCATCTGAAATCCTTCTTTAGAATTCAAAGTTTAGACCTAGAATATATCAGGTTTAGATCTGGTGGTACTCTAAAGGTATATATTTTCTTACATATTTTCTTTCTGTAAAAAGAAAACTACTTTATTGTTTCTAAGTTGGTCCACCCAGGTGTGTGAAAAGTCCAATATAGTAGATTTTGATAGTATTCGTGAAATAGATGAGGGGGAGGTGGGCTTGAAGACAGGAAGTATGTTTCCTATTGGGCTAGGTGGAAGGGAAGGTTCGATTGCACGACTCTTGTTGGAGAGGCAGTGACATGAGAGACAGGAATAAACAACACAGCCCAAAGGAGAAAAACAAAGTTGTTGGAGTTAACCCTCTGCTGCCCCTCACTGACATAAAGCCGATATTCTCTACAGCTCTATAATATTTGACAAAATATAAAGTAAATACTATTGTATATTTGGTTGATTTTTGTTATATTACGTTGTTATTGTTGTTTTTCTTTCTTGCAGTTATGCCATTACAGTCTGGTACTTTGATGCAAAAGAAAGAGCAGAGGCTAGAGAAAAGTACAGACTTGGTAAATGTATTTACTGTGATGCTTTCCACTTTACTGAATCATCTATCATAGTTTTTGTTTGTATAAAAATAATGTACTTTTCTCTGTGTCTATAGCAACAGGACAAAAAGGTGTTCAAGTGCCTGTCACTCAAAACAGCAGGACATAAGACTTCTGCAACCACTGGAGTGTGATCAAGAAGCATTATGTGCCTTCATGAACAGTGATTTGAAGGTCTATGACTAATAACACAAAAGTCAGTGAACACACAGCTCACTGCTGCCTGCATGTGGAGCAGCAATAACATGGATGGAAAAGAAATGTGTAAGAGAGAACCACAAATGGTATGTGTGATCTGTGGTAGAATGCACTATAATGAATAATGGGACGAAAGGGAAACACTTTTAAAAAACAGGGTTATATCCACAATTTGTAACTTGTCCACTTGAGGCACTCTTATCTCACAGATGCCTTATGGTAGTTGTTTATTATAAATTCAAAACATTATTGCTTCATTTTTGGATCTTCTATCATACAATATGACTATTCATGTGCTGCACTGTAGTCAATTTAAAAAACAAGCACGAACATTGACATTTTAGTCATAAAGTTGTTCCCAAAGTTAAGTTGTGTATTTGAAGGTGCTAATCTCTGATAAGACATATGTGAGCTGTTATTTTGATGAAACCATCTTTTGCCAATGTGAATGTAAGAACGATTCTATTATCTACAGTATGTGAACACGTCTGCCCACAACAAAAATGACTGAATTCTCCCCTGGTAGGCTTCTGCGCTTAAGAGCAGGTCGTTTTGTCCCGGTTTGTGTCCTGGAGCCTGCTTCTACTATGTGGGATGCTTAGATTATGCCATTGTTCCTGTGTCCCAGGGAGTCAACCGGTAGAAGATATTTTTGGCACTGTGTGTTTTATTTTATTTACGTAGCACTTTAATGCTTTGTGTGAAAAATGGAGAAAGTTAATTGCCTTGCTGTGGACACTATGGCTATGAAATGCAATAGAAACTAAACTATGAGAACAAATGGAAATAGTTTTTTGTAATTTAATTAAAATGTTTTATAATCTAGATTGTGTCTCTTTTATGCAATACTGTTATTAAATATGTACCATTGCATCAACTGGGGAAAGGTCAAGTATTTTTTGGTATGGAGTATACAGTATTTGCAGAAAGTTTGAAAAAAAAAAAATCTATTCTGTTATATTATATTATATTATATTGTATTGTATTATATTAATATTTTTATCAAGCTATAGCAAAACATAATGTCATACCACTCATGCGTAAATTCAATACACACATAAGCCCAATTTAAAACAATAGGCCTATATAAAAATACTATATATTTTATAATTATAATAAAATATAATTATAATTTCTCCCCCTTGTGGCCAAGCCTGCGCTTTCCACCGTTAAAGTGGGCGTAGTAGTTCAGCCACCAGATGGCAGCACATATTAGCTTTAGTCTGCTGCCAGTTCAACCTGAATGAAGCTCTTTGTGTGACGTGGATGAATGAATGATCAGAGCCCGAGCCGCACATGGTTTTTCTTGGTGCAGTTGGTTCGCAGGACACATTGACGTTTCCAGTCGATACAGAGACATTTGGATTATTTACCCAATTATTATTATTATTTTGTATTATTATTTTACATGATTCTTAATCTTGCGCAGTTACACCCACAAAGTAACACTCTTGCATTCAGTTGTGACAAAAGTAACTTCACATAAAACTAAAAGCGAAAAGTCGGCCATTACTTTTACTTAAGTAAAAGTTAGTTTACAAAAGTACACTACTGTAAAAAGAATTAACAATGAATGAACAAATATGCTGTAGCCGATCGTTTGCTTTGTTTTTGTTTTTTAAAGTTGGTCTTGAGAACTTTTAGTTTGACGGTTTTTATATGATGTGTGTTTCCCACATTGGAAATTGAATTAGAGCCCCCTCGACTATTTGCAAACAAAATTCCAGGATTAAATTGCTCCAAACTTGTCTAGATGATTGATGGGCCCAAAGACAAAAAGATCTACCTATTACATCACAGATCTGGGAAATTTAAAGCAGTGTTTTCTGAGGCTTAGAGGGTCAAGGATTGTATCTCTCAAACAGAATTCCAGCTGGGTTTTGGACAAGAAAGCAGTGTACTGACAGGGTTAATTTTAAGCCAAATAAATAAATTAAGAAAAGAGTTGTTTAAACTTTCACAAATGTAATAACTTCAATGCATACTTTGTACTACAAAAGGTTAATGGGTGACATTACCTCTGAGATTATAATTTGTGAAACATTTCCCAGATATTTCACGGCACGTTATTAAAAAGAAAAAAACAATGTCAGGCCCTCCATTTGGCCTTATAACCCTCTAGAACGTGGAGCCTATACTCAGAAAGAAAGAAAGAAAGAAAGAAAGAAAACATTAAATAAACAGGTTGCGTTCATGATCTGTAATGTGATGATGAGGTCAGAAGGTAGGCAAAAGACTGTCTCCTAATTATTTAAACACTGAACGTAAATTCAGGACTGTTACATTTGGGGATTGCCATTGATGACTAGGCCTGTTATTTTTTTGTATTAGGGCTACAACAGTCACTATAAAAAAATAACACAAATGTTTAATTACTAATTATTAAAAGACAACAGTGACTTTAGGCAAAATTCTACTGAAGGCTATTTACAAAAATCATTTTCTTCCTAGCACAGATATCTTGTTAATATAACTATTTAGATGGAAATTAGTCTGCAATGTCTTGTTCTGTTTTTTTCACCAAAATCTACTAACTTCATCTGTTATTGTTGTTAGCACTGTGGCTAACTGTTAGCACACCAACACGTCTCACTCCAAACAGCTGTGAAAAAAGCTTAAAGCACATCTTGATGAAAAATGTGAAGGCGAATTGATTATTGAGCAACATGTGGACTAATGTGAAGCTTAAATGATTTTTTTGTTTGTTTGTTGACATCTTTTCAGAAGTAAAATTAAGTCAATAACTGAGTAGTTTTAATAACAACAACCCTTGGCCAGATTGTGGTCTAGGCCATTCCATCAGTGTTGTGCCCATTTTTGAGTTTTTAAATTGTTATATGATGGTATTTTGGTGTATTTTAATGTATTTAAAACCTTAAAGCCCGTTTGTGTGATAAAAAATATTATTTTTCAATATAGGCCTACTCTGCATAATTGATGGTTTTACTCTTCTATTGCCATCAGCTTACCTCAGCTATCAACATATTAATATTATTTTGAAGTAATTTCTTGCATGTGAACTTAAGTTTTGACTACGACTCACCTCTGGCCCAGTCATCTACTAATCCAACTGCACATAGTTATTTATTAAACTTGATAAGTGTTCTTAAACGTTCTTTGAATCACACAGTAATTTCAACGCCACACCAACCACAAAAACATTGGTGCAAACATCTGACAGCGGTTTTGTAACTGGCTGAGAAGGACAATGAAGACAGCAAAGTCCAACAATGTCAATAATAAAACAAATGACACTACATTCTCTATGACTGCGAAAACAATCTCTTGTGTGTTATTGCTGCTTCTCAGGAAATTTGATGTCTGGGTTGAGGTTGATAGCTTCAGTTTCTTTTTATTATAGACTACTGTATACCAAAGTGTAAGTAGGACACATTTTCTACTGCAGCACATTTCAGACAATGACACCAGATTTGTCTCTACATAAAGTATTTTCTCTTTATATAGGATAAATACATTTGAACAAACATTTCCTTATTCCAGGTGTGCTCAGAACATGCCACACGTGCTTGTTCATGGCGGTAGTTGTCTTAGAGCTGTGGACATGCAGGTTTTTCTTGTTAACATCCTCAGGGCACACCTTCGTCCAGGACAGAGTATGATGGGTGACATTTACAGGATTGTGACTAATGACCTCTGTACATAAGCTGACGTACACCCAAAACAATAACATGACAAGATTCAAGTGCGTATGCCAGGTTTTTACAATTTTCTAATTTAACATCATTTGGTTATTAACTACGTAAGTAATAGTTCTGCATAAATCAAAAACAAGTTTGTGGAGAAAAGTTTGAAAATATGTTGAAAATCAGCCAAACTATGACTTCACACAAGGGAGATGAGGACATTAAAAAAAAAAATCAGGAGAAATACATTTTTATTAACCTTCATCCATACATTTAACTACATGAGTGAAGTGTAAATATAAAATGTATAAACAGCCTGTTACATTAGAGAAGCTTTTTGCATTTGTGTCAGCGTCGAGTTTGAGTCAAAAGTTGAACAACTATTTATTTATTTGAAATTTACAGTACATATTAATTAACATCTGTAGTATTTACAGTGTAAATATGACAGATTAGTAAAGATGCTCATTTCCATCAGTTGTCCCTTAGGCAGATACACATGCAACAAAAATACAAGAACACAATTACAAGAAAGCTGCTTACAGGCTTGGCTTTCCCTCAGCCACAGTTTTAACTGGAGATGCACATTGTTTTATTATCAGAGGAAGACTGTTCCAATAATGTGTCGCTTTAACAGTGCACCTCATACAAGGACAAACAACATAGAAAATGCTATATTTGACATTTACTTTTCAAACATTATTATAGACATTATTTTAAGTTAAATGTGAGTTCAGTTATTTTAAGTTAACTTTCCACTTGAAGTTTGTGTTATTGGAGAAAAAAAAGACACTTTGACAATTTTGAAATCATCACTCATGCACAGGAAGCATTTTTTTAACTCTAACAAGGGCTGAAGTGGGATGAAATTTGTAAAATATTAAGTAAAATCCTAAATAAAATGATGTTCATGAAATTGGTAGTTCAACCTGCCACAGGCACTTTAAGCAAATATATAGAGAGTGTTAAAAAACAAACTGTTTGAGTTTGTAGCTGTCAGAACAAAGCTAAAAGGAGTAAAAAAAAAGGATTGTTTTCTTTTGGCTTACAGGGTGACATTAGAGAAATATCTGCTATACTACAGACAGCACCTTATCTGATAAGAGTCTTCCACCTGTGTGCTTGTCTTGTCAACATGTCATTTCTCTTCCTGGAATGTTCCACTGTGCTGTAGCCTACAAAGCAATCGATGCTACTAAGTTACACACATGAGATTTGAGCAGGGGCGGCTTTGAGCATAGGCAAACTAGGCTATTGGAAAGATGAACAGTGACGGAGGGGTGAGGGGAGAGCAGAATGCATGGCCCCACTGCAATCTGGGGCCTCAAACACTTTGAATCTTGGTAAGTATATATACTACATATTGTAGTGTAAAAGTGCATAAGTTAGCAATACAAGATGCATTAATTGTTCTAAAATACACCATATGAAATCTTGATGGTGTGCAAGAGACAATTATTCCCTCTATTGATAGCATTATAATTTGCCATTTTGCTGCAAGGGCAATTTAATAGGTGGTAGATGATTTCTGTTAGGGGCTAGACACATTAAAGATGAGTACCTGAAATTTACAGGAAGTGCATTTTTAAATCTGTCCTGCTACGTCCTTCAGCACAAGTTTAATATCCATTTGCTACGATTACATCTTAAGAACATCTTTTTACAGACAGCAAAGTGAAACTGGAGATCAGAGGAATGCCCAAGCACAGCCAAACAGAGTGTTGCTTTTGACTATCTTTGAGAATTTGTGATTTGTCACAAATTTACACTTAGGAGCAAAACTCAAAGTTTAATCAAACACAACCAAAAAAGTCAGGTACACACAAAAAAAATGCATTTATACATTATTCAAGTTAGCTGTCGAGCATCTCTATTAAATATTATTGGCATGAAGAATGTTGTGAAGTCACATGAACAAAACCTGATAAAAACAATGGCCCCTTTCTCCTCTGAATCTTTAAGTCTCTGTCACCGTAGCGACAATCTCATGACCCCTACGTCAGAAGAGCTAAACTATAGGCATGTCAGTACTCAAATTGTCATTACAATCTAATCAATAGTCCATCTTCTCACTTATTGAAGTACGTCAAACTCCTCCTCATGAGCAGCATAGCGTCATAAGAGGTGTGGCCGTGTTTACATACCTCAAACTAGAAAGCACAACCTAATAATGAACTAGCACCTGTCAAAGGAAGTGTGACGACAGCATGTCATCTAAATATAGAGTGAAACGTAAAACTACTTCCTCTATAGAACAGAAAACTGAAGTCACATTGCATCATGTAGTTTTGTGCCATTGCATATGAATTATAGGCCATAACTAAGGGTAAACAAGAAAAAAAAACTAATATGGTGTTCTTTGTTAGTCAGTTGTTACAGCCCAAAATGAATGTCAGAGACAACATCTGAGCTAAATGGAATAAATATTTGTAATGTCACAATGAACATTTCAAGAGGTCATAATTATTGTTGACTTGACACTCACATCACTGACCTTTGAAAACATAGTATGTAAATATTAGTCATTATTTACTTGGCTGTTATTGACAGTTGACTGAGCAGATCTGCTCTGTCCATCTGTGTGTGATGGACCTTTCTCACGGGATGGGGCGAGTGCTGGTGACTGTGCACCTATCCCAGAGGCATATATACACAGGGGCTTAGACTGTCTGACCCCCGGGCTAACCTCTTCTTGGTACTATATTAGGCCCGCCATTTTCCAAATAACCAGTTTTTTTTCCCATCTGAGAGTGAATAGAACTGTAATGCCACGTGGAGCTACTAAATCCCTGTTGATACCAGAACATAATTAAATGGGTGTATAGCCTATTGAATGCAGCTACACTTAAAATACTATTGCATACAATCTGTGGGTGTGGTAAATCTTCAGTAATAAAGGTGGGTGGTTATTGGCATGTTCATACTATGGCTTTAATAGGTCAGGTCTACTGTTAATTAATGACAATCCAAATATTTAAAGCAGATTAGCTCAAAGGAACTGGGGCAAGGCCCACAATACATAGAAAGGAAGGTTATAGTCGTATACATAGACAAAACACGTTTTTCAAAATGTAAAAGACTTGTTGAAAGCAAAAAAATGCATGAAACAAAGCTGTCTACTATAGGCCCGAGCAGGTATTATCAGCTCAAGTAACACGATTACAGGCTGCTCATTCACAACGAGCCAAAACGAGTAAATGTAGAAAGGGCAAAAAGGAAGACACAAATGAACAGTACAGTGTTGTAATATTAGGTTGCAGCTTTGGCCCTCAGCCTACAGGAGACATGAAGACAGTGGATTTTCATGAGTATTAAGAGAGAAATGAGAAAATACCTGCTTTATTAAAAATGCAGGGGATGGAGTGGAGCTAATCAAATAAAAGACCTGGAAAACCAACAGGACAACAAGCAACATCCCTCTGAGAAAAGCCCCTGAGTACTTAGGTTTACTTCCTGCTTTATTACACGGTAAGTCTAAAGGGGTCAACAAGTACAAAATATATTTAAAAATATTAGGTTGGACAAGTCATTGTTTATACACAATAATGTAATACAACAACCACACCTAAGAGTATGTTCTCAAGTGTTAAAGTCAAATGGAAATCTATCTGAGAACTGCTATCAATGAAAAGAGTCAACAAGTCAGTCTCACCTATGACTTTCTGAAATGCTTTGAGTAAATAAGCTCTCTCTGACTTCTGTGCCCTCTATTCTGGACTCAACCAGTCACTACCAGTCACCCAGCAAGACCAGGAATAAACTGCAAAATGTCTACTTGGTACATTTGATATGAGCATAGATACACAGCTTCTGCTCAGAACAGATAGCCAGGATTGTTGACCAATTAGTTACATTACATAAAGGCTAGTCCCAAGCAGTATGCTTTTCCTGCCCATTAAGTAGAGTTTACAGACAGAAGTAAACAGTGTTGGAAAGGGCATGTTAAGGCATGTGTAAGCATATGTGTGTGGAGAGCACTGCAGGAACCGTCACAAATAAACGTATAGCGCCAGATCTGTTTGTACAACATGGCAGAGTTTAGCGTATCACAGAAAGCTTAGGAAACAAGGAAAATACAATTTTGCATGTTTATTTAGTTTCTGGCAACAGACATTCTCTGCACTAAAGAACTAATAAAGAAAAGTAAGAAGATCATAGGACTGTCCCACACAGAGAAAGAAAAGAAAAGTCTTGGCACCTCTGTGATATAATGTATCATGTTGCTGCAAGTGAATGCGCTGTGTCTGAGGAGAGGCTGGGGCAAAGAAAAGGGCGTGTGTTGAGCTCAGCAAATCACAGTCTGGTTTTTACAGGCTGGGCCTCAATGTTCCACAGATGTCCTGTGGGAAGGACATCTCGTGTAAGAACACAGTAGTCTTGTGTTTTTACTCTTCTGCCCTTTCTCTCCTCACATTCAGCTGATACTCTCCACATTATGTGGTTCACACCTAAAGTGCAAACACACGGACCAGGAAGTGTGACAGTCATCACAGGTACAGCCTCACTGCACTACAAGTGCAGCTCACTATGAGCCAAAGTAAACACTCCTGCATGCTCCAGGATATGACAGGCCTTAAACAGGCTAAACACTACTCAGTGACTTAATGTCCACTCTGTACACTTTGTTTCAGCTCGCAAGGAACAAAGTCAGAGAAAATGTAAAAACAGAAATAGTGATGGGGAAACTTCATTTTCACAGAAGCACTACTTCTATATGTTTAAGAACAGCCATACTGTCACAGGACTACACACTGACAGTGAAGTTTTCAAGAGAAGCATTTTACTGCATTGTTGTGTGACACACAGAATGTGCCTCGATTGTCGCTGTGTGTGAACTAAGCAGACTGCAGTGACCTCTGCGTGCAGACTGCACTGAGATCAGATGACCAAATGTGAGAAGGAGGCAGAGGAAGAATGACTCGCCTATAGCCCTGAGTCTTCTGGAGGAGTATTTAGAACAGACTAAATGTTGTCAACTCAATACAACTGAAGGTTCAATCGCTAACGTTGAAAAGAAGTTCATGGTGATTTATGTTTTCATAACAAGTACTCACAGTTCTTCACTCAAAGGGATGAATTTAAACCTGCAACAGAAAAGAAAGGTATTCAGCAAACCGCTGTCCAACACAGTTTCTCATTAAATCTCTTGCAGTGGTGGGTTGTTGTGAAGGAATAGCTTGGAGCACAACACAATCAGTATTGTTCAGCTTGAAAACTTTTTAAGTTGCATAATTGCATAATTAGTCTCAACGCATGAACCCAGGGAAAAGCTTTAGATGTTTGTAAACTTTTGCAAAAAGACAGACTTTTGTTTTTGAGTTGAAACTGATCCAGTAATGTTTTCTAATCATAAACTACCTTTAAGTGCACATGCATGAGTAAAAATGGACTAAAACACATTGGAGAAAATTAAATACAGACTAAGTTTTCCACAGCACAGGCACTGCTCCGGAAGCTATAAACATTTACAGCACGGTCTGGGGCTGGAGAGGCCTTCACCAGCTATAACTATCATGGCGGTTCACTGGGCTGGCAGTGATTACACTGTGTAAATGTGTAAAATATTTTTGGAAGGCCCCTTCTAGTTACATAAGACTCTGTGGAGACCTGCACAATTTAGGACACAGGAGCCAACTTATAATTGTAATTCTTTCTGTTTGGTTGGTATAAGCAGGAAACTAATACAGAACATGAGAAACAGAACAGCGCCTTCATATTGTTCTCCATGAGCAGGACAATCTCCTCCCACCGCTTTACAAGATTTACTTTTGAAAGTGCTGCGTCATGCTGATGCTGAATCCTTAGTCATGGTGGGGAACACAATTATTTGTCCATAGCCAAATATAGACTAATATTCATATTTTTCGACTATATTTTGGATTGACATCATGCAAGACAATTAATTACACTTCAATGGGGAGCATTAAGTTTCATTTCTATGCCCCATTCTAATTTGTGGATAATTGGATAAGGTGTGTTTGAGACCTGCTGCTGATACCTGAGACAGCCGAGCTTTGTCATGTTTGTTTCAATGGCCAGTTGTGTTTCTGACCTACTTTAAAAGCTCTTTCAGCTCTTCTCTCATGTTTCAAACTACTGTGCAATATATAAATCATGTTTATTAAAATGTGTTTATATACTAGAATATGTTGGAGGCATACTTAACATTTATTTTCCTCTTCTTTTTTGAATACCAAAAAACAATCAAAATTAAAGTCATAATCAAAGTCAGTGGGCCTAGATGCTTTGGGTTTGCAGCCTCCTGTCAAATCACATTTGTTAAATAATAGCATTAACACTGGTTGTGTGTGTGTATATCGTTGTGTTATTTTAGTTGGGGCCAGTTCCAGAAAAAATCCCTCAGTTCTCATGTGCCTGTGGACTTAGTCAGAAGCTGACCTCTCTGACAGAGCAGAGCACTATTTCACACAATCACAGTGATTTCTCCAGCCATTCGAACATTCAGAGGAAACAAAGACTGAGCTTGAGACAACAAACCATAGCAGCAGAGAAGACAGCTTGTGTTCAGTCAGCGCTCAGGTCCTATGAGCCTTGACTGATGTAACAAGTGGCGTTCCCACAAAAAACCCAGTGGGGCCACAGTGAGAAAAGCAGGGTTTGTTGTTGGGTGTAAGATAAGCCAAGTCTTTCAAAGCGCTTTGAACAAATTTTACAACGGTCAGATTGTGGCTCTGCAGTCTGCACACAAAAGAGAACGTAGCTTGTTACAATTGTCGAAATTGCAACACACTAATTGTTGTAACTTAAAAATTATTTTGTATTATAAACATTTCTGCAAGATTGAAGTTGTCTCTGGTTCTTATACAAAAAAGTAAAAGTAAAGGAAAGAAGTACATTGTAAAATATTTACAATAGGATGATCTACTGCTTTGTTCCTGCCAGATGTTAAATGAATATTAGCTTGTGGCCAGCAGGTGGTCCTCCTGGAGAGTTTTAGATGTTATAACTGATGCAATCATAGCATACATTGTTCAAACAAACTCAAGAGGAGAATAAATAAACACAGAGACCATTTCAAAGACACCAGTCACAGCTGGGATTATAAACCCTCCCACTACCAAACCAGTAGAGCCATCGTACAGTTAAGAGACAGAGATGGGTAGAAGAAGAAGAAGAAGAAGAAGAAGAAGAAGAAGAAGAAGAAGAAGAAGAAGAAGAAGAAGAAGAAGAAGAAGAAGAAGAAGAAGAATGGGTTAGGGTTAGCTAATATTTTTCACAATTTTAGAATAAATATATATATTGTTTCTCATTAGCAGGGTGAGATTAGGACTAGTTTGAATTAGGTCTAGTTCATTAAGTTGTTTAGGGGTTAGGGTTAAAATTGGGTGTTTGATACGCATTTGAATTTGATGTTTTTTCCAACACTTTGCCTGCATTTTTTTTTTTAATTTTAGACAAGATAGCTTTTTATTTCACAGCTAGGGTAAACTTATATTTAAATTGGAATTAGGTTTGAGAACCATTAGTTAAATTAAAATTATTTTAGATAGTTTGTAATCTACACACATACTGTAGGCTACATTGGTCTAAATCAGTGGTTCCCAAAGTGGGGGTCGGGACCCCCCCAGGGGGTTGCGAAGCAAATTCTGGGGGTCGTGAGATGATTTTAAGATGTAATTTTACAAATATTATTCTGTATTTAATCAATTATTTACATTGAAAACAGTGTTGTAATGAATTTCTGTCAAATAACACAACAAACTACTGAAAATAATTCTTATTATTAAGTTTAATCTTAATAATAAGATTAAACCTTCTTTTGACCATATTTACAACTTGAAATAATTAGAAAGGTCTAATTGATTTTGAAATGGGGGTCGCAATCCCCTGGCATGGCTGTTTTGGGGGTCCCCGTCTGAAAAGTTTGGGAACCCCTGGTCTAAATCATGGTTTACTACTTGTCTATTTGTACTTACTGAAAATATTATTTAGACTGAAAATTCAAACAATGAGAAATACACAAAAACGATTAAATTAACCAAGCAGGTCCAACGCAACCAATTCAGGTCAAATTGTTTTGTTCTCCATGGAGCTTTTTTTCCGTGTTCTGTAAAAAAAAAAAAAAGAAAGAAAAAGAAAAAAACAAAAATGTGTGAAAACACATTTCTGTTAATGTTGATAGAGGTTCTTAGTCATCTGGTGAAATTATGTAAAAACTTTTTATGGGTAAAAAAAAAAAAAATGGGTTTAGTTGAATTTAGCTGAAATAGGTTTTAGTTGATTTTGTAATATTTCCAAACCAGTTAAAGTAGAAACCAAGCGTTATACTTAAGATTTCATCCACTTGGCTTCTTGGGTATCGTGAATCCCTGTTTGGAATTCCTAGTAATAAAAAGTCACCTTTCCTTTCTTCCCTCTCCTCCTCTTGATTATGGTGGGCTCGGAGAGACGCGCGCTTGTCCAGTTGGCTGCTGTGTCCACGCCCAGCGGCGCGTCACAGGGCGGGGGATGACTTGTACCAGAAACACTAGATAAGGGCAATGCGCACGCCGAAGTCAAATCCTCAACGTCCCAACAAGGGAGGCTGTCATTTGTGACAATTACCACACTAACAATAACTTTTTAGTTGTAACACTTGGAAGAACTCAACGCTAAAACTATGGCTGAAAGGATAGACATGGAAGAGGCGAAGGCGTCCAACGGAGAAGCGCATCTCGACGAGAACATGGTGAACGGACTGGACTCGCACAAGAAGAGCGGCTCAGAGTCTCTGTCAGAGCGGGTTAAGAGGATAGTGAAGGCCAACATGCTGGTCATCCTCACAGTGGCCGGGGTCATTATTGGGGTCATCATTGGACTGGCGGTACGAGAAGCGAGCCCCACTAGAGTTCAGATCATTTACATTGGTTTCCCCGGTGAACTGCTTATTCGTTTGCTCAAGATGATCATCATACCGCTGGTGGTGTGCAGTCTGGTGTCCGGGGCAGCCAGCATTGACCCCAAAGCCCTAGGCAAGCTCGGCGGCTGGGCGATGCTTTTTTTCCTCATTACTACTTTAATTGCGTCGTCCATCGGAGTGATCATGGCTTTCATCATAAAGCCTGGTGCTGTGACGGGAACTAAGCCAATAATAGCGGGACTGGACGAAAATGTACCACCACCAAAAGAAATAATCGACTCCTTCTTGGACCTGATCAGGTGAGACAGCAGCAGCAGCACGTTCTACAGCTGACGGACATCTCGCGCCAACCGGACGAGTCACAACTGGCACGTGTTGAAGTTTTTACAGAAGCCTGTGTCTAAATATATGATATATTGTACAAATGTACAATTTATTGTAACGATAACTTCTTATAAACTATTGTAGGCTGAATGGCTAACTTTTGTTTACAACAGTAGGCTATTGGTGCTGTAATGGCAGGAGGTCGTTGCATCATGTCCCCGCCTTCTCTCAGGTTGCATTTGCGTAGCTTATAGTTCCTTCCTGGAATGGCTCCACACACGTGTTTGGTTTGTAGCTAAGGGACATCAACGCCATTTGCCAACTCTAACGTGTGTGCAAATAAGAAACACATCATCAGTCATCCATAACGACTGCAGAGCTAAAAGTGAATGATTGGTAGACCTACTCCTCTAGCTTTGTTTTTTCATAGCCTTCTCTTTGAAAAAAAGTTAACTTGAACTTGTTTGGACTGTATGGTCCAAATTGCTCTGCATTTAGCCTAGCTACTTTAGATACCAGAAATGTTTTGATGATGGTGTGGTCAGAGGTCAACTGGGCCTCAGTTTACATAAATAGAGGCCCAGCTGACTGAGTGTCATGTTCTGTAGACATTTAAAATATGGTTTGTTTGTTTGTTTGTTTGTTTGTTTGTTTGTTTGTTTCGTCCTTTGTTGCAGTTTGAGATTGTTTGAGATTTGGGTAGTTTGAAGTATGTTTAGTTCTGCTAACCCTGCCCTCTTGGTCTCACCATCCACCGAAGAGTTAGTCACCAGCAATTGGTTCCACATGGTTCCTATCTGACTACTGTATTCTTCTCCCTCATTCTTAATTAGGCCGGTTCAGTCTAGACCCTTCACAAAGTTGAATATGCTTAGCTATGGGACATGTCTTCACTATTGCACTTTAGGGCTGCTCGATTATGATAAAAATAATAATCACGATTATTTAAATCATAATTGAAATCACGATTATTCAAACAATAATTTACTAATTTACTGTGCAGAGCCTTATAGCTCCTTAATATGAAGAAAGAAAGTGAAGAGATAAAATGAAATAGTAGTAGATCTCACAGAAATAGTCAGTAGTAAATGTGTGGTACAAAAATTGTTTGGGACCTAATTTTTGTGCGCTTAGGTACACACCTATGAGTCACGGTTAAGAATCACGATTACTCGATTACACCATTTCTGTAAACGATTATGTCAATAATCATAATTGAAATAGAAATTTGATTAATTGCACTACTGCACTTGAAAAGGGTTCTTGTAATGTTAACTGCTTTCCAGGCCACTCCACTTTTCTGGTTTCAGAAGTCTGCCTCTTATTAGGGAAAAATGCTATACACACATTGACTTTTACTCCAATTTTTATTGCAGGTACAGTGCACTTAGCTTCATATAATAACCAAATAATATAAAGTTTAGATCCTCTAAAGCAGACAATATTTGACTTCATCTCCACTGAAGCTTTGACAGGACATTGTGCCTTAATGTCTACCAGCTGTGTTGCATAAGAAATCCTGTGAATGGTTTAAATTCCTTATCTACTATTTGGATGGTGTCTAGCATGTTCTTTCTATTATTGGAAGCTGCAAATAAGTGAGAGCAGGACCATAATGGCTGTCTCATGCTAAGCACATGCATTAACCTGTGTCTGCCATTAGGCACCAGCACCGTGAAATGAGTACAGTGCTTTGTTTACTAAATACATAAACATCTGGGCCATTTTCATTCATTTTTATTATTGTCAGTAAACAGACACAACAAAGGCCTCTAATTCTAAACATGTGATAGCAACACCTTCTTATCTCTCTTTTCTTATCAGTGTGGAATAAGTAAATGGAAACTTCAAAGAGGAACAGTCTTGCTTACATTTTAAAACTGACTGTGTGCTTGTAAGGGGTTTATTTTCACATTGTCAAGCTTTAGTGTCAGCATTTAGACACAAATACGCATTGATTCATTGGTGGAGATTTCCTCTGATTTGTCAACTATTTAACATGTTTGACAAAATCAACCTAACCCTAACCTTTTAGAGTAATTTTTCATTTTAGACTTAGATAGTTAAAACCCCATAGAAATGAACTAAACAGATGTCAGCTTTTTAGAAAATAAACAAGCCAACTGACGTTCTGTGCACAGTGTCCATTGTTTCATGTGACATCAAATATTGTTGTATGCTAACTGGGGCATCTTATAATAATTTTATACAGCAGTTTTGGAGTTTCAATATATTTTGATTCAAATCTCAAGATGCATAACACAACACTCACTACTCCCTCTATTTAAATCCATAGTCACACATTTGTCCTCTTTGAGTCAGAATCATGTCAGTGATCTGCTGCTAGAGTCACATGATTCTTAATCCTAATGCAGCAGTGCTTATTGCAGTGGAACTGAGTGAAAGAGCAGGAATGGAGCTTTTGGAGTTAATGCCTTATTATTCTAAATCCAATACAGACAAACCGGGGCAATGGGGACGCTTGGGTTTACCTATGTACTCACATAAATGAATGACTGTACCTTTCTGTTAGTGACTGACCCAGAACAAAGTGAGGGAGGGAGTTGGGATTAGTGGTTAAATTACTTGCTTGTTCCACAGGAACAATGATTTTCATTTAAATCTTAAAATATTTGTGAATTCTCTCTTAATGAAAATTTGCTAAATGATTTGTCTTTTTTTTTTTTTTGCAGAAACATCTTTCCATCCAATTTGGTATCTGCTGCCTTTCAGTCGGTTAGTAATACAATATAATGTGCATGTGCACTACATAACTTTTCTGGGTATACCCTCTACATGTCTGCATTAGTGAATATCATCATCGATCAGTGACATTTTTCTGGATCAAGTATTGGTCCATCCAATACCCTGACTGCCTTTAACTGACTACTTTACAGGCTAAGGTCGAGCCACTTGTATATACAAATAGTTACACTATATGACTGATGTAAATGTTCCTATGTTATGGCTTAAAGTTGTCAGGAAAAAATGGAACATGATCCTAAATATTTGAAAGTAATTTGTTGAAGTGTCTGAGAAATCCAGTCCACAGAAAAGCACTTTCTTTTTTCTCTCTCAAAATGCACAAATCACCTCTGTGTGCACATTTAAAAAAAAAGTTAGCACATTTTCTGAAATAGCCTTAAGTATATCCATCAGCGCCAACATGTTTGTTTTGTGTTTAAGTGTGCACTTCCGCCCAAAGGTTTTGCATAAAATGTAGGCATTAATACTACTGACGCTACAACCAAGTTTGATTGTCTGGGGTGCGTCTTGAAAATTCACTTGGCCTAACCCTGTCACATACTGAGAGAGACGTAGTTAAATAGAAAGGAGCAATATCCTGGTAATCGCAGTTGTTACTATTGCGCTATCGATGTGATGACAATATAAATGTTGCGCAGCTTGGTTATTCAGTTGTTTTCTTTATAAACGCACAGCACTATAGTCAATTCCAAATTATCAGATAGATCAAAATGTGTTTCATGGGATTGCCTTGCCTGGAATGTTCCTCTACGTGGCAATGTGTATCATTAATATTTATTTACTTAAGAGTTTGTTAAAATGACCTTGAAATTATGTGCTCTCACTGTGAGTGGAGTAGAGATGTTATGCTCAAGCCTGCTGCTCGAAACAAGTATCAATCTTTGAAGAGTGTAGCTAGCGTTTTGAAGCAGTGTTTCAGATCATGTTATCTATACAAATTGCATGCATTTCAGTGTTTTGCAGTTCTGGTAGACAGTCAACAGCCAAGAAGATGGCACTATTCACTGTTATATTCACAGTTTCAAAACAGTGTTTTGAAACACTTCTGCCTGGAAGCAGCAGTTTCCAAGTGGTTCACTGATTCATGAGGATTTGAAGTCTCCATCACTCTTCACAGATTCTGACTGGGTGGCTTCACCTGCTTGTCTCAAAGTTTAATGCCATACTGTGGAACATTCCAGACAAAGCAATAATAAATAATTCCCCCCGGAGTAAAACAAGTGGCAGACTCTTGTGACAAATGATGTTACAGTGCTTTGTTATTTTCTTGTTTAATGTAAGCAATGTTAAGATGATGATTTCTTTGCAGTATGCCACAGGCTATAAGCTGGTCAAGATAAACATCACAGATCCAAGCTCCAACATAACAGTGGAGAAGGTAAACAGCTGAAAAGCACAATGAAATATTATTAACCAACATATAATGGCACACTGTGTGTATTGTTTATGTGTGTTCAGGTTCCCATTGGGACAGACCAGGATGGCATGAATATTCTGGGTCTGGTAGTATTTGCAATTGTTTTTGGGGTGGCACTAAGAAAGCTCGGAGATGAAGGAGAGATTTTGATCAAATTCTTTAACTCATTCAACGAGGCCACCATGGTGCTGGTTTCCTGGATTATGTGGTAAATTAAATAAATGCATGTTTTCTTTTTAGTTTTTACACCTTAGTTGTAGACAATACCAGGAAATATAATTTTTTGTCAATGCTTTAGCATTGAGAATAATTTCTATTTTCATCTTCTTGAACAGGTATGCGCCTATTGGTATAATGTTTCTTGTGGCTGGTAAGATTGTGGAGATGGAGAATGTTGGAGAACTCTTTGCCAGCTTGGGCAAATATATTGCGTGCTGTATTGTTGGCCATGCCATCCATGGTGCACTAGTCCTCCCTGGTATCTACTTCATCATTACCAGAAAAAATCCATACACTTTCTTGTGGGGAATATTCACAGCTCTGGCAACAGCTTTCGGTACAAGCTCTAGGTAAGTTACTGCTTATTTTTAACCTTAACCAGGCATACCTTTTTATTGTAATATGTCAAGCATTCATTACTCGTTTGTTTGATAGCTCTGCAACTCTACCTTTGATGATGAAGTGTGTAGAAGAGAAAAATGGAGTGTCAAAGCACATCAGCAGATTTATTTTGCCCATTGGAGCAACTGTGAACATGGACGGAGCAGCTCTCTTCCAGTGTGTGGCTGCAGTATTCATTGCTCAGCTTAACGACACTTCTCTGAACTTCATCCAGATCATCACCATTCTGTAAGCTTCAAAACACTGGCAAAGAAATATATTTCATTTGCATTTTTAATTAATAACACATTATCTTGCTACTGACAGAGTGACTGCCACAGCTTCAAGTGTAGGAGCAGCAGGTATACCTGCAGGAGGAGTTTTAACTTTAGCCATTATCCTCGAGGCAATAGGACTGCCCACAAATGACATCTCTCTCATTCTTGCTGTTGATTGGATTGTGTAAGTATTTATTTGATCCAAGTGTTTTTTGATCAAACAACATGGCCAATTTCACAGAGTGGGGGGAATTCCTGGTTGTTTTGTCATCTTTACACCAGCTCAAGTGTACTGTTCCTGAAACTATAGGTTTTTTACATCAAGGCAACTAGTGACAGTATGAAATTTCCCTTAGGTGTTTGTATATTGTTTTACAGTTTATCATTATGGGCTTGACACAACACTGCACCTTATCCACTCATTTCCAATGAAATCTGTGCGATAATCTCCACCCTCTCTTAACTAGACAGCATGCGAAAGTAATGCAGGTAAAAAAAAAACGTCACATTTGTGTATGTTGACAGGTGGACCTACAATGCCAGCTTGACAGGTGACAAATGTTGGAAGTTCTTTTACATATAGCAATGAGCCAGTCAATAAAACCTATATAATCTATATTTCAGTCAGCTTGTGCAAACTTTTTTTTTTCGTTTTTTCTTCTGAAATGCAATACACAAAATATGTGTATTTTGTGTATTGCATTTCAGTAATTATGTATATGCTATGTAAATCAACAAAATATATCCTTAAAATGATATAATCACAGCCGATTAGATATCTGAAAGAGATGAACAGTCACTGTTACACTTCGAGATATCTGAAAGACTTGCAACATGCCCTGAAACACAGCACGACTTGTGGAATGACTCCTGTTCACTGCAGTTTATTACTGTCTTTGGGTTTGACTTTAAAACCTTGTGTGATCGTTGTTTCTGTTCTTTGTCCCTCCCTGTGTTGAGCCCATTAGAATGTATTTTTAAATATTGGCCATGAATTAGAGCGGGACCGTTCATTTGGTTTGAATTTGAACTTCTGTTTTCAGCATTTATGGGGCATTAATGTGAACATTGTAACATTACACTTTCAGTGATCGTACCTGCACAGTGCTGAATGTGGAAGGAGATGCATTTGGAGCCGGCCTCCTGCAACACTTTGTTGACCGCACGTCCAAAAATGGAGGAGAAGAGCTGAATGAGGTGAAGGTGGGCCAGACAGAGTCTGCACCGGAGCACTCACCTCTTATTGAGAAACAAAAAGCTGCTGAGGCTAGACACAACGAAAAAGAGTCGGTCATGTAATGTGACACAATCCTTAACTCCCATTACTTTAAACCATCGTGCATCAAACCTCTTTTAAAATATGTTCACAAATCTGTTTACGGGACGGTGCTGTGGCTAGTACTTCGACTTAGTTTTTAAAGTCAACATTTGAGACGACAGTCACTGTTACACTTCAAGTAATTATGTATATGCTATGTCAATCAACAAATATGATGATAGGACTTGTGGCTTCTTGAGGTCTAAGCAAGAGCAATAAGAGGCATTCTTTGCCCTTCTGAAAATACTAGGTTTCTACATGTTCAATGTCAATCAAATGTGTTGTATGAATCTTGATGTAAGTGTGAATACAAAACATGTCTTATTTTTTCCCTCAGTCATGATATTATGCAAATGTAGAGACCTAATTTTGTATTTTCAGTTCAGTAATTTTCTAATTGTTATAGTTGTTGCAGACTTTGTATATTTTTTTTATATTATTTTTCCTTTTTTTTTTGTAAAACACTTCCCTTTAGTTTCCGTTAAATATGCACAAGTACAAGCCAAAAGTGTATTGCTATGTACAATTTTCTAAATCTTAAGCTTTATATTTATTGACAATATAGTATATGTGTCACTGACCCATTGGCTTTATGGGAAATAGACTATTTGTCCTTATTTATACCATTCAAGAACTTTTATTCATAACACTGAATGAAGGAATCATCTCAAGGACCCATTTGTAGAGCACTCCAGATGTTTCTGCCACTTTTGTTGAACATAAGCAACAATGACATCAATCACTGCGACTCAGGTTAAACTTTTATCACAACTGTGCCGAGTGGCTCTCCATACTCCAAGACCAAAAATCTAACCAACGCTGGCTGCTGGACTAAAAACACTGAACCATATGGAGAGGCTGTTTTACTTATACTGTGTCAGAGCACAAAGTTATGAATGTATTGGTATGAGATAAGACTTTGTTAACAGTCGATTGCTGGACCTAAACCATGGTTGCCTAAAGACATAAAATGGGTTTCAAATCACCAAAAATGTTAATGTATATTTTTACTTGTTTATAAGTTTCTGCGTTGTTACAACTTTCTTGACAAATCCAAAGATGTTCTTTTTAGTCTTTTTGCATTTTGTGTTTGGAGCATTTTTTTTAATTATTATTTTGTTGTTTAGGTTATTTGTGAAGGATGTGACCTTATATTTGACAATCGTCTGAAAATTTCCCCTTCAAGTTCCAAAAATAAAATGGCTTATTGTTATTATGTTTTACTTATACAGCAACAAATGATAAGTAAAGTAAACCATTAAGCTTGGATATTTACTTTATTTTTGATTTATGATCTATTGTCCTCTTGATACACCATTTATGAAATGATAGTTGCTTCAGTAGCAACAGGTAATTCAGTTAAACTGTTTTATTTGAAATGGGATATGTCATGATTTTGTTCTAGTCGAAGCAGAGTTTCTGGTGTTGGGAGATTTCCCAGTAAGAATTCTGACATATTCTGTTGGAAAATCAATAAAGGCCTTTTCTTACAATATTGTACATAATTTCCTTTACAGAGATGCTCCAGGTGGTTTAAGTAAAATCTGTATTGTTCTGTGTCATAGATTTACAATCATAGGACATACAATAAAAGGTTTAATGATACAAACGTGGCAATGTATTTTCAAGCATGTTTACATTTCTAATATTTATGTGCCACCTGGCGTCTAAAAGTAGCCATTACAGCCACTGTGGACAAGAATGAAGCCTACCTGTAAACAAAACCCTTATTTTCTTTGGAACAAACATGGCACATTAAATTTATTTAAATAAGATAAGGATTATAATGCACAATACATATAGTTTCAGAGATTCAGGACATGAACTATGTGCACCACATAGCCTGACATTTTTTTGATAATAAAATTATGAATTACCATTTCAGCTAACAATACAGAGATGGCTATAAGTTTTTTTTCAGTCTTACGCAACAAATGGCACATAGTAAAGCTACACACACAATGAATAAATATGCTTAGATCGGTTCTGTTACTACAACATACAGATAGCTGTCTGTCTTTGTCTTTAGACAAACGCAGTTTCATAATTTACTTTTGTCTAGTCTTTTCTTGGCTGGATTAGGATACTGTGGGTTCTCAATCACCCCTTCTCCAAACTTGAGCTCTAAAAATGCGCGGTGGTTGTTGGGTCCGTAGGCAGTGATACCAGCGAAAGACATTGGTACCAGTGGTTGCAAAAAGTGCTCCGGAAACTCCACATCTTGCTTGTGGTCTGTCCATGTATCTTTTGTCATGACACCATTCCGTGGGTAAAATGGCCACAGGTCAACATGAAGGTGATTGGCCTCACTGTACTGAACTCTGTAAAAGTCTCCTTCTACTGCTCTCTCCCAGACATAACCATTGGCATCTACCAAAGAGCCAGAGTCTAAATTCTTTAGATGATCACAGTTAGGTACATCTTCCAAGTAAATTCCCAGGTCTACATCATAATCCCAAGGAATGATGTCCTGATGTCGAACAGCACCTAAAAGGGTCCCACCCTCTAACCAGTACCTTACTCCTGAGCTCTCCAGAATATTGATGACATACTTAGTGGTTTCCCGCAGTGCTTTCAGGCAGCATGGAGGGGTCCAACGATCGAGATATAAATATTCTGGTGTGTCTTCCTGTACTGTTCCAAAACACCGTGGTGTTTCTTTACTGCATCCAAACCACTGCTCTTTTCCTTCAGGCAGAAGAAGACGTTTTAACCCAAAACTCTTCATGAGTCTCCCAGTGGCCTCCTTCAATCGAGTGTCAGCCTTCCACTGATTATGAGCTGAGCTGAACAGGGGTCTGTGACTGGCTGAGAAGCAAGGACTCTCCAGCAGTTTGACCTTCCATCCTCTGAGGGCAGTCTGGATGAAAAGAGCAGAGAAAAGGGGACGCCCAAGTGGTACAGATAGGTTAAAAAGATCTTCTGTGCGCATTAGAACAACAGCATCGCCTTGTAAAGCGGTGCAGACACTTCCACTGCTTCCAGAAGCAGCAGGGGAGTATGTTGCTGTCCACTCTTTGAGGTTCACTCTCAAATGGAGACACTGCACCGCTGATCGAGTCAAAACAGGGGTTGCCACCAGTTTTACAGGTCCCCCACCTTCTCCTTCTAACTCTCGAATCAGTCGTTCTATGACTCGAGGCTGTTCCAACTCAACTCCATCAGGGATCAGGAAGACAAACTCTGTCTGGATGTGAAACTCCGGCCTGTGAGACTGTGGAGGCTGATCTGGACTGGGAGAGAGCAGGAGAAGCCGAGCACCCTCCGGGAGCAAAAGTGGAGGGTAAGGAGGAGTGTCTGCAACCACCAGGAAAGGCAGTTCAGCTCTTTGGCGAAGGAAGGAATTAGCCACGTCTGTAACATAATTTTCAAAGTTTTCAAACTCTCTAAGCAGTGTTGTTACTCGAGGGTTTCGCCCGTGGTTGTCCAAAGCACCTGCATGTCCTGCTAATATGCCCAGATCACTGCCAAGATTTGATCCCTGTGATGATGCCTTTTTGGTTCCCCGGCCTAGCTCCTTTCTCTTCTCCAACATCTGCTGCTGAGCTCGTGACACATAATAGAGAACAAGAAGATTCAGGATGATGGCTGCAGTTAACAAGCCTTGGCAGAAACTAATGCGCATGGCAATTTCTTTCACAAATTGTAAACTGACATCAAATATTTCAGGTTATCCATGTGAGTAGGGATGTTTTCAAGGGCATGAATAGAGCCAGCTGTAAAACAGAAAAAACAATGTTATGATTTGTAGACACATGTAATGCAAAGTAATCCTGTTCTAACATTACTTCTTCATAAAAAAAAAAACACCTCCATTAGATCAGTTTACACAAAAACTTCAAGGGCTAAAAATCTAAGTAGTCCATGTAGACACATGCAGTAGCACGGAGCCTGTATTATCACAACTATTACAGTGTTGCTAGCTGAGCCACTGCAATACAAGGATTACATAAAAATTAAATCAATGCCGCATGCATTGTATTACATTGTCATTTTAGCAGCACAGCTATAATGACGTGAATCACAGTATTACCTTTAGCTTTAGCCATAGAAACCTGCTTTAGCGACAACAACCAATGGCACTGTTAGCAACAACCAGCCCAATCCATGGCCCAATCCCAAAACCACAAGCGCCCGATTGTGTTCCTACTTCCTGTTTCAAAATTACTTTTCAAAACAAAACTGCTTTTTTATTTTTTTACATTAGAATTAATATAAAAGGTGTCTAAAAGCAAATGAGGATTAAGCTTGTTGAGTTACTGGCTACAAGAGAAATTATAGGTCTTAAAAAAAAAATAAAAAAAAAACACACACAAAATTTGTCTGATACGCTGATAGTGGCAGAAATGTCAAAAATGTACAGGTTTATGAACTAGATGTTTTCAGAGACCTCTGACATCACAAATCTGGGGGAAAAATATTTAAAAAAATCCTATCAGGATTTGTAGAGGCTCACAGGAAAGAGAAAAATACACTACATCATACACAGTACTCAAGCTATATGTTTCTGTTGAGGAGACCATGCTAGAACTTGAATAAAAACGGCTCCGATGTGTGCATTTTAATTCAAACTGGGCGGAATTTGCGCTGATGGTGCAGCTTTTACTCTGAAGTGCGATGAGCGGAAGTGTAGTATTTTACGCACTGAAGAATAGCAATTTCTGTGTATGAGAAAGGGAAGAAAGGAGCGTAGCTTATGGTGGAGTACCTCTGGAAAGAAGACGGCTGCGGGCTACTTTTGTTATTGTTTGCACAATAACACTAACCGAGTCCAGCTCCGTGTCAAGAGGAAACTGAAGGGTGAAAATGGAGGCGGACAGAGGACCAAACCCAAACTCGGGAGGCAGCGGTGGAAGCAGCTCAGCAGGACGCAACCCAAACGGGCCCAAAGCAGCACCGAACCCGGTCATAGCACACCCCACTGCCGGGGCCATAGCAGCAGGACCCGCGGGGGCTCCGGTGGGCCTCCTGCCGGGGTCTATAGCGGGGCCGATGCCTGGATCTCAGCTTCGAGAGCTGCATGAAGGGGACTCGGGAATGACGCTTCCTGGGATCCTCCACTTTATCCAGCACGAGTGGGGACGTTTTCAGGCCGAGAAATACCGCTGGGAGGCGGAAAGAGACGAGCTCCGGGTAAATCTACAAACATACACAAAGCTCATCATTTTGCACTGACGAATAATGACATCAACAGTGGGTCTATTTTTATTCCCTGATACTGCAGAGTTATATACAAAGCTAACGGGCTAACCTATTACACTGAAGAGATGTGTTATTACTACGGTGCTAATGCTGATGCTAATCTGTCCATGCTTCTCCCAGTTAGGTCTTTTCCCCTGAACATTGTCTTCTTTGACCCACTTGATGTGGGGACTTCTGCGTACAGAGTTTCATCATTTTCATCATCAACAAAGTATTGAAATTGGGCAGCCATAACTTGTATGAAAAATGAAATGCATCAGGCTCAATCAGCTGCTTGGCTTTGGCACAAAAACAGAAATTTAACAGAAAACCTTTTAATAAAAGTGATATTTTATCTTCTAGCTTTGATCTGAACTGATATTTTATCTTCATACCTCGACATTAGAGCTCAAGTTCATGTCATTTAGTCCTTCTGCCCGAAGCACTTTCTCCCATTAAAAATAGACTTCAGTTAAAGTATTTATGAACAAAACAACTGACTGTAGGCATTGCTGTACAAGAGGGATTGAAATCAAAGGTAGGCCAGTTTGCTTTTATGGTTTGTTTGGAAACTGGTTTGATGTGTGCAGTATACTGTTTGTTGTGGTCTGGTTACTCAGAAACAGCTGAAACATCTTACTCACTGAATACTAGTGTTCTGGGTTGTTGTTTCTGTTAAGTGAACTTTACTTTCCCGTGTTAAAAGCAAAATGAAGCCACATTAATTCCCCATAAACATCAAAGCCATATCAGAAACTGTGTTGGAAAGCAGGCCATGCTGCTTCCCCTGCATTTATATTAGGTCCACCTGTGGTTCTGTGTCTCAGTGACAGATATACACAGGCCTCTGGGTTTGCAAACACAAAAGACAGGTGTCATTGGCCTTGTTCCATTGCAATTCCACATACAATGTGCAATTTCTCATTGCACTTCAATGTAGCTTTATTACCGTAAGCAAAGAGTTGTCTTGGTAGAAGAGGGTGCAAAAAGTACTTGAAATGGTCTTAAGCATAAAACAAGTAATCATTATAGACTGACTGAATTAGTTTCTGTTTGTTCTTGATTAATAAAAGAACACCTGGTGGAATGAACACTGGTAGGAAATAAATAAGAAACATTTCTGTAACAAGACCTTGGCACTTACCTTGCACTGGGTATTATTGACACATTTACAGGTTGAGTCTTGTCTGCATGAGTTGGCGCACAAATATGCCCCAGTCATGAAACATTAAGCAGGCATATGGATTAGAGATACTTGTATATTTTTTGTTGAGTGTAACACCTAACAAAACTCAATGCTCTATGCGGATAAGCAACACAATGCTTATCTGCATAGAGAGGATGTACTGCAATTAGTGTTATTTCTTTCTTTTTTCAAATCTTTATCTATAATCGTGACTAGGTCAGTATATTTAAATCAAAATGGAAAATCATATCGGAAAATCATATGATATCAGAGTCGTATCGCTCATCAGCACATTCCCATTTTCCAGTATTCTATTCCTCACCTGAGTACATGAGCTTCTCCCATAGATAGGAGTTTTAGATTTTTCATGACCACAAACAAGAAACAACAACATGTAAATGTAGCTACTGAAACATAATTGAATATGTTTACTTTTGCATAATAATTGTTCATTCATTGTGTATTACCTTTATATTATCTATGTGCTTTTTCAGGCTCAGGTGGCGTTTCTCCAGGGTGAGAGAAAAGGCCAAGAGAATATGAAGCAGGACTTAGTTAGACGGATCAAAATGCTGGAATATGCTCTTAAACAGGAAAGGTGCGTTCACTTACTCTAGTTTTGTGTGTAGACAAACTTCAAATTTTTCTGAATTCTGTTTCTATTTTTTGATATTTGTGAAATTGCAGAGCTAAGCACCAGAAACTGAAGACAGGCAATGATCAGAGCCCTACAGACAAGAAGTCAGAAACAGAAGCAGACCAAGGTATTTTAGTTACATAACAGATCTGAAAATAAAGTAATTTCAAACGATCAGCTCCCACTATTTTTCTTCTTGCACTATTTTGTTGCATCACCACTGACCCATCTGTTTTCTCAGTTCCCAATGGACCAGCAGAGTCAGACTCTGAACCAGCCAATCAGATGTCCTGGAAGGAGGGACGTCAACTATTACGCAAGTAAGAGCTTCAGCTGCTTTTATTCCAATATATATATATATATATTTTTACAAATCAAAAGCTAATTATAGCACAGTGAATATAATCATAAGTTACATTGATTGTTGCATCCTTTTTTTTACCAACACAGATATCTAGAAGAGGTTGGATACTCAGACACAATTTTGGATATGCGATCTAAGCGTGTGCGCTCTCTCCTTGGGCGAAGCAGTCCTGAGGCAACGGACCTCCACCAAGAGATGCTTTTTCAGAGCCGGAGCCACGAACAGGAGGAGAATCTTTGTTGGTCAGACAGATAGAGGAACAAATCAAAAGGTGAGAGTCTAGGCTAAAGTTCTTTACCAACTGTGGTCCCCATAATGCAGTACATTCATATAAGTGTGATATATTGTTAGCATATGAACTCATGTAATCGAGTGCTCTGAGCAGGTTGAGTGGAGATGTAGCAAAGGATGACATATTTAATATTTGAGGGATGCAATTTAATCTCAAATACACTAACAACACTGTTAATTCATAAAGCAAATGACAAAATATATTCACATATTTATTCAGCAAAGCATTTACTCTTTGACAAATCAAATTAAGTTAGTTAAACTAAACCTTTGTTGGTAAACTAGTAGTTGACTATTACTAAGATTAAAGTATAAATTTGTCATTTACAGGAATGCAGGTAAAGAAACCTCAAAGGAGCACATGACTGGCTCTGTTTTAGATAAAATTCCCTTCCTGCATGGCTGTGAGGATGATGATGAAGATGACAGTGATGAAGAAGATGACTTCCAGGGTATAGCAACTGACTGCATCGATGGACCACGCAAGAACAAAAAATCTCGAGTAAAGGTTGGGAGAGTTTCTCCAAAGCATAGAAATAAATTGAAAAGCTGCTTTCTAATGTGTTGCTTTGCAGATGGGTTCTGAGCCCATGACCACAGATCTGGACCCAGAGGATGAAGAGGACGAAGATGATTCTGAAGATGCTCAGAATGAATTTGACTTCCTGGGATCTGGGGAGGATGGGGAGGGGGCGGGAGAGGCACGAATCTCAGGAGATGGACGGGAGTTAGGTACGCTGTTGCCATAGCGACATCATCAGCACCATCACAGCAGCATCACTGCCACCAGTGCACCTAGCACCTGTCTGTCCTCAGAATCCCTTCTACTCCTTGTACCCCTTCACTGCACACCATCCTTCCCGCTTTTCTGTGTCCTGGCATCTTTTTGTGTCAATAAAACCAATCTCTTTTTCCAACCACCTGTCTCTGTCCTGTTTCACATGCTGTTGGTCTTTAGCACTGCTTGTAGCTTGTACATTATGTAATCTCTCTTCACTTGTGCATGTTGCCTCAGTCCATTAGTGTTGGGGTCTTTTGCTTTAGCTGTGTGCATGGATTTAAACTTCTGACTTGAAAGCTTTTGAACATTTTAAAATCTTACATATAGCCTTACTTTGACTGTGTTTTTCGGTTTGTGGATACATTGATGGCCCTATGACTGGATATGTTGTGTTTTTTGTTTTTTTCTGCTCTTGGTTGGTTCAGAGAACCGCAGGAACAAGTTACAAGGCATGATACCGGACTTCCCTCCTAAACCTGCTCCACCACCCTCTGTTTCAGGACAGTCTCGCTCAGGGGAAGGTAAGATTTTCCAATATCCAATCAAACATTTCTTTTTACAGTTTTCATTGCTCACCCATTTTCACTACATTAGGTAAAGTTTACCACGATAATTAGTTGTGTTTTGGAAACTGCATGGATATGGAGTTTTATGTTATATTGTTTGGTATTTTTTTGTCTGATCACTTATGTCATTCGGATGTTGTTATTTCTTAAGCTCCCGCTCTTTTAGTTTTAAGTTTTGGTATAGGTTAAACAGTTTAATATGTGTGTTTCCATGACCATACCTAAAGGTGGCGCCCTCAATTTCTCCTCTGATGTGTTCATTATGGATGCTGTTGGAGGAGGTGACATGAACCTTGGTGAACTGGCTGATCTCACTGTTGCCAATGACAACGATCTCTCTTTGGATGTAAATACAAAGAAACTGTTACCTATATTAGCATTATCCATATAATGTGTTTATTTTACATCTGCTGAATAATGCTTTCATGCTAGATGCATGACAACAGAGAAGAATTTAAGAAGACATGGAACCCACGTTTTACACTTCGCAGCCATTTTGATGCCATTCGTGCTTTGACCTTCCACCCAAGCCAAGCAGTGCTGCTCACAGCTTCTGAAGATGGAACACTAAAACTGTGGAACCTCAACAAAGCAATGCACTCAAAAAAGTAAGACCAATCATGACTACTGTGTATTACACTGGTAAACTATTGTGGCTGCAACGTTTTTTTTTTATTCTGCAGAAATGCAGCTTTGGATGTTGAGCCTATTTACACATTTAGAGCACACAGGTAAGTTAGATTCTAGTGATGTTGTATTTTCTGTCAGTATTCTTTGAAGTAAAGTAATAGTTATTCATATAAACCTTTTAACCTATTTTAGTGGCGCTGTACTTTCTCTCACAATTGGGGAGGATGGAGATGCTTGCTACAGCGGAGGTCTGGATGGAATGGTTCGCTGCTGGAAGATGCCAGACCTTAATGTGGACCCATACGACAACTATGGTAAGCAACTCCCAAGGTCAAATATGGATGAAAAATGATTGATTACAGTGCTACATGCTGATCTGTTTCTTCCAGATTCCAGCATCGAAGTAGTGTGCTCTCAGGTCACGATGACAGTGTATGGGGTCTCACATATTCTGCCATGCACCATCGCTTGGCATCATGTTCGGCTGATGGAACCATTAGAATCTGGAATCCTCAAAATTCTGCCCCATGTCTTTCTGTCTTCAATAAAGAGAGAGGTATTCTTGTGGTTATATACATATTTTGATATATGTCATAGTTAAAAATGTAATTATTATTTTTACTTCTAGAACATGGCACACCCACCTCGGTAGCTTTTGTGGCTACTGACCCTAACCAAATTGTGGTGTCTTATGATGGTGGTGAGACTTTGATTTATGACCTCAACACAGAGCAGAGTGTCATTTCACTAGAGACAGAGACCAAGGATGGTAAGCCTTTACTCTCTTCTCTAAAAAAAAGGACAACAACATTTTACTTTTATGTTTTATTATATCTTTGATCTGCATGTCTTTACAGGCAGTGAACTAATAAATCGTGTGGTCAGTCATCCTTTAGAAGCTGTGTCTATCACGGCACATGAGAATCGAACAATCCGCTTTTCAGACAACAAGACAGGTATCTACAAAGTTTGCTTCTTGCCTTGACTGTTACTTATGGTATTTGTCCTTGTGTATGTTTTTACAGGCAAAGTGGTTCATTCAATGGTGGCCCATCTCGATGCAGTTACTTGTCTCACTACAGATCCAAAAGGCACTTACCTCATCTCAGGCAGTAAGTTCCTTAAAGGGGCACTGTGTAAGAAAAACAAACAAACAAAGTGATTTCCACTTCTGAACACCAGAGGGAGCCTTTCACATGCATTTTGCCTATTAAGCATGCTGCCATCTAACGTCAATAATCCACATTCCGGCCCGTAATAAAACTTTTCAAATACGTATAAATGTATCACAATTGATGTGGATTGGTTAACAGTGCTCTCTTAAGTATTCATGTTGTAAAGAATAAATATGATTTAAATGTTTGTGGACTATATTTGATAATTAAAATTCCTCTCAGTCTTACACAGTGCCCCTTTAAACTCATTTTGATATAAGCATCTAATGGTTTCAACTTTCAAATTTAGTTATTTGGACGGGGTGTGGGTGTGTGTGTAAAACAATAATAAAAACAATCTTCTTTGTTCTGTCACTGCCCCTCTCAGGCCATGACTGTTCAGTGCGCCTCTGGATGCTCGACAACAGGACGTGCGTGCAGGAGATCACGGCTCACAGGAAGAAACATGACGAGGCCATACATGATGTGGCCTTCCACTCTTCCCAACCCTTTATTGCTAGCGCCGGCGCAGATGCACTTGCCAAGATCTTTGTCTGGTGAGAAGGGAGAACAGGATGTGGCTGTGGAAGTGCCTATGGAATCACAATTTAATTTTCATTAGTTTTAGGAACAGTTTATGTACTTGACTTTTGCGGTTAAGTGTTTTTTGAAAATACAATTCATACTGTAACAGTACTTTATCTATTTTTTGTTTGTTCTATTTTTTTCAGAGTCTTGTAACTACAAGCAAAGAATCTCATGGACATTTTTGGGCCTGCTTAAACACTGTCACACACAACTGTCCTACAGCCCACTGGCTGGGCTGGCACCACAGGACACCGGCTCCAGCTCACCGTGTTGTGATGCCTCAATGACTTCTTATACTGTAATAATGTTTTTTAACAGATCCTGGCTGCTCATTTTTTTCAGTTATTATGTTTGGACAAACACTTTTTACACTACATCGATCCATCCATTGGGCTTTCGTTTGTGGGCTGATGGGTTTTGCAAAGCACTGTGTGTTTGAGCACTTATTGCTAAGCATTATATAAGAAAACCACGAAGCACGAAGCGAAATGCATTGCTACATTACACGTTACGTTAAGTTTTTAACTCGGTTAGTTTGTTTGTGGCTAACATGCATACTGTCAGTATAAAGGACAAGGCTGAGGGCAGGACGTGTGTAGTAACACCAGGCTGATTTCTGCATTGACATTCAATGCTTTACATTCCAAAGACTCCAGAATGACTATGTGGTGTTACTAAAGTAGGGCTGGAGATTGTTTGTTCGCTGTAGAAAACTAAATCACTAACCAGTGTTAACAAGAAGCTTTAATTTCAACTTCATTTGCCAAGACAAGAGTCATTGATTGTCCAAGTGTTACGCTCCTGGGATTCTGCCTCTTTTGAACTGACTTGTTTCAAAGCCAGTTGCATATGGGATTTTTATGAATTAGTAAATCTGAGAATTGATTTTTACTACTGGTAAATAGAAATTATCCATCCAGTCAGATGGAAACATGAATCACAATGTCCCATGCAAATGAAGCCAAGTGTATGATTGGGTGCTTTGTACTGTCGCACTTCAGTGTTTGACTGAGACTGAGTGTGTGTTTGTGTATGCACTAATTCAATCTTGGTGCTACAAGAGACTGATCTTAAGTCAGAATCAGGGATGTGTTTTGTGTTAAACATTTAGGCCACAGATTATCAATGTTCAAATCACTTACCTGTGATATATTACCATTTGTGTACAGTGTAGAAGTGACTGAAAGTGATTTCAACTTCAACATTGAATCAGATTGCAGAATATCTTTTGTTTGGTTCAACTTATTTATTCATTTAAGGCATTTTGCATCATGTATATTTTTGTGCCTCTTTATAAGTTTTATTGTGCAGCTGGTATTTGGTAGGAACATGCTTGAGACTACATTATCAGTCTCTTTCAATTTTAGACATTTTAGAAACACAATAGAAGGTCCTCAACTCAAAATCCCTTTTTGCTGTACGACACATTTGTTATTGAAATTGCTTTAACCATATTTTTGCAAACAACAAATGTTTTGTCATTGTCATTTCTGTTTTATTTGTTTGCGGTGGTTTATAAACAGGGTACATAAATCCAATCTGAAGTAAAAGTATAAAGAAGGCACTTGATGTATTTTGGTTTTGTCATTGGTGTCGAGTACAACACTAAGGCAAATCTAGGTGACACATGGAGGTTGTAAATGATGGATAAACATGCCACTACTTGCTGTCATTGTATGATATTTTGTTTTGTAAAATGTTCTGAAATATTAAGGTGTAATAAGAATAAGTTAGTATAATAAGTGGATCAACCTTCCTTGATAGGCCTCAAATTAATGTAATTGAAAATAGCAATGCATTAGTTAATTAAAAAAAAGAAAGGAAAAAAAAATAATGTTAACAGTCAGAGGCCAGCTACACTTAATGTTTCTTTTATGTTTTATTAGCAATTTATCACTGTGTGATATTTTGTACATCATATTAAGCTACATTCAACTCATTTCCTCTAAATATAAGGTATTAGAGACCTGCTTTTTAATGATTATGTTTATTATATATTTTTGAATTGCAGCCAAGCTTGTATGAAATGACATGTTTTGTTTATGGTCTTTTGTTTTATTATGTCATTTAGAAAGAAAATGGTTTTGTACAGTGAATTGTGTCTTTTCTTTATTCCCAAAACATCTTACATAGTTTGACTAACGAAAAAAGCAAAATGATATTATTATTATTATTATTAATTATTTAGTTTATATGTTGCTATTACTTTATGTGTTGCCTGTTACATGTTTCAATGCTGTACTACTTTATTCAAATGCTGCCCTTTAGTGGCGATTAAAGGCATTGCACTGTTAAGAATATCAGCAACTAATTAAATATTTAGTTCATTTCATTCAAAACCATTTTGCCTAGTTTGGAATTGAAAAAAAGTGCAAGAGGCGCTTAAAAAAAATAATGCAGAAAATATGTGCGTTTCAGAACGTGGAGAAGAGACAACTGAGGCAGTGTAAACTGAGCCCTTTTGGAAAGTAAGGCAAGGCGAAGAGAAGTGAAAAGAAATACTGAAAGGCCATTGGTTAGAAGTGCTGCCAATCTATTGACTTCCTCTTTGGCGGGGCAGGGAATGGGGAGGGAGTGGGAGGTCTCCGCCGCGCTTCTACTCCTCTCCTGTCTGCCTTTTAGCAGAAAGTCTCATCTGGGGCTGAAACTGAAAGAGGCAAGACTTGTAAAAAGAGTGTAGCCTGTTGCGCTCACTCTCCATTCTCACAGTTTCCTGTTTTAAGGAGGCCATTTTGTAAGTCTCTCTGGACTGGAGAAAAGAATAACAAAGTTCTGCATTGTTGTTGCTATTTGTGTCCCACGGCAGGGAGTTTCATAATCTAGTTTGGATTCTCCTCTGTGAAAGACAACTTGTGAAAAGCGCACTGAAGGTGGGAGACAGGAGCAAGCAGAGGGAGTTTGGATCCTCGACACCACTTTGCTTTATTGAAGTCTGGCTCCACATTACTCTAAAGAAGAAGAAGGTGAGCCTGTGCGCAGTACTACTTCCTGGATAAGGACTTTGTTGTTGATCGTCTGGTAGAGACAGGAGCCCGGAGCAGTGAGTAGGACCCCTGCAGTGCTGTGTGCCTCTATGGCCCGTGGCTCTTCTCTCTGACCTGGGCTTTGTCAGGACTTTGGGCTGACCCTGGGAGTGTACATGCTGACAGCTTGAGGCTGCTGCCACACAGGACTACTAATGGCTCATCCTAGCCCCTGTTTGCCCGCTGGAGGAATGATGTTCTTCCCTACTGGAGGGGCCTCGCCCCCAGCTCCAGCTGTGATACCACAAGGACCCCCCAGTCCAGTCATAGACATGCTGTCAGGGCAGAGCCCTGGGGGGACTGTGATGCCCAGTGGACCCCCCACTCCAGCAGGGGTGTCCTTCTTCATCCAGATTGGACTAACGAGGGAATCCGTCTTCATGCATCAGACTGCGGACCTAGCTTATGTCAAGCAAATTGCCTGCTCCATTGTTGACACCAAGGTAGGAAGTGTGAGTGATTTCAGGTAAAACGGGGCGTGTGCGTTCTTCAGGTGAATTCCTCTTCAAATGTGCATACTCTGTGTCATGTTTGTACGGGAGTATAGTCTGCAAACATTCAATCACTTTACAGTAATTTATGCCCTATAAAATTAGACACATAAATCATATCACATCATAACAAGGTGTTACTTATTTCAAGTCAGTCATTTAGCATTATAGGTACACATTAAATTGCTCAATGAATATATATATATATATATACTTGTGTCCATTACTGTCCTGTCGGTCTATTAGTAAGACGGATATGACAAGCACATGACAGTGTTCTATGCTGAAATTAAGGCATGTAATCGGATGAAACCTTGCAAAAAACTACATTTGCAAGTACAAAGTATCAGAAGCTGTAGCACAGGGCTATTCTACAAATTGTCTAGGGGCCAGATTGTACTGAGGACCATGGCTTCTGGGCTGGGTTGTTGCACAATACGTCACTACTTTTGATATGAGGTAGCAGCAAATATTGCCAGGACTAGAATTGTTTCTAGAGTGATAATAACTACTGCTACAGTAATTTTCATTGCTCTAAATATGTCCAAATCCGCATCGAACCACAATTAAGAACTAGTAACAACAAAATCTGAACCTGGAGATCAAGATAACTAGTGCCTAGTTTAAACACATTACTGACACATTAAGACATTCAAGTTGGCCACTATTTCCAGAATAATAACCAACAATTAAATCTACAAATACAGAAAATGTATTTTTGTGATATTTGAAAAGGGAATTGAGGGCCAGATGAGATTTATGGAGGGCCTTAAGTTGAATAGGCCTGCTGTAGCAGTTTATTTATTGACATGTGAATGGTAATTTTTGAATCAGTGACAGCTTCAACATATTATCTTCTATTTTAGAAGAAAAAAATCAAGCTGCTCTCTCACATTCTGCAATCTTTAAATCCTATAAAAACAATCCTTCTGCACTTCTTTGGGTGGACAATGGGTGACTTGTCCTGCTACTTTGACACATGAGTGGGATCGTGAGCATGCATGAATGCCTACATTGGTGGTTTTTGGACGGGACAGGAGTGGAGGCAGTTTGGTACCCCACACCCCCACCCTTCTCTCTCTCATCCCAGAAAGGGTGAGTCACTGCTCTGTTTATTCACAGGCTCCCTCCTTGTGTTCCATTGACATGTTTTTCCATTCATTTCACTGACTGGAGAAGCACAATCTTCCCCTCGTTCACTTTTCTTCACAAAACCCTGGATGACGTGTGCCGCTTTTCTTCAGAGCACTAAAAACTCAACTTCTCACACAAACACAAGCCAAATCTACTCTCTAATGCTCCTAGTTGCATGCGTTTTGTAACTTCCTGTCTTTCTCCCAGTCTCTCAAATAGGTCTGGGCAATATCATGTCATTGTTGGCATTATTAATACTATTACATTTATTACATATGCACCGTAAACAACAGATTTTCCTCTGAGTTTAGAACAAAAGCATGTCTGTATGTCTTGATGCTTAAAACAAAGTTTGACAAAAGCAACCAAAGTAGTAGCTCTAAAGAGACTGAAAACATTATCAGAAAAATTAGATGTGAGGAGTGGAAGCAGAACCTACAGCTATAACTTAACTTGAAACAAGTTAAGTTATAGCTGTATTGCTATAGCTTAAATTATTACTATATTTTTTCTCTTTTATTTTGTGATAACCAAGACTCCTGACAGAATATCAGCCTTTTGAGACAATGCAATATTTACTCTTATTTTGTCACTATTTCTGTCCTTGCCACTACCAATCCAATGTTCAGATATCATACACTAAAGTGTAGTTATGCATATTATATTGTGGAGATTGTAATAGAAGCTTTTTCCTCCTTGTTCAAGCCAGGCAGCACCAACGCTGCCATTAACTAGACTAATACTAAATGATAAAAACTATACCCAAGTCTGTAAAATAATCCCCAAATACATGCAAATTAATAACATAAAAGACTATTTTGGAAATCTTAGATATGGCATAGTGTAGTCTGCAAAAACTTTCATTAAAGCATTGTGACAAATGGCTTACAAAATGGGACAAATGGTGGTGAGAAGTTGACACAATGAGCTGATGATACTGAAGAGAAACCATCTCACTGATGAGGTGAGGAAGATGAGCAGGGTTGTGGCTCAGAGCTGAGGATATTTAAAATGTAGCCGACTGAAGGATAGTCTCAGGAATAGTAGATGTGTGTTACTTACCGTACTTGCTTGTCAAGACTGATCTTGTAAGCTAACTAAGATGGGCCTACTTGGATGAGAGACCATTGGTAATACAGGGTGGTAGTGGCTCTATCTAAACTGATGTTGTGTTCTTATGCAAGACTTTACCTTGCCTAAATCTGGTGTGTGAGTGAGCGTTGGTAATGGCCTTGCTTTTGTCAGTTTGCCCCAGGGCAGCTGCAGCTTGAGAAGTATCTCACAATCACAATGGGTGAATTAATAATGTTATATAAAGCAATGTGAAAGGTTTTCTTATCTATGAGAGTAATGTTTTGTGAAAACAGGTGAAAGCAGTGCACAGTGCAAAAGGGGAGGCTTACAGTCTGAATTAGGGCTGGGCGATATTGACAAAAAAAAAAATCTCGTTTATTTATAGACATATCTTGTTTACGATATTCAGACGAAATTATTACAAACCAACTGGAAAATGTTCAAACACATAAGTGCATTAAAGTTGGGGTAACTAACACTAGCAGTATCCTTTGTGTTTACCACTAAAATGTAATGACGACTTAAGACACGTACTATTAAATCAACTAAAAGACTCGCCTTTCTCAAAACTAGTCAGTGTGTCATTGTTCTTCTGACTAAATATTGCACCCAAACTGCTCTCACAAGACACAAACTCACAGGTTTGCATGCTAAATTACTATTCATAAAGAAACAAATGCAGCTAAATGAGATTTTTATGTAAAAAAAAAATCTGAATACGTTTTTAATGTACTTTGTAGCTAATACTATGACACCAATGTGTGATTAATTGACAAAAATTTCACCTTCTACACTGCTACACTTTTCATTTGTATTTTTGAGGCATTTTTTCCTATAAACGATATACTCGATATTCCATTTTTGCATATCTTCAAAACAACTATCGCAATATTACTTAAAATTCAATACATTGCCCAGCTCTAGTCTGAATTATCTTCTAAGATTCAAAATTCCATTTATTTGTCATTTTTATGTCTACGTAAAAACGAAACAGTGTTTTGCAGAACTTCTTAAAAATGGGATAAAACAGCAATATATCATATAAATAGCAAACAAGCATACATAATATATACTCAACAAAAATATAAACGCAACACTTTTGTTTTTGCTCCCATTTTTCATGAGATGGACTTAAAGATCTAAAATTCATTCCAGATACACAATATTACCATTTCTCTCAAACACTGTTCACAAATCTGTCTAAATGTGTGATAGTGAGCACTTCTGCTTTGCTGAGATAATCCATCCCACCTCACAGGTGTGCCACATCAAGATGCTGATCTGACATCATGATTAGTGCACAGGTGTACCTTATACTGCCCACTATAAAAGGCCACCCTGAAATGTGCATTTTGTTTTTGCTTTATTGGCGGTCTGGGGACTCAGAACCAGTCAGTATCTGGTGTGACCACTATTTGCCTCATGCAGCGCAACACATCTTCTTCGCATAGAGTTTATCAGATTGTCTATTGTGGCCTGTGGAATGTTGGTCCACTCCTCTTCAATGGCTGTGCGAAGTTGCTGGATATTAGTGGGAACTGGTGCACGCCGTCTTATACGCCGGTCAAGCACATCCCAAACATGTTCAATGGGTGACATGTCTGGTGAGTATGCTGGCCATGCAAGAACTGGGACATTTTCATATTCTCTGAAACGCCTTTGGAGACGGCTTATGGTGGAGAAATGAACATTCAATGCACGAGCAACAGATCTGGTTGACATTCCTGCTGTCAGCATGCCAATTGCACGCTCCCTCAATGCTTGTGGCATCTGTGGCATTTTGCTGTGAGACAAAACTGCACATTTCAGGGTGGACTTTTATTGTGGGCAGTATAAGGTACACCTGTGCACTAATCATGATGTCAGATCAGCATCTTGATGTGGCACACCTGTGAGGTGGGATGGATTATCTCAGCAAAGCAGAAGTGCTCACTATCACACATTTAGACAGATTTGTGAACAATGTTTGAGAGAAAGGGTAATATTGTGTATCTGGAATGAATTTTAGATCTTCAAGTCCATCTCATGAAAAATGGGAGCAAAAACAAAAGTGTTACGTTTATATTTTTGTTGAGTATAATTTATCATAGTTTATTTGGAGCAGCACAACTCCAAATTCCAAGTTTCATGATTACTGCCTGTCATGTTGTCTATTAAATGTGATATTTTTCTGTTGAAGTACTTTTAATGATCTACTCTAGCACTATTATAGTTTGTAGTTTAATCTGCTTTATTAGTTATACCGAACCACCTCTTCCTCTGTGCCGTCTGTAGTTCATACTTCCTCCCCTTATTCGCTTATCTCTGATTCTTTGTGCCTTAGCATCTACTTCCCTTCTCTCTGCCTCCTCTTCCTCCTCACATTCCACTCTCTGCACTCTTAAGTCAGATTTACAACTTCCCTTTTAGTGACTTGTTAACCATGATTTTGTTTTGGCTTAAGTGAAAAAAATAAAAAAATATATAATAATGTTATTTGTAGAGCACTTTTGCTACAAATTGCAACTCAAAAATACATTTAAAATACCGTCACTGAAAACATAAAATAACATTGGATAAAAATAGTACAATCTTATGCCCTGATTTAAACATTGCCAAAGATATACAGTATACAGTATATATCGTGTTTGTTTGTTTTTAGTGTCAAAGTATCATGTTAATGCTTGCCCAAGACCAGGTCACATGTGGGAATATCTTAAATTTACATTTTTAAAAATCTTATTTTTATTTTAATATTCAAATAATATATTTTTAAAATGTATTATCATTATTTTTCTTTTCCACCGTGCATAATCTCTCTTTCAGCGTTTACGTAGTTATAGTTTGCCATTCTGGAACCCAGGAACTTCTTGCTTTGATTAGCTCACGCTCATGCTAATGTTCATGCTAACCTACTGTATTGTCCTTACTTTGATAAATCTCAATTCTCAGTTTACACACCAGAATTATGCATTTTATATAGCCAATTACTGTAGGACTATTATTTCCCTGATCTATTTTACAGCCCAAAGTTGACTGCTTGTTTCATCATTATGTCTATATATATATATATATATATATATATATATATATATATATATATATATATATATATATATATATATATATATATATATATATATATATATATATATATATATATATATATATATATATTAGAGCTGGGCAGCGATTAAAATTTTTAATCGCGATTAATCGCATCGTTGAGCTGCGATTAATCGCGATTAATCGCGATTAATCGCACTTTACACACAAAGTTCATTAAATAGCTATTTTAACCTATTTTTTTCTCCAAAATATGATTTTTTCAAGTATATTTAAGGTTCTTCATTTTGTAGAGTGTACAATCCTGCAAATGTTGTGGTATTTTGGCTTAGATATATAATTTTAGCTACTCATAGAACTATAGTTACACTAGGTAACTAACATTTTGAAAACCTGGTCCAGTTCTGGGATAGTCCTGGTTAAAACCAGCTCAGTGCTCACTGAATACACTGTGGGAAGTGAAACAAGGCCGTTTTTAAAGTTTTCAAAGTAATCATCACAAACACGTGTGTAAAAGTTCGCGTATCACCGCTGACCTAGCGCTGAATCTCCGTGCGCATATTTAATGAGGTGTTAGCGGTTTGAAGTCTTTAACAACACGTAGCTCCGTGGTTCTTGGGTCTTTTTGGAAGATTTAAACACTCAGACGAAGCTCAGACTCGTCTCTTTCCCGCTATCCGTACAGCAGAGCTCACTTTCTTGTATTTAAAGCGCTAGCAGCAACGGAGCAGATCCTCTGTGTGTGGACTGTTCATGAGAGCGAGGAGGAGAAAAAGGGCGCAGCTGCAGCAACGCGGGCGCTTTCATTCATGCTTTTTGGCTGAATCACGTGACCTGCGTTAACGCCGACAAAATATTTAATCGCGATTAAGCACGTGCTGCGTTAACGCCGCGATAACGCGTTAACTTGCCCAGCCCTAATATATATATATTAGAAGTTAAAACCATTCCTGACCTGATCTTTAAGGTCAGGTATACTGACCTTAAAGATCAGTATACTTGATCTTTAAAGTATAGATCAGGTACACTGTATGCAATACTGTGGAAAATAACATTTGCATTGAAACAGGCTCAAGGAGGCTCTTCTATTTGAGCGTAACACATGAGCAAAGATATATTTTAAGATTTTTAGTCCAACAATAACATCCAAATAAACATACTGTACATGCTTTTATTTAGATAGTGTGCCCAAAAAAGTTAATTATGAAAGGAATGTAATTAATGAACCAAAACTTTAAAAATGGGTTGTCAAAATTATGATATACTATGTTTTAAGTCAGATAATATTCAACCTTTTGGGCAATATGGTGATAAATATTTAATCATGAGCTCATGTCCGTGACGATCTGCTTTCTTGGTGAAAATGTGGTTCACCAAGAATGTATTAAATCACATTAAATCAAGAAAGCTGATTTTCACAGACAACACTGACATTAGACAGCTTTTGTAGTATTTTAGACAATTCAGATCACTGTTTTCAGGGTTGCATGAAGTGCTAAAATAAAGGGAACAACAATAATTGAACCATATTTTGTGGCTACACACCAGTAAGCTGGCTATTTCTAAAAACCTGTTACTTCCTCATCAGGCACAAATGTAGTTGACTGTCATGCTCACGACTCTCACAGCTGTGTGTCAGTGTTCTCACGTCCGCCTCAGAACAGCCTGTTTCTGCAAAGCCTCACAGGCACACATTTGGACCTCCAATTTCAGCCCAAGTTGCAGAAATTGGGTTAGGTGTAAATGCTGGGGGAAATTTTCCAAAATCATGACAAAAAAAGACACCCCCCCTTCAAAAAAAAAAAAAGAAAGATGTTCAATGAAACCTCACAATCAGAATATTTTCTTGGGTTACAAAGAATGTCATAAGATATGACGTTCCAATCCAGAAAAGAGATCTCTCATATGCAGACATGTAGATGTTTTTATTTACTTTAGCACTAAGCATTTTTAGGGAACTCTTTAATCCAAATACAAACAGCATATTATGGTGTTGTATGTTTTTCTTCCCACATCTCTGTTAGGTGTCAGATTTGCATGCTTTAGCGGGACAGCTTTGCATGACTGGTCGTGCTTGGTGTTTCCTGATGGTTTGCCCAGAGCTACAGGCTGAAGAGTGGCCTGCACACACATACTATTTGCTTATTCAAAGTGCATCACAGCTAAGTTTGCCATGACATAACATTTGTTCATGAGATATTACCTGATTGAGATTCCTTTTTTTTTTAATTTAGTGCATGATAAAGGGGCATAAGATTTAATCGCAAACTCATTCAGCAATTTATGGTTTGGTCAGAGGTATCTACTTTTGTAAAAGCTTGGAAGCACAATATACAAGTTTCTTTACTGGGTTGAAAAGCAGAACATATTTTTAGCATATTTATGGTATATTCATAATATGCTTGATCTTCTTCTTTCTCTTATTATTATTTATGGTGTAAATGTTCAGATAATTGTACTTTTCAGCAGTGTTGACCTTCCAAACGCCAAACACAATAGAACTGAGTGGTCATAGCAGAATTTTAAACACTAATCCAGTGATTAGTCTTAAGGAAATGAGATTGCACAATAATGCATTCGGAAGCTGATCAGTGTTTGTACCATAGTGAGCCTTTCTAATGCTCTGCTGGTAAAAACAGCATAAAACAATAGGCTCATTTATACAAAGTAGAGAAGTTCAATTGGGAACAATGGAGATGAATAGTTTAGAAATGGGACCTGTAAACATGGTTAGATTGTTATTGTTGTTTAGAAAGCTTGCAACATTAGAATGAGGAAAGATCAGATAAAAATAAAAAATCTGAATATATGTGTATTTGGATAATCTACAAAAACTGACCTCATATGTTACAAGTTTAGTGTTGAGCTGTAGAGATGGAGGTTGGATTTCAGCGCTAAAGGCACTGTGTTAGCATGTCTGTGTGCATGCAGCAGACGCTCCGCATACAAGGGAAACTGGCAAAACCACAGTCTTACCTCAGAAGGTAAACACATGACTTATGAACCCCTTTCGTTTTTTTCAGATTTTCTCAGTTCTTTTTGCATCAGTCTTGTTAGGTTCGTTTACTTTCTGGGCCTATAAAGGTGTTATCTTAACCATGTACCTGAGCAGAACCGAGGAGAGGAGGAGGAAAGGTGCTCCAAGGAGACAACAAAAGACTTCTCTCTCCTGAATGTGGCTCTCGAGTTACCCTGGCGTCCCTGTGCTCCCAGTAGAATGAGACGCTTTGTCCCTGTACACTATGTGCTGCTGCAGGACATTGAGACAAATACTCGCCTGCAATTACAGTTCTACAGCCGGCTGAAAACGTACTTCAGTTAAAGAGGCTTTTTCCACAGTTAAAGGTGCACAGTGTAAGATTTTTGGAGGTCAGTTATCACCTATTCTTCATGTAGATCAAATTGTTTTGTTAAACTACATTTTAAGATGTATGATTCAGACTGTTATGGTGATTTACTTAAATATATTGTTTATTATTAATAACAGTTTGTAATATTGTCTGTAAAATTACACACTGATCTTTCTGTAGAACGATTTTAAACATTTAGAACTGTGTTAAACATGTAGGACTGTGTTTAAGGCTGTGCTTAAATATGTGACTGTGTGCCGGTTTGTGCATAACTTTATAGCTGGGATGTGCAGTGGGTAGGGGTTGTGAGCATGCTCAGTTGCATTTGTCCAGCTCCAGACCGATTTTACATGACGTCTGAAATCAGACTACAAACGGTCGGGACCACGTGTGCCAATTGGTTTTCAAAAAAACGGTTTACGGCTCCTCAATAGGTCTGCCCGGGTTTACATGTGCTTTGGAAAACTGGTTTGAATAGGACTAGGCTAGTTATCTGGTTTTCCTGGCTTCTATGTAAACGCCCTGATTGTAACTGTGGACCAAAATCCACACACATGATAGATTTTATGATTTGACAAATGATAATATCTTGTAGCACTAATTCTGTGAAATAATTGTTTAAACTCCCAGGAAACTCTGTCAGTTGTGTTTTACTTGTTTTGGTGCTTTTTGATGACATATGTAGAGGGATTCCAAACTTAAAAGGACTATACTTCATTTTGTTTTTTACAATAAAATAACTTAAAGGAAGAAAACTTGGAGTGAGTTGACTATAGTTTTGGGAGTGAATCATTAATTGAATCAGCCTTTTTAGGGCTGCACATGTAATCAAATTTCAGTTTTAATTATGAATATTGCTCTAATTGTTTAAAAAAAAACATGATGTCATCAAGAAACTGTGATTATTAAAAGACACTCTTTAAGTGTGTTGCAAGGCACTTGTACAGTTATAGCCACTCTGCATTTAAGAAGCGATAATGAAAGCATAATTGTGATTTCAGATATGACATTTTTTTTGTAATTGAGCAGCACTACTTTTTACTTACAAATACAATGTGAATCATTTTCTATTTTATCCAGTTTTTAGTGATTTTGTAACTTTGCATCAGATACATAAAGATAGTTGGAGATGTTTGAGATGTTTTGACAGGTTGGTTCTTTTAGTCTACTGATTATTTTGGGAGAATTTGTGTTGACTTTAATTGAGATTTGATGGTGTCTTGTGAGTTCCATCGGTGTGAAATATGTGACTGTTTCTTGATATTAAACAATAGAAATGGTGCGATCTCCTGAAGCTTGTCGTCAGAGAGAAATCTTTGTAGCACAGAGATGCTAAAAAGGTTTGAGAACTTTTACCTGCACCATGTTCAGCTTAGTCATATCTTCAGTTGACAACAGTATTTTGTGCACTTACAACTGCGATTCATCCGTCTTTGTTATGTTAAGCATGCGTATAAGGCTGCTTTTACACTACCTTTGCAAGTCTCTCTGGTTTACACTGAAAAACACGCATGCTATGTGGAAACCAGGCCAGGAATGTAAATCTGATTATGCCTCAGCAGCAGACACACATGCATCTGCAATGTGAGTGAAGGCAGGCTCGCCACGTCAAGGAGTCCATTCATCATTAAGCAGCAAATATTTCAGCAAGCAGGACAGTAAAGGTCAAGTCAAGATTGACTTCAAAGATATTCTGTCTACTTACTTACTGTGTTAAATCAAAGATCCAAGACTAGAAAACATTGCAATTATTTATTTTGGTATAAGTCGTCACAGATGACTTTACAATAGCCACATGTACACAATTTATTATCCAATTCTCTTGTAGTTAACAGAGTCCTATTAGACAAAATAAATTACTATTACTATTATTATTAATGTTACCCTTGACTTTTTTATTTATTTATCAATCTTGATTTAAAAAAGAACCAAGTTTGAGATTGAGATTGAAACTTTTTTCAAGGGTGACCTGAACAAAGACAAAAGGCATTTACAAGTTGTCTAAAATGGATATTTGCATAGCCAATGCCGATGTTTACAATTTTGTGAATCCAAACTCTAATAATTTCTTTCTCCAAAGTACAACCTAAATCCTCAATCATCCTGTTCAAGCCTATAAAAAGAACTTTAAATAGTTGTACAGTTCTGTGGTGCTCTCTGCTCCTGAGGAGATGCTCCAGGGCCATTGAAGGATGGGTCAAAAGCAGAGGAAAAATCCCCTACTTGGATAATAAAGTTTACCTTAATCTTATCTTTATTATAAAAAATCATCCAAAGCAAAACAGAAGAATGTTCTGACTGAGTAAAATACTCTTTTGCTCAAATTATTCAGTCAGACAAAATATAATTATATTGGTTTGTGTTGGAAAAGCAAAATCAATAACTGTTGTGCCAGAAAAAATAAATAAAAAGAAAAATAATAAATAATAATAATAATAATACATTTTATTTATAAGCACCTTTCAAAACACAACAAGGACACTGTACAGGACACATAAAAACAAGCAAAAAAAAAAAAAAAAAAGACTTATGTTAGTATTTATTTCTATTTAATTGCATCCTGAAAAATCATGGTACATGATCTCTATTTATATAGCTTTTTTTCATCTTTCAAGTGCTTTATAAAGAAATTATGTTTATTGAGTGTGATTATTTAGGTTGGTTGTAAGAACTAAAATGACTTGAAAAATAAAAATAATAGTTCAGTATGCACTCCAAAAAGGTGAACCTAGTCATTTCTTTATTGGGTCACATAATGCATATCAGTTTAACAGCAGAAATTAAGATTGAAGACTTTCCTTGCTGTTTAGGGTTAGGCTTAGGAATAAGGACATAATGTTGATTCTGTCTACTGCAAACAAGGAGGATAGGGAATTACCCAGTTTATCCACTAAAAAGGCTCTTTCATAGAGAAAAATACAAAGATCAACGTAAAAAAAAAGCAAGTTACTTCTCCTTCCTATCATAAACACACGAGTGACCAACACGTGTCTTACTTCAATGGATCATCATATAAAAGGGCTTTTCCAATTGAGTGTGCTACGTCACAGAGCTAATATAGCATTGATTTGGACTGCTTTGTGTGCACTTTCTTTGTTGATTCATGTTTTCTGATCTGCCCAGCCCAGCAGCAGCAAACGTCATGGGTATTACTTAACAGTTGTCATTCACTCTGACGTGTGTAAAATGAGGAAAGCTCATGTCAGTCTAAAACCAGTGTCTCAAGTACACACTGGGAGGGTAAGGCTTTTTTTGTCACCTACCTTCATTTTTTTTATCAGTGCATGACCTCACAGAGGATATAAATAGAGCAGAGTATTTGTTCCATCCGTAATGTTGTACGCACAAAAGGAAAAATTCCTATGTTGGCCAAGTTGTTGTCAAGTGCTAATGAGGGCAGATCATTGACGTCTTTTCATGCAGGTAACCACAGTAACTGCTCATTAAATATCTCATCACCTTTCCAAACGGTGCTGCTTGTGCCCCACTTTCGTCCCGGACATGTTAGTAGTGGGCCGTCACCTGTTATCTCCTAAAAACACAATAGACTTCCACATGGTTGTGAGCTGCTCACAGTGTGCACAGGCCTGTGGGCTTGTCACACAGTGGATGTTTAAACAATGTGTGTTGTTTGAAGGGATGCAGCGTGTTTCCCCTGGACTATAAAATGACTGGATCAGGTTCCTGTTGTGATAACCGCTTAGAGTAGAAAAACACATCACAGTGAGTGGACCATGTATGGATGTAAAGGTCGGTGTTTACAGAATGTGACATTGTAGGGCTGTTCCTGTTCACGCTTTAGCCAGAATCACACACATTTGTTGATTGTGTGTCATTGAGCTGTACTAGTAATTGAATTTCAAAATCAATTCAATTCAATTCAATTCAATATATTTGTATAGCCCAAAATCACAACAGCAGTTATCTCAGCAGACTTTACAAGGTGTTGATTTAGCAAACAAGATTTGTCAGAAAATCAAACATGGCAACATTTGGTCAATAGCAACAGAAACAATGGAACATTAGAAACAATAATTTTTAGGAAATGCAGGCAGATTGTTACAACAACAAATAGGCAAATAAAAAAATATATTATAATTATATATATATATATATATATATATATATATATATATATATATATATATATTTTTTTTTTTTTTTTTTTTTTCATGGTCAAGTAGTCCTAGTGTGTTATTCTGTAACTGCCTCAGTGCAACAGTAAATGTGATTGGATTTGTGACCTGACCATTGACAATCAGTTACTCATACATCACTTTTTGGGCAATAGAAAAATAACATAAATATGACATGGTTGTTTGCTTTTTTGTGGTTTAACTGTAGACACTGTAAACAAAGACAAAAAAGATATTCGTCTAAGAATAAAAACAAGTTTTGTGCCCAGCGGTTCGACATAGTTATGTTTTGATGTATTTTCATACATCTGTTTTGAATATTTATAAAATCTTATTCTAGTGTGCAGATAATTACCTTCGAAAGCTGTATCTACAGTAAATGGTGTAGTTAGTTGGTCTTTGAATGCATAACATTGTTGTGAGCTTAAACACAACAGCACAGATTACATTTCATGACATCATGCTTACAGTGACTCACTTGTGTGGTGCACTGCATTTTGAGGATATTCTTTATTATTGTATTATTTCTATTATTATTTCTAGTAGTCGTAGTAATGTAGTGGAAAATAAAGGCAGAACAGGAGTAATTTGGGTTAAAGGAGCACTAGTCCATAATTCATCTCACTCATAATGGCTTCACTGGCCCGAAGAGCAACTTGTACACCAACACAGGACACCTGATCCTTGGTAACCCAAAAAGGTGCTCAGAGACACGGCCCCACCTTCAGGCAAACATACACTACACTGGATGTTACAGCAGTCTTTTGTCTGACGCTCTCCACACACCAGAATGTAATATATATATCAGATAAACATAGAAAATAGTCTCTGCTCTATTTGGTTGTGGTTTCTGGGAGTGGGGACACTGAGATTTCTCAGAAACAACTGCTCCTCAGACATGGTGACTGCTGTGTGGTTTTTACAGCGTATGCTTTGGAAAGAGCTTGTTTCTCCAGTTGCTTTTGAAAATAGTAAGTTATGTGTTTCAGAAGCTGGATCAGACTGTCCGCTGTGGCCAGGACTGATCTTGGATTTGGACTTGCCTCCAAATTATTTCACTCCATTTAAGTACCAGCTAATGGCATTTGTTGCACACAGCTGCAGATACGTATGTATTGTTGCTTGTTTGCAATCAAGAAAGATTTTTCTTTTGAGAAAGTGTGAGCATTTGATTCACCCACACTGTTTTTGCTGACATCCATGTGAGAGAAGGGAATACTGTGTAGTACTGGGTCCTGGCTGGGTACTGCTTAAAGATATATGATAGAAAAAGTTATATAATGACAGAAAACGGCTTTGATACCAGGTTTTGTTCATAACCACATTGAACACAGAGCTGGCAAAGAGAGTTAGGAGATGAGTCAAAGTATTATGGAGTAATAGTGTTATTGCTAAACAGGGCAATCCATGATGATGTCACACGTAAACTAGAAATGTCATTGGCCACTGCAGTGATCAGTCAGATGTGCCAAGCTTGCCCTAAATTTACAAAAAAAATAAATAAATAAATCTAAACAACAAAGCACACCATACACACATAGTTGATTTGATTCTTGTTGTCACTTTAAAACTGACCTGGGAAAACAGCGGCCCAGGGATCAGATGCGGCCCTCGAACTGTTTTAATCTGGCCCCCAGCCCGTTTTTTGATTATAAATGTTAATGTTATTACTTTTATTTGATTGATTTAGCTATGGAGCATGAGTCGTTTGCTTGTTCTAATATTTATCATAATATATGGTTAAAATATATATTTTTAAAAAGCATATATTTTACAAAAATGTGCTTGCAATAACCACTTGTTTGAGTTCGAATATGATCTGTGGGTATTAAAAATAATCACTATTCTCTGCTTTAATATCATGTGTGGTCACTGGTCCTGTAATCATTTTTTTGTCATTTTGTTTTTTCAGGAAAGGTCTATCTTTGTTATTTCTTTCAAGGGGAATACTTGATCAAATGAGAATCTAGCTTTAATTATTAGTATTAGTGAACAAGAGCACATGAGGAACTACATACTGTACATCTTCTACTGAGACAGCACTTTCAAAGGCGTTTGGCCCAGTGCCACAAACTTGTAGATTGCTGTTGAACTGGATAGCTTGACATGTCTCCACAAAGTTATTGCATTAAAGGTTTTAATTTTCCACACCAACAAGCAGTTCCAAATTATATACAGTACTATCTATCTCTGCAATCCCAGCATCATAGCATTTTCATGCTATGACGACAAAAAATACTTATGTGTGTTTTATAATTAATGAAAACAAGGGATTTCTCAAGTGAAAAGGAAAATACATTTCTTCTGACTCAAAAGTCTCAGAACTAGAACACCGAAAACAAATATGGAGTGAACTAGATTTCATGTGACACTACCATGTGTGTGGAATGCTTAAGATCAACTGCAATCTGCATATTGGCTTTTGGAAAACAAAATGGACCAAATCCTATAATTATGCAGAATCAATATGCATTAATATGGCACAATTATACAGACACAATAGCAGCATTTGATTGTCTGAGCAGTCTGAAAAGAAAAGAAAACCTGCAGAACAGAGAGGACAAAACTTGGACAAAACCATGTTTTTTCAATGTAAGACTTTCCATCTGCCGACATTTAGTGAATTTGTAGCTAAAAAAAAAAAGTTATATGACTGATTTCACAGAGCCTTAGTCCTGCTGTGTCTAAGCTATCAGAAGCTTCTTCACAGTATTCATATTATTGCATCTTATTCCCATAACCAGTAAATGAAAAAAGAATTTGTGTTTCTGAGTTTGACAATAATTCTCTAAGCAAGGCCTATTCTATGTTTTGGCCATCATGCTGCTTAAAAACCCACACACAAAACTTGTTTTAAACATGTTTGTGGCAAAACATGGTGAGTTTATTCTCATGTTCTTTGGTCAAAAGTGTAAATCGACTCAACATGTTGGATCTGAAAATATTCATTGGCCACAGGTTTTTTAGTTATCGGTCAATATCTTTGAAAAATCATATGCACAGTAGTGATGGGGAGACATAGAGGGCGATCTTGCCCCTTTAAGACTTTCCGCTTAGACCGGTTAAGACAGTTATTCCTCTGTTGGCCTCTAGTGCGCTCTCTCCAAGAGCTACGCCGTGAGTGAAGCAGGTGTGGTGCCCGCCAGATGTGTGGGGTACAACTTCATTCAGTGAACGGCCTAGACGTGTCATGTCTGTGACACGTAAGCAGTGCATTAATATCACAGCAAAAGTTACTACAAGAGCTTCAGTTTGGGAAAAAGTGTAATAATAGAAATGTATTTGGTAAAAGTCTATTCAAATGACAAACTTTAACAACTTTGTCTAAAAAAACGTATTTTCTTTTACATAAAGCCTGTTGACTTAATATAAAAAAGACTTAGATTATAGAGTGAACATGAGACAGTGTTAAGTGTGAATGCAGCTCTGCCCACGACAGAGCAGAGAGATAAAGCCAGGAGAGCGCGGTGCTGCGTGAGGTCCGGCCCCTTCAGCGCTTTTTGGGTCAGAGCGGGTCGCGGCCACGCGCACCAGGCCGCTGGACGTTTCTGACCAGAGGCTGTCAATTTTACGGCGGTGACCACTGTGAGTGAGCACGAGGAAGAGCGCGGAACCGTTTGGCACAGTCTGGACCAGAGCCCCGCGCTGTGCTTTACCTGGACCACGGCGCGCATCCAGAGAACCGACCCGAGGTGGACACAACCCTGCGCTCGTCTGTACAGGGGCTGCAGACGCGGTCACACACGAAAGACCCTCCGCTCGCATCACACCGGGACCGGGAGCCTGCTTACCGGCAGTTGTCTCATTCAAAAGGATTATAACGAGGACACGCCGCTGCTTTTTCATAAACTTTTCACGCACGGATCAAGATTCTCAGGTAAGTCTTACCACGAGCATCGGATCATTTTTATTATAAGTTTAGGTCGACACAACATTGTATTGTTAAAACATATAGAACAAACTTATTGAAGCCAAGTCTGACTAAAAAGTGAATCCATTTTATTTTACAAATATATTGCCTAATTCAATAACTGCATTTAACGTGGCTGTTTCTAACTACATAACTGACAAAATTAGAATTGATGGCAAAATATGATTTTATGAATATGAATTATTATTTCTTATTTCCAGTGAACTTCTTGCACTGCTCCACGGTTATGTTGTGCAGGTTCACTGATTGAACTGGCATCAGACAAAGCAGAGCAGCCGTGCCACGAGCTGGAGCTGCTCTCTGGAGCTCATAGCGGCCAACACAGAGAACTCTTTGCGCTTTGCGCTTAAGTATAAGACCGGCAGGGGCAAAATCGCCCGGTTAATGTGCATGTGCAAACAATGAATTTTAAGTCATTTGTTTATCGTGAAAATGATACGGAAAGGGCAGGTTAAAAATAAAATTGCAAAAAGTAATATTGTAAACTTTCAAATAAGAATATAAGGGTGATAATTTTGTGCTTTTTAACACATAGCATTGAGTACATCAATTTATAGTACAAAAAAAGAAAATGTTTAAAAATACAAATTAAAACGGTATTGTAAAATACCTAAATGTATTGTCAAATAATGATAGAAAGTCAATATGTTTATTCATTGTTATAATCAGACTTTGCCTTAAGTAATTTACTCAGTATCTCAGTAATGTAGAGTAGTTTTTAACATTTGAACATCCTGTTTAGTTGCATTTTTTTCTGTCTGAATAGGTATTTAGCATGAATATTTAGTCAAATCATTGAGATGTTACTAGTTTGGAACGTTTTGAAAAGGAGATATGTCCATTTAGTCGACCGATCGATCGATCAGTAGAACATGTCCAATACAGTCATGTTTTATATTTAAACTAATAAATGTAGTTAAAGAACATTTTCCAGTTGGACTGACATAATATCAACTGAATATCGTGATCGAGATACATCAAAAAATTATTGAAATTTCCATTTTTGGCAAGATCGCCCAGTGCTAGCTCTAGTACAAAAGATGTATCAATAGAGTTAGAAACTAGCATCATTTTGTATTGACAGATTATTTATATCTTTGAAATTACCACAATGAGCCTTTTAACTTGAAAATAAAGCCCTTGCTCAATGCTCACTTGGTAAACTTACATATTTTATTAAAATAGATTTTGTTGCCCTTGCACCAGGACAATCATTACACTATGTCCTTGATAGTTTTCTTTTTGCTTTGCTGTTGTGTTGTTGACCTGTAAAAGTGGATTGTGAGTGTTGGTTTATGCTGAAGGGATAAGATGTTTTCTGTGTTCTGTATAGTTTGCAGTCAGTCACTTTGGGCGGGGTGGGCTGTACAAACTGGCAGGCAGCGGTACAGGATGGGCCTGGATGTCAGATGTGACGATGCCTGCTGGAAAGCCAGGGAGAGAAAATAAGGGGAAAAGAGAAGCCAGTGTTTTGCAAAGAGGGTGTGTCTGTTTGTAAGTGAGGAGGTGTGTGTTATTGTGCTGGTCTATGGTGGAAACAGGCCGTTCTTTCTGAAAGTTTACACATCAGAAGGGTTTCTTTTCTGAAAATGTAAACTAAAAAACACACTTGTAGCCTTTGCATGATTGTCAGGCCCATCATGCCGCTTCTGTAGCATGTAAAGTCTCAGATTGTTATTTTTAAAGATTGTTTCCTGTTCTTTAGATCTGTGTGTCTGTGTGCAGCTGTGGTATCTTGTGTGGCGTGGTCATTGAAGTGAACCAGACAGCATTAACTATTTATCAGACCAGGGTTTCCCTATGGCAGCCTCATTTGCTCGGCCACTCTCTAAGTGACAAGTTGGTCATTCTGATCTCACGAAGGACTTTATGTGGGCATGTATTATTGTGTGTGCTTGCATAAGGCGCATTGAAGAATAGTGTAAAGTTTCCCCTTTGTTCATCTTCTCACAATATAAAATGTGGCTCAGATATCAGTTGTTGCATTATGAACATGTGAGGTCAATGTAGTATGTTAGAAAGATACATTTGTTTTGATGTTAATATTTACTATTTACTAAATAATGCCTGACAGCTTTGGTTGTACCAAAAGTGTATCTACACAGAGCTGGGAGATATGATTCAATATCATCACAATGTTTTAAATGTATTATTTTAAAATGAATCTAAGTATTAATAAAATACTTAGATCATTGCACTTTCCCCTAAAAAACTTAATCCAATTTATATGCTTCAAATTTGAACTCTACTCTTCAAACTACATACTTTCACTTTCAATAACTTATTTTGTGTAGAAATGACAAAATCTCAATCTAACTTGATGTTCCTATGTGTTTAAGTAAACACAAATAGAATGTTTTTGCGTAAATGGTAATAAAGCAAAGTACAATGTGCGTCTCTTCTAAAATACTTTTTTTTTTTTAGTTCCCAGAGTGTGGATTCTACGGCATTTATGACAAGATTCTTCTCTTCAAGCACGACACAACCACTAACAACATCTTACAGCTGGTTAAAAGTGCAAGTGACATCCAAGAAGCAGACCTGGTGGAGGTGGTGCTCTCTGGTAAGCAAACTCTTTTTATTTCCCTTAAATCTACCAATTACAATTTATCCAAGCAGGATACTGATTTATAATAAGATCTGTTTTGCAGCCGCAGCCACATTTGAAGATTTTCAGATAAGGCCCACGCACTAAATGTTCATTCGTACCGGGCGCCTGCTTTCTGTGATCATTGTGGAGAAATGTTGTTTGGTCTTGTTAGACAGGGGCTCAAGTGCGATGGTAAGAACAATTTTACTTTACAAAACATGCAGATACTAAATACCATTTTACAAATCTCAAACTTTCCTCCATTACTCCATTCTTCAAAATATTCTTGGATATGTGGCTCCCTCTACAGGATGTGGACTAAACTACCATAAGCGTTGTGCATTCAGCATTCCCAATAACTGCAGTGGGGCTCGCAAACGGCGCCTGTCCACCACATCCCTGAACAGCAGTCAGTCCCTGCGTTTGTCCATCACTGAGTCTCTGCAGAGTGTAGGCACCACCTCCTCTTCCTCCACCACCACAGAGGAGACCAACCTCATCCGCTCACACACACAAATGGTACAATACATACTTGTTACTTAAAACATTGTGAACAAATCCTACAATATTCTTCATTATATGTATTTATCGTTTTTGATGTGTTTATCTACATTTCTTGTGGTTTTAAGCCCCGCACAGCGAGCGATGCCCGCCGTTTATACATCGGTCGACCTGTTCATTTGGACAAAATCTATATGACCAAAGTGAAGGTGCCACACACGTTTGCCATTCACTCTTACACTCGTCCCACAGTCTGCCAGTACTGTAAAAGACTTCTCCGAGGTCTCTTCAGGCAAGGCCTGCAGTGCAAAGGTAAGGAAGTCACTTATTTCATGTTGTATTAATCTATTTACTCAAATCAAATCTTTTTTTTTTTTATTGCAGATTGCAAGTTTAACTGCCATAAACGATGTGCTTACAAAGTCCCCAATGACTGCCTTGGAGAGACCACTGGTAAGCCGTGTGAATCGTCGAGGTTAGCTCAGTACAATACCACAAATGTGTTAATATTATTGATAAGATTATTTTTACTAGCTAAGTCAAACAAGGCCACATTCACTGAGCTCTTTTTTATTTTTCTTAGACAGCAGAAGTAACTCTGGTAAGTGATGATGCATGTGATGTGGTGCATGCCTCTGCTTAGTAAACGCTTGTGATTTTGTGGAGTTTCAGTCCTTACATACGTATTCTCTCCCTGCTTTGACTTGTGTACTATGTATTTTTCACTTTTAAGTAGAAAATTCCAACTTACTTAATTTAACTTAACTGCCATAAACATGCCATGTGTGATGTGAAATTTTGACATTTCACATGTTTTTCAAAGTCCCTTGGTGTGCTTCCCTTACAGCTATACTAACTCATCCACCTACAGCTAGCAGTAGATGATTAACCACCGTACATGTGCAGTAATATGGAGGCCCAAACACTAATGACTCCACTACATGTGTTCACAGATGTCCTGAGTCCTAGTATAGATCCAGAGGTGCCCATGGACATTAATGAATATGATGCTTCAGATAAATCATCTATGGAGGATTCTGATGAGGCCTACAGTATCCCAGGGTCCTTCTCTCCAGACAACAACCAGGATGGATCCAATGGAGATCAGAGGTACAGAACAAATAGCTAACAAAAAGTTACTTGGTGCATATTTACTAATACATGTTTTTTATTCAAGTGCAAACATCCCGTTAATGAGGGTTGTACAGTCTATACGGCAGACAACGCGTCGATCCAGTACTGCTATAAAGGAAGGATGGATGGTTCACTACAGCAACAAGGATACCCTGGTATGACTCACTAATGCCAGTCTCTTTACTTCTTCAGACAGATAGAGTGATCAGTTCTCTTTTTTCTTTTATTTCTCTTTTTTGTGTTGATTGTATTTATCTTGAGAACTTCTTCTTTTAAAAAGCATCATTGCCCCCCCTTGCGGTTCCCTCTTTATAACAGATGGAAGCTAAAAGCCTCTCTGCCTTTGTGTTCTGCACTTAGTACATCCAAGAAACTCACAATCTTATTTCTCTTCTTATAAATCTTTCTCTCTCTCTCTTTTTCTTTCCCATCACGCTTTTCTCTATATGATCATGGCTTCAGTCCTTCCTTGATTGTTATTGCCATGTGGTCTCACCTGACACTCATGTCCTGCTCTACCTCTTTTACTCCACTCCATCAGAGAAAGAGGCATTATTGGCGTCTAGACTGTAAGTGCATCATCCTATTCCAGAACAACACCTCCAATAAATACTATAAGGTAAGCAGAGATATAGTTAGCTCTGGGCACAATCATCAGATCATGTGGTTTCATTATTTTGGATGTAGGAGATCCCCCTTTCTGAGATCCTGGAGGTGCGTCCTGCTGGCAACTTCAGCCTGGTCCCACCTGGCACAAACCCTCACTGTTTTGAACTGATCACTGGCACTATGTGCTACTTTGTTGGGGAAGACCCCAACCCTTCCTCCTCTTTACCCTGTAGTGAACCCCAGCTTGCCCTCCAAACACCCCCCTCACCCAGCCAGGTGGCCCCCAACAGTGGCATTGGCCGAGAGGTGGCAAAGGCCTGGGAGGGGGCTATTCGGCAGGCACTGATGCCCAAGATCTTTCAAGACGCTCCACCTGTTGAGGGGATCACGACGCATCGTAAGAACCATTTTAGCTGTGTACAGTAGTGTGTTTATTTAAGGTTAAGAAGAACAATGGGTGCACATGACTGACCTGCATGTTGCCTTTGTGTTTACAGGACAAGCTTCTGTTAGCATTTCTGTCTCCAATAGTCAAATCCAAGAGAATGTGGTATGCTGTACTCCTCTATGTGATATTGTACTTACTGTATCTCAGAATCACATGTTAATTTACATTATCTGTTTTTAAAGGATATTGGCACAGTGTACCAAATATTTGCTGATGAAGTACTTGGGTCTGGACAGTTTGGAGTTGTGTATGGAGGTAACTAATGAAAATACTGTTGATATAGTAGTTTTTATTTGTATTTATTTTATTTTTTTGTGTGTGCCATTTTTGTGTGTTAGGAAAACATAGAAAAACAGGAAGAGATGTTGCTGTGAAAGTCATCGACAAGCTGCGTTTTCCCACAAAACAAGAGAGCCAGTTGAGAAACGAGGTTGCCATATTGCAGGTGAGGCACTTATACCACAGAGATACTCTTTTTTTAATTTGAAATACGTTGTATTGATGGCAAATAGTAACAAAACTTAATATCTACATTTTCTATTGCATTATTCTAATAAGAATATTCACTATTGTGTGAAAATATGCCTGATATTTGATAATAATATCAAAAAGAATGGTTAATAACATTATCACTAAAGAAATATTTATATTTCTCTATTGCCTAGACTCCTACTTATACCTTTATGTGTTATTTCTGTATTATCAATTTATAAATTGTTATTTGAACTATATTATAATTGTTTTTTTGTTTTTTTTGTTTATTTGGGGTCAGTCTATCTGAAAGCCTTTGGTTGTCATATTTACCTTTTTTTGTTAAATTATAATAAAAGAAATTAAAATATACCATAAAAATAATAATTTGACTATTCATCAGATAGTAAATATTACCACTGACTAGTTTACTACTTCCAGGATATGTTTGTTAGATGCCAGCTTACATAAGCTACAGAAAAACTAGAACAAGAGATTCTGTTATTACTGTATATCTAGAATAGTGCTGGATTGCAGTGGCCAGCAGGGGGAGATATTTTCTTATGTGTGCTGTAGCTACTAAGTAAATGTTATTTGCTGCGTAACCCACTTATGCAAAAAGCATGCAAAGCAAGCTAAACTGTAATAATCGGTTTGCTGTAGCTGCTGTTTATCCACTTTGCTTTATTTTTTTCTGTGTCTTTAGTTTTAGTCTCGCTCCTCTTCTCATGCTACAGTGTACATGATCAGAAGTATCTGTTTTATCTTGTGTAGAGTTTGCGACATCTCGGCATTGTGAACTTGGAGTGCATGTTTGAAACCCCAGAAAAGGTCTTTGTGGTGATGGAGAAGCTGCACGGCGACATGTTAGAAATGATCCTGTCCAGTGAGAAGGGCCGACTGCCTGAGAGGCTCACCAAGTTCCTCATTACTCAGGTACAAATGAAGGTGGCAAACTAATTAAAAGACAGCCGCTCTAGGTATCTACATTTATTAAACTTGCTTAGTTGCCATTTAAATCTACCCACTGCCAGTGTAGTTTTAAAATTGTGTGCTATGTGTACATCAATGTACAGTGAGTCTGATGAGCTGCTCTTGGGCTTTTGTGGTTTCCTCTTGGTGCAGATTCTTGCAGCTCTGAGACACCTGCACTTTAAGAACATCGTTCACTGTGATCTAAAGCCTGAGAATGTGCTGCTGGCATCTGCAGATCCCTTTCCCCAGGTAATCACAGAAATGTTTCACCGTGTTTCTGCTTAAATCACACCTGATGCCCTCACACAAATGTCATTGTGTCTAGGTGAAACTGTGCGACTTTGGATTTGCCCGTATTATAGGAGAGAAGTCTTTCCGCCGATCTGTTGTGGGTACACCTGCCTATCTAGCTCCAGAAGTGCTCCTAAACCAGGGCTACAACCGCTCCTTAGACATGTGGTCAGTGGGGGTCATTATGTATGTCAGCTTGAGTGGGACATTTCCTTTTAATGAGGATGAAGATATCAATGACCAGATTCACAATGCAGCCTTCATGTACCCCCCCAATCCATGGAAACAGATCTCCAGTGATGGTAATGTAAAAGTATAGAATAAATGCTTTTAACATGTAGGGATTGCAATGCTTATTTTATAAAATTCTGTTTCAGCAATTGATCTAATCAACAATCTCCTGCAAGTCAAAATGAGGAAACGCTACAGTGTTGACAAGAGTCTCAGCCACGTATACCTACAGGTACATGCCCTAAATATTTTCACAGTGCCACTTAAAAGATGCAGAAAATGCAAAGACACAAATTATGTACTGTTGGTGTAATTATTTATTTCTATTATTTACTTGTGTTTATAAATGTTTTCATCTTTTGTTCAAACAGTTTGTCTTTTCAATATAATCTTTTCAATGGCTTACAAATGCTGCAAAAGCAACTCCAGCAAAGACAAATCTTTTTATTAAGGGGCTTTTCATAAATAAATGTTTTCCCTCCAGGCTTGACCATGAATTTAAAATGACTGTTTTGTTGTTGTCAAGGTAGAACATCAGCCTGGCTTTAATTATGTTGTGAATAATTAATGACACTTTCTGTGCTTGGGTTTAAGTGCCATTTAAAATGTCCGGTCAGCGGCTTGAAACAGTGGGACGTCACTCAGTCTGGTTACTTGAGCTCTAATATCACATACAAGCTAACATGATTACTTGATCATTTTTATTAACACAAGAACTTTGATCTAATTCTGATGCTTTTAGATTGTAAACTGATCCATCTCTTGATTTTCTCAGGATTATCAAACATGGCTGGATTTGCGAGAGCTGGAGACCAAACTGGGCGGGCGCTACATCACCCACGAGAGCGATGACAGCCGCTGGCAGGCATACGCTCGGGACCACACACTAGCCTACCCCTCTCATCTGGTCCCCCCACCTCCGGCTCCTGGCTCTGATGACGAGGGCACCATCGAGGATGCAGACGTGCAGTGTCTGACCGAGAGAGTCAGCATCCTTTGACACACAAAAACTGTTTGGAATGGGGTGCAGCTGTTTGAACACTCTTAGCAGACATTGGCTCTGTGTCAGCACTCAATTCAGCAATAAATTACATTTCTCTACAGCCTGAAGTCATCAAAACCTCTCTGTAAAGATTCACTCGTTGGTCCTCTTTCATCTCAACATCTCGGCATGATGAGAATAGTTCTTCTTATTTCTTATCTTGTATATTCAACTGTCAACATTCGCCTATCCATTTAATTCTATAAAAAAAGGCACATCTTCAGACAAAAAAAAAAATCATTCCCTTCCCCAAAGCAATTTTATTCAGCAAGGTTTTCTGTGACATCCTATCCCTCCAGAGGGCTTAATATATTGATCTAAGGAAGGCGAAATCCTCCGGTAATTATCACAAGCGCTGAGGCACAACTCGTTCCAAGTGGAAAGTGTCTTTGTGGTTTCACTTTCCGGAGCTCAATTGTCACTTGCTAGTGAAATCTATTTTTCCTGTAGCTGACAGATTACACTATAAATCCCAATCCTGCACGAGTTGGTACAAGCTGTAATGTTGATACCATACAGAGAAGGTCATTGAACTTTTCTTTAGGCTAGCGTGAGTTGTTTGACCATTGACTATTTGATATGTCAGAATGTTGCATGTTCCAGTGATGTAGATTTATTATAGAATGTAATAAACACAGTGTAGTCATAGACATGTCTAACTCAAAGTATATTTGTAGAATGTACAACATGTCTTAGAGACTTTCATAACAGAAAAAATAAACTTTGAACAACATCCAAATGTGTTTTGTGATTTACATCCACCTGAAACAGAGTTCACTTCAGCGCCTTGCTATAGACAGCCCTTTTTACCACTGAAGTGTGTAATTACAAAATCAAAGCTCATTACGTCTTAGTCTGCTGCTGTGACATGCTTTGAATGATCTGTCAAAATTCAATAACTGCTTCCATAAATAACTTTCTTTTAAACATTGGAATTAGGTCTATCTGAAAGAAAGTGATTGAGGCCAACTGCATCTTACATGTATTTGATCAAATAAACAATTTCCTTTTAATTTCAACACAGTTCAAAGTAATTCTGTAGTTTTATAAATTTTATGGCACTTTTCAAACTCAGGCAGCACAAGAGCGATTAACTATGACCGCTCAAATGTTTGTTACAGTAATGTTGGTACGAGGGTACGAGGTGTAAACCTTTGATGCAGAGTGTACAACCAAACAGGAAGTGGTTTGGATTATATAGCTCAGTCTGAAGTCTGTACTGTGAGCGAGTGATTACTGCTGTGTTTTTCCATGTTCATAGAAAATGGCATATGTAAATAACATTCTGTGCATTGCAAAGCACAAATATTTAAAAGAACAGGAATAGAAACATTAAAAACTGCAGAACTGAGAAGCTCCGGCTCTTTACTGTCAAATATAATGCTAACAGTAAGCAGACAGTATATTTTATCTATTTTTGTTGGAAATTGACTACATAACAATTTTGAATCCTTCACATTTTAGGCAACTAAAAATCAAAATGTTTGGGTGATCACAGACAAATTGTTGGAGACTGGTTGTAGGTGAAAATAGGAATTCAGCATAGCATGTCACAAAACAACTTTGTGTAAACGAATGAAAAGAGAAAGCACTCAAAAATAGATTTGAATTCAATTACTTCAACTTTCTTTTCATGTTAGTTATATTTTGTATTCATTTTATTCCTTTGACTTTTGCTGCTGTATCTCAGACTATATTATTTCAGTTGGCAAGAGGTGAAGGAGCAACAGTGTTTCAGGCCCTTCTTTTCACACATGCGTGACTGAGTGAGAGGCTCTCCATACCAAGGGTCTGCTTGTAGTGTCTGTGATGTCACCCATGTGAATACATCTACATTGTGTGATGAGTACTCTTTACTTTGGCCTCTGCACTCAAAACTCATTGGTTCCACCTACAACACATCCATCACAGGACTCCTCAGCGGCTCTAGTGCCTCCTTAAGTGTTGCCAGGATTGTCACTACCTCATCACCTCAGGCAATCAGACAAAATATCATGTTGCTGTTGTTTTTTTTTTTACTGATGTGGAAATCAAGAGATCGAGCATGAAGATATAGACATGTGAAATAGCAAATAAAAAATAAAGCAACATTTTACAAAAGTTACTGATCAGGCAGAACAATATCAAATTTTTCAGCAAAGTAGTCCAAATGAGTTGAAATGAACAAGCAAGAACAGCAGGTTTGTTTAGTCATTGTGGTAAATAGCTTATTTAACGACACGGTGGCGCAAGCGGTTAGCGCTCTGGCCTCATAGCAAGAAGGTCCTGGGTTCGACTCCCGGGCCGGCCAGGGCCTTTCTATGTGGAGTTTGCATGTTCTCCCCGTGTCTGCGTAGGTTTCCTCCGGGTACTCCAGTTTCCTCCTACAGCTAAAAACATGTCCATTAATGCCTCCCCTGACCCTTCCCCCAGGGCTCCCCTGCAAAAGAGATTCTGAATCTCAGTGGGACTTCCCTGGTTAAATAAAGGTCAATTAAATTAAATTAAATTAACGTATTGCATCAGTAAGGTGGCAACTTGTGAAGAATTAGGAAGTAAAAGTTGGGTGAGTTTTGAAATAGGATCCTCCTTTTAATGTCACAACACTGAAAATTTTGGTGGCAATTGACAAACAACTGATACATTTTTCTCAGGTTAATTGTTACGGCTGAGTTTTGAGGCATACATTGAAACATACATTTATAAGTTTTGGCTATGACTACCCCACCAACATATCCTGCCAACAACGCCAAATGTGACCAGAAGGTGCAAAATGCATACAGTCTTGTTTTTATATTGATGATGCTTATTCCAATATTTTAGCGGACATTTTTTATTTAGTTCACAGTTTTAATGAAATGAGACCAAAGGACAATGCCCTCATCAGTGCTCCCAGCCTGCCCAGCACCAGCCACACTCAAGGATGGCAACATGGAGGACCCGGAACACAAAACCTGCAGCGTCACAGTGAGACTCACAAAAGATGGACACGTCATTACATAAACGTTTCATTAAAACAAGACAAAACAGTTCTTTTTCCTAAACATGTCGGACAATGCTTTTCTCCCAGCTCATTATTGCGACAGTGTTTTCTCATTATCTCCTACAAACCATCCAAGGACACTTCTGATGCGTTTTCAAATGGTCCTTGCACTGTCAGAGTCTGCGGGACGTCCCACAGCTCCTCCTCTGCACTCTCTGAACTCTAAAGGTTTGGTTCAGTAACTGAGCCAAACAGTAATAGCCACACACTCAGACTTTGTGATTCAATTGTGTACAAAGTATTACAAGTAAAGCTCCTTTAGTTTCACAGTGAATAGACCACATTAACCTGGAAACACTGTGTGTGAGTCAGAACTGACGTGATGCAACATGATGCAGTCACAGTTAGGTAGTGTAGGAGTCCACTGGAAATGAGACATAATTACTGCAAACCTTTTTTTTGTGAATGGGAAAGGAAATAACACAGTGTCTGCGTGAGTGGATTTTTGATTGTAAAGTGCATTGAAAAGAGCTATTTATGTGTTTACCAGTGTGTCCCAATTTCTTTTTTTTATAGCAAAAATATTGTAGATCAATAAATCATTTTGTAAAAACAAACAAACAAAAATACTCAAAAATATGAAAATGAAATTATGATGAATCAAATATGAGTTATACTAAAAAGTTCCACTGAAATAAGTTGAACCACCTCTGTCCCATTTACAGTGGCAGAAAAAGACACATGTTTCTGTTAATTATTACTTTGTAGTTTTTACGTGTCTGTTGAAGAAATGGTGTACCTGTGGTCTCCCATCCAACTACAGGCCAGGCCCTGGCTTTCTAGCTTAGGAAATCTGACAGGATGAGGCTGGTAAGGCCAAATATGGAGAACAGACTTGGAGCCACAAATAATCTGCCACCAATCTTATCTGCATCTTTAAAGTATGTCACTAGAGATTTGTGGTAAAATATTTATCCTAAAAATGAAAGTGTTGTGTTGAATTCCCCTGAAGAAAAGCATTGATTCTGCCTGGAAAGATTGACCACACGGCTGTAAGTAGTACATTAAAAGGGTATATCGGCAGGAGAGCGTGCCCTCGCACTTAGGCAGATTGTGTTTGCAAAGGAAATAACTCCGAGAGTAAACACATTTTCTAAATGACTCTAAATTGCAGAGCTGGTCCATGTTTAGACAAAAATGCACAAACTATTTCTTCAGAACTTCAGTGTTTAAATGTTATAATTGCACACAACAAAATCAGTTTGTTCTTCCAAATGTGCAGTCATTGCCGTGGTGTAGCTCCATGGCTGTTAAAAAGATAAAACTCTTCTCAGTCAGACTAAAGTAGTCTGATAGCAAACGTGTTGGTTAATATTATCTAGGTGAGATGTTTCATGTTTAAAATGTTGTGTTGCACCAAATTTGTTCTTTGCATTTGACTCTGTTTTGTTCAGCCATTTTGTATTGTTGTTGTTGTTGGCTGGTGCTGAGAAAGAAACATTGTGTCCCTTTGGCCACAATGTGGCAGAAGTTTTTATGCGCCCGTTGTTACATCTACAAGTTCTACTGTAGTGTTTTTTGTGATCCATCAGTAAAGGCAGCAGATTAAACTTCATCAAGTCCATGATGTTTATTATATTATGTATGTTGTTTACTTTCTGAGTGGGTATGCTTGACTAGGTGAACATGAACATTATTTTTGCTCAAACTTGCCAAATTTATTTTGTAAATGAAGTTAGCCTGCTCTAAGGTTTCATTTCCTTTTGTATAAGTGACATTGATGCACATGACAGAAGACCACAGACACCACACCTGAAAGCGAAAGAGTTAATATTGTGAACATAGAGTTGTAAAGAGATAGATAGTGTATGTAATGTTTGGCATAGACCAAGTGCATATGAAGATGAATTAGTATAAAGTTTATTTTTTTATTTGATAAATTATGATTTCATTATATTATTTTTATTACCGTAATGATTTTGAAAGAATCCTTGTATATCAATCTAACTAGTACTTTGTGACTTTAAAGTAGTAAATTACAAAACTGCAGTATGTTTAGTAGTTTTTTTTTTATATATATAATTTGCTATGTGGCTATCTATCTAGTCTATAGTTCTGAAAAATGTTTGAATACTGTTAACTTTTTCATTTCATTATTGACCTACTTTGAGACACATGAACAGGAAGTCTAAGAGGTAGGTCACAAAAACAGTTTGAAACCCCGCTTTGATGAAAGTGAAATTATTTCTATATGTTTTTTTCAATCATTTGACTGCTTTGACGCTCATGTCTCCTAAATAGAATGCAGCTGACAGAAACATGTAACATTTACCACTGGCACATGATAACGCAACATGTCTACAGACCAACCACAGAACTGTGTCACCAATTCCTTAAAAAAACACAAATCAGGAAGTGGCTTCAATAAATGACGATTGACTAACAGTGCAAACGTAGACCTTTCAGTTCTGTTCTGTATTTTTCATTTTTTTTAGGGGGGGGGGGGGGGATTTGTTACAGTCTGTGTATGTTGATGAGAAAAATCCGTGTCTATGTCTGACCACAAACTAGTCATTTCATGATTTATGTTTGTGCAGTGGTTTGAGACCAGCCCACACCAGCATCACTTCTGTTACAGTGCACGCATTCACCCCTCCCAGCAGTCGACTTCTGAGCCTAACCCAGCTGCACTCCTCCTAACATGTGAGTAGTCTTTGCCTTTTTAGTCTGCACTCTCTTGTATTCTGTCACGGCACACTTGACTGACTTTTGTTCAACTTCTATTTTCTTTTCTCAGGTGTTTCTCAGTCAGGAGTTCACAAGTCTAGACTGGTAAACTATGCTGTAATCTACCCAGGTGACATGTCGGATGTTTGTATGTAGTTATGAAGGCTTTGGGGTTGACCTCGGAGGAGAGCAAACGAGAAACAGACATGGAATGTGACTGAGGTGTCTGACAAGATCCAACAAACCTCTGCAAACTTGGATCTAGAAAAACAGGTAAGAATTTATATGTATTTTCTTAAAGATGCTCTTTTCCTTTTCCCATCATTATTCCTAATCATTATTCACTAGAGAACTAAACTATATTAACTAAGCTATACTATGAGTACAGGGTAAAATACTGTGATTGCAGCATACAGCTATTGCACTGTAGCGGACAGCACAGCCTCTTGTCAACAAGATTTAGTAGCTGGGGTTTACAGGAATGCAGTCTGGACTATAACAACCCAGGTGTCCGTGAGGGAGGCTATAAACAATATTTTTCTCCATTAAATAAATTATATTGCTGCTGCCTGCTAGGAAGCATGCAGCATCTGTAGATGACTAAATACAGTAAATCACATTTAACAGGCCCTGCGACAAATGGAGCAAAGCCATGGAGAGAATAAGATGTTTAGTAAGACAGCATATCAGGCTTTGGCAGTACCACCTTATTCTAGATATAAATAACATATAAAGTATTCAAAGATTCAAGCTGTTTTAAGCATACTGTAAAATTGATCTAAAAATATTAAAATTCGATAATTTATCACAAATCAATTTCCTTCTGCAGTTGAAGTAAATAAAATCACCTGCTATTCACATTCATGACAAAGACTGATCAATATGTGCAGTAGTTGTGAAGTGAAGTTAAAGAAATAATTTGTAGACAGCTGCGTCAAACATAGAGAAATGGGAAATCACAGGACAATTTCACCAAAAAAGTGGATTGTCACAGAGATTAGATTTTGATTGCAATATTCTTCCAAAGTAATTTAAGTTCTGATTAAACAGCGCAGGCAACTTTTGTGAAAGAGAGCAGATAACTTAAGTGGGTTGATTAGGATTTGATTTGTACTCAATAGTCAATTTTAAATATTACTATTATTTACAGGATTAGATTTTTACTTTATGACAAGTTTAACTATCTAACAACTAAATCATCTGTAACAGTTACAGTAACATGAGCATTTAGTTTTCTTTGCTCCACTGTTTTTAACAAATATTTTCTCTGACTGCTTGACCATTTCAATAATTAAAATTTTTAGTTTTCTTTTAGACAAAAAACAATCTTAAATATCATGTTTTTAGAGTTTAGATGTCTTTGTGGCATTAAATATTGATTAAAAATGTGTGACTTTTCTCTGAGTGGACTCACATGGTCACAAAATTAACCATTATTCGGCCAAGAGGAGACCCTGTTTGTTTCAATGTAAATTGACAATATTGAATAACGTATATATCTAAAATTTTCAAAAAAAATTATTTTCTCTCTTTATTTCTATTGAATTGTACAGTTGACTTTTCACCTTCAGAAAGCTACATAGTGCCGCTTTCATCTTTAAAACATAATTTAGGCAATACTTTTTTGGTGCATGTTTAAAATAATAATTTTATAAAAGTAAAATGTAAACATTCATTGAGTCCAAGTTAAGGCACAAGCTTGTTGGTGCATCCCTATTATAAGAATCATTATTCACCAAAGAAGGCTCACTCTAAATGGCTCCTATTATTAGGTTTAGATGGGCTGCTGACTCTCCATCCTGACGGTAATGACATTAATGTAATGTTTCCGTAGAAACACAATGGGCCTGGGGCCAACAGAAACTGAAAGAACTGCATAAAGACCCAAATGATGAAATAGAGAAACTGGTTAGGCTGCTCCTGACATAGTTTTTCATTTTGTCTTTCACTTTGCTTAGACTAATAAAAGAAGTAATAATACATCCACAACCTCAAGACAAGCTCAGGAAGAATCTTATCAGTGAAGTCTGAATGCTTCAAATTTACTGCTCTATTGGGACACAGAATAGTTTTTATTATTCCATATTAAGTCAAGTGTGGCCCTGTTGTCGTGTCCTCAATGCTAAATAGCACTTAAGTCCAATTAAGCAGAGATTACTGCAAAGTGCAAATCATTTGTATTTTGACTGTGCTTTCATTCATATCAAGGCCGTGCAGTGCCACTAGAAATTTGTCCAGAAGTGACTCGATTAGTTTTGTTTTTTAAAGCTTTTTCTGTCCTTTATAATGTAGGTAGGATAGTCTTTATAATGTAGGTTTATAATGCAGGTAGGATAGTCTTTATAATGTAAGTTTATAATGCAGGTAGGATAGTCTTTATAATGTAGGTTTATAATGTAGGTAGGATAATCTTTATAATGTAGGTTTATAATGTAGGTAGGATAATCTTTATAATGTAGGTTTATAATGTTGGTAGGATAGTCTTTATAATGTAGGTAGGATAGTCTTTATAATGTAGGTTTATAATGTGGGTAGGATAGTCTTTATAATGTAGGTTTATAATGTAGGTAGGATAATCTTTATAATGTAGGTTTATAATGTAGGTAGGATAATCTTTATAATGTAGGTAGGATAGTCTTTATAATGTAAGTTTATAATGCAGGTAGGATAGTCTTTATAATGTAAGTTTATAATGCAGGTAGGATAGTCTTTATAATGTAGGTTTATAATGTAGGTAGGATAATCTTTATAATGTAGGTTTATAATGTAGGTAGGATAGTCTTTATAATGTAGGTAGGATAGTCTTTATAATGTAGGTTTATAATGCAGGTAGGATAGTCTTTATAATGTAAGTTTATAATGCAGGTAGGATAGTCTTTATAATGTAGGTTTATAATGTAGGTAGGATAATCTTTATAATGTAGGTTTATAATGTAGGTAGGATAATCTTTATAATGTAGGTAGGATAGTCTTTCGAATGTAGGTTTATAATATAGGTAGGATAGTATTTATAATGTAGGTTTATAATGTAGGTAGAATAGTCTTAATAATGTAGGTAGGATAGTCTGTATAATGTAGGTTGGATAGTCTTTCTAATGTAGGTAGGATAGTCTTTATAATGTAGGTTTATATTGTAGGTAGGATAGTCCTTATAATGTAGGTTTATAATGTAGGTAGGATAGTCCTTATAATGTAGGTTTATAATGTAGGTAGGATAGTCTTTATAATGTAGGTTTATATTGTAGGTAGGATAGTCCTTATAATGTAGGTTTATAATGTAGGTATAGATAGTCTTTATATTATAGGTAGGATAGTCCTTTTTAATGTAGGTAGGATATTTGTGGTGTGAAATCAGAAGAACACTTTGTAATCTAACTTACAAAGCCACACATATGCAAACTTTTTTCCCTCCAATACTATTATAATTGGAAAAACCATAGCCTAATAATGACAACATGCTGTTTCAAACAGCCAATTGGAGCTGAAGCACTATGGAACTTTTGAGACAAGCAGGTGCCACAAGGGCAAGTTATGTGTCACATCAGTGGAGAGGTGGGCCCGCTCAAGCGCATGTATATGCTCGCTACAGTATGGAATATTCCAGATAAAGCAAGTCTCAGCCAAAGAGGGGAAAGTCCAAGTCTGAGTCCACTGCTTTGAGTTTCAAGTCCTATTAAAATGCTCATTCCACATGCAGTAGCCTATATACTGTAGCTGTAGGCTTCTTGTGAGCCCAATATTTGTAAACCCTCTAAGAAGAAGTGCTCTTAAGTCTGACTTGAGTCCATTCATTTCCACTCATTTGCAAAGCAGTAATATCTCTAGGGCAGAAAAGTATCATAGTGGACCTTTAACTGTCAAATACAGACATTTTGGCTGGATTTTTTACTGTCTGTTTGCCAATTTGAACCTTAATATGAACTTTCACAAAAGTTGAACGGCTGCTCTATCAGCAGTACTGTAGCCAGTAACTAACATGGTGATTTTTCTTTAACAACATGTTCTGGATTCCCTCAAATCAAATCAAACTTTATTTATAATGCGCTTTTCATACATAAAATGTAACACAAAGTGCTTTACAGTGCATTAAAAACAATCCCGCTTGCCGCCACCCCCACCCCAAAACAATCCCCATACGTGTACACACAATCCACCCCTCCTCCCCCACCACCCCCAACCCCCTTCCCAACATACACACAGACACACCCCCACACACACACTTCCAAACACTAAAATAAATACACATACATTAGGCCGGGTACAGATGGACCAAAGAAAGCATCATCAGAGGAGCTGTCTGCACCAGGAGCAGAGCCACCTGCAGCCACAGGACACCAGCCCAGGGCCCAGAGAGGAGATGAGGTCAAGACCAAACCTCCAGGGCCCATGAGCCAGAGCCCAGCAGCCACAGCCGACCACAGCTCCTGGTGCAGAGGCTCCTCAGAGGAAACACTGGGAAACCTAAAAGTGATTAGAAACTTAAAAAAAAAAAAGGTAAATACAAGCAAACTAAGAGCTAAACTTAGGAAAAACAATGCTAAAATCTAACACTAGTAATAAATAAATAAATAAATAAATATAATAACTAAATAAATGCATATTAAACAATAAATACTAATCAAAGGCTAAGCTAAAAAGATGGGTCTTGAGCCTGCTCTTAAAAACCTGAATGTTCTCTGCGGCCCTGAGGTCCTCCGGCAGACTGTTCCATAGACGGGGCCCGTAAAACTGGAAAGACGCCTCACCGTGAGTGTGTGTCCTGACTTTGGGAATGACTAGGAGCCTGCTGCCGGAGGAGCGCAGGGTCCGCGAGGGTTCATAAGATAAAAGCAGTTCTGAAAGATAAGAAGGCCCAAGACCATTAAGACACTTAAAAACCAGTAAAAGAACTTTAAAATCGATCCTAAAACACACAGGGAGCCAATGCAGCGATTTTAAAACCGGTGTAATGTGGTCCCGCCCCCTGGTCTTAGTCAGGACACGTGCTGCTGAATTTTGTAATATTTGTAAACCTGAAATGGTCTTTTTGGGAAGACCAGAGAGCAGGGCATAACAGTAGTCTAAACGACTGGTGATAAAGGCATGCATTAGCGTCTCTGTGTTGGCCCGAGAGGGTAACACTTTATATTAACTGCACACTGTTAAGCATTAATAAAGCATCAGTTAATGATTAAAAAAGCATTTATAAAAAATGAGTAAACATTAATAAATGCTTTATAAAGCCTTATAAATCATTTATAAAGACTGCATTAGTAAATGCTTAAAAACGCTGTGCCTTTAATAAACAGTTTATTAAGATGTAATAACTAATATCTATTAAGCCTTAACAAACATTTGTAGACACTTAATTACTTTAAAATTTAACTGTTTATTAACAAACACCAACACACTATCTAAATTTTTGTTAGCAGTTAATAGATGCTTTATAAAACCTTTGTTGAGTAAAACTGGTATTTATAAAGCATCTATTAATTGTTAATAAAGTAACTAGAGTGAGCTTAACTAAAGTGTAGTCTTATTTTGCCTTATAACACATTTATTAAAGTATTGCAAACACCAGTGCACAAATTAGATTTTATTATTCAAACATCACAGTATGAACGTTTACACACCGAAATACATCAAATAACCACGTTTTCACATTACTTTCCCATAAAATAAATACAGAATAACATGAACATCTTTTAATGGTAAAGTTGTGTCAAAAGTCTTTATGAATGTCGAGGCTGTGATTGACGCAGTTCAGGATTAACATGTTGTATTTTCTCAGACAAAGTCAATCTTCAATAAATCTAAAATGTTGTGTGTTTTTTTTGGTTTTGTTTTATGTTGTAACAATAAGTTTTCATTCACAAAACATCAAAATATTCTCCAGATAGTGTGAAGCTAAAGGAAATATTATTTAAATCCAATTTTTTATAATAATAACAAAAGTAAGGGGACCTACTCACTAGTCTGAAAATGTGAAATGACAATACATTTTAATAGTATTTTAAAAACAATGTTATGAAGACAAACTCACCACAACATTTTAGAAGGTGAACGGTACGTATTACAACATAAAAATGGTATAAACAGTTTAAAAAGATAACCTGGCACTTACGGTATAAATAATGAATGTACACAAAATGACTGCTTAACATGACTGAAAAAGGTTTGTTTGTTAGTTTGTTTTTTCACAACAGAGAGAATGATTACTTAAAGAATGGTTGATTAAGACATTTACTAGTCTAAATGTCTTAATCAGCCAAATCAATGCCATACATTTTTGTAATAACTGCCATTTCATCTCCTCCAAGTCTCTAGAGAGTCTTTATTGACGTCCAGGTGCTCTGCAGGTGCTCGATATGGGCACCACAAACCAACTGTTGTGGTTTACCCATGATGATGACCTGTGATGTTTCACCCTCGACCTGCCAAGAGCCCAGTTTCTTCTCTTCCATTCGCCGGCCATCCTTCCTCTTCAATAGTGAGGCTGAAAACATAAACAAAAGCAAAGAAGTTACAATCACAATGAATTAGAGCTGCAACAGATTGTTGTTTTTATTATACTTTTTTATTGTTTAGAATAATCAGTTGGTTTAGATTTCAACAGGACCATGTCTGGACTTTTTTTTACTAAGATGGGGTTGTCAAAAGAATCAAATACAAACATAAAAATATACTACTGAAACTAGTAACAAAATACTAATTTTAAACTATTTTTAGTAAAATAACTCAATCAACAGTTGTGTCCATGTGGTCTAGTACACAAAATAATGTTTTGCCTAAAATGTTAGGTTGCACAAGTCATTGTCATAATGAATATAAATGTCTATTCAGAAACAAGCAATTTTGCATAATTTATCGACATTTATTTATGATTTGTGGTCCTTGCTTTTCATTATTGCATTGAGATTTTCTCTAGCTGAAATGCCAACACCATAGTTTGTTTTGTTTTCTGACCATCTTTATGTACTGTCACTTAAATCATTTACTGTGCCTTAAAAATACATGAATGCTGTGTCTGATATCTGAACACAATGCCCACATTAGCTACACAAACACTTACCAAGCATGTCACATCCAGAGGTCCGTTTCAAGACTCATGGAGCGCGGCTAACACACGCTAGCTAGCCCGCTAGCAGCGCTAATGCTAGCGGGCGAGCATGGCTCTGACTGCCTCAAGATCGTATTTTATCAAGAAACGGAGAAGATCATGGCTGAATTTCGTTGTCTCTGCTTCCACTGCTTCCATGTCCGAATGTGAAAACAAAAAACAGGTTCTGTGGGTCTCTGTTCAGTTTTTTTCTTTGCTTAGCACAGTCTGAGCGTCCCTTTTCCTTCACCAGAACCCACCCAGTTGCTCACAAACAGCTCCAGCAGCCAATCGGGAGTCACCTTACAGCGGCTCTGACCAGAATTAAGCCTCCTGATTGGTTCCTTAGAGAGCAAGCAAAGTGTGCTCTAACCAAAGTCACAGAACAACAAGATTCCTACAAAACCTGCTTGTTTTGTCTTCATACTTGAACACGGATACAATTTGAGCCGATAAAAGGGAGACTCAGCCTTGGTGTTCTCAGTTTCTGCATCAAATTAAATCTTGGGGCAGTCAGAGCCATGCTCAGCCCGCTAGCATTAGCGCTGCTAGCGGGCTAGCTAGCGTGTGTTAGCCGCGCTCCATGAGTCATAGAAACGGACCTCTGGATGTGACATGCTTGGTAAGTGTTTGTGTAGCTAATGTGGGCATTGTGTTCAGATATCAGACACAGCATTCATGTATTTTTAAGGCACAGTAAATGATTTAAGTGATAGTACATAAAGATGGTCAGAAAACAAAACAAACTATGGTGTTGGCATTTCAGCTAGAGAAAATCTCAATGCAATAATGAAAAGCAAGGACCACAAATCATAAATAAATGTCGATAAATTATGCAAAATTGCTTGTTTCTGAATAGACATTTTATATTCATTATGACAATGACTTGTGCAACCTAACATTTTAGGCAAAACATTATTTTGTGTACTAGACCACATGGACACAACTGTTGATTGAGTTATTTTACTAAAAAATGTTTAAAATTAGTATTTTGTTACTAGTTTCAGTAGTATATTTTTATGTTTGTATTTTGATTCTTTTGACAACCCCATCTTAGTAAAAAAAAAGTCCAGACATGGTCCTGTTGAAATCTAAACCAACTGATTATTCTAAACAATAAAAAAGTATAATAAAAACAACAATCTGTTGCAGCTCTAATTCATTGTGATTGTAACTTCTTTGCTTTTGTTTATGTTTTCAGCCTCACTATTGAAGAGGAAGGATGGCCGGCGAATGGAAGAGAAGAAACTGGGCTCTTGGCAGGTCGAGGGTGAAACATCACAGGTCATCATCATGAGTAAACCACAACAGTTGGTTTGTGGTGCCCATATCGAGCACCTGGACGTCAATAAAGACTCTCTAGAGACTTGGAGGAGATGAAATGGCAGTTATTACAAAAATGTATGGCATTGATTTGGTTGATTAAGACATTTAGACTAGTAAATGTCTTAATCAACCATTCTTTAAGTAATCATTCTCTCTGTTGTGAAAAAACAAACTAACAAACCTTTTTCAGTCATGTTAAGCAGTCATTTTGTGTACATTCATATTTTATACCGTAAGTGCCAGGTTATCTTTTTAAACTGTTTATACCATTTTTATGTTGTAATACGTACCGTTCACCTTCTAAAATGTTGTGGTGAGTTTGTCTTCATAACATTGTTTTTAAAATACTATTAAAATGTATTGTCATTTCACATTTTCAGACTAGTGAGTAGGTCCCCTTACTTTTGTTATTATTATAAAAAATTGGATTTAAATAATATTTCCTTTAGCTTCACACTATCTGGAGAATATTTTGATGTTTTGTGAATGAAAACTTATTGTTACAACATAAAACAAAACCAAAAAAAACACACAACATTTTAGATTTATTGAAGATTGACTTTGTCTGAGAAAATACAACATGTTAATCCTGAACTGCGTCAATCACAGCCTCGACATTCATAAAGACTTTTGACACAACTTTACCATTAAAAGATGTTCATGTTATTCTGTATTTATTTTATGGGAAAGTAATGTGAAAACGTGGTTATTTTGATGTATTTCGGTGTGTAAACGTTCATACTGTGATGTTTGAATAATAAAATCTAATTTGTGCACTGGTGTTTGCAATACTTTAATAAATGTGTTATAAGGCAAATAAGACTACACTTTAGTTAAGCTCACTCTAGTTACTTTATTAACAATTAATAGATGCTTTATAAATACCAGTTTTACTCAACAGAGGTTTTATAAAGCATCTATTAACTGCTAACAAAAATTTAGATAGTGTGTTGGTGTTTGGTAATAAACAGTTAAATTTTAAAGTAATTAAGTGTCTACAAATGTTTGTTAAGGCTTAATAGATATTAGTTATTACATATTAATAACTGTTTATTAAAGGCACAGCGTTTTTAAGCATTTACTAATGCAGTCTTTATAAATGATTTATAAGGCTTTATAAAGCATTTATTAATGTTTACTCATTTTTTATAAATGCTTTTTTAATCATTAACTGATGCTTTATTAATGCTTAACAGTGTGCAGTTAATATAAAGTGTTACCCCCGAGGGTGAATGGGACGGACTCTGGTGATGTTTTTAAGATGGTAAAAACCTATTTTTGTGATGTTTTTAATGTGAGGAATAAAAGTCAGCTCAGAGTCAAAAATAACGCCCAGGTTTCTTACTTGTGAAGATGGATTAAAAGACTGTGTTTGTAATTTGGATAAAAGTTTCTCTCTCTGAGCCTCAGGACCAATGACTAAAACTCAGTTTTGTCCTGGTTAAGCTGGAGAAAGTTTTCTGCCATCCAGGATTTATTGTCTAAAATGCAGTTAAAAAGAGCATCCATTGGCCTGGTGTCATCAGGAGACATGGAGATGTAAAGCTGTGTATCGTCTGCATAACTGTGGAAGTTGATTCCATGTCTTCTGATGACACCACCAAGAGGGAGCATGTAGAGGTTAAAAAGTACAGGACCTAAATGGAACCCTGGGGCACACCACATGTTATTTCATGAACCTGAGAGGAGCATGTATCTAAACTTACCATAAAAGTTCTGTCAGTGAGGTAGGACGTAAACCAAAGTAACTTTGTAAACCCAAAAATATGAGAAACACAAACCATAATGATCTGGTTTGTTGTTGTTCAATTCCAGTGTTATTTCCTACAAAAACATTACCCTCCATCTGAAATGATGACACATAAAGCTGCTGTCATCTTAGCTCTCCAAATACACCGCCCAGCTCCATGTCGCAAACCTCTTCTGCCCCAAACATCCTCAGCAGAACAGCTTCACTGTCTCCTTAACATCCACCCACCAAAGGGAAAATAATTGCACTGTCTCTGAGTAACGGCTACAAAGGGGAAATTTTGGCAATCTTAAATAAATAGCTGTGGGTGGGTTCAATGAGTTGGCAGCAGAAACTGTGACTAAGCCTGTTCATCTTTTGGGGAAAAAATGAAAATATAAAACTGTTTCAACATCCAAGGCTTACACCGATCACAAATCTTATCATTTGAGCTCCTGGAATTACAATCTCATGAATTCACTCAACCTTGAGCAAAATGGTGAACAAGAAAAGTCCATTTAGAGTAGCAGCTAAGGGGAGATTTTCTATTACTGTATTGACTCATTGTCTTTGTCTTGTGCAGGTGGATTTCTAACCAAGCGCAAGTGCCAAGTACCAAGTGCAATTAATGATGAATGCAACAAACTCTACAATCTGTGTCAAAATCGGCGACAGTGGCATCAGTGACTTCTTGATGTCCATGTACATTTTAGCCTTTATATTTGGTTTGATTTTAATTTATTGACTCTGGGTCCAATTATCCAGCAAGTGTGGCGTCAGAATGTGCTTGGGATCTTCCTGTTATGCCTCTCCATCTCAGATCTGCTCTTCGTCTTCACTATGCCTCTCTGGATCAACTACTACAACCAGGACCACCACTGGAAGCTGGGGGCAACATCCTGTAGCATCGCAGGTTTCTTCTACTATTCCAACATGTACATCAGCATCTTTTTGCTCTGCTGTATCTCTGTGGATCGCTGCCTCGTGGTCATATTCCCTCTTCGGTCCAAAACCCATCGGACGTCCAGTTGTGCCTGGATCCAGTGCTTGGGAGTATATGCCATAGTGACTATACTGCATGTGATGGTACTGATTTTTGATGACTTAAAAGATGCACATGATGAAGAGAACAACAATGACAGATGCTATGAAACATACCCAATGACAAAAAATGTTGGTATATTCAACTTGTTGCGAGTAGGAATTGGGTTTGTCCTCCCACTGCTGATCCTGGTGCTGAGTTATTGGAAGATCCTAGCCACAGTGGACCAAAGTCCCGGTTTAAACCTCCAAGCTAAACGAAAAGTGAGATTGTTGTCTTACGGTGTCATAGGCATCTTCTCTGTCTGTTTCACCATATCACATCCTTCCTCATTCGCTCTGTCAGGTTTTCATCCATACAAACCATCGCCCCAATCCACATAAATTCTGACTCTATCAACTTACTGCAAGTTGAACAGACAATATGGCTACGTGTTTATCCTATTCTTCGGTTTGCAACTACCCTTTTCTGGCTCTTTCAGCCATTGCCGAGACTTGAAATGGCGAGGGAACCCCTCGTCTCGTAGTCGTGTTTCTGCGTGCCGAGCAGATTGGTCTGTGCGGAAGAAGTGCTAGACGATCGTTGCTGAGAGCAGAGAGCAGACGACACGCCAGGACTGGAAGGACGTGTGTCACTGAAGGCAACCACTAAAGGGAATAGAGTTTGGGTAATGAATCTAAAGTCTGAATATAGAAGAAGATACTGTTATGTTCTTTGGTTCGTTTGGTTTAGTTGGTATATGTTAAGGGAATTTCCGCTCAGAAAAAAACTGCGACATCTTTTAGCTTCAATCATACTCGGCGTGCTGTTCCTCTTCACCAATGCCAGGGACCAAACAATCAAGCCAAATGGCTGATGCGGGTGGGCTGTCGAGGGAGTCACTGGGTATACTTTCAAATATGTTCCTTCTATGTCCAGCGATATTTGGCGCGTAATATTCTTATTGTGAGGGGCAGCTGACCCACGAGCGCAGTCTGACTGCTCTTCACGTAGGCTTGCATGCGACAGCATACCATGTCAGCGCGCGTCCACGAGCTCAATACGCCTGAGGTCGACGCACAAGTCCTTTAATTTCTGTTCAAAAAACGATCATCCTTCTTCACAGAGAAAATCATTCCCTGCTTGCCTTCACTTCAACGTCTCTACATCTAACTGACAGTAGAGAAACACGCGGTAAACCAACATAGGTGAAGGGCACGAGAACTCGAAGAAAAGAAAAATGTAACTATGAACATAGAACAAAGCCCCCCAGCGCGAGCCCAGAGCTCTGCTGAACAATGTTGGCCGAAACAAGATTACTTAAGTTTCTGCCTGTCCTCTATACAGGGCTGTCTAAAATGCAAAATCCCCTTCAGTTGTGATTGCTTGGATCTGGCTATATTGAGACAAACCCCACGGTTCAAAGTACGATGATATTTATACAGAGCGTTTTATATAATGTCATGAGATCACTAGCGCTAAATCAGCCCAGCACTTAACTGTATTTTCAAAATGTTACTTAGGATCTAATACGGTATATTCTGACAAAGCCTCACACTCGTTCTGAGTTAATGAAAGGAGATGCAGGAAGAACAAGAAACCGGTTTATGACTTAAACACAAAATGCTAGTGTGTCATAGTACAATAGGCAGGCCCTCAATCCTCGACAAGGCGACACAACGCCGACACAATAGAGCTGCGTCTAGTGGCTTCCCAGCAGGATTAGCTGGCTTCAGAAGGCTGAATGAGATGTTCTACTGTTGTGAGTATAGTAAACATTGGTGCATTGCGTGGGCTGGATTGTGCCGATCCCAGGTTTTGGTCCCAAGTCGTTGTTCAATGCGTAGGCTTGCACTTCCGCATCTGCGTAGCATTTTCCACGGCGCATATTTCGAAAAGCTGCTTCTTCTTTATACCCGTCGCAAAGTGCTTCTCGGACGACTCAATAGGTTTTAGGCTGTGTCAATATTGTTAAGACCCTGCCTGTGCCATGTAGAAAAGATTTAGCAGATCCGGAGTTTAAGGCTAATTATTTTTAGCGTCAGAGTACTCCTTTATTTCAGTGAAGCTAAGCTGTAAGTCTATTGTATAATCAGTAAGCTATGTATAACTCTGGTCCACGAAGATATACAACTCATCTTAAAAGAATACATAGAGTAAATCAATAGATTGCGACGTTTTTCTGGAGTGCGTATTTGTTTTTTCGTAACTTGAACTCTTTTAGGAGCCACTCTGAAGGTCTCATAGTCACGGCAGAGTTTAGAATTAACGTGTGGAGAATTACTTGTGAGTATCTATGTTTGATATATGAGGCAAGAACGATCTGCGAGCGTAGGCAGGTTCTTGCCGACTTTCTTCAAACTGGTATTTTGTGTCGTAAGTTCACACTAAGCCGTAAATATTAAGAGAGGAACATGTGCTATTTCATGGCTCGCTCACAGGGCACAAATTTTTTGGAATAATGACTCGGGCAAGATGTGGGATAAGTGCGTTGAGACAGATGGAAAGGCAGTGCTCCCGCTGGTACAAAAGACATGGGGGGGCATACGGGTTCAATCAAATGGGTGGGCAATCCCACTCTACACTCGCCACCCCGACCACATTTTAGCATAAAGGTCAGAGCCTCGCTACAAGTTATTAATGATTGCGAACTTGTTCACTAATTCATCAGATCACCATTATTTATCTTTAGTGTCTATTTTAACGCACGTTTGTTTGGCTAGAAAAATCAGTCCGAGGTACTAAATGCTGGCAGAGCTTTCATGTTCATAGAGTCAAAAGATGCATTTTCCAACTTTTTTTATTAATAACATAGCAAGTCATACTAACATAGCGCCCCCACTTATATAAATATCGAACTGGTGGATGCATAATCAAGTTCAATTTTATCCGGCGACTTTGCTAAGAAAGATCCCGCAAAGTTGTTCTTTTGAGCTCTACGTGGATGCATAAAATTCCATCTTTAATAAATACGATAAATGAGATGTCTTGAGTAAAGATTATTTTTGTATCAAGTGCTTCTAGGCTATAAGTAAATTGAAAATAACATTAAGCAGTAAACCACTCACAAATCAATAAGGATGCGTATTCGACCATTATTAAATTGGAGTGGCGTCGCCGCGTGATACACTAATTTTGAGTTCTTAATTAACAACCAAGCACCAGTATCTGAGCTTCTTTTCAGACTGCCAATGTCAAAATATATAATAGTCTAATTTTGATGATCAAGTCTTCTGCTTTGTATGTTGGTCGACCTGATTCTATTGAATTCAGTTAGTGTTGATGCTTTTATTTTGGAAGTTTATTCTTCTGACACATATAATATTACAATCAAAAGATATTTTTTGTTAGAACATCCAGAAAAGGTTTAAACTATTTAATTTTCAATTGCTACTTAGTTCACAAACAAGGAGGAGACAAGTCAGGTACTGGTCCAGGTTTTTTGAATATGAATATATTCAACATAAATAGGCGACACTATTTCTTTTATATTTGTACAATAATCAAACAATTAATATTTACCTTACCATAAATATACAATAATAAAGGCAAATTCATTCAGTCAATATTAGAATCATACCTATACAGACATCAAAAATTCCAAATACTAGGAACAAAATTATATTGTTTTGAAACCATCAGAAACATTTTATTAGCTACAATGAAAATGAAGTATCTGGCTATTATTGAACCCATAAAAACAAAATGCCAAGAGAACCTAGATTCGAGTTGCACCAGTTTAACCTTGCTACAAGAAGCAGTTTAAGAACAATTAAGTAACATAGCAAGAATTGTTTCGTGGAACATGCTGGTATAAATAGAAAGACACACCCTACCAATTTTAACTTTTCCCCTTCAGCACTGAGCATTCATTATGATATTATCTTCAGCTTCATAAACTTGATTGGTTTTCGCTCATTTCTCTTAACCCATCAGATATTCTACAGTTTTATATTGTCCTACTACAGCTATCTGATCTAGCGTGTTCACATTGTTTTATGCTTTATTATGGTGGTTTGCTTTAAATGAGTGCTGCCCTTCCTTTAAAGGGTCCATCCAATAGGTCATCGATACTAAAAATCCCTCTTTCTGCGTTATCAGTTAGCCAAAGAAACAGCGTGGTGACACTATTAGGAATCTGTAGATGCACCAATGTAAAGACAGACACTATTTTAAACTTATAAGAATTATCAGTCTATTTTAGACAGGAGTGCATTAACAAAGCATCTTTATTCACTTATATAAGGAGAAGGAACAGAGGTTATAGATTCATATAATCATCACTATATTATGATTGAATGCACTAATGCAGATCTATCTAAAGTGGAGTTTTTCCCTCTGTAAACAATATAAATACAAGCCAACTATAACAAATAACCAGATCTTGACTGCAATTCATTAAGAAACGAGAGAGAGAAAGCTCATTAAGACTTGGTTTACCAGGGATCCACCTTAATTGACGCTAAGTATTGGTACATTCACTTGTCGGAGTACGGAGCGGCTCATATAAAGATCGCAGCTCGTACCATATGCTGATTATATAGTAAGTTACATCAATGTCTTAGGGTGTCTTACCACACACTTTCAGAGCTACAATAAGTGACAATTTAGAAAGCACGCATATTAGTTTTCTTAATCAACATCTATCACACTAAATTATTCTATCACACAACCAAAAAACAGGCAGCGAGTACAGTATTCAGTCAATAGTGATATGCTCTCTGGGTCAGATTTGGATACTTTCTAGCGCTGAATATGTAAGCAACCACCGGGATCCGACTCTCCCATCAATATAGATTGCCACAAAATTTGTGAGCAAGTTTAATTCAGCTCTGTCATTATAATAGTCAAATGATGTATTATTTTCTGGGATACCACAAAGGCACAATAGGTCTAGAGATGGAGTGTTGGAACAACATCAGGACACTCAAGAGCAGCAAGACCACAAGTACAAGAAGGCACTTCTTGCACAGATGTTTAAGATGCCAGGGCTTGTCGCCGGTAAGGTCGCACCTGGCTCCCCTGATGGTATACGAGGACAGTTACTGTCGAACACAAGAGCGTTCACGGTCAACATCTTGCATCCCCGGATCAAAGTGCACAGAGATAGGTTTTCTCTTTTAGTCTCCCTAATGACAGGTTCTAGTCTTCATCAGTACCGACGGTTCAGGGCTATCAAAGGCCCTTTATAAACCATGGGCGAATTCTCTGATAAGAGAGCCTGCTGAGGCTGCAAATACACAGAATCTCTAGCTCTCTGAGGAAGGCTGTATCAACACTGGTGCCAAAGTGAGACCCGCTTTGTGTTTGTTTATTTATACAAGATGGTTCTTGTGAAGGTGGAAACAGAGAAAAGTTGAGTCATCTTGAAAATGCAGACAGAAGGTCATTCGTCTGTGATGGTGCCTGAAGCCTGAGGAGATCAGATGCGAGGAGGAGCCCCCTGTCAGTGATGGGGAGCTTGGCCTGGTGACCACAGGGCACAGGTATCCTCTGAGGTGCATGCGAACCTTACTGTGCAGAGAGGCGTAGATAAAGGGGTTGTAACACGCAGAGCTCATAGCCACTAGATGGCAGCACACCTGAAGGATGTTTATGTAGCGTTTCCCTATGATCTGAAAATCTGGATCCAGGTCCAGCAACAAGTTCAGCACCTGAAGAAGGAAGTAGAAAATATTAAGTACAAAAACATGGTTAGGATATGTTCTGTCGATTAGTTCGATTACTACATGCCAAAACAGCTACATCAGCATATATGCACATCAAAGCCATGATGCATATTTTTGACAGAAATCTGAGTGTTGTTTCCTACCTTTTCAAGAGTTTTCCTTATTAGACAGCTTAATTATATTTGTCTCTTGTACTTAATTTCAATCGAGTCACAACAGCATACAAGGCTTAGTACAAGATTTCATTGAGCAGTCAGATCCGACACTCTTCCTTAATTTACTTAAATTGAAGAGCTCTGCAATTGTTTAATAATCTAGAAGAATGTATAGCGGCTCATCATAAAGATCTTCTAGCCTTCACCTATATGCAATCTAACTCGAAGTTTAAGAGAACGCCTACAATTAGACCATTAAATGGCCCCACTGAGTTCCACCACCGAACACAGGCCCCAGTCAGTCATTTTGTAGGAGAGGGTCTCATTGCGTCCCTTCGCCGTCTTAAGCTTATCTCTCCACTCTACATGGCTGTGCCGAACGGCTTCGTCATATGGCGCGGACCGAGGTGTTTGGCGTCTCCCTTGGCACAAACAATGACTGTTTATGAACGACTTTCTACAGAAGCTACTTCAATCTGTTGTTTTTGCTGCAACCAGTGCTGCCATCATCCATTGAGTCGAGCAGGTTTTTCTTACGTGATGAGGAGCGACGCTGCACAGACAACCGAGGTCGCCAGGACAACGGCATCAGGAATATGCGTCTAGGGGGAGCGATAGAGGACTGGTCGTTGCAATGAGAGATGAAACAGGAGATGGAGAGTGCGGGTAATGTTTGTCCACTTTTTGGCCAGAATTTCTTTCACAACACCACTTAGAGATCGAATGGCCATACAAGTCTCAATCCAATAGATAAGTCTGCTATGTCTAGATTATGCATGGAGCAGTGCATTGTCCGAACAGATTCTATAGAGATAAAAGGCCAGATTAAACCAGTGTCACTGCGGTCCTCCTCGTCCTAGCCAAGCACGTCCTCGAGAATCCACACTTAGTCCCGACACCGGCCTGGTTATCTTGGATAGAGCTCATTAGTTAGTACTAACCACACAGTGGCAGTCTGGAATGCTACGGAAAGGCCTGTAGTCTTAGGAATGTTCTAACATTTACATGAGTTTTTCAGGACCACTTATTTAATTTTAGTTTATATGTTTTATCCTTTTTAGTCACTGCTTTCTTGCTATATATGCCACTTAAGCCCAACTCTATAGGTGAGATCCAAGTGATGCCAGGCAAGACTACTATCTTGTAATTAAAAACTGCGAAGACAACTTCTAGTTGGAATTGTGTTAAAAACTAAATTTTTCCCTTTATCAAAATCGCCGCAGTAATAAAAAATCTATATTCAAACTGTTTCTGAAACCACCTGCAGCACCAAAAACCTTCGGGACTATTTCAGGGTTAACATACCTGTCTAGCGAAGTCTGAAGGCTCTGTTAGTTCTCGGCTCTACTGCTGATCGGCGAAACTGCTATCGTATATCATGCGCTAGCGAGAACAAAAACCATGATCGGAACAAAAAGATTGATAACCAATCTCTGTAGTTGGCTCGCAGAATACTTCTTCTGGTTTTGTTAAATTGAAACTCTCCCACCAACAACATGTGATTGCACCTTGAGAGCACTGTTTCAATCAGGTCTGAACCGAGGAACCTATACAAGTGAGCAAGTAAAACCTGGTACTACTTTTGTCGATGCTTTCAATGGCGGAAGCCAGCGTTAGTATTATCGATGTTATTCTTGCAGTTTTTGGGTGTCAACTCCTTTTTGAAAAGTGGAGCTGAGACATAGTTAGGACTATTTTAAGGGTCTGAACTGAAGTTTCTATGAGATCTTTGAATACCAGATTTAACAAGTTTAGTTGGTGGATAAAAAGGAAAATAATCTAATACAAATTGGAAATAATTTACTAACAAAATGTAGGCACTATAAGTAGGAGATTATTGGTGTCTATCTGAGCAAGGCTGGACTATGGAAGACTTTCTGTTGAGTATATGATCCTGGCCATGAGAGGTATTCTACTATGAACTTAGGGTTCATAGGACACGCAGCATCCATCGGAGGAATACATCTCTTCTCAGTTTACGGACATATAACGGAAGGACTAGTTTATTAGTTGATTCAGTATAGGTCATTCTTCAGAAAAAATAGGCCAGGCTTTCATTTATCTGTCCTTACCTGTTTTCACACTTGAGTCTATGAAACAGAGGAGTCTGTTTGTAGTTAGTCTGACAACGACGCTCTTTTCATCGACTTGTTTTCTCCTGTTTGTGTCTATGAAGCGCCGGCTCTTTCTGCATCTGGAGAGGCCGCGCATCGCCCGTGTTGATAAACAAATCTTTCTCATAGTCAAAGATCATGCAGAGCCAGCAAGCATCAGCATCAATAGTAATGTGTTTTCCCTTATCGATATCCTTCTCATGGAGATGACTGCTGGCGGCATGTTTTGTAAGTAGACAAAACAATAATCCAAAAACAGACTCAAACAAGCTATTAAGACATCCTATACCAAACTAAACATACATCTTATCAAACAAAAAGCATTGACAGTATCATGACAGAACAGACAGACACGTACAACAAGTACGTGTGACTGTTACAGTACACATGAATGCATTAAACAACCAACAAGAGTAATTAGATTGTATTGCTGAATTTCGGCCGTGCTTCAGTGCTACTCGATGAGCAATTTGGATGTATCGCTCATCATTTCTACCCGTGGACGGATATGCGGAGAGTATTCTGAAGACATATTAATAAATAAATATGATGCCAATAACTGGACAAAAGAGATGAAGAAGTGCAAGACATAGAACAACATCCGTCCAACAAGAAAGAGTGTGTTTCATCTTAGGTATTTTGAGACAGCTGCTCAATGTGCTGTTGAGCAGTTCATTCAAATAACATATATTGTTGCGAGCATAGACAAACTCGGCCACATTTGAAGCAAAGTATATCAGCGACATTCTTTCAAAATATCCTCTGTCGAAGAATGTGTAGTGGAGCAAATGTGACTTTCGAGAGTGTGTTAAGATATAATATTAAAATATTCAAGTCTGATGACAAATTCACTTTAACTAATAAACCATTTGAAAGATATAACTACACCTTTATCCCTTCCATGTATTCCGCTGTACAATGATCTCAAACATAGCCTCTCACGGCATGCCCATGTAGCTCTCTAGGAGGCTGAGCGTCCATTCTTTATCATAAATTGTTGACAACAATACCGAAGCTATATAACTGGCCACTCAAAAACTGTCGGATGGCATGACCTGCCCAGCAGGAGGCACCAGGTAACAGAGAACTTGCCAAAAGGCCCAGCCATGACCTGTCAAAGCTCTGTTCACGACGCAAAAAACAATAGGTGAGAGACATACAAGCTTGTGATGGTCACGCTACATACTAGTCAGGATCCCCCCTGTGCATGCGCATGAAAGAGTTATAACCTAATAGATATAGATTAAGGATTTATAGTCGGCATTGCTTGTAGATGTTTATTCTTATTCCAGTACAACGTTACATTTGTTAACATTATAAAAAAAGAATACTTGTCCTACTTCCACCGACACTATTCTATAGCTCCACCAGGCAGATAGAGAGGCAGAAAAATAGTGTGTGAAAGTGTAAAAGAAAGCTTCCCGTGTTGGCCGGTAAATCTCTTAGAAATAGACATGTCCAAATTGAGGATCACGTTTGAAAAGGGAAGGATGTGGTTAAGCCCCATGACTCGGTTGGTGTTTCCGGGTCTCAATTCCGACTTCCGCGGCGGGTCGTGTCCTGGCGTCGCGTTTATTCGTGACCTACGACATGTCCCAGATAATCATTCGATCTCATCACTTAGTTAATCATTGTATCTCTTGGAGAACACTATATTTTGAATGCATTAACGAACTAAGGCACTAATATCTTGGTGAGAGAATGTTTCTGAATCTCCTGAGGCAGAGGCTTCAACAAGTACATAATCATCAGTTACTAACATTGCGCGTGGCACATTTATTTTAAATATACATAACATCCAAGTACACCATGCAGTCCTTTGGGCGGATTCCTTCATTTATATATCCCAACAACATGGATGATGGAAGACTAGTATTTAATAGCTGGTGCTCCTGCGACCTGAGAGACCTCAAAACTCAATATCTAAACCACCATGTAATAAGCTCTTTACTTGGGCCTTCATATATGGAAAAAAAAAACAATATGTCTTGTAGAAATGCACACTTCCGTGAGGACAGATACCAGTGAGAGCATATATAAAACCCCCATGTGAAATGTTACATTCGCTTAAATGCTAAAAAAGCTATGACCCAGGAAGGGAGTGTGACCCTAACCCTGGCCTCCACAGCTGCGACGACAGCATTAGGACAAACTAGATAACTAAAACACATCTTGGCACAGTGGATGGGTGCAATTTGGTTTAAGAGCTGGGTTGAGAGTAGGAACCAATCGCATATCTAGTGTTTTGGCGAAGTTATGCTGACCAGGAAAGGTCAGTACAAAGTCTTCCAACAGGATGCATCATGAGATGCATTGTGTCTTGCTTAGGATAAATCCAAGTGATCCTGACTCGCCTCGCTGAGAATACGAGTTACTTGACACTTTCTACAACTGAGCAGAAGAGTAGCTTATATGGCAAACGAACTGACTGCCACACTATTTATGGACAAAGATATTAGACGCATGAGTCCTTGGGAAAGGGAGGACAACCGAGACTTAAATATCATGTTTACTTATTCCTTATTAGAAAAGCACTTTTCTCATAGTCAATTGTACAGAAATTTAGCCTTTTCTAGCTGTCTATCGTACCGCGCTTATGGAGAAAAAGGACGTTAAATCATGTGTATCAGACCTACCACAAGAAATGTTATATAGTGCATCTTTAAAATAAAAACACACATATCAAATGTTTTAAGTGTAAAGCACTCTAAGTTGCTCCGAGTATGAATTGTGCTACACAAATATATTTGGCAGGTTGAATACATTTTTCACTGAAACATAGTGAACATTATTACTTTTAAAGAGAACATATGATGCAAAATTTACTTTTTAAGTTTTTAATTCGATTCTAAAATTGTTTTCTTAACAAATACACAGCTGAAGTCACTGTTCTGAATGTCCCTGATCTATGATGTCATAGGTAGATCTCTGAGATCTTCTGTCTTCTTTTAAGTCCATAAATCATCCACACTCATTTTGAGTGTTTTTGCAGCATTAGTATATCAGACAAGATCAGTTTGATTATTTACGCTGTGTAGTCCTTTGTAGTCAGTAGATAGAGCTGTAACTTCTTTGCTACACTTTTTAATGGTTCTAGTGCATGGGATTTTAAAGTCGAGGTGCTCAGGAGCAGGTTTTAAATATGGATTATATTTTTTTGTCTTTAAAGATTTCACTAAACATTTTGCGTGTTTTACCCCAATTTGGTTGTTGCATTGGCAACGAAATATGACATACAAGGTCATTTCACAACTGTTACCTAGCAACCACATTGTACAGATGTCCGAAAATTAACATAAATGACACATTGGTTACAATCTGACAAATGATAATAATGTTTAAAATCCCAGGACACTGTCACTTGTGTGTAAATTGCCTTTGCTTTTTGGCGCAGTGGTGTGATTTTGTTTTAGAATTTCTTCCTGTCATTTCCGACATTTATTTGTCAATTTCTTCATAGTTTGCAACTTAACTGATGTAAAACTATGATAAATATTTACCACAAGGATTATCACACCAAGCTATGTCAAAATAAGAAAAATGAATTAATGTGTCATGAGGTCTTTAAAATAGAAAAAAAAAAATCTAAATTTGAATTACTTATTGATGAGAAAAAAGGAAAATGTGACTTCTTTGAAAGGAACTATCATTGTGTCTTAGCCGGTCTGGACACTATTATTACAAAATAGCGTCATTGGCAGTTGTCTCTGGATGCTGTAACAACCACTTCTTAGAAAGACGACAACTGCGACTTTATCACATCTCTGTGTTTTCATGCCTGTGACGTAACCAGCAGCGCAGAACATTATGTGTCTACATCCAATTAGCTTTTAAATACTGTAATTGCCAGCGCATCCACCACCACAATGAGGAGCTCTAAGAAAGTATGGTGTAAAAACAAGATGCAGGCCCTTACAATAAACACTATGTCACTATCAGAGCTCATTAATTCCGTCAGGTGAATTGGTTGGGTTTAATTCAACGCCTTTAAGAGTGTTCCGACGCAACAAGGCCTCTTAAGACGGCAGACCTGATTAAGATAATTTAGGATTTGTTGACGCGTAGATTGAAAAGTGCTTGTGGGAGGTTTGCATTCTAAACATGCAGAGATGCCGTTGCAGTTTACATACAAATTATTTTAAACAACTCAGAGGAAAACAAAGAAACAGCTTTCCATAGCCTTCGATATAAACACATTTTAAAAGCAGGGCCTAATTTAGAAAGATTGCAGTGTTTTTCCACAACATTTAAAGAACAAGTGAAAATGCATGTGTCTCTAGGGCAAAGTGAAGCATAAGTATTAGTTGTATTGAAAGCCGAAAAGCAAAGCAATAGTGTTTATGTTAAGACCTTATAGTGATAATATACATTGAAGTGCTACCTTTTGATAAATGTGTCCACTTATCATAACTAAGGTTGCAAAGGATGATGACTTTTTTTTTTAAATAAATATTTGTCTTTTTCTGCATAAAATGAAAAAAAAAAAAAGTCTAAACTACATTAAAAAAAAGATTACAGCAGAATCTAAAAATATATATATATATCATAGCCTTTATTTTAGTACGTAGTCTTGACCACCTTTTTGGCCAGTGCAAAATGTATAAGTATATTAGCAAATGTTCTGTGAGTTGGATTAAATGCTTCAATGACTGCATGTGGCAACTTAAGCCTTTACTAATCTAATATTGCGGCTTCTCTTTCTATAAAGCTACAGTTGACAGACTTGTAATTTTTGGCCGTGTTTGCATCAAAATCTTCTAAGTGAACCTATTTTTTCCCACAGACTTTGTAAATCAAGGCATTAGCAATAATAACAAATAAATCAGTCGCGCACCAAGAAATTCTGGACAATCATCAATCAACCTGGCTTCTGATTGGTTCTACGGTTGCTATATACTCACATTCCCAAATTAGCTGCTAAACCTGCTGGCCACAAAAGGCTTCATGGGTTGGAATCAAACAGTATGTTTAAAGCAGTGGGTCTCAAACTTTTTACACCAAGTAGTAATGAAGAAAAGAGTCAGCTTTCCAAATAAATCTGAATGGGATCTATAACTGTTCCAATTATTGATAATCTAGATTTTTAGTAGGAATACACTAATGTCACAGTTTTCTTTAACAAAGAAATGAGTTGAGGAAGACAAAAAATATGAACAAAATGTACATTTAATGTATAAACATTAAAAACGAAAAGTACCACCATTGGTACATGTACCACAGTTTGAGAAACACTGTCTGTGTTAACAACCTAATACTTCTCTTTCAGTCTAATTGTGATTTTTTTGTTTACATGTTTAACAGAACCTAATTTTCAAGTCATAAATTGCAACTTAAAAACTTGTTTGTTAAATCGCAATCAATTATTCTTTTTTAAGCACTCATGCAGCCCTACTTCTAACTGACTAACTCCAATCGTTCTACCCACACCAATTATGCAAACTGTGCGTTTGTGCAGATTCACTTGGTTATTAGTAAAATGTGGCAGATTGCCGGGAGCTCCCTGTAGTCACAGTATACATATTCACAGATGTTCATTACAGTTTGCCCTTTTGCCGTTGGTCCTTAATCCACAGCACTGCCGCTGTTCAAACTCTCACTGCAGTTACTGTGGTCGTGTCCAAAGGTGCGGCAGCTCTCTCTGACATTTCTCCACATGGAGTTTTTATTGTAAGTGTATATTTGCAATTATGTTTAGCTCGCAAGCGCAGACAAGTATTGAACTGAAAAATGCAGTGGAGAGACTAAGAAGTGACCTTTGACCTTTTATTTTTATGTTACACCTCCGTCTCAGATGTGAGCAAACTAAACATGGCAGAAAATCGATTTTCTCTCTTTGGTTTGATGATAGGTTTATTACTTTTATCCAACATGACGGCATGACCCAAACCTTGATGTGTTATTAGAATATCAACCTCCAGTAGCAGACCTAACTCAGGTAACAAAAGTCACAGCACATCAGTTCTGTGTTCTCTGTCTTGTTATAGCTGTGGCTGCCTGGTAAAAATATTGGATCATTTGTCTGACAGTTTTTTTTGTAGCGCATCAATTGGCCCTTCAGAGTTAGTATCTAACTCTTAGCCTGACCATTTGAAGGTGGTTACCTTGTTTAGAGGTTAATAATATTTGCATTTGAATTTAAATTTTCTTCAGTATAACTTTTATCTGATGTGTTTTTTAAACTTTAGTCAACAACTTGGGTGCACATTAGACTCTATACAAAGGTTCTCACAATGATCTGAAACTGTGTTGTGGTATGCAGGGATGGGAGAGTAACTGCAAGTGAAGAACACGACGCTCCTGAAATGCCACAACAGAAATACACATTTCTATGCATCAGGGTTTCTGATGCATAGAACAAGCACGGTTTTTCTGGCTCTTTTCATGAATAGATTATTTTTTTGTTTTCCTTTATGCCCAATTTTCTCTACGAATGTAAAGTGTGAAGTGTGATTCAGTTGCAGTTGTTTTGCATTTTTGATCTGTGATTTTTTACATATAAAGACGCATATTTTCAGCTCAGATCAGCACTATGGCTGACTCTTTCCTGGTGCAATATAATTTTACTTTTTACATGCAAAATATGAATCAACTTTTAAATGCCATTTTATATCATTACTAATATCAACTGTTTGCTTCTCAGGCTTTTGTTTCATAAATCTAATTTACATTTTGAATATAACAGTACTTGTTATTCAGTGTTGATGTTGCATGACCTCATAATTCCCAGCTAGAATTAGAGAGCATAGAAAATGATACATTATTATTATTTTATTACATAACATTACAATAGTTAAAAGGATCACATGCTTAATTAATAATCGTAGATGTTTCTATGCAGGAAGAAAAAAGTAGTCCTCTAGTGTGATAAGAAAATATGCAGGAGTCTGTGTGAAATCATAATTTAAAAAATAGACAACGGTCACAGAGATTGAAATGAGAAAAGTGGATGATCAAGCTTGCAGTGACATTTAAAGTATAAAATCTTCTCCCAACTGAGTAATAAATTGCCATCCGACCCTTGTACTTGTTGTACATGCAAATTGGGCAACAAATTACCATTCTTGCCCATGCATCAGATGAATGTGAAATGTGCTATTATCACATTCAAATGCAAATATAGTCTTTTTTAAGCCAAGCTCAGAAAGTGATGTAGTTAAGATATTGTCAGTGTTTGATTAACATTGGATCCTAGCGTATACAGAAAGCTTTTACAAACGCTGACATCCTGTGCAAAGCGACAAGATGATTTATTTCACATTTAAGTCAGATACCTAACCTGGGTGTTATGTAATTTGCCTAAATCATCATCTTTTCTCCAGGACATTGAATGTATAGGCAATCAGGTGTAAGGACACGTCTTGAGTTAACAAGATTTACCCAAGCGACGCCTCTTGCTCTAGGCACCTATCAACCGCTCAACGGCATCTTTAATTCCCGATTTATTCCCTCATCAAAATCAAGAATATGTTGTCTGATCTCATGACGTCCACCTTATCTGACAGCTTGGAGGAAAACTCATCCTCTCTGCCTAGTAACGGCGTTGCCATGGCCTTTGTGGAAGCCATCCAGACCTGGTGGCTAATCTGTGACGCTTGATGAGAGCGGAGAACCCTCAACATGCAAAACAAAAAATACAGTCCCTAATTGTCATCTAGTGTGCGTCTTTACATTTTCATTAAGTGTCGGACATTTATGTTTTGTTTCTGTCTTCTTGTAATTGCTTTTCATAATCACAGACATCAATAGATAACTCGAGCCATTACGAGACAAAGCACAAGTCACAGATAATAGTAATGGCTTTTAGACTAATAACTGTGGAACCAGACATGCATAATGTACAACAATGAGTGGTTAGTCCAACAAATTTAATGAAAATAGGTTATTATTTGTTTTCATTATATTGTCCATGAGCTGAACTTGAAGTTTTAGTGAGACAGGACTGTTTGTTGAGAATTTCTTTACCATAAACACACAAATTACTCTCATTCATTTTTCAAGTTCAGGTGAGTGCTATGTTTTTCACTGTGTTTGTTCAAAGCTTTTGTTTAGTCTTTCAATGCCACATGATCAGCCCTCACTGGGATACAGTGTTTTGCTAGAGAGTGCTAAGATGGAACTTTGAAATTATTATGCTTTTGAAAAACTTTTAATCCAAAGAGGTTGCTCTCATTTGAAGCCATGACTCGTGAGACTAGTTGAACTTACAACTTTTTTTTTTTTTTTTTTTTTTGGTGACAAATAGAAAGTACTTAAGAGAAACAAAACACTCTTCTGGCCACTGAACTGTAACATATAGTTTTTATTGTTTACAAGTAATATGTTGTCAATTTTAGTACAAACCAGGCTCATTTGTAGCTTTCAGATGAAAATAGTCCAGTGTGAGCTCACAAGGCCAATGACATTTCTAGTTTACATGTGACATAAGGCAGGACTGCCACAAATACAGCCAAACAGTTTCTGCAGATATCTGTTCTGACCAATCACACTGCTCCTTATCAGTGTATTGTTACGTTCAAAAGAAACTCGTTGAATTACCACTTTCGTCCCCTGGAAAGCAAACACATAACATTACTTCACTACAATAAAGTACTCGTGCGCTGCCATTAATTATTTATGGCTCATTATACAGTTATCTGTGACGCTGAACGCTCATTTTAACACAAGTGTAGTAAAAAGCAGCTGCATCAGAGGAAGCTTTACTTTGTCTGAGTGAGCCAGGGACAACCCACATCAGCGCCTGCACAAATAGCCTAAAGTTTGCTTTTGGACCTTACTTGCAAGTTTGTCCTGTCACTGTCCAGCCTTTAGTGACTAATGTGTGGACAGTGTTTAACTAAAGGACAGCTAAAGTTTAGACACTGGAGCAGGACAGGCTCAGAGCAGTTGCATCTGAACTAAAACAAAAACTAAAACGCATTACTGATTTGAAAATGTAACTAGTATGGATTACCCGAGAAAGCAAAACACATCAAGATACTTGCTACCTCAAAAAGTAATTTGAGTAAGGCAATGCTAATGATTAAATTACCACCAACACTGCTCCTTATTCCTTCAAACTTTGCCACCTTCTCATAATACTTATCCAACACTCCTCTGTCTGCCAGCTCTGTTTGAAAGGTAGTGGAAATACATTAGCTCACAAATGAACTTTAACCTAACTTTTCCCAAACTAATAACACTCTTGCATCAAGCAGACCTTGGATTTATCTTTAGAATAGAGCTATTAAATGTCACTTTCCCAAAGGCTGCATGCTTATGGAAAAAATACAAAAAATCAAAAAAGAAAAAAAAAAAAATCCCCAACATTGCTTTTCAAAAATACAATTTATTCCTATGCCAAACTAGAACCAACGTATAACTATATTAATTCATAATAAAGTAGTAAATAAAGTATAGATTATCATTATTGATTCAGACTTAATAAGTACAGAATCAAAAGTAAGTTGTTGTTTTTTATAAGTAGTAATTAAGCGTCTAATAATTAATACATAAACTAACCATTTGTTCATGATTTATTAAGGCATGAATTTAAAATATACTTTGGATCATGAGTCAGATCAGATTCTTTGAAGGGCCTGATCTGACCCCTGGGCCTTAAGTTAAATAAGTTACTTTCTGTGCTCCACTTTTGACCATCTCAAGATCAAATTAAAAGTTTTTCTTGCTGTTTTGAATCGTTGAACAAAAAGAAACAAACAATTAGACAAGTCAAGACTTGCAAACAGTTTTGTTTACAAATGTAAGAGACAAATAGATGACCTGGATTCAAAAGCATGTACCGCCAAGTTTCTTGGTGCCCTTGCTGCCTCAGGCTAATGATGTGCAGATGCTGGACGTTATTATCCGAGTTGACCCTGTGGTTACACGGGTCAAACAGCAACAAGCCTGCCAGATCTCACTCTTGAAATGGCCCAAACACACAGTGACAAAAGGAGTCAGATTTGACCACTTTGTTGACACAATCCAATGAGCCTGTAATGCAGTCAGTAATGCATACTCTTCAAGCACATTATATATATGTACATGTGTGTATGCTATGTATGTGTGTCTGTGCTAGGTTAACTTAATCTCGTGTCCTGTCTTGTCTTTATTAAAACTGTCTCATGTCATGCTTGTAAGTTATTTAGTCCTAAGACAAGAACAAATACTGCACTGACGCTTGACCTTTGGAGTTATTATGCATACTCAAAACAAAATGAATGGTCATGTATGACAAATTTCTGCATGAAAATACAGAAGTTTTTTTTTTTTTTTTTTTTTTGTGTCCTCTAGTCAGATGTCCTGTTTTGCTGGTAGTTAAAAAAATTAAATAAAAAATACAAATGAGGCTTTATACATTCAACTGAACACTACATTGCATTTGTTTTTCATTATTTTATTACTGATTTTATTTATTTTTTATAAAATCTACTATGTTATTTTTAGCGTCGTGGTGGACATTATTATCAAAATAAGACATTTGCCCTTTAGCTCAGCTGCAAAAGTTTCTGAATCTTGACATGCAGCCTAAACATCTCACTATTTCCAAACACAGCTGATTAAAACTTTGTTTTTCACAGCTTTCTACAATATTCTCTTACATCTGGTTTTGAGTTTTGCTGTTATCCCTCAGGCTCTTACTGCAGGACTTTTTTCATGGATATTTGTGTCTAGGTATCAGCTATCATAAAGGATGTGAGCGTGGCCAATGAAAATGCCGGAAGCCATTGGACAAAAGGGGGAATTCTTTGGTCCCATCTCTGTATCCCATTATGTTTCCCTGTTTGAAACTCTGAGTGTCTCGGGGCTTGTGCTGTCCCTTGACTTTTGGGCTTGTCTGGATATGATCAATAAAGCAGCAGACATTCATTTTGATGCCATTATGGTGACATTTTGTGATGAAAGAGCGCGCCTCGGGAGCAGGAGCCGGTAAGCACACTTGTCATTCACCTAGAGTGCTGCAGTTTGCTCTCTCATCCTGACAGGAGGATCACAGATGTTGCATTGACAGCTTTAGTTTGAACTTGCTCAAATATTTTGACAATTTCGTTTATTTCCAAGTGGTCAGCGATTTGCATATTACTTGGGTACATGCTTTTGTCTCTTTTAATATATTTATGTTAGAGGCAGTGGTTCTAAACTTTGTCTCACACTCCAAGTACCCCCTAATGAGAATATTAGGTAAATGCATGTGTTTCATAGCGGCATATTCTCAATTATTACTATTTTATTTTCTTGTTAATTATTATTACTATCTTATTTCTTAAAATCCTTCAAGCTAGTTTAAAATTTACCAAAATTGAATGTACACTAGGGCTGGACTATATTGTAAAATAATAATAATATCCACTAGATTATCTCTCAAAATATAATGACAACATCAGTAATGCTTTTATAAACATAAATGAAACAGACACTCAAAAGGTTCCACTTCACAGAAAAAAATTATTATACCATTGTTCCGCCTCAAAGTTTGACTTCTGCCCCCAATTCACATTTTTACACACAATTTTATATAAAGTTTTCAATTCAAAACCACCAACCAAATAACTGATACAACATGACGTTTATATATGTGTGTGTGTGTATATATATTTATAGATATATAGATTAGATATAGATACAATCGTAAATCACATATATGGGTTTTTTGTCATATCTCAATACGATATTTGAACGATATAAGTGGAAAAATCTTAAATGAGAAAACAAGTGAAAAAACGCTTGAGATAAATAGTAAGTTATTGTTTTAAGTGTATTTTGACATAAAAACAAGATTAAAAGGCCACTACATTTGAAATATGAGTCAAATATATTCTTCTTTTGGAAAATCTTGTAAGAGACCAAAAACAAACCCAAATTTAGATAAATGTCTCTTAATTTAACATTTTTCCAATGGAAGTGCTGTATCTCCCCTCATAACACTTTGAATTTATTGTATTGAAAGTTTACAATATTGGTTATTTCATTTTTATTGTTAATAAAAATTAGTTTTTAAGCATTTTGTTTTCTATACACAATATTTTGCATTTCTTCAAAATACCGTTCACTGTATTATTTCAAATTCAAAGTATTGCCCACATCTATCCAACACAAAAATAATTTATTTGACCTGACAAGTCTGAAACCATTCCTCAGGGGTCCCCAGACTCATGACCAGACACCCAACACTTGATTATCCCTGAAAACATTTACAGTATGTCTTGTTTTTAAGTGTTATACAACAATTCTCCTTTATTAGCTGATAGAAATAGTTCTGTACTTAAATTGTAATTCACATTTCATCATATTTACATCATCACTGGCAGAACCATTCTGACCTTCGTTTTGGATGGCAAGTGCATAGAAATACAGCGATGTGATCTGCATATTTATATGACACTAGTTTAACACCAAAAATGTTTCCTGTTTTCCAATTCACTTATGCTTTACACTGGCCCAAGGATTTAAAATAGACAGCAACTGAAATAATTTAAGCAAACTACGTCAACTCGCAGAAAAAAGCCATAATTGTAAGCTTTGAAAAATCTATGGCACAAAATTGCACAAGCCAGGAAAATAAGGCATGATCACACGGCCACACATGTAGCGGTCTTTACTTTTCCCTGCATGACAGTGAGCTGCTGCTGGGTTCACCTTAAGAATGTCCCATCACAAAGGAATGATTGCCGGAGCAAGAAAAGCTGCTGATTGGCATCCTGTGTAATTTGGCTTGAGCCAGCGATTAACTTCCTACTAGTCCCTTATTTCCACAAGATATTACATTGGTTAGTTTTTGAATCCAGGACAGAACGTAAAAAACGAAAAAGGTGAATTAAGCTTTCAATCAATCAAGCCAGTTTGAGTGTCTCATATGTGAGTGCAAAGTAGTGAGCTGTGTGTGTTCTGTGGTCTTACCTGTTGGAACCTGTGGCTTCTCCGATTGACCAGGTTGTAGTAAAAATCCCTGGCAATTCCTTATCTTCTTTTCAGTCTACTTTCTCATCTTCAGTGACTTCCTAAAAGATGCTTCTGTCTCCGATTCCCACGGCTGATGTGGAGTGAGCCAGTTTCTGTGTGTGTGTGTGAGAGAGAGAGAGTGAGGGAGAGAGAGAGAGAAGGGGGGTTGAGAGATGCAAGAAAAAGGAGTGTAACCTCTCTCTCTCCTGCAAATGCTTAAAATCGTTGCCCCCTCCCACCTTTACTGCAATGTGTATCTATAGCAACGTACTGTGAAGCCCTTTTTTTTGTCCTCTCGCCACTCTATTTGCCCCGTCAGCAGAGGGCAGCTTTTTGACGTCTTTAAAATTGCATGATTTCTCCTAGAAGATGGGATGTTAGATTACGCCTGATTGTGATGAATAAACTATTTTGTGTGTCCACTGAAGAAAATAACCGTTTTCATCCCACTCCAAAAAGCACTTGAAAACCTGTTGGATTGGAAAAACACAGCTCTAAAGACAGCTTAAAGGTCCTATTATGCAAAACTGACACCAATGTGTTTCTAGCAACATTAAAATATCATCAAAAAAACATCTGGAGATAATAATAATAATAATAATAATAACATTTTGCATTATTCATTCACTCCACACTCGGTAGTAGTAAGTTCCTCCACAGTTGCCCTAGGGCAGATTGATGGAAGTGAGGCTGCAATTTTGCGCCACTGCTCTCTCCGACCACTACCCCCCACACACCAGATTCATACTAGGTAATGTGGGTGAAAAGTCTTACCAGTTTTAATTCCAGTCGTCCCACTGTAGCACCCGGGGTTCCTCCATCCTCCTCTCAGTCAAGTACTGCCCAGGATCAACCTGCTTAGTTTCTGAGATCTGATGGAATCAAAAATGGACAAACTGATAATTCGAGCAAATTCATTAATTTACTTGTCTTTAAGTTGGAAATGCCCTGTTCCAACTTCTGATGTCATTAAATGGTTGTTTATTTGTGACATAATTTTCGGGCTAATAATTTTTTTTCAATCTACCATACACAAAATTGCAAATAAGAAATAAAGTTTTGTATGTATATATTTTTTAAAAATATTTACCAAATGCATTGATGTGAAAAGGATTCAATGAGGATAACAACAATTGGAGTTTCTCTCTCTCTCTCCTTCAGGTTTCCGGGCACTGGCCACTGTCTTGGTTTTAATTGAAACGTGGTTGTCAGTGGAATTTAGTGGATTAGTTCCACTTTAAACCAGACTGAAAATCTGTCTTAAAAATTCTGGTTGAAATACAGAGGACGGGAGGGTGTAGATATTTGCAGCAGGTGTTTGAAATCAATCAAAGCAGAACAGCATGATGTCACAATATAAAGGAGAGGAAGCACACTGTATTGTCTTGTCACTTCAAGGTGCTGTATTTTTACTATTTTAATAATATTACTCTTTTTACAGACATCAAAATGCTTTGCTCACTTGCTTTCCCACTTTTTTCAGAAGTCTTTGAGTTTACCACAACAACAACAACAACAACAACAACAACTGTGATGAAAAAGAACACTGCAATCTCATTTTCAATACGCTGTGTGCTTTGACAGTATATTTGTTTTATATTAGGGATGCACCAAGCTCGAAACTCAGTTCTTGTTTTTTTTTTGTTGTTAAACGTGCCTTTGCATGTTTAATGTAGCTTTATATTGTATACCTTTTGATGAAGACAGAAGACGCCAGTAGGTTGCAACAATAAATCGAAAGAACTGGAATCCCTCTAAGTTCTCACAGATTTGCAGTGAAAACTTTATATAAGATGTGTCAGTGGTAATGTGGAAAAAAAAAGGATGACATTATGTAACACAAAACGCTAGCATTCATTAATTTCTCCAAATACCTTGCATTAAAAGATCCCACTGCCAGTTTCACGGACAACTGACCATGCACTAGTATTAGCCATGGCTTTCTTTACAAAAAAATAGAACATTTGCACTCCCTGTAATCCTGCTTCTGCCATTCGTCATGGCCCACCTTCATGATCATGTGACATAGATGCAAATTATCAATAGCTGATATTTATTATGCAAATAACAACTTATGAATACAATTTAAAACATTGAGACATTCGGAGACAACTACAGTCAGCCAGTAAATAAAATTGTAGTGTTGCTACATTCAATAAATTGCACAACCAGGAACTGAGATCTGGGAATCAATTTCAACCGAAACTTCAGCTACATTTTTGACGTTTTAAACAAATGATCATAGAACCTTTAAGGAATTAACAAATACAATGTGTTTGGTTGTGTCCAGGCCCAAACTGGCAAATATACCCACTCTGGTCAGGCACAATCAGACGCCAATTTGTCTTTTGTATTGCCCTTTGCCGCCTGGTAACCTCTCGCACTAACCCCCACGGGGATCGACTGCAGTCTCACATCCAGTTCTTTTCAAGCTCCTGCTTTTTCTTACTCTAAAGTCGTTTACGGTCGCTGTAGAAACACTTGGGCTCAAAATGTATTCCATCAACATATCACAGTGACTGATTCAATACCAGGCGGGTAGACACAGAGGCAGTGAGCAAACAAAGGCAAAAAAACCCAAAATGACATGGAGAGTTTCTGATGCATTTTGACAACCTGCGGCCTTCTTTGTGGACTCGTTTGTGCAGATGACATATAGATTTCTTAATGCGTGGCCCTGAATAATAATGCCACTTGATTTTAGTGCTCCCTGCCGCCTTTTGATGACACTATTAGCATGCGTGTTTTGACATTGTTGGTGTGGCACAGCTTTCGAAGTAATTGACTAGCGCTGTTTCCTCTGTTAATGAGGTGTTAGTGACAGAGGGGACATTTGTGTGTGCTGCAATTAATTTGTGTGAAGATTAAAAAGTGTTCAGTGCTTGCGTATGGAAAATACAATACTACAAACTGAGTGTTTGGTTTAATAATGCAGTGATTCTCATTTTTAGAGAAGACTACGGTGACCCGGCGTGGGCCAAGGTGAGCAAGATGATTATAGTTTTGTCATAATTGTGTAGAGAAAAATCTTTCCATTCTGTAGTCTATAGGCTTCGTTTACCGTATTACTCAAGACTCATTTACAAAATAAACTAAAACAAAAAAGTGTGAAAAGCTGACAATGACAGGCTCGACAACACATTTATTGCTGTAAACTTGATTATATTTAAAGGCACTATATATATTTTTTTTTTTGGCAGTGTCCTGTTTTTAGCTTGTTTATGTAGCTTACATAAACAAGCTATGTTTATGTAAGCTACATAAAACATAGCTTTTATGTATGTGTAACATACATAAACATTTATGCTTATGCTAAGGTAACATTTATGCTTGCCCGCAAAAATTTTTCCTTTTTTCTTATATTATTATCATTTTGGCTAACTCTCATTAGCATATGAATGCAATTGATGAAAAAACATTTTCTTTTTTAATTCTAAAGCAGAACTAAGCCACTTCAGCAATAGAGCGGCACCTACAGCTGTCTTGTGGAAAGGCCCATCAAATCAATTAAGGTCGAGATGTGGATGGAGAAACTTTGCGTTTTTTGCTGAGAGAGGCAGCTGAGAGTCAACATATGCTTCAAATGCCCCCAAAATGTAGCCATCATAGAGATTTGCAAAGTCAATTGAGAGATTTAGCAACGTAAATTGTTTTAATGGAACCTTATGTAAGATGCACAACAAGTGGTTTTAAAATGGTGCAACAATCACAAATGAACCTGAGTTGCTGAACTGTAAAATGACCCGTATTTTAGAAGGTTAGAAGCTACTAACCAATCAGGAACAAGGTTTGCTGTGAATCAAGGGACTTCTAATGATTAGAACTGGATGACAACTGTGTGTAATAATAATAATAATAATAATAATAATAATAATAATAATAATAATAATAATAATAATAATAATAATAATAATAAGGCATTGGATTTATACAGCGCTTTTCAAGACACCCAAAGACGCTTCGCGTTCTGCAGTACGCTTGGAGCATATTTTGGGTCGGCGAGTGGCTTTGGCTGCACCTCGGGGCGCGCGGCTGCTCGGCGTTTTGGCGTGCTGTGTGCAAGGTCTGACCCACAGAGGTAGGCGCGTAAGTGAAACGAGCTTGGTGCTTGCCTGCGCAAGGCGTTTTGTGGGTGAAGTGTCTTGACTAAGGACACAGCAGCGAGTTTCTCCTCTGTTTGTCCCACTGTGGCACCTGAGGTTCCTCCACGGTCTCCCATCTGGGTACTGTCCAGGTCCAACCCTGCTTAGCTTCTGAGATCTGACGGGATCAGGCTTTTGCATGCTGGTATGGCCACCACCTGGGTAAACTAGTGTAAACTAGTGTATAAGCCTATCAGTGACAGTTGTGTCTGTGTCTCAGTGCAACATCAGTTCAAACTCAAACATGTTTCTGACTCATGGTTCAAAATCAGCTTCAGGCTCTAAGAAACCAAACTGGCAACCCGGATAGTCATTTGAGGTTCATTTTGGTTTCTGGTTTGGATAATCCTCTTGAGAACCAAAACACCAAATGGAAACATCAACAAATGAACATCATGTTCATTGAATTAAAGAGATTATACTTGTTTGTTTTTTTTTTTAAACAACAAAATAACTTAAAATCTATTTCCCCCTAGCACTGATTTCTAGTTATTGTATCTAGTCAGGTGGGATAAAGCCAAAGCCTGGCCTGGCTTATTTGGCCAAACTAGGCTTATTTTTGTTTCACTATATAAGCGACAGAGTTGGCTCTAAGTAGTAACAAGTACGCAGACATAAACCTGTTCGGGACCAGGCTAACTGTCAAGATTATTTTAGCTTTGTCTCTAAAAACGACTAAAAAAACACTTAAATCACATGTTTATCCTGCACACTTCCACAGTTGTGAGAAATCTCTCTGTCTGTCCCAACACATTTTATAAAGCTACTTTTATTCAATTTTATTTAGGCTACTTGTCACCAAAAAGGCGCTCTCGCAGTTTTTTTTAAGCTACTATCACTGTGGAAAGACACATTTATAAGACCAAAACGTCAAATTGGCTGCACAAAGAGCCACATAGCCTATTTAAATGGAAAATGGAAAACTTGTATGTGCATCTGCATCTGGAGATTTACCACAAACATGGCTTTTTCTGAATGAAAGTATGAATACTGTAAATTGTGAGAGCAAGAGTCGTGCTGCTGCTTTTGTGAACAGAAGCCTTCATTGCTCCTCTTTGCCTCGTCTCTCTCACGCCACGTCCACACATCCTCTGCTCTGATTGGTCAGTTCTGGTTGTGAAGAGTTACGCTAACTTTGTGACAACTTTACGCAGCAGGACTAGTTCTAGTGTGAAAACCACCCTTTGCATTACATAACAATTAGCCTACTTGCAAATACGATGTTAAATCCTCTGGATCTCCTCCGCAGTAAACTGCTTTGTCTTTCTCTGAGCAGTGAACAGGAGGGGAGGGGCTGCAGAATAAACCACTTTAAACTGAAAACTTTTGAGTTGCAGATCCGTGTGCACTTTGGCTCCTCTCCTGATTGAGTAAAGTCGTCATTCCTCGTCACATTGAGCGGGAAGCTTTAAGCTTGAATTTGCGTTGCTCAGACCCAGGCTTGTTTCTTTCATGGAACCACTTGAGGCTTAAGTTGGAGATGAAGCTAGTTTCAGTTTAACAAGCCTAGACTTGTTAAACCACTTTCATGGAATACCCCCAATGTCTCGTTTGTGTCCAACTTTCTCTGTTGTTGTTTTTAGCATTGTGGCTAACTGTTGTTAGCATACTGACTCACCTCGCTGCTAACAGCAGTGAAAAAATTTCTGATGAACAATTCTGAAGCTCAGAATGCATTAGCTAAGTGAGCAAACCATGTAGACTGAAGTAAGAACTTCAAAATGAATTATTTCTGTTTGTTTACATTTTTAAGGATGCAATAATCAGGTACAGTCCCTTTAAGAAGAGGTCAGATTTACAATAACTTTCAGTAAAATTAAGCTCACATTTGAGCATGTTTACCCTGTATCAGCGGGAACATATAGGCCATGTTTATAAAATCTAAATGGTACATATGATTCCTTTAAGGAAGCAAAAATCAGATGCACCATAAATATTTCATGAAACGGAGGGCTGGAAGTCAGGGTTGCTAATGATTTAATGCAAAATGCCTTGGATAGAATGTTTTTTATTCATGACATAGAGGAAGCTTTATAGTTTTTAGTAATTTTGGAGCACAACACAATAGCATGTAATTTTAATCTTGTGTTTATAATAATTTATTTAGAACAGAACAAGAGCAAGACACAGGGAGAAACACTTAGGAGCAGTCATATGTGTAGTTGGCTCACACATTGTTCCATCTGGTCCAAAGTCTGTCATTTTTCTGTTTGTAAATTAAGTCAGAATGTAATTTTGTCCATTTTCCAAATGTCAATTATAATTTGGATCCAGTCCTTGATTGCAGGTTCGCTTAGAGTCATCCATTTTTGTAATTACCTTTTTCCTCACTTTTCTGTTATCCTTTATAAACAGAAAGTGTTTTTGGCAGTGAAAACTTTTCTGATTGGCAGATGACGAATGATACTACGAGTGCCACAAGAATATTACTAAAAAGACTAAAGCAATTATGCTAGGGAGCTTTGAAAAAAGATAACTCAACAAAAGTTAAACATAAAAATGACACGTTGTCAAAGCCATGTCAGGTGTGATATATGGGCCAGTGCATAAAGTCAGCCCTCTATGTTCCCTGAGTGCCACCAGAGGCAGAGTGAAAACACTTTCCTCACACTGTGGGCTGACTCTGAGTGGACCAGAAGACTGGCCACAATTTTGGATCAGACAAAGTATTGTCCTGTTGCAATATAATATAACATAGCATCTCAGTGGGTTTATGTGTTACACATAGTGACTGATTATACATCTAACCTCGGCTATGCTTAAAAATAATGACCGATTTATAAGCAGCTGTTTGTTTATAAGCACTTATAAGGCGATTACAAGTATTTGTTACTAGATTATTCAATTTAATAAACTGATTATCAATGTTTCTGCAAATATTCTGTAGATGATTTGTTTAACGTCTGTTTTGTGGTTATTCGTTTATTTCTATTAAAAGCCCCCATGACCCTTGGGGTGCCCCTCCCACTTTCTTTCTACCATATTTTTTGGAATATAAACCACCACTTTTTTCACAAATTTTGAACTCTGCAGCTTATACAACAATGAAGAAAAATGATAGATTCCTATAAATGTACTAATAAAGATTGCGGCCTATCTATGTACTTTCTCATATTTCTTATATCTAGTTGGTAGAGCTTGTATTCAAGTGCGCTCAATAGAGCGAAAATTATAGTATTTTTACTATTTAGTCAGTCATCTGATAAAAACAAGCCATCAGAGTTCTGGAAATGTGGAAGATAAAAGCAGCACTCTAGTACAGCAAGGTCAAAAACCGTTCTGAGATGACTCCTTGTTTAAAGGACTTATAAATAGGCTCCATCTAAAATTTGTCTATTTATTTTTTAAGTCCCTAAAAAGTGGTATTATGGCAGTTCTCTTTCTTATTTTAACAAAAAGAATATAAGAAAAAAAATGTCAGCAGAAATCATTTACTCATTTTCCTTTGTACAAGTGTTCTCCTTTATAGTCATTTAGACATCAGAAGCCAAATGTACCCCTCAGCTTTACAAAGGTCTCAGCGATTTGTTTCTGTGCCAAAGGTTCAGAAATCCATTCAATTTGAATTTTAAACAGTTTTAGTCAGATGTTTTAGTGAAAAGAGGCTGGTGCCTTAAAGGGGCACTGTGTAAGAAAAACAAACAAAGCGATTTCCACTTTTGAACACTAGAGGGAGCCTTTCACATGCATTTTGCCTATTTAGCATGCTGACATCTAGCGTCAATATTCACATTCCGGCCCGTAATAAAACATTTCAAATACGTATAAATGTATCACAATTGATGTGGATTGGTTAACAGTGCTCTCTTAAGTATTCATGTTGTAAAGAATAAATATGATTTAAATGTTTGTGGACTATTCGTGATAATTAAAATTCCTCTCAATCTTACACAGTGCCCCTTTAAGGGGTTAATAAAGAAAATCAGAACAAGTGCTTATTAATGTCTTACAAATAGTTTTATGGAAGTGTTTATAAAAGCATTAGACCTACTCAAACTTGTGTAACAAAAAACATAAGTAAAAGTCAACAGTAAAACAAGGAAATGCAAACTTAAACAGGTGTGTTAAACAATTATGTGTGTTTTTCTGTTCGCGGAAAAAAAACAACTCAAAAGAAGCTTAATTTGGGGATGGTACTTGTGCAAGAAAGAATGAAATAGGACTGGCCTTGTCACTGTTGCTCCACACCTAATGCAGTTGTGTGCTAAATGTAATGTGTTTGAAGTTAGCCAGTCACTCCACTGATTTTGGGTCAGGAGATACCTAAACCATGAGTTCAAAAGCTGGTGGTAATTTCACTAAAAAGTGGAGAAACTAAGAGAAGTGAACTGGGTACAGTCTGATCCAGCAGAGTCTTTAAGATTTTTGTATAATGTTGCTCTATACTTTATACATCTCACATATTTTCAAACGCGAATACTAAACTATGACACATTTTCCAGCTCATTCTTATCCAATTAGACTAAAACATTGTTATTTCAGTGTCACGACCTTCTCAGACTCTGAATGATTTTCTCCATCTCATTATCTCCTCCTCAGTCACCACACGTATTTCAGCTTCGCCTCTTCTTTCCCTCAAACTGTCCACTTACATTTTCCACTTGTATGGCTCAGGGACAAGGCCAATCATAAATAAAAACATTTATTCTCTAAAATGATGTTCAGCATTCACATTGTGCTTTATGGTAAAAACTGTCTGCAACTCATCTGCCTCCTATAGCAGTGCATTTTCACACAAACCCTGAGCACAGACGTGAAGATCCACTAGCTTAGAGTAGTTAGGCAACACAATCACTTATTTGACAATCACTTTTTTAAGTCCAGTATGTGATGATGTGATGAAAATACAAAAGTGAAAAAGTAGGCTTTTATGCTTCACCATGGATTATCAGTATGTTGCAGAAGGTGAGGTATAAATGTGCCTTTGAGTGAGTTATTTCAAGAAAATGTTCAGAATTTCTCTTTCAGTTGTCTCGCTTAGACCAGGAGAAAATCTGCATATGTAGGTGAAGACAAAGGCTGAGACCGAACAGACCAGCAGAGGCACATGCAGCTGAAAATCCATTTGGCTACACAATTTGAAATTACATTTTCACTACCAATTGGAAATTATGAGTGTGTTCACACTTATCCCACAAATCCTAATGTTATCAAAGTTATTCTTATTTCTGTTATGTATGTATTTAGATTGTATGTGTATTAACACTTAATGACATCACTTTGTTCTAATTTTAATTTAGCCCGTACCTCTTTTTCTTTTTTTTTAACTTCAACACTTGCCCCTTGGCAAACCACTCTTTGGTTGAAGTGCTGAAACAAAGACAGAGGTGTCAGGATCTATTCCTGGCTTCCTGCCTCCTCCTTGCCAGTTTCTCCTTGATAGTTCGTTCTTTAAACTACCTGTCTAGGCTCTAGCTATTTTGGGGTTATTTCCTGGTATCATTATTGTTGGTTCAAAATCTACTAAGGTCAACTAATCAACTTTTGTTGGAAGTTCCCAAAGCCAGACTCAAACACTGGGGTGATGGAGATTTCTCTGTGGCTGGTGGAACAAACTGCCTCTTGACATGCACAAGCTCACAGATCTGGACCTTTTTAAATCCAGACGCATTTATTCAGACGTAAATTGTTGCTAGATGTATTGTTTTTATGCTTGTGTTTTGTTTTTGTATTGGGAAACCGCTTTGGTCACCTGAGTGTTTTCTGAGTCTAGAGAAACTGTGACAAAAGGGGTACTATATGCTGTATAATTTTAAATTGAAAGCAACATACTTGCCGCTGCATGCTGGAGAGCTGATACCCCTTATACCTGGGATAAGGTACACCTGCATCTAAAAATCCAGACCATCAACAAATTCATTTAAATTTTATAAACAGACTTGAGGCTTTATAAAATTAATTTAAAACCACATCCAAACTCTACTTTTCAATTGGTAATTACATTTTACAATACATTACATGCTTTGCTTAAAAATGTGTATTCATCTGTCTCCTGAATTAATGATTTTGAATGACAGTAGAAAGGCTAAAGTTGTCATCTGGACAGCGTATTTGAAGATCGAGATGTTTTGACTCCCAGAGGAGGGGCTACACCCTTAAACCTGCTCATAAACTGCTTTAGTGGGTTCTAGGCTGTCTGCTTCCTCTCTTCCTCGAAGTTGTTCAATGGGCATGAATTTGATAATGGTGAATAGTTAGCACTGTTGCCATAGCTATTGACAGCTTAAAAATATATATTTAAATTTTTGAATGGAAAAAAGAAGTTGCGTGATTGATTAAACCTTGAGTTGATGTAGTGTTCATTCTCTTTTTTGTAAATGTATCACAGACGGCTATATTTGCTTCCCAATGTAATATGAAAGTTGTTCATTCATTTCCACAAACAACCTGACCCAGTGCTCTGAATACCTAGGAATATTAAAGGTAGAGAATACAATGCATAAAAACAAATTTGCTCATGAAAAAAAACAAAAAACAAAAAACAAAAAAAAACAAGTAAATATAATGATAAAGTAAAAATACATTCCCTATGTGATCTGGAATAACCCACAGAGTACTTCTGAAGCTTGTTTTTGGATCACGCCCTCTGCCTCTGTTGTATGCCTCCGACACCTGGCAGAGCCAAATGTCTGTTTGCGTGTTATTATGTTCTGTCATAATGTATAGTGTTGGCTCACTGCAGTTCATCGAGCCAAGGCTGCGGCCAGCTGGCCATTCAAAAGCGAGTAAATATGCAACAAACTGTCCATTCCAATGCTATAGGACTCTATTCATGCTACATTATTGTTTTAGGACTCTTCAAAAATGGTGTTTAATTAAAGAAAACATATACTGGAAATAGAATTGCTCTATAGAATAATGAGAAATCATTACATTTTCTTTTCTTTTTTAAATGTCCAACGGACTTACTGCATTAAGAAACCGCTCACTAAATCAGATAAACATTTACACACTAATATATGCAGACACTGGGAGCGAGACGAGTAAGTGTTTTGCCAAGGAACACAGCTGCATCATTGGACAGAAAAAATAAAACCTAAATCAATTCCTAGATACAACGTTGCTGGCTAGCTGGCTTTTTTCTGTGGTGCACCAGAAACCAACCAAAAACATGATGGTTGTCAAGGTGCTATAGTCCAGTCAGTGGAGCGTCCCTTCATGGGTCTCTCCAGATTACTACTGTTCCCATAGAGAGAGACCCATAGTAGTCTGGAGAGAGACAAGGCAAAAGGATCATCACTAAGTGATGCAAAATATTCACGTGAACTTTCATTACCTCCAACAAAAGTATGGTCATAAAAATGTTAATGAATTTTGGTAAAACAAACATTAAACATACTATTTTTTAAAAAGCCCTACAGACACAAGCACTACAGATAAACACCGACACATCCACATAATAATAATAAACAGTTTGTCTAATAAAATTCAGAGAGTGTGTTTATTTTTTTTGCATTTGACATGTCAATGTTGTTTAACTTGCACTTGTTTCAAAATTTCTTCAAATCACATACAGATGAAAAGTTCTGTTTGTTTAAAGCTCATATGACAGATTAGAATTGTTCTAATAGTGGTATAAATATGACACATGTGGTAAATTTACTGGACAAAAGACAATAATGAACTTCACCAAAACAACCAAATTGGGCAAAGACAAGCTAAATGTTTATTGAAATCTTAATCATATCATGTTTACTAAAAAATGTTTTTCTAAAAATATAATGTAAACTGTCATACGCACGTCAAATTTAGACATAAAAAATGTACTGTCTTTAAACTTAACAAATGAGAACACGATTGAACAAGTATCACAAATGCCATCTGGACACACAATAAACTTTCTTTCAACATACTGTATGACCCAACAGACAAACATATTCTGTTAAACTGTTAATCCAGGCTTGGATAATGATCTTCTGGACTTGGGTTCATTAAAAGACAATAGTATTTATATACTGGGAACAATAAGGAATGACCATTGCCTTGTTAGTTTTATAAAGTTCTTATTGGTATCCTACCGGATTACTCAGCATGAATGCTGAATGTCAGGCCAAGTCTTTACCAATTAAGAGCTCAAGATACTTGAGTGACTGCTGCTGAAGTAAAAGACATTGACTTTCTTTGCTTCTTAACTGTGTGCAAAGACATAGAGGTTATTACAGACAATGTTATTTTAATAAATTCAGAAATAAAGACCAAGACAGTCAATGCCAATGCTGTTGCATACTGTATAATGCTTATGTGTGTGGGGGTGTAAGTGTCAATGAGTGTTTGCATGTGTAAATTTATTGAATTTCTGTTGGTTTTGATATTTGATATTGTGTTCTACAGCATTTAGAAATCAAGATTAGTTTGAATATTTCTTGTGTAATTTTCTTTGCAGCCAGTAGATGGAGCTTCAACTTAATTTCTGGGGTGAGAAACTGATGACTATCATGTGTGCTTTATTACAATACTTGTTTTGGCTTTAATACATACGATGACAAAGTAAAAGTACTCAAGATTAGTGCAAATAATAAATCATATTTGTCAATGCCCCCACTCAAATTGAAACTGTTCTCATAAATCTTTTGAACAGACCATTAGAACCAAGCTAGTTTCCAGGAGTCTGCTGTTTTTGCTGTCATTTTTGGAACTAAGTGCCATTAAGCTTCTACTTTTACTTAGATCTCCCTTGGTGAAATTTGAAAGTCAATGAAATCTGTAGAAAGTGGTACAAGCAAATATATATAAAAAGTCAAAGTGATGGACATCCCGGGCCGCAAATTGTACCATTCCAAATCTGTGCGACATGAATCTGGTGGTAGCCATAGCAGTGTTGATGCAATACCTGCCTGATGCTGTTTCCAAGGCGCTAGATCCTGTTGTGTAACTGTCTGTTGGCTCCCACTCACCAGACTAAAAATGTTAAAGAAGTGTGTCACAGACAGCTCGCTGTGACAGTTTGCCTCCACAATTGTCAGAGGTGCAAGTCTTGACATATGACCTCTTTAAAATAAGCACTATGCAATATCCATGTCATTTTGAACCAATTTTAAAGTGGCACCATGATACATCGCAATGCCTATACTGCCTGATGAAATGTATTGACCACATTTGAAGCAAAATCACTACTGGTCATCGCTCAGCATTAAAAAGCTTAACTGCACATTTCTAAACTCTCCAAGCGCCTACAGTCTCTCTTTTTGGAGGAGATGAAGGTCGTTTCGATTGTCTTCTCATAACGCCTTCTATTTTTCATCTTTGTTCAGTGTTGTAATCATGGCTTGATTGCGAGTCCAGTCTTAGATAGAGATCATAGTTGTGCAAGCTCTTACTTTCATAGCTTACAAAAAAACATTCCTATCTTTCCTCAGACTGAAGAATCTGACCAGGCTGCTACACAAGGGTGCACAAGAAACAATTTCCTATCAATAATGAAGATTCTAGAGATAATAAAGTGGCTCTACCCTGGCCATATTGTTAATGATGGCCACAGCGAGTCTGGACCCATCACAGCACAACATTGTGGTCCAAATCTGAAGAAAAAACAAACAAACAAAAAACAAGACGCCTTATGAACACACTGTGAACATTTGTGTCTGTGTTTTACTCTCAACTGAATTTTAATCACATACAAAAAAAGAACAAATTTCCAGGATTTCTGCTGTTGTTATTCTTCTTCTTATCCCAATGGCTTTTAACAACAGTCTATCCAGGTTGATAATGTGTAGAAAGAGTGACACACATAGCGTGAGCCAGGTTAGGCTAAACTAAATGTAAAAACATTTTTAACAAAACATTAAAGGGACTATACCCAAATATAATTATTTTCACAGCGTTTTACTGGAAAGTGTGGCCTAACCTATCAGATGCGCTTTCCTTTTTAGCCACTTGCTGCTATTTTTAGGCTGCTCGATTATTATGTAAATAATAATCACGATTACTTGAATTATAATTTAAATCACTATTGTTCGATTACTTGCGTAGAGAGACTGCAGAGTTTTCTGTTTAAAAGTAGTGAGTGAAAAGATAAAATGAAATATGTGACAGATCTCACAGAAATGTAAATATAAAATTGTAAAGAAACCACCTCAAGGTAAGTTATAAGCATGCCTATAAGTTACGGTCAATAATCGTGATTACTTGAATACACAATTTTTGTAAACAATTACAGCAACAATCATAATTGACAGTGAATTAATTGCACAGCCTTAGCTATAATATTTCAACATTTGTCTGTAACCTTTCGCCAAAATGCTCTTAGTCATCAGCTATTTTGACTGATTACGTCTAACACTGATTACATGACTTACTTTAATCATATTTAAGAACTCGTTTGCACTATTTCTGAAACCAAACTTCATATATTTGTCACACTCTAAATCGTTTGCATTTGTATTTGCAGATTGAAATTCCAGGAGGTCTCTTCATGTGGATATTGTCAAATGAGTAGCATTGTTTTCTCCATCTGTTTTTGAGACACACTCTTGGCTCACAATGTACTGTATTTAGTCAAAGCACAAACTATAGATACGTGATTATACTTGTGATTGTCAATGGAGTTGCTTTGTGGTTTTTGACTCCAAATTATTGGCTGTTGAGTTTGATTTTGTGCAAGTACAAATTAACTATACATCACTGAAGCGACTGAATCAAAACAAAACAAACTAAAACTGTGTGCAGGGCTGGTTCTCAAACAGGGAAAACAATAAAGACTTAGGGTTTTACCGTACAGGTACAGTGAACAAAAAAAAAAAAATCTAATAAAAAAAAATCACACTTATCAGAATAATCAATGTAAGAGACATTAAATGGAATGTTATATCCTATATTTAGAAGAATGAATGTTTTCTGTGTAAAAAAAAAAAAATGTGTTTCTTGTGCCAAAAGTTTACTTAGGAAATTTCTCAACTTTTTTCCAAGAACCTGCAACTTAGTTGGTGTAAAAGTATAATTTATTTACAACCATTTTTAATTCGCAAAATAAAGGCAAAATGAGAAAATTGTGAAAACTTGCCATACAGACTTCAAACAATAAAACAAAATCAGTTTTAGCTTTGATTGTGTACATTGATTTGTATAAATAATGTTATAAAACAAACACTGATTATTGATCACATTTTTAAAAATAGAAAATAAATCATTACAAGTATTGACAGAATATTTATGAAGTGTTGAAGATTTCCTTCAGGCTGCCCAAGGCTTCATCTTGAGTTATCTTTCTCCACTCTTCAGGGATCTCCACCTGGTGTTGCTCACTGAACTTTGCAAACAGATACCTACAAAAACAGAATTACTGCAACTACTTTACAGAATGAACAATGAATATTTTCTTTTAAAAATACATCTTACCTCCAATACAGAGCAGGGTTCATGCTCTGTGCCTCACAACAGACGCTCATACTGGGGTCAGAGGAGATGGCCCTACATGAGTCAGTGTTAACGAAAGTGTTGCATGCTACAGCATTCAGGAGTTCAGGAGGCCATAAACATTTGGGTCGATGAAGAGAGACCAGGTGAATTGTATGCTCTTTGTCATTAACTTCACATGGAGCTCTGCAAGATGGACAGCACATCACACAACCTCTTAATCTTTCCACAAAATAGGCTTGAGGTTGAGGCTGCAGTTTTTCAAGAAGCTTGTCTCCTTCAACGGGCTCAGAAAACTCCTGAGAAAGTTGTAATCGTACTGAAGCTAGTTCCTCCATTGCATATGTGACAAAGCGATTCCAGTCTACGCTGATGTCAAACAGAGGACCATCCAGCGCAGCATGGCTAATGTCTATGTCAATGTCTTTTCTGAGAACCAAAAGCACATTCTCTAGCAGCAATTTTGTGTTACTTAGTGTTCTATTATGGTCGTTTCCAATCTGACTTACAGCAGATGCAATCTTTCCTATTATTTCACCAAGTCTCTGATGTCTCCACTTATTTACAAAGCCTGACTCCAAAAGATGAACAAGCACAATTCCTTGGATTTTACTCTGTCTAAAAGCATCATAGGAAAGTGTGAAGTCCATAAAGTTCTCATAGTTGTCGTTTAACAGTTCTTCAAGTACATTTTGGTAAAAAGCAAAAGGTGATTCGTAACCTGGATATTTACTTTGAATCTCTGCAACAATCTTCATTCCAAGTGGTTTGTAAATGTAATCCAGGACAACGGGTTTGATGACTTGTGAGATGAATGTGTGAGCCGCCCTCTGGCCTTGGTCTCTTTTTCTAAATTGGTAAACAAACTCAGCTGAGGAGGCTGCCTTTGTAGCATTGATTTGTTCTATAAGGTTTGTGTCTGTGATGTAACTATCATGCAACTTTTGAAAGTCTTTGCATGCAACACTGCACAGATAAACTTTCAGATCCACTTCGAATGCCGACCTTACGTCAATGTTTTTCTCACTCAGTGTTTTTTCTACGATTTCTAGCAGCTCTGTGATGTAGCTGTCAGAAAAGTTTAATTCAAGCCTGGATTTCTCTGTTACAAAGCGATTATACTGATCAATGATGCAACTTGCTACCTGCTGAGCTTGTGACCTCTGATTCTTTTTGTGTTCTTTAAATATATACTTCCCTCTGTTCTGAGGTGCAGTGTGTTCAACACAAACCTCAAATGCTTCTGGTGGTGTTTGGCTGATTTTGTCCACACGGTTCATGTGTTTGCTGAGCCCTCTGCTGTTAAGGTTCTGTCGTAGAACTGCTATGACTCTTGGGGTGATGTCCTCTGTCTCAGGTGGAAGGAGGTCAACAGCAGTCACAGTTTTACACCAAACACTTTCAAATTCCTCTTCTAGATTTTTATCTTCTTGGAGAATTTTAGTGTCTCTGCTGTAATCAATCAGCTCATGGAGTTTGATTTCTAGCTCATTTTTCAGCAGAGTCCCAAAGGTTCTCATCTTAGAGGAGGAAAAGTGATTTTCACTAGCTCTCATTAATCTTTGTTTGGTCATGTGTGTTACTCTCTCCTTTAATTGCTCCATGTTGCTGGCAAGCATTGGCATCAGTGTCTCACTGTACATTTTCAAGTATTGATCTTTCACCCAATAATCCTCCAGCTTCAAAATAACAGCATCAACCTCAGTGATGACTTTTGTGTTCACTTCATCCATCAGCTTATTCAGAAGGTCATTTTGGGCTGTGGACTCTGAAACCCAGGTCTTAGTGGCAAAGATTTTTTTTATTGCTTCCATAAGCCATCTCTCCATGTGCTCCTCTAATGTGCTCTCCCACTGGGAGAGCTCGGTACACAGTATAGAGAATGAAAAGGCTATGTCAGTGTTTTGCAGACTTACAGTGAACGAGTCTGCTCGCACTGCATCCCAAACAGTACACAAATGGCCCATAAACAGAGGCAAGCTTGTGGCTTCGGAAATGGCAGATAATTCTTTTAATGCATTAATCAAGTTACTCTTCACAGCCATGACAGTATTTCCATATTGTTGACTCACTGGTTCTGACAGTGATTCATTGTTCCATGGCCCAATAACTGTTTTTGGTGTAAATTGGTTTTGGATTCCTTTTTTTGTCTGAAGAATTTGTGAGACACGATTCAACTGTCTTGATTGTAGGATAGTGCTTATATTTTCATCATGAGCTACAATTTGGCAAATAGGCATGGATGAACAATCTCTGACTCGTAACAGCGCATTCACTAAAACAGAGAAAATGTAGTCAAACATTGGGCTTGAATGTGATGAGATATTTTCAATTAAAACATCAGTTAATCCAGTTGCAAAAGTTGCCATCTCATTGTCATGCAGAAGAAACTTTGTCTTATTACCCAAGCACAATCCCTTCACATCGAGCAGAAGCAGGATGTCACACTTGAGGTCATTTGTAAGTTAGTAGGAACAGACAGAGCGAGCAGATAAACACCTCTAGAGCATCTGTCCCTTTCCTCATAAAATTTCACATTGAATATAGCTGATATTACCTCAGCATTCCTTGTACTGTGCAGTCCTAATGTGGTTAGGACTCGAGTTCGTAACTGCTCCTGTGGGAAGAGGCGCTGTAGCTCTGCTAACACACTGGCCAGCCATTGCACTGGGATGTTGGAGGCATCACCATCCATTATTTCAAGTGGAACTCCATAGAGCAGGAGATCTACAGCTAAACTGGGCAATTTCAGGACATTGTGGCTCATATTGCCAGGTTTGATGTGTGCTATCTGATAAATAAGTCCATCTCTCGTAGAAAGTGCTGCAGCCCAAGAACAAAAGTTTCAGATTGAGAACCAAGTTGTTTTTTACAGTCTGGTCATAAGTTTCTGGTGCATTCAGTTGTAGATTTGGCTGTTCAGCACTACTTTTAGCTGACTCACCAACATCACCTTCTTCAGCGCAGAAACTGTGACTATGCATTCTATTTTCTGATTCAATGCTTTGTTGAGGTGTGTCATTTATATTTAGCAGGTTGTTACATTCTTCTTGTTCGCTGTATCCACTTTTATCTCGAATCTGCGTTAGCTTCAATTTCATCCAGTTGAGGAAATAGGTTCTTTCCATTTTATCGTTTGTGAAGAGGGCATCAGTGAAAATTTTCATGGCAGGAGTCATTTTATAACTACTTAGCTGCTCCAAAATATCTTTCTTTTTGTTTTCAAAGTCCAGGTCAGCGTCTTTGTTGGCCATTTTATGTTTTCTCTCTTCTTTTTCGATTTCAGCCAATTTTCTCCATAAGAGCCCTTGTAGTGGTAACTGTTTCTCTTGATACTGAGCAGACCCCTTGTCTAAATCTTCCAATACTTGTTCTGCCAATGTCATAGCTTTTCTACAGGTGGGTCCTTCATCTACACTCAGGTCTATGTTTGATGCTAACTGTGCTGCGGCTAACAAGGTTACACATGTTGACTTATCAGCTATCACACATTTGAGTTTGCTACACAGCTTGTTTGCCAAGTCTTCCACACTTAAACCTTTAACTTGCAGCAAAGAGTCATCATTATTACTTTGTTCAGTACATTGTCCAGTGCTGCTCTCAATTTCCGCAGAATCAGAAATGTTTTCAACAACAATGACAACTCTCTTTGCTGTGTTTTTGCACAAGCTAACAAGTTGTTTTTCTTTCTCCTGGAGATTTCCACAAAAAATGACAATAGCTGACGAGGCTTGACACAACAGGGTTAGGGTTTTATCATGTGCACAAGCATCTCCACGCAGGTTAGCTAACACCACAGGATCGGGAAATGTGTCCGTGCTCTCATCACCACTTGGCCGATACCATGCAATCTCCACCAAACCGTTAGCTAATGTATGCGGTTGTTGTTCTTCAGTGGAACTTTTGTGTAAAAATGCTTCAAACTGCATTAAACTGTTTAAAACCTGTGATTTGGAAATATTGCATTCCCCAAGCCTCACGCATGATATTAGAGACATGGGTGTGGTAGCTAACTCCCCTTTATGCACAATGTATTCATTTTGGTCTGCATTATAACACCTCCATTTGCTAAAAACACTTCTCAAAGGCCAAATAAGGAAGCTGCCACTTTCTTGCGGGTTTACATTTGGAAGAACAAGGGGCACAGCGAAGTGGCAACAAACCATACGTGAAACGATTTCTTGTTGAAGGAAAGTGTTTGAGCACATAAAAACAGCAGTTACTAAATCTAGAGGATTTACAGCAAACTTCATATCCCCTCCTGCATCATTCATCACTTCTGTCGATTTTGAGCCATTTTCCACATAAACAGATGGAGATGAGATGGAAGGGCTCCTGGCATCTGGGCTCAATAACCAGAGGCGGTGGAGAAATTCATAGGGGAGATCTGAAGTTTTGACAGGATCACGCTTCTCTAAAGCCCAAGTGCTAATATCAAGCATGGCTGTCGGGTCCAGAGGTGACGTCATGAAGGCCTCCAAACCCAGGCTGCGGAGGAGGTCTGTCTGTGCACTGCATTTTGGTAGCTCTGTAGAGAAAGGCATTGTTATTCGTCTATAATAGTCTAATAATTTGTATGACCAAAGGGACAAACACAAAAACTTTGCCTAGTGTTACCTTCAATTATATTGTTCTTGTTTTGAAACTATTCTGACTGCTTTTCTCCTTGCTGTCAACATGTCAAAGACAAAAGACTGTTCTGCACACTGAAACTGGCTTTTGCAAGCATTTAATTATTTTTTTCTGTCGTAAGCACACAATTTCCTCCTGCTACAATTATTTTTTGCACAGCATTCATATGTTCATTCAGCTTAAAAAGGACTTGTACATTTATCACAATGAATATTATTATTTACTCCAACACAATACACTGAGATGCTTTTAAGAAGTAGTATTTTCTTGTCAGTGCATTTATATCAAGAGATGTAAAAGCAGCTTTCATTAGCAAAAGAATATAACTTACTTTTCTTTTTGCTGCTGAACCACTTTTGAAGTTTGATTGACATTATTTTCTCTGGTGTAACCTTCACAGCAGTAGAATATTAACAAATCTGAAAATCAAAAAGAACAGATGAGGTATTGTTTTAAAAGAGTCACAACAAAGACAATACAAAAATCAAGGTTCGCCTTATAATGGAAAGTACCAGGACTACCTTGTTCTGATCTTTATCTGTCTTATATGCTTCTCTCTGCTTTCAATTTGGTCCATAGCAAGACATGACGCTGTAATATTTTAGAAAACTCTAACAGAATGGACTCTTTGATCAGAGAACTGGAAAATGATGGGTTATCCCCACAAGAGCTCAGCCTCCAGTAACACACTTGATTTGATGGCTTCACATCAAACAGATCACCTTTGCTTTCTCCTTTCTCAATCTCCTGCTTCTTTAATGCTCAAATGTGCCACAAATTCACACACGCTGAATTACAGAGCTGCTTGCAGTGCTCAAAAATTGACACAATAAAATGACTATTGATTATTTGTATTATCCACAATATTTTAAGACTTGTAAATTATGTCAACATACAAATAAATAATGAAATGTGATATAGTTAAAGCTCAATAAAATACTTGAAAATAAGCAATGTAACTCCAAGACTTTAGTTTATTGCAGGATGTTTAATAATTAGAGCTTTTATTGGATACATAAATACTTAGCAAATCATTTTGTTCACAGCTTAAATGAAACTTCAATGAATCATTTAAAATAGCTCTTACCTCTTTCTTGGAACAAAAATATCTGCACAAATTAGCAAACACCACTCAGTCCTACACAAATATTTTGCTTTTATAACAGGACAGACTCTCTGATTGGTTCAAAGTTTTTATGACGTCATCCACACGCACACAGATTTATCATCACACAAGAATGTGCCACATTTCATCAGATTGTTCACGAACTCAACACGATGCAAACTGCTGATAACACTGCCATGCAATGCTAATGGTGCATTGATTGTGGACTGCAGTGGATTATCTTTGTTTTGTGTAGTGAATAGCCTCAGACGCTGCCAGTGACGCAAAACTCCATAATCTGTTTCACTCACTTATCTGATTAGTTTACGTGCTCTACATTACTTGCATTTACCAACTATATATTCACATTTAGACTGTAGTAAAGTGAGACTTTATAGTTGGTGCCGTGCATGATATAAGACATGTGTAGCACCAATGAGCTCTCCTTATAGTATCATTATGGAATGGCTTACCCATCAGGGGCAAAATTCTTCACAAGATCTTGCAAGATACAACTGACACAAAACTGTTCACAAACTCAACATGAAGAAAATTATCTTGTGAGATTTGCTTGAAAAGGAGTTCAACGAATTACACATTTTGAGAAGCATTTGTTCCACAAAAAAGTAGTTCAAATGAAAAAAAATTATAAATAAATCAGAAGCGTTGAGGGTAAAATTGTGAACAGTGTTGTCATTTAACTATTACAAATTATTTTCAGATCTCATCTGATTCTTGAGGTCACAATCTCAAAGCTGAAATCTATGCCTCGAAAACTATTTTGGTGGGTCTGCTGTACCAATGCATAATAAAAACATAATGTAGACTTCATAAGGGTCTCTTCCTGCACTGAGCCCTGAGCAAACAAATACCTGTAACTCGGGAGTCGGACAATTGACAAAAAGCTTCACAACAGAGGAACAAGTCAAAGAATAACTTTTTTTTATCCAATTAGAGAAAAGCAAAGACACGTTTTTCCATCCATAAATGCTCAAAGCTCCACTCTCTGCTCTGCTCACTCAAAATCCTCATCATAGCAATATTTTTTCACTGTTTTATTTTGCTTAAGCGCTCTGCTTTTGGCTTCTGCCCAAAAAACAATTCTAATTGATTGGTTGATTGGAATCTCAACAGTGGGAACAGAACGTGATGGATTTTTGTAATTTGTGAACTCACAACTATCACAGGAGTTTATCTGGCTGTGAAAAGTAACTAAAGCAAGTTTGTAGCAGTCACTCAGCACATTTTTGTAAGTATTTCTTCCTCTGTTGCATACTGACATTTTGCCCTTCAAACACCATGGATTATACAAGTTTCTTCAAAAAAATTTAATAACATGAATGCCATTTTAATGCAAAATTCCAAGATGGTTAATGCCTTAAACGACATTAAAACAAGACAGCTGCATAAACATTACAAAAAAAAGTATAATAAATAAAGGTAAAAAAAATAATAATAAAATAATAATAATAATAATAATAATAATAATAATAATAATAATAATAATAATAATAATAATAATAATAATAATATATTTTGAATTAAATCCTTGAATAAACAATTTACTTGCAACTTAATGCCCCATAGCAACTCTATTTTAGTACCTTGGTGTTACCTTAATGGTTGCAAACAGTGTTGTTATGAATGAGACATGAATGGCAATTTGGAAAAAATATAAATAAATAAAACCTGTGATGCTAAAACGGTTGCAATGAAATAAAAATGGATTAGCGTAATGATGTTATTAAACTGGCATAGTCTTTTTAATTTGCATGCTTGATTAGGCTGCTGTGTGTCGGCCGCTGGAGCTTAAGGCCCACTGGAGGGATAAGTGTTGTACTGAGGAAAAGATTACTGCTCTTCTATTTGTGTCCTGCAAAGCTCTTTAGAGGCCTTACCTTCATGTGTTTGGCACTGTATCAAGTCTGTGTACAAGGGAGACACTGAGCACGCTGATGCTCTGTTTGTCCTGTCATTGTGTCAGCAGCACCCTGGAATCTGTGAGAAGAAAAGGAAGAGAACTTTTTTTTGAGGATTATTGTTGCAGGACAAGCAAAGAATAGTTGTCAAGATGCTGGTCACCATGCTAACCGCAATGTACATGATTGTCAAAGTGGTAGAATCGGTAAGATCCCTGATATTTTTGTGTTGCAATGTAGAAATAATTTTAATTTGTTTTTCTTTTTTTACATAAAAACGTCTATGTTTGTTTGATTTATCAAGTTGTTAAACTGGAAAATGCATGGGATTCTATTGTTGATAAAATTGCAGCTATACTTCTGTGATTTAATTTAAAAGAAATTACTGATACAATGCATTCAAAGATACTTGCTTATGTGGTGTTGTAGCCATGTTAGAAAGTTCTTCACCAGAGTTGTGTTTTGTTTTATTCACAAATGTTTGAGTAACCTTGCATTATCTGGGAGCCTGAGTTTCCAAAGCTCAAAATGCTTTATTTTCAATGTCATTGCGTAGTAGTTTTAAAATTAGCAGCAATTTTTAGTCCCATTTGAACAGCGCCACTTTGCATCACACAAATAACCGTAAATCATTTCCTTGTTTTGTAAATATTTTAGTTTTTTTCCCTCTTTGTTCCATTTACATTCTCGTAGAAAAATCTTAAGCATTTTCTATTTCACAGAGAAGTGAACATGCAGGGTTTGTCTGTTAAATAGGAGTGAAATAAACAGAACACAACTCAATGTTTGTTTTTTTGTTGAGGAATCAGCCTTATATTAAAAATGTGTACAATGGAGGCCTTTTCATAACAGCATCAAATGTCAATGTCAAACAACGTTGCTTTTAGATGTTACATCTGCAGCAGGGTCATTCAACCTGCCACATGAATGTAATATTGATTGACTAGGCAGGTGCCTTGATTATTTTAAACAAAATTTTCTAGTCCTACACAAGGCTTGGGTAATTTTAGATGGTTGCATAAGAAAAGACATTCGAGTTGAACACCAAGGTTCAATCAACGTGGTGAATCATAAACCCTTGCAATGCACCCACTGGAGCAGGCAAAATGTGTCTGTAGTTATGGTCATTAATGTGTGAAAATGCTACACATTTGCAGAATGGCTAATGCTGACCTCTCCATTTCCACCAGAAAACCTCATATGCACTCATCGGCGGATTGCTTTGTTTTTAATGAAGCAAATAAACACTTGTCTGGTGGAGTTAAAAATATTCCGTACATAATATTTCCTCTTTGGTTTTATTTTTTTTACCTTCAGATCAGCTTGCAGTTCGAGAGAAAACCCGAGCCACTGCCTTATATGGTCTCTCAGCCTTTGCCTTGGCAGATTCACTCAGTGTCCCACAGTCGCAAGAACAGCAGAGTAGATGAGGTAAGCTACGACTGTTCGTGCACAGCAACCTGTTGATCACATGACATTATTAATATTAAATTTCACACAATTGAGCAAAAGTATTGGCCTATTTGCAAAAGTTGTTCTAGTAGTATGAGTCTATGTCATTAAGACAAAAGTGTAATATTTCCTCACATAGAAAAGTAAGGGAAAAGGAGTAACAGATTAGGCCAGCGGTCCCCAACCTTTTTTCTTGTAAGGACCGGTAAAGTCACAAATTTCTTTTCCAGGGACTGGTCAAGGTTGTGTAAAGCCGATAACAACTATTTAAAATGCAAACAACCAATTATTGTGGATATTTTAGGTCTCTTATTGCTTGAATTTGCTGTTTATAGGATTAAGAGGCACTATTTTGTCATAGTAAAACACAAGGAAGTAGTGATATTCTATAAAATAAAAATAAAATAAATAGTGAAGAATCCTCTGGGGCCCAGTAGCCAATGGTTGGGGTGGTTGGGGACCCCTGGATTAGGCAAAATCAACAATTCATTGAAAAAAGTAGGAGAGCTGGACTAAGAAAGCTGTGATTATGGCTCAATTTTAAAGCTGATAAATCATAAAACATCTTATCTGGAGAAAAATATTAAGATAAATGTGCATTGTGCATTAAAAAGTTGTTGTGTTTGCTGGTGGAGGGTTCAAAACCTTTATATCTCGCACTGAAAATGTGACTAGAATGTTCCGCATCTTTTTTTGCTTGCCTATTCACCTTATTCTGGCCCGCTACTTTTCTTGGCAGCCAACTTCCTGCTTAGCTTTAATTAGCCTAAATTATTAACTTAAACATTTATTTCATTTTGTGGTTCCATCTATTTGAGATCGCCCCACAAGACAGACAAGCTAATAGTTACCTAAACAGAGCTAAACAGGAAGTGTGTTGCCAAGAAAAGTGGGCAGGGCAAAATAAGGTGAAGTGTTTAAATAAATATATTGAAAAAGATTTTTGAATAAACCAGTCTCATACATGAAACAAGCTGATTACAAACCTTTCACCAGAATTACTTTTACCAAATCCAAATGAATTCTCAGGAGAAAAAAAACACGTGGTTATGTGCTTTAGTGTCTAAATAACAAAGTGACGTGCGAAGCTTTACCATTAGCTAGCTAGCACATTGCCTGTGTTTGAGCTATGGCCTAATCCCAATCAAGAGATTTGTTTCCAGGTCAGTCACTGTTCTAAACGCGACACCGTGCGCACGTTTTAACAAAGCACCGGTTTGGGGTTACAGTGTTGATTACGAGCTGATCTGATCACAATGGCATGTATAAAGCTTTTAACAACAACACAGATAGCTAACATGTTTAGGAATCTGCCTGCAGCGCTATCAGATGCAGACGAATTCTAGCGTCGCTGTCCGTTTGCACAATAAGTTAAAGCTGTACCTCGTTTTCAAACTGTGAAAAGTGGGCATTTAAATATTTCTGATTACCTTTTATTCTCACAAACCTTTAGGCACATTACTAGTTTCAAATGCATAGATTTGTAGCAGCCACTGTGCTTTAAAATAGGCCTTTCGAACACAAAATAGAAGACGTTTACCGCCCTCCTCCCGGCAGCCAATCAACTTCCATCCCTTCACCCCCAAAAATTGAATTCTTAACAAGCTTGAAAAAAAAACAAAAAACTTTAAAATTAGACTAAACTAATAAACTTTATTTGGGGGAAAACAAATTTTAATAAGAAAGCAACAACGATATGGTAAAAATGGCAAATCTGCCATGTTACTTGCCAGGTTCGCAGATCTTCATTACCGATGACGAGTTATTATAATGACATTATTATAACTCATTGTTCAATAGGCTACATTAGTTAGCCAAAACTAGGCTAGGCTATATAAAAAAGTAAAGAAAACAGCCGTGGAGCAACCCAATAAGGGTCACATAGGCTACTTTGCTTTAATTAACGCTATTTTAGATTTACATTTTTCTTTCAATATTAACGTTAGGCCCATAGACAGTCTATGGTTAGGCCAAATGAACATTCTGATGTGACCTTCGCCCTTCCCGAGCCTTAAGAAGTTGCAACTTAACACTTTTTGCTTCAATTCACAGTTCGACGGCTACAGGAGGAACAGCGTAGGCGTCTACAGAAAAAGTAAGTTTAATAGTTTGAGCCTATTGACAAAGCAGGCTATTTTTCTGCTGTCCGCCTCATCAAATCTCCAAACGTGCGTTAATGCGAACAGTTAGCCTTTAAACAGAAAAATAGCCAGCCTAATGTGTGCACAATGTGTGTCTGTTTGAACTTGGTTATTGCTGCAGAGTTTGTCTCCATGGCAATTGCCTCTACCTCTCTGGCTATCCCCTGTGTCCTGTCGTGCTCAGACTCCAATGCCACTAACGGGACATGTACGGGCCCGGCTGCACCCCCCCTGAGTCCTGTGGAGGTAGACAAGGCAGCGGCCACCATCCAGACGCACTTCAGGAAGTTTCAGCAGAAGAAGCACAAGAATGGGAAGTAGACGGGGCAGAGACGCGCCAGAGATACGACACGTGCGAATCTCATTATCAACATTAGGTTCTGTAGGCCTATGACATAGCCTACTGCTAATTACTTTATTTGTTGCTTTTAATGTGTGTGTGCGTGCGGATGTGAATGAATTGAAAACGTCTACTGATGGTTGTGAGAAGAAGCAGTGCCTGAGTGAGATGTTTTGTTGTTCAAGAAAAAAGAACTTAATTAATTGTGTTCTTACTGTAAAGACAGATTTTCTTGTACATTTAGAGATAATTCGGGATTTATTTTATTTTGAAGACTTCCGGTCTGTACAGGAAGTACATACGGTTAACGGAAATACATTGAAAAACAAAAAGACGTAAAGAAACGTAAGGTACATTTAAGGATAACAAAGAGACAGAAAAAGACGGCGAAAAGTAAAGAAACAAACATATTTTCAGCTACAGTCGACAGGGAACAAGGTCAGCTATCCATGAATGTAATGTAATGTTTTCTGTATGATTTGTATTGTTTTATTTTATATTAGCTAACGGTTTGCCAATGTACTGAGCTGTGTTAATAAGCTGAACAACATTGTAATGTGAAATATTTCTTGTTCTTTAGCTCTTACGTTGGTGTTGGTAAAGACATGGCATGGAAATAAAAAAGTCTTTCAACCATCAGTTTTGGCCATACTCCGTTCGACTGGAAGCTACAGTAAGAGCTTGACCGCCGCCATTTTGCTTCACCACGAGGGCTCCACGGTTCACGGCAATACCCGCAACGTCCAGCAGATGGCAGAAGTTGGTCAGAAAATACAACGGTTAAAAGTTTAAAGAAAATAAAGTTAAAATGGAGGATCCAGAAGAAGAAAATCCTATAGACCTTAATGAACAAAGCACAAGCTTACAAGAAGAAATAAAAGACTTGCCTCAAGATGAAAGTAAGGATAGGCAAAGCATAGAAGTTGCAACCACAAGCAAAGAACCAATATTAAGTGAGTTGCAAGATGAAGCCCAAGGCACATCAGTAAGGCCAAGACGTTCTGAAAGAGTCAGGGTACCTACTGAAAAAATGGTAACCTACAAAAAGGAAGAAACAACTAAAAAAGAAAAAAGACTCATAGCTGTATATGAACAATGGAAAATACAGGTGCGCGAAACAAGAGAAAGACTAAAGTTGGACATTTCAGAAAGAGAAATGGCAGAACTAGCAGACACACTAGAGCAAAAGAGAGACGATCTGTTAAAACTGTACACTGAAATGAGAAACAACATAGCACCTTCATCTGACATTAGAAGAAAAACTGATGCATGTGAAGCAGTGACACGAGATATTGTAAAAGTCATTCTAGAAAGAATAAGTGGTGTAGATGGAGACTTTGATGCAGAACATGAAAGAAAACGTTTACGTGGACTATTACAAAACGATTACGCACAGTCAATTTACAGTTCAACTACAGCATCAAGTAACAGCCAACAGTCCTCAGCTTCACATCTTGTTTCTAAACGTGCAGATGCAGCAGCAGACCTTGCAGCAAAAGAAGCAGAGTACAAAATTGTACAAGAGGAACAAAGACAAAAGGAAAGAATAAAAGCTTTAGAAGAGGAGCATAAGAAACAAATAGCAATTCAGACATCAGAGCTAGAACGTTTGAGAGCTGAGAAAGATGTGAAAGCAGCTCGTGCCAGGTTTGAAGCCTACAACAGAGAGTTGTCCCAACTTGGTGATGCACATTCAGTTAAAAGTGAACAGGTGAGCCCAGAGCACACACCCAAACAGAGTGCTTCACACTATTCCATACCTGTGCCAAATGCAGCTTCCTCTAGTGTCAGCCAGCTTGCACAGGCTGTGCAAGACAGCATAAGAATAAACAGACTGCCCACACCAGAGCCAACAATGTTTAGCGGTGAGCCAATCAAGTTTATTGAATGGAAATCTACTTTTATGTCACTTATTGAACAAAATGGCATCTCAGCAGCAGATAAACTGTACTATTTAAAAAGATATGTAACTGGCTCAGCTCGCAAATGTCTTGAAGGGACTTTCTTTAGAAATGATGAAGAGGCTTATAGAGATGCCTGGGAAAAACTGAATCAAAGGTACGGCCAGCCATTCGTGATACAAAAGGCATTCAGAGAGAAGCTATCTAACTGGCCAAAAATACAGTCAAGAGATGCTGATGGACTGAGGAACTTTGCAGATTTTGTAAATGCATGCATGCTTGCTATGCCTCATGTGAAAGGATTACAAATACTTAATGACTGTGAAGAAAATCAGAAACTCTTGCACAAACTACCGGACTGGATAAACGCAAGATGGAACAGGCATGTAACAAAGACACTTATGGAAGGTGGTGAGTTTCCCAGCTTCAGTGACTTTGCCTCCTTTCTCTCGCTGGAGGCAGAAGTCGCATGCAACCCAGTCACATCCATACATGCACTTCGCTCCACTGAAACACCTGAAAAGAGAACCACAAAGGAAATCAAAAGAAACAAGGCAAGTGCATTTAACACAAACACCACTGAACAAGGTGACAAACAGACAAAGACTAAGACATACAGTCCTACATGCACTCTGTGCCAAGAGACACATCCACTCATTAAGTGCCCAAACTTTCTGAAAATGACACTAGAAAACAGAAAGAAACATGTAAAAGACAATAGACATTGTTACGGTTGCCTAAAACAAGGGCACAGTGCTAAAGACTGTAAACGTCGTCTCACTTGTGAAACTTGCTCTAAGAAACACCCAACATGTCTCCATGATGAAAACTACAGCAATGGTCTGCAAAGGGAAACACAAGGTCATGTGAGTACAGAAAATGCAACTCAAAGTAACTCACCTGAAACTGCAACAGCCATGTCACTAAATGTTGCTAGAGCAGAGCACACAGTGAGTACCTCAATGATAGTTCCAGTATGGGTGTCAACGGCCACTAATCCACAAAAGGAAAAGCTAGTCTATGCTTTATTAGACACACAGAGTGACACTGTTTTTATCGATCAGGATGTAACACGTGAACTGCAGGCAGAAGTGTGCCCAGTAAAACTCAAACTGACCACAATGATAGGTAAAAATGCAGTAGTAAGCAGCAAAAAGTGTGTGATCTTCTTGTGCGAGGTTACAACTCAGCAACAGTGCTAAAGCTCCCCACTGCTTACACAAAAGAGTACATACCTGCAAACAGAGAACACATACCAACATGTGAAACAGCCAAACTGTGGAGTCATTTGTTGCCCATTGTAGATGAGGTTCCTCCTCTCCTCAGTTGTGAAGTAAGTCTGCTTATTGGTTACACTTGCCCCAGAGCATTAGCACCCAGACAAGTACTTCTAGGCAAAGACAATGAGCCGTATGCCATTCAGACTGATTTAGGATGGAGCATAGTTGGTAACTCAGTGCCTTGCAATGAACCAGACACAAGACTCTGTCACAGAATAACTGTAAAGGAAATGCCTCCATTCACTCCTGCAGATGCAATACGTGCTCTAGAAAAGGACTTTAAAGAGACTGAAGGACATGATAAAACGGTGTCTCAGGAAGATCTTATATTTCTTGAGAAACTTAAACAAGGCATAACAAAAACTGAAAATGGACATTACGAAATGCCATTGCCATTCAAAGAAAGGCCAGAAATGCCAGATAACAGACAACTCGCTGAAATCAGACTCAACCAGCTCAAAAGAAAACTCGTGCGTGACGAAAAATATAAAAGAGACTATGTCACATACATGAATGACATCATCCAAAAAGGTGATGCAGAGGAAACAGATGATTATGGACCTGAAGGTGAGACATGGTACATACCACACCACGGCATCTATCACCCAAAGAAACCAGAGAGACTGCGTGTAGTGTTTGATGGCTCAGCCAAACATAAAGGTACCTGTCTTAATGAACATTTATTGTGTGGTCCTGACATGATAAACAACCTAACTGGTGTACTTGTGCGCTTCAGACAACATCAGGTAGCTTTAATGTGCGACATAGAAAAGATGTTTCACCAGTTCAAAGTGAATGTAAATGATCGCAACTACTTACGGTTCTTATGGTGGAAAGAAGGTGACATGAGCAAACCACCTCAAGCATACAGGATGACAGTACATCTCTTTGGCGCTGTTTCGTCACCTGGTTGTGCGAACTACGGACTCAAACACTTAGCCAAAGAAAACAGTCTTGAGTATCCTGTAGGCTCACAGTTTATTGCCAGAGACTTTTATGTTGACGACGGAGTCACAAGCGTTCAGACAGTGAAAGATGCTATTCAAGTGGCTAAAGAAGCACGTGAACTTTGTGCAAAAGGTGGATTAAGGTTACACAAGTTTGTATCTAACAACGATGTCGTTCTCAAGAGCATCCCAGCATCAGAACATGCAAAAGACACAAAAACAAAGGACTTAACATTCAGTGAAACACAAACTGAAAGAGCACTCGGCATTTATTGGAACATAGAAAATGATTGTTTCACATTCAATGTCACTGTAAAAGACCAACCCCCAACCAGACGCGGTATTTTGTCTACAGTCGCTGCAATATACGACCCCCTGGGATTCGTTGCTCCATACGTTCTAAATGGCAAAAGAATTCTCCAGGAAATGTGTCGCCAAGGGACAGACTGGGACGATCCGCTTCCTGAACATCTCAAGCCACGGTGGGAGTGCTGGAAAGGAGATTTGAACAATCTGAAAAAGTTGCAAATAAACAGATGTTACGTTCCTGCAACATTTGGAAATGTGATCAAAAGGGAATTACATCATTTTTCCGATGCAAGCACAACAGGATATGGACAATGTACTTACTTAAGACTGATTAACAAAAACAAGGATGTACACTGCAGTTTTGTAATGGGCAAAGCGCGTGTGTCTCCAACAAAGGTCACAACAATTCCAAGGCTAGAGTTGACCGCAGCATCAGTATCAGTCACAGTAAGCAATATGTTAAAAGAAGAACTACTCTATAACAATATTGAGGAATTCTTTTGGACAGATTCAAAGGTTACGCTGGGATACATAAGTAACGAAGCAAGACGCTTTCACACGTTTGTTGCAAACAGAGTGCAAAAGATCCGCAACAATACCTCACCACAGCAATGGTTCTATGTACCTACCAGTGAAAACCCGCGGACATGGCATCAAGAGGCACAACAGTAAATGAACTGCTCTCGTCCAATGGCTCACAGGCCCTCAGTTCTTGTGGGAAAGCGAGATAAATCTGCCAACAAAAGAGACTATTGAACTTCCAGTAGGAGACCCAGAGGTGAGAAAAGTACAAACACTCAACACGCAAACTGCAGAGCACAAAAGTCTCTGTGACCGGCTCACAAAGTTCTCATCCTGGTCCCGTGCAGTCAGTGCTGTAGCTCGTCTCAAAAGGTTTCTGCTCAAAGACAAATCAAAATCACTCAGCACTGTAACTGAAAGACAAAATGCAGAAATAGTGATCATCAAAGACTTACAAAAACAGACTTTTTCAAATGAAATAACATCATTAAGCAAAGGAAAGGCATTGTCAAAGAACAACAAAATGCACAACTTGGATCTTTTCTTGGACAAAGACAATATGCTCAAGGTGGGAGGAAGATTACAAAACTCATCGCTTCCAATCTCATTCAAACATCCTATAGTCATTCCAAGAGAACATCATATCACAAAGCTGATTATCGCTCATTGTCATGAAAGAGTAAATCACCAAGGAAAAGGCTTCACGATGAATGAAATACGGTCCAGTGGCTATTGGATCCCTAAACTAAGTCAAACAGTGTCATCCTATATTCGTCAGTGTGTGTTTTGTAGGAGACTACGGAGACCTGTGGAAGGACAAAAAATGAGAGATCTACCCACAGAAAGAGTTGAACATTCTCCACCTTTCACATACTGTGGTATGGACGTTTTTGGCCCGTTTCTAACCAAACAAGCAAGAAAAGAGCACAAAAGGTATGGTCTCCTTTTCACATGTTTTTATTCACGAGCCGTACATGTAGAAATGTTAGAAGACCTGTCTACGGACGCTTTCATTAATGGACTAAGATGCTTTATCGCTTTGAGAGGCTCTGTCAGACAAATAAAATGTGATCAAGGTACTAACTTTGTAGGTGCCAAAAATGAACTGTCTGCAGCACTAAAAGAACAGAGACTGACAAACTGACAATCTTTCTCAAGGAAAAACAATGTGATTTTGTTCTTAACACGCCTCACGCTAGTCACGCAGGTGGAGTATGGGAACGGCAAATACGGACTGTAAGAAACGTTCTCAACGCCACACTTGCTCTTTCAAAAGGACGACTCACAGATTCATCACTCAGAACTTTTTTGTATGAAGCAGCTGCAATAGTCAACAGCCGCCCACTAACAACGGACAATCTCAACGATCCAAGCAGTTTGGAACCAATAACTCCAAATCACCTCCTCACTATGAAAACCACAACAGCTTTGCCTCCTCCAGGACATTTTGTTAAAGAGGATCTTTATGCACAAAAACAGTGGCGTAAAGTACAGTATTTAGCTGAACAATTCTGGAGCAGATGGAAGAGAGAATATCTTCACAACATTATGGTCCGGCAGAGATGGCACATTCCTAAAAGAAATATGCAAATAGGTGACATAGTGATGGACAAAGATGAAACACAACCGCGATCCCAATGGAAACTTGCAAGAGTCGTGGACATTGTAACAGATAGTGACGGACTTGTGAGAAAAGTCAAAATAGCTTATGCTGACAGAAATATTAACAAAAGGGGTGAACGTTTACACAAAATGTCTATTGTAGAACGCCCAGTTCACAAGTTAGTTTTGCTATTAGAAGGTTAAGTAAAAGCTATGTATTGAAATGTTAAGGTTATTACATGTTTACAAGGTAATGTTATGGTTATATTACTCAGTTGAGAAATTATTTGTGTTTTATATTTTGTGACAGCAAATAATTTGGTGGGAGTGTAAAGACAGATTTTCTTGTACATTTAGAGATAATTCGGGATTTATTTTATTTTGAAGACTTCCGGTCTGTACAGGAAGTACATACGGTTAACGGAAATACATTGAAAAACAAAAAGACGTAAAGAAACGTAAGGTACATTTAAGGATAACAAAGAGACAGAAAAAGACGGCGAAAAGTAAAGAAACAAACATATTTTCAGCTACAGTCGACAGGGAACAAGGTCAGCTATCCATGAATGTAATGTAATGTTTCTGTATGATTTGTATTGTTTTATTTTATATTAGCTAACGGTTTGCCAATGTACTGAGCTGTGTTAATAAGCTGAACAACATTGTAATGTGAAATATTTCTTGTTCTTTAGCTCTTACGTTGGTGTTGGTAAAGACATGGCATGGAAATAAAAAAGTCTTTCAACCATCAGTTTTGGCCATACTCCGTTCGACTGGAAGCTACACTTACAAAGAGAATGAAAAACTGACGTAAACAATGTGTAATTGTGTACAGCCTCTTTATATAATAAAATCAGATAATGTTATACGTGTCTCTGTCGCCTCTAGTGGTGTATTTGATTTTGTATTATTATTATTTTTTTAGAAAAGAAACTAAAATACTCGTCTATTGGTTTACCATAAACCCGTAAAAAATAAATATAATAATAGGCCTAATAATAATAACAACAACAACTCTTCTTGTTATTCATATTCATATTCATATTCATATTCATATTCATATTCATATTCATATTATTTGTAGTAGTAGGCCTAGTAGTAGTAGTAGTAGTAATAGTAGTTTAATGGAATGCATTGGATTTATATAGCGCTTTTCAAGACACCCAAAGACGCTTCATATCTTGGCATTAATCATCCAGTCGGTAGAAATAGCTACTATTATATTGTAGCCACAGCTGTCCTGGGTCAGATTGACAGAAGCGGTAGTAGTCGTCCTACTGTGGCACAGGTTCTAGTGATCTCCTATCGTACTGAGGAGGATTAACCGAATATTCTGACGAGATCAGTCTTTGAAAATCCAGTGTGGCCACACATTTCATGTTATGAATATACAGAGGCTACGGAGAAATCGCATAACTTTTAATATTTCATAGTTTAAGGTCAGGTGACCATCGACATATCATAATATGGGCCTCTTGTGAAGATGCAGGGTCGCCTCCTTAAAAGTTGGTTATCACTTCCTTCAAGTCAGAGAAGAGGTCCGATGCTCTACTTTTCTGACTATACATCAGTATATCGATTCGATATTTTGTCCACAGACATGGCCTCATGAAAAATTAGCCAGATGCATTCCTGAGTGTGTCTTGATTTGTAAGGCTCTAACTACTCCGTCTGTTTGCACTAGAAGCTTCTACGCTGCTCTTAAACTACTAGATGAGAGAAGTGCTATTACAAAGTGTTTACCTCTGGAGGTATTCAATCAATCAAGCAATCAGCAACAGGTGGCGCAGACGAGCTGGAAGCCCTGTATATAGCCTAGGCCGGAGCCCCTCAAGCTATCAGCCTTCACGGCTGCCTTTCCGTATTTTTTGACTCATCAGATTGAAGATCCACTAAATTGTCCTTCTCTTAAGAGAAACATTTTCAACCATCTATCATCAACTACTAGAAATTTGAGTGGAGATTCGCTCGACGTGATCTACTCTCCTACCCTTAGCCTCAGACAGTATTTGTCACCTATCTACTTCCTATCTCAGGTGCTCGTGTATACCGTGTTGGAGGTGACGGTCGAAGATTAGTGTGAGAGACTCACTCTTCTCCCCGGTGAGGCACCTAGTTGAACTTAGTTTTCACCGTCGCGCTTGTGCGTGTTCTGGCTAACAGCAACACAGGGATACCAGAGAGACTGCCCGTCTTGCGTGTCCGCAGTTCCCACATGGTGGGAGGTGAAATGCGTAGAGTCTGGAGAGAACCAACTGCAAGGGAGGTGGCTTCATGAGCCGCCTGATATGAATTCGGCCCCGGTCACGATCTTCGGTTCCGCGTTCTGAGATAGATTGGTACTCGAGAGGATAGACAGAGTTTCAAGTTTATGAATTCAAGCACTAATTTGTAATGTTTTACCGGTCTCTGAGTGAGTTGACAAGGGCGTCCTTGCAGGAGATGCAATTGGGAGTGGCTCCAGCGCCTTCCTTCCTTTCGCGTGACACGTTGTTCACAATTCTGCATGTGAACTCACCATCAGCAGAGTGGCGCAGCGGAGAGCGTGCTGGCCCATACCACAGAGGTTCCTGGAAAGTGGAGAGAGCAAGGCGTTACAATCCCATTCCCCCTCTGCTAAGCATTGACTGCAGACTTGTGTGTCGCAACAACAAATGGACACAGCAGTGTATAATGGTCTACTCAGAATTTCGTGAAATGTATTCTTTTTTGAGCTTTGTGGTATGCTTATTCATACTGGGTGCAGTTTGTCAGCAAGATCACTGGGAGGAGACTCACATCCATCCGAACCGGTAAAACACAGGCTGCGATTGTTTTTGAGCTTCTTACTTTCTATGGTCATGCTATGCCTATAACGTCAGTTTTACACGATACTTTTTAATATCGTGTTCGGTTATTTTAGGATATACGGATTCTCTCAGATTTTGTAGCGAGACAACGCCACTCTGCTATAAGCCTATGTGTGGCTGCACTAGGGCGGTAAGCGGTAGTATATCGCTGACATGCATGCTCTTTCACAACCAGGAAGGTTACGGGTTTCAAACCCCGCCTATATTTCGCACACCAATTTGTACTGGTCAACCTCGTGGCATCAGTAGGCACGATTCATGTCTAGCTTACTCTCTTAAATATGCTGGGCACTTAGAGAGTGCGTTGGTTATTAAGTCTTTGAACATTAGTTACATTTTTCCATCCCATACGCTCGCGTCTGAGTCGGTCAGTACATGCAAAGTCTAGATTTGTAAGGGTTTCCCCAGTTCTTTCTATTAACCACCACCGTGTTATACAACTCGAGAGAGAGTCGGGCGGCGGAGTGGCTGAGCGGAAGCCGTGGTACTGAGGATGTGCTACATTCAGGTGAGCCTCAGATCAATACCCTAGGACGGTAGCTAACAGCATTAGCTACTGATGGGATCGAGACAACCCGGACGGGAATTCACTCTCTGTGCTGACTTACATAACTCAGCCACTTATCCTTTCTATCGCTCTTTGTTTTTAACAACTGTGAGCTGCACTTCGCATAATCATTGTCATTGTGTACCCATTGATGACCAGGCTTGTTACTGAAGTGCTGTTACTTATTGTTTACAGACTGTTATGCCTAGCTATGGTCTTTGAGGGTCTTAAAGTTTTTTAAAGTATTGCCTCAGCAGACATAGATTAACGCTAGAGCGGAGAGTGGCGCGCTCAGGTTAGCTGCGGACAGTGTCGACGGTGGGCTGGGTCGCATTTATACCGTCTGCATGTCACAACCTTTTCCAGCACGGATGGGTGTAGGGCTATGTGAATCAAACCATCCTCTGCTAATAACAAATGCATGTAGAGCTCTTGTGATGATCTAGACAGGTGGGGCACGGTATACTGATTATATACTTATTTACCAGCATATCATTACTATCTTAGTGCTACTTCGGGTATTCTTAGCCTTTTCTCCTCTCATAGTATATATTAATGAAATATACGCTACTATTCGTCCTATCCTACTCTACTTGTATCTAGCTCTTATTCTACTCTGAAACATCAGTGTATCTATTCTATCTTTCGTTCAGTGAAGAAAGTGGAAAGGAGAGTGCCCTAGCTGCTTGGTCCTAATGGATGACACCCGACTAGACACGCTTCTTTCTAAAAGCTGCGGCGTTCCACTGGGTAACTTCGGCTCCCGTTCGACGGCCGCTACCCATACGTAGTGCGGATGATTTTCTGAGACAGACGACCACGTGTGAGCGAGGAGAGCGTCGCTTATCATCCGGAGTCTGTGTTAATGAGAGAGTGAGCAGCCTTTATCGTGTATGATTTAGAGTCTTCACTAATTTCACCAATTTTGCAACTAGACTAGGCACACTGAAGATGATAACTGTCTAAGCTTCTAGGTGATCTTAGAAGACTCTATTTGGTCATGCTTTTATTGCGAGAGGTGTTAGATAAGGCTCGATGGGGTCGGCCTACCAAGCTGTCCTGTCAGATCCTTGGGATTCTCATGGAGCTGAGTTTGAGACTGAATGTTTGCCCTGGCGTGCTTGGAGTGCAGTGCACCAGAGAATATGCGAGAGAGGGTTTAGCTGTGCACGCCAGCCCGAGACTAGCACTCGGCTGCTGGGGCGCAAGTAAGGAACACCAGTAAGGTACGGATGAATGCTAAACCACGTACTTCTACGACATAAGCCCAAGTACTTTCCTCGTCGTAAAGAGGCGGAGTTTCAGGCCTCAGATAAGTTGTCCAGGTGTGTAACGGACTGAGTCTTTACAACCAAATGGCAAGACGTGTGGTATGAGAGAGCTGCTTGATTTTTAAATTTTTTTGCATAGCCTTGGTTTATGCTGTGTGCAGAGCACCTGGGTTTTAATTTTGTCTCCTAATACAAAGTCGACTTTGGAAAAGCATAGTGGCGTGGTAAAACGAAAGACTCATGTGCGTTTCTGTGTTTGCGATGACTATTCTGTAGACCATTTCAACCACAATATAATTGTTTTAATGTTAGATGGTTCTAAATCTCCTGTAATCCACTGTCCGTCTTTTCTGCTTTTTTGGAAGGATGCGTAAGATTGGTGATATGTTGTGATTGGCTATGATCGCAAAGTAATGTCAGAGATTGCGCAGCTCTGCAAATTTTTTGCTCATACCCTCGTTCTACGAGCGCGTTTTCAAAAAATGGAATAAATGCACTGCTCTTCCAACCATGCAGCGGAGCGGCTTAGGAGTGTTCCAACAAACACCAGGCTCATTCCACCACATTTCGTTACTCCGCTCCCCACCCTGTCACAAGTGGCTATTTCTTTCTCTGACATAGCGTAGCACAGTTGTGGATTCGCGCTTCTTTATCATTCCTAATTCAACTACATTCGACGACGGTCCCGCTGGCTGCAACAGTCACTACGTAGGTTCTAGTTAGTTTTCAGTTCTGATCTGCAGTTTGGCTAGTTACAGCTCTAGCACAAAACGTCTTTTGGGCGTCTAGGCCGCTGGTAAGCCGTGCTGGGGCACCGACTATCCGCAAAGCGGGGAAGTGCAGGATCGAGTCGTGTAGGGTGTACTGCAACGCACTGAATTTCGCACGCTTCCCTGCCTCTCAGATCCATGTTTTGTGTAGCAGAAGTTACTATCATTTTGTAATTAAATGAGTGTCCTACCTGCTATCATTCAATCATCTAGTGTAATGTTTCGTGTATTTGCGTATTTCTGAACGCTTCTGAGCGGGTCATTCAGTACTCAGCCTGCTTGCGGACTCCCTGTCCAGCAGTATTAGTAATCAGTCTGTGAAAGATAGATTCTGTTCATGGCAATCCAGCCAGAGTGTTCGGGCGCACGTCGGTAAGCCTCTGGAGCGCTGAGCAGCATCCCTCCCATGAACAGGCACATGCAGTGGTTCGATTTGAGCTCACTCATTCACAGGGTCGAAAACCATGACGCTGCCCGCAGGACCTCATAATGCAAGAGGTGCAAACTTGTATGGAACGTTGACTGGTTATTGGGAACCTGAGCTGAAAATCTATTTTCTTCGGTATCGTTCTAATCTAATCTAATGCTTATTACTCACCTTTACTAGCTACCTACTCCACCTACCTGCCTATTCTAATCTCCCTACCTCCCTATCCTACCCCTCTGTCACTCCTTATGCATAATTACGTAGGGTCTATCCTATTGCCTACATATTCTTCTTGCATGCTCGGATAAGCTCGTCACCATGCTTACGAAGGTAGTGCCATAAGCGAGTGAGGGAGACTAGGAGAAAGGCTACTATGGCTCAGTTCTACTAAGCCAATGGAGTATTTTGCATATCGCCCTTCGCTAACGCTGGGCTTCGCTTTGTTGCCCCTCATTGGCGGTGAACTATTGGTACATGGAAGGACGCACTCGAGAGTGAGCAAGGGACTCGGATAGTTGGGATTTCTAGTATTCCCACTACCTACTCTGGTTGCCAGTTAAGTGCGGAGTCGGTAGTAGACTCGGCCCTTTTTGGATCTGCAGTATCGAAATTTCATACGTTTCACTTCATTCAAACGTATTGGTCTGCTCAGTGGATTTATTTGGAGTCTAGCTAGAGGAAAAAGAGAGAGAAGAGAACGTAGCCTACTTACGTGAACTAGTAGTCTCTGTAGGAATTGTGTGCGTAGGTGTGCACAGTTTTAAATATACTCGTGGCTTCAGTGTGCATCAATTTCACCATGGCCTCAATATCTGAAGAGAGTCGAGGCGCAGCGGAATGGAAGTAGCGTGCAATAGAACCCCGATTATACCTCTACTCAGAGGTCGATTGCACACACGTACTTCTTTGGTTCGGCAAACAAGATCTCTGCCTGCTAAGGCGAGGCTAATACTCGAAACCACTGTGTTTGAGATCATCGCGACTCTCCTTCCTGAGTTTGACGACATGGACGGTCGATGAATAGTAAGATATGCTTTGGCAGATGTGAGTAGTCAGTATAAAAATATATTTTTTTGAAAGCTTTTATTGTTCAACTATTGCGTACTGTGGTTCTATTGATAGAATTGTGTGTCGTTAGCACACAATTACTCTAATGTAAACGAGCTGTGTCTTTGATGTCAGCTAACTTGGCTATTTATGCACTATAATAATGGATAGGCTACTCCAGCGTAATTAGTTATAACGGTTTTTTCTACTTTCCTTCTGTTATCTTGGATTATGGTTGCGCAATAGAAGTTGTCGGACAGCGGCATACAGAAGCACCCCTTTATTTAGGAATCCTTGCGGGCATATGCAAGTTATCAAAGCACCTGCCTTTCTTCCTTTTCACACCAGGTGGCGCGAAGGGTTAACGGAAGTGAGGTGCTGCAGCATGGAGAGCGAGAAATTTACGTTACTTACGTAACTGTAGTTCTATGAGTGTGGCATAGCCCTTTACGGGCTTCGCTATTGGCCTTTATCTACATGGAAGGCCGACGACATAGAACGGTTTCTGCTCCCCGTACTTCTTGGTTTCCACAGATGCATAGCCTAGAGGCCGTTTCGCATGCTGACCACACGACACCTGTTAAGTGTGTCAGTCTGGGCGATTGTCTGACTCTGTTAACCTCATGGATGCTTGCTTCCAGGTTTCCATTGTTTCGGAGCTCTGAAGGTTCCACCGCTTCTCCATGGCTAGGAGATGCCAGGAATATTGCTGACTCCCGTTTGGCTGTTCGCTGGCACTTGGAGAAAAGTGCGTGGAGGCGGCGCTGGACCTGCTGCGTTGTATTGGAACCAGCCATTGGCTCATCCTGGCCTCCTCCCATCAGGAGGCTCAGGCTCACACAGAGTGGTGCTGGATTACATCTTCAGGCTGGGCTTTGTGGTCAACAGACTGTGTTTGAAGGACGCAAGTCCGGTCCCATCAGATTCAATCGCTTCTCGGATTGATGGCAGTGGCCCAACCAGTGGTACAGCTGGCCTACTGCCCATGAGACGCCTCGGTGGTACTCCCGTCTCAGGTTGCACCCGGCGCACGACAGGAGGACATGGCTGAGGCCCCAATGCCCGCACGGAAGGATATCCAGTTCTGGACCGTCCCGGTTCTTCTGAGCCAGGGTGTGCTGCTGGGTTGTGTCCCCCATTACACGGAGTTGTTCACAGATGCCTCCCTGTTAGGTTGGGGGGGGGTCTTGGACCAGTGCTCGACGGGCGGCACCTGGTCTCCGACGCCCAGCCACATCAATGTCCTGTAGATGGAGGCAGTGAGGAACGTTCCTGCACGTCCTGCACTTCAGAGCGGAACTGGAGTGACACCACGTCTTAGTCCGATCAGACAACACGACTGTGGTGGCTTATCTGAACAGACAAGGGGGAACCAGATCTCCCTCGCTCCACAGGAGGGCGGCCTGAGATCTTTCTATGGGCCATCACTCACCTCCTTTCCTTGAGGGCCCGGCACATCCCCGGCATTCTCAACGTAGGCGCGGACAGAATGTCCAGGAGCGGAGCAGCCCGCGGCGAATAGAGCCTAGCCCCTTGGGTGGCGGCGCAGGTTTGGCAACAGCTCGGCCACCCGGTGGCCGACCTGAAAGCACTCTATGCCCCCTGTAGTTCTCACTCAGACCGGGGGACGAGCCTCCTCTGGGCGTCAACGCGTTGGCGCACCGACTTTGGCCGAGGGGTCTTCTTTATGCATTTTCCCCTCCGGCTCCTCCCTCCACTGCTCCACAGAGTCAGGAGAGACAGGCTACAAATGGCCCTGAACAGTCCAAGTGCCGGGTGGTACCCGGACTTGGTGTCCATGGCACAGGGGGGACCTTGGCCCTCACGGACTCGCCAGACACGCTGACTCAGGCCCAATGATCCCTTTACTCACGTCCAATCCTAGGCCACAGGCTCTTGGTTTGGAAGCCGAGAAGGAAGGTGGTTAGGCTTAGGCCTCCCTTCTGCTGTAGTCTCGACTATTCAAGGAGGCCGTGCGCCTTCGACGTTTAGGGCCTACAGGCTATGATGGCAGTTGTTTGCCACATGGTGCACGGAGAGGTCAGTGGATCCCCTCTCCTGCACTATTCAGGAGGTCTTGGGTTTTTGTCAGGGTCTCCTGGCCAAAGGTCGATCGGCTTCGACCTTGGGCGTCTTTGCTGCGGCCATCGCTTTCGGCCGCATTGGTTTTTGGTGGTTTCCTGGCCCATAACCATCCTCTCGTTAAGCGCTTCTTACGGGGTGCGCTCAGTCCGAACCCACCCCCCAGAAGCTCTGCCGCCCCTTGGGAACTGCAGGTCTGTTAGAGGGCCTCTCGGGTCCACCTTTTGAGCCCCTGGATCGCGCTGAGCTCAGCTGCTTATCGTTTAAGACGTTTTTGGTGATCGCCTCTGCCAAGAGGGCAAGGGAATTATGCGTCCACTCCATCCACCCTTCTTGCATGTTCTTCAGCGGTGATGGAGGCTTGGTGGAATTATGGCCGAACCAGGCTTTCCAGCCTAGGATGTCCAGGGTCATCCGCTTGGGACAGCGTTGTCATCCCCCACATGCGTCAGCGGAGGGTGAAGGGTGTCACCTGTCATGTCCGGTCAGGGCATTTCGCCGCTTCCTGCACTGCACGGCTGGCTTCAGGTATTCTGACCAGTTATTTGTGGGTTTTGATGCGAAGGATCGAGGCACTGCTCTCTCTTCGCAGCGCTTAGCCCACTGGGTGTGCCAGGCGGGTCACATGACTGACGAGGCAGAGGGGCGTTCCCCTCCTGCACTCATCAGAGCTCGTTTTACCTGGTGTGTGGCCACCTTTTCAGCTACTCTTAGAGGGGTGCCCCTAGAGGAGATCTGTCTGGCAAACTCCTGGTCCTCCTTGTCGACGTTTGTGCAGTCATATCTGTTGGATGTGACAGTGCGGTCAGTGACTCATTTGGTCCTTTATCGCGGGCCGGATGAGTCGTCATGAGGTGACGGCCTAAGGACTTTCCTCTTTGTTGGCGATGTGCCTCAGGCGCTTTTTGGAGAGGCGACCTGCGCATTGCTTCCAGTTTCAGCGTCTTCTTCTGGAGGCTTTTGCCTGGGTGTTCTTGGCGCTCTTGGGAGAGGCGGCCTGTTCACCTTCGTTCGTACTCCTTCTGGATACTTTTGTGGTGGTGTCCTGGTGCTCTTGGGAGAGGCGACCAGTTCATCAATGCATTAGCACTCCTTCTGGATGCTTTTCTTGTGGTGACTTGGCGCTCTTGGGAGAGGCGGCCTTTCATCACCTTTGTTTCTTTTTCATGCGGGTGGTTGTGGCAGGTCCGGGCAGGACTATGTGCCTTCTCTCCATCCGGTTTCAACCTCGCCCGCTGCCTCTCTGTACTTGGTACGAAGTAGGTTTGCGGGTGCGCTCCAATCATGTATGCCTGCTGGGAGTACATTGATCCTACGGCCTTCGCGTAGAGTATGCCAATAGCGAAGCCCGTAGAGGGCGTAGCACATACGACATAGAAATCTTAGTTACCTAATGTAACTGTAGTTCTATGAGTATGTGCGTAGCCCTCTACCTGCAGGCCCAGCAGGCATGTCTTCCACTGTGCTAGAGTTCAAGAAGGGCGAGCGATAGTGGACAGGGCCTTATATACGGCCAGTGGGGGAACCACGTCCTCATGATTGGAGCGGTACATTGTTTGATCTTCAGGTGCGAGGCGCTGCCTCGAGTGTTAGCCAATAGCGAAGCCCGTAGAGGGCTACGCACATACTCATAGAACTACAGTTACATTAGGTAACTAAGATTTACATTTATTTACAAATAAATATGTAAATTTGAGAGTTGTATTTTATTATTATTATTATTATTATTGTTATTATTATTATTATTATTATTATTATTATTGGCACACTACTTGCAATAAACGTGAAAATATATATTGACAATATATGAAATTATTTGAAATGTTTTGTGTTCCTTTTTTTGAACAACTCCTTTAAATATGCTAGAGTTTTCAGTTTTTATTGAAAGAGAACCGAATGTATATTTCTATGTATTTAGGAATAATCTATATTCTATAACATATGTAGATCAGTAATTAACTTTTTTTTGTGAAACTAAATTTGTGTAAAACAGCTTAAAACTAGAAAGTGATTCATTTACTTCCTGTGCAGAAGTGCAGAACTGATAAGCCCTGTTGCTTCTTTATTGCAAGAGTTTAATGTAACAAGCAGCAAGTATTAAATTTGTAATTTTCATTTTTGTAAAGTGGCCAAGTGACCTCATAAATCATACATGCCTTAGCCTACTGTGAATCAGATTTTTTTTAAAGAGTCATAATTAAATACAGACATACAGAGATTGGTGGTAGGTGAGGAGAGGGCTTTTCTGAGCAGGTCAGTGCAAGATTACTCAAACTGCATGAATCATTCTTAAAAATAACTTTGAAGGAACTACTGATGAGAGAGAGAGGCAGTTATATTATGTGCTCTGATAAAAGCACATATCACATAGATAAATATTGATCTTGAGGAAAATTACATTGGTGTTGCTGCCATTCAATCGTGCGTTTACGTGGTCTTCACATGGCAGAACAGGAGTAGTTTGTACAATATCTTTTTTACTCTGATTTGGCTTTTCTTGGACCATTATTTTGTTCTTGAGTAGCCTAATTATTATTTTGAAACAACTTTACTCTTAATTGCTTCAGTACAAAATGTGGCCACTCTACCCATATGTTGTATATATGAGTGCTACTTTTATTAAAATCTAAGTAAATCCTCAATCATTTTACTTGATTGCTATTTTGTTTGACCTATTCACCCAAAATTTCATCTCTTCTCTCTCAGAGGTTAACTTCTTGCTAGGTCTATTATTCAGTATTTAGCCAACTGACCTCTTAAGCCATATTTCCAACAACTTTCACTTGTATTTGTCTCTTGAAACAAAAGTGATCAGGTGTGAAGGTGCTAGTGCCTGCTGCGGGTTAGATGAGGTCAGTGCAGCAGTAAGTGCACTATGAGCGAGTGTCTTGGACATCAATAGAGCAGGACATTTGTAGATTTTTGTCAGGAACTGTCGGTCTGAAGAAAAGCTAAAAAAAAAACTTCTCAAAGAGGTTCAAGATCCAAATCTACGTATGTCGAGAAATAACCAGTCTCATCACGGTTCATAAAAAGATATCTTTATTGCACAAGGTGTTGAGTACTCTTTTTAAGTTTTTCATTTTCGTAAAAAAGAAACTGTTGAGTTAAACACAAGCAACTGCAAATTTGAAGCAACAATTCCCTCATAAAAGTTTAAGGAACAATCTTTGCATTTTAAAATATTTTATGAAGATCCCCCTTTTGATAGTTCAAATTGCCTTTTCTATGTATAACCAGCAAAATCTTCAGAACATGCAATGCAGCAGTCCTCCATAAAAATGTGATCATAAAAAAGCCAAAAATATAAGCTTCCTGTGACAAAGAAAAGTGAAGTAGAAAGGGTAACAACGTAATCAAACGCCCTGTAAAAGAAGACCTTCATTACATATGCATAAGCATATTCACTCCCATTTGTTTTGACTGGCTGAAAACTCAAGATAAAGCAGTGTAACTATATTTCTATAATTCTTCAGTAAGATTTGTTTTGTAACAATATCTTTAGTTGAAAGTTAGTTTACATTGTGCCCTGGTTTCTAGTGATGTCCAAAATAGTACATGTTCTATACAAAACACTTTCTTATATGTACACAAATCCTCTTGGAACTAATATGGGCAAGGATAAAAGTGAGACAAGGGAATCTGATCGGCTTAGCTGGACTTGGAATTTCTGATGTTAGTTTTGCACACTGAGAATTGTACAATTCTAAGTCAAAAAACAAAAATAAATGTTCCAAATTTCTGTGGTGATAGTAGATACAAAATGATGTGTTTATTTGACGTACAGAGAATATTAACTTTTTGAACCAGCATAAAATTCTGTATTTTAGTGTAAAAACTACAGCTGTGCTGTGCAGAGGTAAGCTTAATGAAAAAGCATGTATTTCCCATACAATATTCAGTTAGGTAAGACAATTCCAATATTAAAAGTAACATTTTGCATACATACAATAGAAATGTGAAAGGCATCTTTATTTTGTAAAAATAAAAACAAATCTTTTCTCCCTATATTTAGTTTGAATAATTTGATCTGCCATGAAGGTAAATGCTTGGAGCTGTGTCTTGCCTGCAGTCTTGTGGAGGGAGTTGCTATGACATAACCTTTGCTGAAATGGCATTGAGCTTGTGAACACACCTTTGGAAGGTACAATACAACATATTACAATAGGCTGACTTACTGTAGGCTGTCCATTCATATTCAAAATGTTTATATTAAACATCACACTTTCTGTAATGAGCCATAGACCACAGCTAACCAGCGACACAATCTCACATTACACTTCATCTTTACTGTGCTTGTTCTTGATAAGCCACGGCCTGCTACACAAGCGCCGTAACCCAACATTTACAAAATCACAAGATCCTTGTAGAATTCTCATATTTTGTCTGTGTTTTTCCTTTTGTTTCTCTGTCCATGGTAGAATTACCCGTTTAAGCCATAAGCTTCCCTCGGCTTCACTCCCTTCCTTCTCGCAGTTTTTATTCTAAGCGATTGTCTTGTGATCTTTTATATATATTTTCAATTAGATCGGCTTTAATATTTACTTTTTTAATATTCATATAGTAGCTATATATTTAAATAGAAATATATATGTACATACTTTTGAAAACAAACATATAGAACACATCTTTTTATTTTTTCTATTGCGAAAGCCCTGATGTATGGTGTACCATTGCAAAACATTTAGAGCAACTCAATTTTTGGAATGATCTTTGTCATGGGATTTAGCTTTGGGAGAATAAGAAACATGGTAAATATCAACAGAACTATAACACAAACAGCACCATGTATAAAGCTTAAAACGACTCAGCTGTTGGAGCTTTGGGGACTATTTCTACTTAGAAATAAGGTTTTCTTGATATTTTGCACACAACCACTCCAGGTCAATGCCATAAAATCATTTAATTCAAATAGGATTTTGTGTATATTATAAGTATATGTATGTGTCTATGAATATTAAACTTAAACTTTCAATCTGTTTTCTTCTTAAGTGACTAGCTTGCTAGCAGTAGGTCACAGTGACTCTGTATGGATATGGTGGCCAACAGCAACAATTAAAGAGGCAGAAAAAGAAAGAGCAGAACAAGTAGAAAGAAATAAGAAAAATATATATGTGGCACCATTATGTAACATACTGTTCTTCCTACAACAGCAAACTGCTCACTGCCCTAAACCAGTTACAAAATAAATATAGTCAAATTATAGTCATAGTGTTACATAGCTAGTATCGTCTTGGGCTCTAAACCCCGGTAAAAAGGAGAAAAAAGCCAGGGGTCACTTTTGACACCGAAGTGTGCTCAAAAGGCCAGCATACATACTGATTTTATAAAAGGTCCATAGTTGGTGTGTGCCTGCCACATGTATACATATATATATTTACACATATACACCCACACACACTCTCCACACACTCACACAGGCTTGTGATTTCTGTTTGATCCATTCATTTTCTTCTGTACTGCACATAAGATTATAATTCCATCAGAAAAGTAACGGAAAAGTGATTGAAAATTCACCTTTAATGAATTGAATCTTCTCCGCTTTAAGTCTATATATATATTTATATATAAAAGCATCATTTAAGACCCCTACACTGCTATCTGTCTCTTTTGAAGAAAATTCTCTATATCATAAAACTGGGAGACAGCAGTCCTCATACTGTGAACACTTAGATGAGTCTATGACTCATTAAGTTACCTCAAAAAGACAGTACACCATAGTAGGTGATAATGCATACAGTAAAAGCATCCTGCGATGGCACAATGCTGTGAGATGAGCTTCTTCAAAAATGTTGCATTTCAAAGCCTAAAAGGTTCAACAGGTCTGTGTGAAATGTACTGTCAGGAAAGCAGAAAGTGCTTGTGTAAAATGTACATGTCTTTATCAACAAACCAAAATGTGAAGTAAATATATAAATCATGTTTTGGCAAGTGACTTCCAGAGTGGAGAAATAAGAGCAAGATGACTTATTAGAAAGCAATCAGACAGTAAGAAAGGCAAACCCCTGTGTGGTGGAGACCCAGCAGTGAGCCCCTTCATACAGTAGTGTCGATGGGAACCAGGCAGCCACACAGTTTGGCACAGCTCAGGCACGGACAAGTGGGCTGTGCATGCATTTATCCCTCACACCACATCCACAGTGGCTCTAGGCAAGTGCTGTCTCCACAAGCAGTTTGTCAAAGTTACAGTGATACCAGCCTACACAAGTGTGTAGGATTTGGAGTACGCTCCTGAGCCCCCATCACGTCCATCTCGCTCGTCACGCCTGTCTCGTTCATCACGTCTGTCCCGACCATCTCGACCATCTCTTTGTTTCTGCAGTCTGCCCAAACCTGAAGAACTGCTCTCCAGGAGAGAGTCTCTAGATCCTCCCATTTTTGAAGAAGGTCCCCCCATGGCCCCTGCTGCTCCTCCCGCAGAGGCTGAGGCTGAGGCAGCTGCAGCAGAGCTCTGGGCTGATGCTGCTGAAGAGCTAGGCATAGTGAGAGTCCTCTGAGGAAGTGTGGAGCTACTGGAGCTGGCCGACATCGCTCCACTTGCCCCTGCACCTCCTGTCACTCCAGAGGAAACCCCAGAGGAGGATAGGCCAGAATGGCCCATGGTCAGGGACTGCTTTGAGTCCATAGTCATATGACGGCCCTGGAGGTATCGCTGGGCCAGGCCACGAATGGAGGCTTCACGTGGTGGGACCACGGGACAGGGGTCATGATGCTCTGACTGCTTTCTGAAGAAAGGGTCTGACTTCATGTAGAGGGGTAGATTGCAGTAGTCACCTGTTACATAACATGTTTAATGTAAGTTATGCAGTATGCTATTTAATTTGATTGCTAAAAAGATTACAATGCAACTTTTCAGGTGGAGGGTCTGCTGCTAGCCTGGCCCCATGAACTACACAGCAATAACATGACTTTAAACTGACTTTTAGCTTGGCTATCCCCGCGGAGACTAGCAGAAGGTGCCACCAGGCACAAGTTATCTGACATTAAGCAAGTATTCACAGCACAAATACATTTGTTAAACAAATATATTCTAGGAAGCTTGATTTAATGTCCTACTAACATCCAATATTGTCTTCAGGTGGTGAAGTGGACCCTTAATCACACATGTTCTAAAGTCCATCCTCACATCAATAAGTCACTAAGAAAATGAAAGAGAAAGTTTCATGACAGGTGAACTTACTTTTTGCACGGTGTGGTATGGGCACAGCTACATTCTTGCCACGGTCGTAGTCCTGGGGCTTAGGCGGTGAGGCAGTGAAACGGCAAATACCGGGTTCTGATGGTGTGCTCATAGATGTCATACTGTCTGCGTTGTCATTGGTTCCTGTTGTCATTTGGTCAGATGAGCTGTCAGAAATGAAACACTCCGTGATCTCAAATTTGGCATGCTGTAGGTGTTCTTCCAGCTTGGCATGCTCATAAGCTCTCGCCAGCTCCTCATAGGTAGAAGAGGCACTCTCTGTAGACACCATGCTGTTTCGACCCTTATCTGTCAATGACAGAAAAGACAAAGTAAACTCAGTGTCCAATGTGATGTTGGCTGGAAGAGTCTGTGTGGATGTGCCAACCTGTGTCCTGTGAGAGGCTGGCACTGTAGCTGTCACTTTCAGTCACAGTGATGCCGTGCTGAGAGCCGACTGTGCGCCAGTCTGAGGTGAGAGTACGAGCTGGTGTCGAGGCCTGGCACTTGGTCAGAGTCCACTGACTCGAGTAACGGTTTCTAATGCTGTGGGCTGACTTAACGCTCTTTCGTGACACTGGATCTGTTAAAAGATGAAAATTGTGTACAATCCAATCAATGTGCAAAATGATAGTAGTAAAAATCACGCAGCATATTTTAATGAATTTGCATTAATATACATGATTCAATAAGTAATATCCTAAACACAAGACTATACAGAAGGAAGACAGCAAAACAGACTTACTAGTCCCAGGACGGATATCTGACATATCGATCAAGGGGCCGGTGTTCTGTATGAGAGCCTGGTGGTGGACTGACACCCCTGCGCAAAAACTCTGAGGATTTCCAGTCTGGTTAAACTCAGTATCCGTCACAGGGATAGTAGCTTTGTCGTCACCTACCACACAAAAAAAAAAAATAAATTACACATTGAGAACAAGTCTAGGGCTATAAGTCTAAAGTCATTTAGTCAAAATGGTTGATTGATGGTGTCTAAGTCAGTACTTGAAAGAACAAAATTACAGTAAAAAGCCGGAAAAAAAAAGAAATGGAAGAAGGTAGCTAGGGCATTGGTAGTGAATCAAAAGCACAGAATCTGGAACATTCTTCCAGAATGAAGTTTCTTTTTAACTATAGAACTTGTGTTTGCACCTGTGTCCCTAATAATAACAATAATAAAGTGTGAGTCTATAAAAATCAAAGGCATGTGCCAAACTCGAGGTTACAGTACAAAGTATTGACCTAAACTTTCCTGGCAGTACAAATACTTTATTATTATATACAAGCATATACAAATTAACTGCTTAAAGATCACATTATGTAATGTTTTTTGTTTGAATTTTTTTCCTGAAATTCTATCTCTCATGGTAGAAGCGCTCTGTGGCAAAACCTACAGATCTCTTTCATTTTTTTAAGGAGACAACCTGATGGGTGTATAAATACTTGTTTACCCCACTGTATATACAGCCAAGTAATAATTGATGTAGTGAGCATGACTTTAGTTGACCAATAATTAATTTCCTAACAACTTACACAAGTCTTTATTTCTTTAATGATAAAGCCTGGCATGTTTAAAACACTTCACTGAAAGTGCACAAACACATCATAGAGTCTCTCTCTCATCTCACCAATTTGCTTGATGCCCTCTTTGTCCTCAATCAGCAGCTGCACTCTGGGGATGTCAATGTGTAGACGAGGGCCTTGTGGAGGCCCCTTCACTGGTGTGTCAAAGCTGCGGTTGTTTTTACTGCTTCACAAAAAAAAACATATAGGCCAGTATTTAAGAAAAGGGTATATAAAAATACAACAGTTATACAAGTAAAAAACACAAACCTGATTAACATCTCTGCTAAGCTTTTGGCATCTGAGAACAAAATACAAAAAAGTTAGCCATATAAAATGTCAATGCAATTTTTTTTCTCCTCGTTTTAGATTTTCTCACCTCTCAGCCTCTTAAGTCTTTTCTCTTTACGTTTTTTTCTAATTATGAATAGCAATGCAATGCCCAAAGTTAGTAAAATCACCGGACATCCAATGGAAAACAACTTTTTTACATCATCATTCTTTTCTAGGGGGGACTTGATTGGCGGGATTGTACCTAAAGAACGCACACATTATCAAAAAGACAAATGGATCAATCCAAAATACATAGTATTAATTAGTATTAATTATTAAGAGTTAATTGAGTATAGAGCTGTGGAGAAGTTGTGGGTGAAAACGAGCAATTTGTTACAATGAAAGGAAACAATTTTAACATGGTCAAAAGTTCATAAATGTTTATTTCACATAACATCCATTCAAATCCGCATGAATCCAAAACCTACTTCCATCATAGTCCAGAGTGGCAAACTGCGAGCTTTGGTTCCCACATCCCGCACTGTTGCATGCTTTCATCTTCAGTTCATACCAGGTGGCCTCACGCAGCTCCGCCAAAAACACATCTGTGGTGGCATTGGTTCTGACGCTCTGCCAAGACCACGTACCTGCAAAAGACAAGGAAAGTGAAGGCCACTGCTTTATGAACCAGTTTGAGCTTTCTTATGCTGCTTAATACCTTTTGGTCGAAACTCCAGTGTTACTATAGTGATGGGGCAGCCTCCACTCGCCCAGCCTTGAAGGTTAAGGCGCGCATGACTTGAGTTGATGTGGGTAAAAACTGGCTGGTCTTTGTTGAATTGAGGTTCTGTCAAAAAATAATAATAGGCAATATGCCAATTAAATTTAATTAAAATACCTAAACTAAGGTTTGAGGTTTCTTACCTCTGCCGTGGGTCTTGGCCTCTATGATCTCACTGATGCGTCCAGCTCCTACGCTGTTTTTGGCAGCAAGTTTCACTTTGTACCAGGTTCCACAGCGCAGATTGTCTAATTTGAATGAACGCTCAGTGGAACTTATAAATACATCCTTCCATTCTTCTGTGTTGTCAACTGAGTACTGCAGCACGAAGCCTGCACAATGAAAAAAATAACTTGAATAGTTCTTGGCCAGTAGATGTCAGTACTCGAGCATGTTTTGAGCCTGGGATCATTTGAGAATGCTGTTTCTCTGAATCTATATAGCTCCATTACTTACTTACAAATCTAAAATCTGAGATGATGCTGAGCATCTATGCCAGGTGTCACTATAACAAAATATTATTCACATATTTGTAAAACAAACACTTTTAAATAGGCTATTTTGACCGTTTATTGTGATAAATATTAGGACAACAAGCAATGGCACATGTTCCAGAACCAAGTCAGAGAAAATATAAAGAGTAAAGAGTAACACCTCTCAAAAATGTGGCTGGGGCCACACTGTTTGAGGGCCGCATCTGGCTCCTAAGCCACAGTTTGCCCAGGTCTGATCTATGCAAATAGGTCTTTGCTTTATAGTCCTCAAAGACACTTGCAGTGAATCATCTTCCTTTGTGCATGTCTGTTTCTTTGGATACTTTAAACTTTTGTGAAAAATGGAGATTAAAAAAATATAGGACATATTTACCTCTGATAGAGCTTCCTCCATTGTCTCCGGGTATCCAGGCCAGTGTGATGGAGGAGGTGGATGTTGTGGACACAGTTAAACGAGGCTGATCTGGGGGAACTTTATATAATCCACCAATTATTACTTGTTTCAAGATATCTAGATAGTCTGTATTACCAAATTAATTTTAAAGCAGATATACGAGACCTACCTTGCACTACAAGGTTAACTAGGATAGTGTCAAATCCCAGAGTGTTAGTGGCAGTGCAGGTGTAGTAACCAGAGTCCTCAGCTTTGACTGAGCGCAGCACTAAGGTGCCATTGGCTAAGATGAATCTCTGTCCATCCAGGGCTAGTGGGATGGCCGTATCCTCACTAACACATACAGTCAGTTATAAATATTGAAAATATTGTTATTGTATATGTAACCGCAAACCCATATCTGTGAAATGTGTTTTACCTGTCTTTGGTCCATTTTATAGTAGGTGAGGGTTCTCCCACTGAGCTACAAGGTAATCGCACCTCTTTCATCCAAGGAGTGGTTACTGTTCCCCCGAAAGAAAGAATCTTGGCTGGAGCTGTGAGAAAAAGACAAGTACTGCTTTTAGAAGCAATTGTATGCTACAAAAATATAGAAAATTTACTCAGTTATTGACACCAACACAAAGACCAGGAAAAGGATAATAGAAAGTCTTAATCATTTAATTTGATTTCGCCAAAATAAATGGTTTTCAAATCCAATAAGCGGTGGAAGTTTGACTGCGTTAGAATCAATACAACAATGTGATGGTTGATTTGTAATGCATGTATTGATTAATTTTCCGTTTAGAATTCTGTCAGTAAATAGGATTTACAAGAAGGGAAAAGCACAACATATTTCCTGTGATTCACAGTTAGTGGAACAGATATGTGAGTGTGAATTTGTCACTGTCCATCAGAGAACAGAATAAAAAAATAAAACTGCACAAATATGTGTACAGAGGACTTTAAAAAATACCCACTCACTCACTTCCCAACCCGCCCTCACAGACATGCTTTTCAGACTGGGAGTCTTAATGCCAGCGCTCTAGTGCACTTATGTTAAGGTTGAATGAAGTATTGAGAGGGCAGGCCTGGAGGACACTTCCTTTTACAGCATTCAGCCATAAAAATACATGTGTGCGCTGCAACAGTGGTAAAAAGAAAAAAGGAGAACGCAGAAAAGTACACAGTTCGATGCTGTCTTTTAATCCAATTGATTTAACTGCCCCTTTCATGTCCCTAAACCGTATGCCTCTCTATTATTCAAGTCTGGTGAAGTCATGCATTTTCTCTCTTCTCTTTCAATCTGCCATCCTCTCTCGTGTTTTCTTATCACTTGACTTGTTAAGACTATTCTATATATGGTGGCCTCTGAACCTTCAAATCAGTAAGGTTCATGACTTGAAATGTTCACAGAGAGATAAAAAGATAAACACGATGATGCCTCTGTATTCATTTTTATCAGTCTATATATACGAGCAATGCAAAAGCTGATTATTTGTATCCTTACATTTGGCAGCTGGCTCCACTGTGACCTTATCACTAATGTTTCCACGTCCGGCTGTGTTGACGGCTGCAGCCCAAATCTGATACTGTTGGCGATGGTTCAGGTGTTGGATACGGTAAGAAAGTAACTCTGGGTTGGCTTCATATTCACTGGGAAGCTGTGAAAACAATTACAAAAAAGTGAAGTAGAACAAATTATAGTTAAATCATTATGTAGTTCCCTATGTCAAATCATATGCAAGTGATTAGTTCATATATAGACTATTGTGCATAACAACAACATGGTAACATATTAAAAAAGGACTACTTATTAAACTATTTAAAGCAAGGTGGCAATAAGCACTAGTTATTTCCTTATAAGCATATATAAGGCATTAGCAAGCATCTACATTTTGATTATGGAAAACCGATTAAAAACTAACTTATCACTGCACTTGCAGAGATTTTGTACATGGCTTTATTTATGGTTTATTACTATTCACATGATATAAGAAACCATTGTAATAAGTGCAAATCTCAGTTACTAGTGTCTGTAAATGTCTAATAAATAGTCTACTGAGGCAGCAATATTAAATAAATATTAAACAACTGAAATGTGTAAACCATTCAATATGACCTTAAGTATGTAAATTTCAATGTTGAGTTGTATAATCCAAATGTATTCAAACATACAAAATAATGGAAGAGAAATAACATCTTGAATTCAGCTCATCACCTTCAGAATATGCTTTGTGACCCTCTTGTCCTAGTCTGCACTTTGGGAACATTACAAAAAACAGTTTGATGGGCCTGGTGTGAGCAACAAACTAAACAACCTCAACTCTATTACTTCCTAAGTGAGGCTGTAGAGGTAACATGACAAACGCCTGTAAAACAGTGTTGAAGAGGTCAAGTGGAAAACACATTTCTCCTCTTTTCTTTTCCCCAGGGACAACGAAACAATACACAAGACATGAGTACACAATGGAAACACTGAGTCACTAACCGATATCATGAACAGTCACACACTTAATGGGATCTGATCTACATGTCGGCAGTTGGGAGAAGAATAGAGGCGGAGGACTGAAACAGACTCGTGCAATTTCTGACATGTTCAGAAGTAGATGGTCATGATCTTATTGTAGTGACACAAAACAGCACATAGCAGATGACCTGGAGGGAAGAGTGTAATTGCACTGAGTTTAACCCAGCCGTGTGTCAACAGCCAAACACATTAGCATCAGTGCTCCACAAACCACTGGTTCTTTCTGTGTGAATCAGATTGACATTTTTTTTTATTATTTGCATGCATTAAACACAGTAGATAACATTTCTGACCAATTAATTATTAGTGCTGTTGGAAGCATAAGACAATTTGGAATAGTAGCAAAAGTAAGCTTGTATTGTCATTCAGTTTTATTCTGTCTCAAGCAGTAGATTCCTTTTTGTGCAGATAGATCCCTACATTCATGCTGTTTTTCAAATTTATGTAGACTGTCAAGCAGAAATCCACAATTTTTTTTTTCTTACTTCCTTTTTTCTGTTCATCATTCTACTTGTGTATATTTGTCTCTCTCTCGTCTACACTGCACTGCATCATGCTTGCTTTCTCATTCTGGCATCACTCTCCATTTCGCTTCTCCAGCTGCCTATGCCCCTCCACATTCCTTGTCATGTGTGGGCCTTTCCACCAATACCGCTTTAAATCTTCACTGTGCATATCCACGCCCCAAATCTATGTAAATGCCGCTTTTCCTTCCTTCTCTGTCTCCTCCACTGCAGTCAGAGGTTGGATGAAGGAAGGAAGATGGTGGAGGGATGGATGGATATGAATGGATGAATGGGTGGGTGACTAGATGTTGATGTGACAGAAAGTGGTACATCTGCGTGTGTGTGTGTGTGCGTGTGTGTGTACGTTGTGTGTGTGCTTTAACGGATATTAAAATATTCCTCCTGTGTGGAGATAGTGGTGATCCAGGGAACGATAGAGCAAGATAATGAAAAGAGGAACAAAAGTACTCCCTGCGCTGTGTGCCCGACCCCCCCATCCCTCCTTCCTTCTCTCCAGTCGCACTCATTTACATAGTAATCATCCCCAACTCTGCATGGGGCTTTAGAGAGGAAAAAGAGAGAACAGGAGATAGATGGGCTGATAGATAGGTAAAGTGTCAATGATGGCGACTAAGGAGGAGAGTGCTGGTATATTTTTAGAGGTACACTAAAATGGTGCATTCGTGTCAGCTAGTTTTTAAGCAGTTATGCTAGTGCTCTACATTTACTGTTCCTGAAATTATTCTGACATAATACATGAGCTGGTAAATGCATTCCTATCTGAATATATGGGCTCATACATCTAGTGTGAATGTCCGCCAGTGTTCATGTGAGCATGTAGTGCAGTCGGTTTGTTTTCTGCCCTCGTTGATGAATAGATGAGGTTGTCCTGGCAACGTGATGAGACGCAGATATGCAAATTAGACTGGAGGGTGAGCTTGCACACACACTGCGGTATGAGGAGAGCTCATTTTACACACATGTCTCGCAGAGACTGCAGCACTAGACCACACATTTTACAACCACACCAATATACAGCTCCCACCAAATCAAATTTACCTGGAACATTTTACACACTTTAGAATAATGTTTGCTGCAGAGGAAGACATTAACACTCCATTTTAGGAGCCATCTTTGAACGGCCCTCTCTCTACTTAGCCAGTAACTCCTCACACCCCTCTAGAATCTCACCGGTTGGCCCGACCCAGGGCTGGTGCAGTAGATGGTGTACTTGCGGATGATTCCATTAGGCTTGTGAGGGGGAATCCAGGAGACTATAACACTATTGGCATTTATGGGCACAGCTTTAATACCAGCCGGAGGTCCAGGGTCTAAACACACACACACACACAAAAAAAGAGAGAAACAATGGCTGTAAATTTTCGCTGGATATGCTGTGTGCATAGACACATTCTCGCTCACACTATTAGCTTTAATTCTTGTACTTGCGGATTATAAATAATACATTTATCACAAAAATGTAAAGCATTCAATTAATAAAAAATACACAAAGAAAACACCTTTCTAATACTTAGGCCAGAGGGGGCAACATAATAACGGCATAATAGCAGCATGTGAAGTGGTAGTTTGCACAATTTCACTGCACACACTTCCATATGGTTAAGATTGAGGACAAACAATGAGCTGGAAAGCGTTGAACATATGTGATAAAATCGCCCCTGGACAGAACGTCAGCTTGAATTAAGAAAAGAGGCACCAAACTACACACAATACTGGCTGGATGAAAATAATACCTTACTCTACATCCGCACACTACTAATAGGCAGTTTTTACCACTAAGTCATTTCTTAAATAGCATGCCTTGTATTTATTAATATACATGTGAATTGTGTGCACAGAAAGTCAGGTGGCGTGTTTATTTTTAAAAAGCTAACAAAACATGTTCATTACCTGTTAAGTTGATTTAGGGGTTTCACTACCTCAGTCTAAAATGAAAGTAATACTATAATATCAGGCAGTGAGCAGGGAGTTAACATTGGTTTCTCTGACATGCTGAAGAGAATATTTCACCAAAAGACCAAAGTGTGTTATTAAAGAGACACGTTTGTTTGTCAATGCTAATGTTAAAGCTTATAATTTGAAAATAAGCAGTGTACATGCATACAGTCATTTAGCTGCGAGCTTGTAAAGTGGGATGTAAATTCATGCATATTATTTTTGATATAGAAATAAACACTTCAAGTCATCCTGAGAACAATCCTTCAGTCTTGGATTATAAATAAAAATATTTTTCTTTGATTGTTCACGATTAAAAATGTTCAGACCAAAAACTAAATTGTATGGTGAACAGGTACTATTAAAATAAACACATTTAACGGTTGTTTAAAATTTTGTTTCTTTGGGTTAAATCACCAAGCCTATCTACTGGACCAGTTTTATACAGTACAATCCCCAGTTTAGTTTTTGGCATGTACATTTTTTGTCATTCTAAATTCATTACATCTAGCTTCTGGAAATCTCCAATTGTAGATTTAAGAAGTGTGGCGGCTCAGGTCTCCTGACCGTAACGGAATAAAGGGCTTTTCTCTAATGACACTTAGAATTTCTGGCCCTGCATCCTTTTCCCCCTCTTCTGTATATCTTATCTATCTCCAGACATTTGCCTCCTCCATTGCCTGGCCTCGGGGAAGGAGAGGCGGATACGGATGTAATCCTCCTCTCGTCAGTGTAAGCACAAAATTAATTCTTTGTGAGGCACAAAGAATTAATCCCTCTTCTTGTGTGGGGTGCCAGGCTAAATGTGCCTGTAAACAATGGTTCAAAAATGTACCTTCGTTCGTAGATATGTAGAACACACTTAACCCTTACCTACATGCACACACACAACCTCACATTCTGCCTTCTTAATTCCCATTAGTGCTGGTAATGGCACATCACTGAACAAAGAGGTTTAATCAGCTGCCTCAGCCAAATACCCCTTAAAGCCCCTGTTTTTCCCATAATGCAACAAGACAAAGAACAAAAGTCTCACATGTTCAAAATATATGCAAATTTTAAGTAGATCAATGTCACACAGCGTTGTAATTATGTTTGTTTGTTTTTTTCATTTATAGTTTGTCGTTATTTGGTTCTTCATGATGAAAAAGAATGGGGAGCTTGAGACTCCACAGTTTTGTATTTATTATTAGCTGTGTCTTAGTGTATATAATAGACTCACAATCTTCCCGGGTTTGTATGTAAAGGACATTGCTTCGGACTCCATCACCAGCCTGAGTATAGGCCAGGACCTGGATGCTGTAATTGGTGAACTTCTCTAGACGTTTAAGTTCCACTTGCTCTTGATGGTGGTAATATTTTGCATTTCACCCCACTCTGGGACACAGAAAGGACAAGATGCAGTTAGCACAAAAGAGAAGTTTAGCAAGTCATTTTAAAGAAAAGTTTGGTTACTTAACCAACCTCCATCCGGAAACACAGCCCAGAAGACAACGCGATATCCCTTGAGCACCCCATGAAGAGTCAGTCTGGGAGGCTCAGCCCAAGTGATGACAGCCTCGTCAGATGTGACTGAGATGGCCCGCACATTCTGAGGGGGCTGGCTGGGCACTGTGGAAGTCAAGTGTTTATATTAATAGTAACAAAACACATTTTTAAAGGTGAACTTGAATATGATCTAATGTAAAAAGTCTTTAAGCATGAACATCAGAGAAGGTTTGAAAGGAAAAGTAATAACAATAATTAAAAAAGAAAAGAAATAAAAATGGTAACAGTGAACACAAAAACACAATTTGTTTTAACGAGACAGTTTTGGTGCATTTGATTGCATATTGGTGAATTCTCAAAAATACCATCAAATCATCTCTGCTCTTATGTTAAATATATATAAGCCCTTTTGAAAGCCGGCATCTAATTTCCATATCAAACATGAGCTAACTAAACAGGCTAGTGATAAAAAGCCCTGTGGTCCGCACGATCCATATAGGGCCATCTCTAAGCCACCAAATCTGTGCAGTGACAATCTCTTCTCTGTCCCAGCAGATCCAGGTGTCTCCTCTATAGCCACTGCTGACCATTAGTCTTTAAAGGCGTGAATAACACACACTGTTGAGGTTGAACAGAAGTCAACTTGTGAGAGGTGGCGGAGCAGGAAGAGAGGAAGAGAGTGAACTCAAAGAGGGAGCAATGAAAGCGCTGGATCGGGCCAAGTCCACCAGGGAATTTCTCTGCAGCTGGTGATGGCAGAGAAGGTGGGTGGAAGGGAGGGGAGACAGAGAAGGATTAGAAATGCAACAGGGTTTTGCATGAATAGAGCTATTCCTTAAAGCCTAAGTAATTAGACAAAACAGACCTTAATTTTCAGCAACACCTAAAAGACAAAAGCCTTAATAGCTAGAGCATGCAGCTTCCAACGATTCACAATTAAGGACTGGATTATTGCAGCGTGGGAAATAATACAGAGTGTACAAGTACATCATAAAATAAGACAACCCTAAACACATCTGAGAGCTGACAGTCAGTCAGACATGATGTCCAAATTCTTGTTTGAAAATGGGTACTAGGTAAGTGATAAAATACACAAACAAAATCCCTTATGACTATGTCAATTGTGTTCATTTTAATTGTGTGTTTTGTGTGAATAGTGAATGCAAAAAAATGGAGCCCTGCCTGATTATATAAAGATAGTGATAGATTTGCACGATGACTAGAGAAAAGAGAGAGAGATGGGCAGGGAAGAAGGGAGGATGACAGGAAGGGAGTTAAAAGCATGGGGAGCAAGGGAAGGGCAGAAAAAGATGAAAAGAGAGAGTAGAGAGACAATGCACTCAGCTGTGGATAATTACAGCAGGAAGCTAGCAGACACAGAGACAAGCTAATTATAATTATTTTTAGTATGCTTGTTGTTATCACTATTATCATAATGGCCATCAATATCACTGTCGCCACGGTTACAGCCACAAGGAAAACTGGAGGGCTCGGTTTGCTCTGGTCCAATGGGACTAACCAACTGTTCACAGGATAGACTGTGCTGTATGGTTAACACAAGGATTATTTGGTGCAGAAAACATCAAACAGTAAAATTTCGAAAAAGAAAGAAGAAAAGAAATGAAAAAAAAAGAAAAGAAAGAAAGAAAAAAAAAAGAAAGAAAGAAAACACATGAACTGTTGCTAGGCTTCAACATCATTTCTAAGAAAAATTAATTTGAACTAACCTGTATTCAATTGGGACAATACCATTATGCCAATGTTGTGGTAAAAACACATCTGACTGACCTAATTCATATAAACACAACTACTCTACAAACAAGCACGGATTTGACACGAGTTTTGTCATTTTTTATTTGACTCTCATAAGTCATAAGCTGTCTTTACTAATTTTTTATAGTTTTTGTTATTGCAGTAAACTCTATTCCACAATATCAACTTTTCTCACCATCTTCCAGTGTTGTTGCGTTTATCTCGGTGCTAGAAGGCCCCGTCCCAGCTCTGTTGAAAGCCTGGACAACCACACCATACTGGGCAAACTTCTTTAGGTTGTCCAGAGTGTAGACCTCACTGTCCCCCGTAGCCTTCATTTCAACAATGCTGTACTGACCATTGCTGCCTGGGCCGTTTTCCCTGTAACCAATCTGGTAACCCCGGATCACCCCATTCTGAAGCTCTTTTCTAGGAGCCTGACAAACACAAGATTACGTAAGAATACTTACTTTATTAAGAAAAATGTATTAAATAAATAATGAAGTTCAACCTTCCAAGTGACTCTGATACTCTGAGAAGTCACAGGTTGTAGCATTACATCCATTGGGGGACCATCTGGTTCTATAAAGTATAAATCCAAAGATGACATTTTATGTTTCAGTATCTTTAAACAGCAAAACTCGTAATTATAAAAGCCAGTGTGATCTTTAGTACATGTTACTTACGTGCTTCGTCTGTGCTGATGGTGAGCTCTTTACTTGTCTCACTTTTGCCTATGGTGTTGTAGGAATACATGCGAATACTATAGACAGAAGCAGGGTGGAGATCCACAATGTTGGCTTGATTATTTGTGGGAGAGATGTTTCGAGTTGCATGTTTTAGCTCCCAGGAATCTGATACACAAAAAATAAGGCTTGATAAATTAAGAGCTTACTGAATGCTCAAAAATTCTCTTCACATTTCTCACAAACCTGTTTTATTCTTGTACTCAATGTCATAGGAAGTAATAGGACTGTTTCCGTCAAATCTCTGTGTCCAGCGAAGGTTCATGCTACGATCCTTGACTTCTCGTACCTCTATCTCAGGAGGATCTGGTGGCTCTGAATATTTCAAAGAGAGGGACAAAGGTGAAGTTTGATGTTGCAACAAAACACTATTTGGCAAAAAGACACGCTACACGTCACAGACAAGTTACCTTGCACTGTTAGCTGAATGAGCCCTCGTCCTTCTCCGTAAGAATTGATGGCATGACAAGAGAAGAAGACAGAGTCCTCACGCTCTGCTGGCTTTAGCTGAGGGAAGAAAAGACACAATTTTATGTGTGCAGGTGAATTGCAGAAATGCATATAAAAGATATTCAGAGTTTTTATGTGCAAATCAAAAGAGATATTCGGCAGGCATTCAATGGCGCCAAGAGGCAATTTCAACATTTTATTGAACATGGGAAAATAGACATAGAGCGCTGTTTTGTCATGTTTGCATTACATCTGACCATGTCTCTGCCAGCACATAAGGCTCAGACAATGCACAAAGAAAAGCAAAAAGCAAATCGAAGGGTATCTATTTGCTAGAACATGTATAGATACTGCTGTCTGATTTCATTAGGTGAATACTCCAATACGTGTATCTTACCTTGAGAGTGGACAGCACCTCGTCCGTCTTCTCATTGGGGCTGGTAGTGATAGAATATCGGGGGTTGCGGTCCGGGTCAATGACTGTGTCGCCCCTCTCCCAGCGAATAATGATAGGCCACTCTCCCCTGGCAGTGCAGTTCAGCTCCTTTAGGTGACCCTTTTTGGCCATAGTAGTGTTGGGGTGACTGGTAATCATTGCTGGAACTGCAACAAGAAGTAAAGAGGGAGTACATATTAAAAGGGAAGCTAACTTTTAAATTCAATAAAGAAAAGTAGCTGGCAGTTAAAAGGTGGAATTTGCAGTGGCCAAGTTTCGATGTAGTGGCGTAATGAAGAGCTATGGTCAATGAGGGAAAGTCAATAGACCTCCTCTCGCATTCTCCAATAGTTAACAGTGAGGTTTAGGTGAATAAAGAGACAAAACGATAGACCCTTTCGTGTACACTCTATAGACATAATCACATACGTGTTCAATCTTCTACACACATACACACGCCCACATTAGCGAACACACAGACACACAATATTGATCTGAGGAGGTTCTGCTGTTTTGTTTTCATCACTTATTCATCCCACCCTCCCTCTTTCCGACCTCTCCACTATCTCCGCTGAGCAAAACAGACAGAATTGAGGGAAGCAGAAAAGAGGAACAGTTCAATCAATAAAACTAAGACCAGGAGAGGAATTAGACAGAGCGAGGAAGAGAGTGGTAGCTTGTTAAATCTACTACAGGCATTTTTTTTTTTTGCACGGACAGCATAACCTTATTCAGAAACATGAATTGTGTATTGCCATTCGGGTTGTTAAAGATAAAGCTGCAAATTCCTAAAATGTAAAATTGGCACGCCTTTTCTGGCTGCCATCAGAGCGGTGTAAATCACATAAAATCTGACTGGCTCTGTATGTAAATGCTTCTGGAAACACATGTTCTCAGTACATTACAGGGAGTGCTGCAGTGAGAAAGGGCTAAGTGAGGACATTGATTACAGATAATAATTAAGCTCCAAGTGTTTCAATGTCAGGAGATAAATCCCAAGAGTCAAAAGATCAATTGTTCTGTTGTTGGGTTTCAATCTATTACACAGAAAGTTCAGATTTATATCTGAGTGGACTATTGCACGCAAACAACCACAACTATATATTGATAGGTCTTTGATTTTCAACAAAAAAAGGTGACAGAAAAACTGAGGGACTTGTTTAACAGTACAAATCAGGTCCTCCCTTTTAGTGAACATTGAAAGATAACAGTATTGTGCAACAGATCATTGAGCTCTGCCACTGTGCTTTTGTTTACTTTTACCATAAATGTGTGCCAAAATGCACTGATGCCAAACACTTTGTCACTTTTGATGTTCGATCCCAAGTTTCATTCTTTATCCATAACGCTGGAACAAGTGCTTATTTCTTACCTATTGTAATGTGCTGCATGAAATAATATGTTGCCTGACTTCCTGTCACATACTACTCAAGTGACTTTGTCTCTTTGGTGCCATCCACATTGTACTGGTATGCAAGTTAGACTCACTCTTGACTGTGAGGACCATGCTCTTGCTGATGTCCGAGCCCACACCATTGGAGGCCTGACAGAGGTAGAAGCCCCGGTCTTCTTCAAGCACATGTCTGATAAGCAGAGAGCCATTACTCATTAGCTGGATACGACCCGTCAGAGGCACAGGGTGGTACTGCTGTGGGTTTCCTATGCCAGCTGAGGAGAAAAAAAAGACAGTAGCGATGTCAAAATGTTACAGAATTATTATTAAATTACATACATTATTTTTATCTATTAAAGGGTTAGGGGAAAATGATGTACCTTGTGCACCTTTAGCATGTTTCCACATAACATTTGGTGGAGGGTATCCATCCACTGAACAATTTAAGATCTCTGCTTTTCCATAGATTCCATCCTGGTTATTTGGCTGCACCACAAATCGAGGTGGCACTGGAAATATGTCAAAAAGATTGCCTTTTCTTTTGAATTCCATTTCAATGAAAAATGTTGCAAAACGTTTCACAAAGTCAATTCATTGAGACTGCCTATTTTAAATTTCAAGGTAACATTACTATTACAACTACTACAGCTTTTCAAAAGGACGAGACGCATAATACCTTCAGTAACTCGAAGGGAGAGCTTTTACTACATTTAAAATGATGTGTTGAGGGTTTATTCAATTACAGTCAAAGCACATGGCCTTAGTGATTAAAAGTAAAGATTTCATTTCAAAGCATTTGAAATCTGCATTTGCGTGTCTATGCTAACCTTTGTGCAAAGAAAAATAGGCTCTCCATGAGGTGCTTTAACATTAATCTTTTGACCTTTCGTTCTTACCTGTGACTGTAAGCTGCCGTTCTGTGCTCACAGTAGCAGCGTCGTTACTTGCTATGCAGGTGTAGTTGCCATTGTGTTTAAGTGACACTTTGGATATCTGTAGGGAACTCATAAACTCCTTGGTATCAATGGTGATACCAGAGGAAGGAACAATTCCTGTCCATCCTTTCTCCAAGTGATGCGGATGGGCATGTCTCCAGAAGCTACCACGCAGGCAATGTACATCAGTTTACCAATGGAGGTTGGAGGAAAGTCAAAGGCTGGATCAGAGGTGGAACTGTGAGATGAAGGCAAACACAGGGTAAGTAGAGGAAATGGAACAAGCAAAATTATGATAGTGACAACTTTCTCAGTTATTACAACTATTTTAGCTTTTGACTAAATAATATTTCATTCATTTTACATTCTAGCGAGTGTTAAATTCTAGTGCATTTTCAAATATAGCTTTAGTCAAAAAGAAATTGAAACAGGAGGACTACAATGCACATCAGAAACTGCTTTCTCTTTTATTTAATGTTACTATCGTTATCCTAAAACGTACATCGTTCAGTTGATGATCACAATTATCCGAATATGACAAATATGTATATATATATATATTTTTATATATATATATATATATATATATATATATATATATATATATATGTTTTTTTTTTTAATAAATAGGTAGTACATAGATTCAGACAAAAACGTTATGCAAATACCATCATTAATTAAGTTATTTAAGTAAAAATATACATTTTGCCTAATAAAGAAGCTTTATGTAAAGATAGGAAAGAAAAGTTAAAACAGATGAAAAATATTCAATAGATTGTTGTGAGAGTATGTGGAAATAGCAGAGAAGTGCTATAAAGCCTGAGGAAAAGAAACACTGCAAGTTCCATCTTTGTCTGAGTGAATGTTAAACCAGTCCTGTATTTGTTGGTCTGCCTGGAGGTGTTTTGTTTCAAGTCTTCCACTAAAGTCTGGACCCCTAAAGTGTGGAACGCTCTACAGCCTGGCCTAGCCCACTACCCACTTGGCAGCCTCTTCTGCCCCCTGCCAACCCCTCCACGCCATCCTACCATGCCCTGCGAAAGCCAGCCCATAATAGCTGCTCTAATTAGAGCCCCATCCACAGGGAGGAGAAGAGTTGCCATGGAGACCAGTGGAGGTGATGGCACCGGGTTGCAGAGGGTACAAGTGAGGGTGATGTTAGGGGGGTTAAAGCGGAGACATCTGGGGTATTTAATTTGGGCCTTGTTAAAATGCTTGCCATAAAATCAGAAAGACATGATAACATTCAAACAAATCCAGCACCGTAGTTTCAGCATATACAAGGCTTGTGCAACCCGCATGGAAATTTCATCAAAGTTCCCACAAATTATCAAATAAAATCAAATTTATCATCAACACATGCACCAGATCAAGCAGACATTTAATACAGCACAAACCAATACACGCTCAACTTAATATATGCTGTATAACACACATGCATATACACATTTTATACAACAGCACTTGTGCTCTATGTAATTACTGAGTGGTTGAAAAAGCAAACTGGGCTGCTCCGCCCCGTAATCAGAGGTTATTAGAGGGAATGCATACAGTCTTTTTACGCTCTCTCTCTGTGTTTCACCTCTCTTATTTCTCACTTAGTGCATTGTGATCACATTTTTTTAACTGTTCTGTATGGTTATTATGTTCATACAGTGTTAATTATGAGAACTAAATGCAATAGAATATTTAAAAATTATTTACCTCTAGGTTTTTGGTAACACATACCTTTGACTGTGACGTACACAGTCTGTTTGATGAACAGCTGAGGTTGGATTAGTACGCTGCATACATACGCCCCTTCATCCATTCCTTTTTGAACATCACTTAATTTGAGTGTCCATTTTCAAACACCACCTAGACACATTTTGGTAACAACCATTATACAAATGTTCATTAAACCTATTCGGTGTTTAGCTAACTAGAATATGTCGTCACATCTGTAGTGCCATAATGTAGGCCTACCTGGCGATGGTTATCAGGCAGAAGAAGACCCTCTTTATACCAGTTGATTGAGTAATAGGGATAGCCAATCACTCTACAGTTTATAAAAGTGTTTCTTCCAGCTACAGCTGTGATATTCTTCATAGGACGAATCCTTGGGGGTCCTGGTAAAGAAAAGAGACACAAAATAGACACAGTAGGAGAAGAGAGGAATGGCCAAAGAAAGGAGAAGAGGAGAACAACATTAGTGATTATTATTATGCACACTGTTTGGAAATGTAGCGAATATAAGGGAGGGGATTTGGGAGAGGTTAGGAAGTGGACAAGGTATAGAAAAAAAGAAAAAGAAAATAACTTTCTAATTTAAAAATACATCAAAACAAGCTTGTATTGTTATGGCAACTTCTCCAAACAACCTTCTCATCAATTATTTCTTGACATGCATGTGTCTTGCAATTTAAATTTAGTTTGGGGCAAGGTGTTTAACAGTAAAAGTCAAGTTAAATAGATGTGTAATTCTGAAGAAAACAACTCATGTCTTTGATATAAAACAGTAACAAAATGACTTATGTTTGACTAAAATGACAAAATGGTGGTTTGCCTCAGCACTGTTGGGTCAAATGCTAAGCCTTAGTAAGGAAGAAAAGTGATGAACTAAGATAGGTTTGGTGAAAGACCTAGAGATCACTTGAGACTTTTTCCTTGACCTTCTCTACTGTAAGGCAATCTCCTTTTTACCTTTACTTCTCACACTCTTCTTTCTTTTCTGTGTGCCAAGCTTTGAAGTCACAGCTCTGACAAGTCAAAGATGTATTATTCAGTAGCGCCGTCAGACAAACCCCCCACCCCCAATTCCAATGTGTCTATTAAACAATGAACACCTGTGCATTTCCACAACACAAGACAAGAATCACATTTCCAAAAGAGGATACCATGGTGTGAATCGGCTTTATCTTGTGTGGCAATGAGTGTCAAAACTGCCCATTTTTGTGCCAGTTTGCTAAATGTAAGGCCAAAGCTCTCAGGCAACTGTGCTCAGTCTCACTCCAACAATCATTTAGTCATGTCTGCTCAGAGCGGACCTGTATGTCAAAGCTTCACATCTCGCCAAAGTGAGGAGAAATAGAGAGAGTATGAGTGCGACATAGATAGAAGCGATAAACAGAGAGAAGGAGATTCGGTCCTGTCTATGAGTGTCACTCTTCATCCTTGTCATCCCCGCTGACACTGACATCACCAGTCCTGTCACCAGGGCTCACCATCAGCCTCCAGACACACAATAGCACTCCTCCACTGTGGACATTTGCACACTGGTTCAATTCTCATTCATCATTCAATCTGTGCTGGCCTGCTGCCCCTTCTCTAGATATTTTTTTCTTTGTTGGCTTTTCCATTATCTCATAACACTTGAACGAATGCTTTTTTTCTCCAAAAGCTTGTAAAGTTCAGTGGATTTGTAGTTACATTAGTTTTCTAAATACATCAATGATTTTCAGAGCCTTAACACACACACAAGAAAAGTAACACACCAAGCAACTATCGCTACACAAGATCATTTAAAAAGCACAGCATTAAAGAAACCACATTAGTCTTAGTCTTCGTCAAAAATAAAAAGAGTAACAGAAAATGATTAAATAAACAAGGCATGAGAACAAAAATTGAAGAAAGGTGTGAAACAGGGTTTGGGTGAGGGTAGGGGTTCGGCTCTAACAAGCCTTTGTAATACTAATATTGAAAAGTAGACAGGCACCTCTTACGTTTATGCGCGCTTGGTACTCGGCACTACCAGCCGAGTTTCGTGCGGCGCACCGATACACTCCTCCATCGCGGATCTGCGGGTTACTGACGTTGACGTGGCTCACAGTGCTGCCATCGGACATAGTGTACTGGCTGGTTCGCACCCTCAGCATGTCTCGTGCTACAGGTTCATCATCCAGAGTCCAGTAATAGTCGGCGGAGGCGCTCCTTTGGCAGTGCACCCTAAGGAGAAGGGTTCACCGGGTATGACCACCCGCTCACTGAAGGGGGAAACAATACGAGGAGTACCATCTAGAAGAGTCAAAATGATTATTTATTACCTTTTATGCCATGTATGTCCATACTTCTGTATTTGTATCTGTTTGTGTCCTCACCTTCCAGCAGTATAATAGAAAAGTCCTGGGCGGTTTGGACCTTGCGAGTAGCAAAACACTGATATGCGCCTGAATGTCTTTTCTGAGCAGCAGAAATAAAGAGGGTCTCATTGTGAGCCCCTTGAATAGAAAAGTGCTGATCAGGCAGAACAGGTTCTGTATTTCTGTACCACGATACAGTGTAGTGCGGTGAACCCTGGACAGCACAAGAAAGGATCACTGTGCTGCTAATGCCTGTCTTCAGGTTCTTGGGCGACAAGGTTACCCGCAGTGGCTCTACAGACAAAGAAAAACAGCAATGAAAGCACCGCAAACAATGGAGGAAAACATGTTTGATGTTTATTTTTTATGGCCAAGAAAAAATAAAATGAACACTTTTCATATTAGAGTGCATATTTACAGTACAATATATCTTGAGAAAAAAATATCTGCTTTGCTGTGGTTTGTGCAGAAGAAAACCCAGACAAGAAAGACAGAAAGGGTAGCAAATGTCAGTAAGCAATAAAGCAGCTGGTGTTAAGTGCTGGAGGCTGCTGAATGTCTGTGTGCTGTGTGTGTTTCTAGGGAGCATGAGTCTGTCAGCACAATGAATAAGACTGTGCTCTTAGACTGTATTTCACTTTCTCTGTCTGCCAGATGATTGTGTTTGTTTGTAGATTCTGTGTCACTGGACAGTCTGACCTGTCATACTTATCCTACAAGTAAAACATCTATCCTGTCCCCTTTGACCATTAAGGGTTCTCCTTATAGTTCATTGGTTTAGTTCATGCATTCTGCAGACAGTAGCGGATTCACTTGTATGATGAATGTGTTCTACACTTTATAAATACCTCTATTTGACACATACTGTCCTTGAAGGCAGAGATCATGTTTAACAGCAATATTATTATTATTATTATTATTATTATTATTATTATTATTATTATTATTATTATTATTATTATTATTATTATTATTATTATTATTATTATGTAAACTTCAGGCCAACTTGACACAGTTTGGTTCCGCGAACAGTTCCTCTGTTGACCCTTTCTGCCACTCCTGCTCCCTCTGCAGGGAGGGGGAGTGGCAGAGTGCTTCTCTACTTTGCATACCTGCTGGTGTCGCCATACAAAAAGTGGACAATGTCTTTGTGCACTTCTACAGGGCCTGTGCCAACGTGTCGTCTTACCGGTTGCCTTGTGTACATTTCCCATACACTTCCAAGTTTTATATTTTATTGTATTTTAGTTTACACTTTTGTTTTTGTAACCTTAGTTTCAGTTTCATCTTTTTGTACAATTCTATGATTCTATGGCACTTTCTCTCCATTGTTATGACTGTCAGCCAAGCTGTAATAATACATTTTCTCTTAAATAAAAAAAATAGAATAGGAATGGCAACTCAAATGAGAAACTCATATGAGGCTCATCCTGCTTTCTGAGATGCTTTAAAACTAAAAGTTCAAACACTGTATTCTTGTAATTAAAATAAATCAGCCAAAACAATATTTTAATTAAACACGTGTGTCTTGTATCTTAGTTGGTCAAACTACATATGAAGCTACGTACAATTTTTTTAGGTGGATATTGCAAGCTCTCAAAAGTATTTAGTATCTCTATGATCTGACAGGTGTTTAAACCCAAAGCAGAATTACGAGACACAATAACTATACAGTAAAGAGTAGCTCCTTATGCAAAAAGCAAAAGTTAAGTCATTATTCACTCAAAAGGCCTATCCTATTCTATATCCTTGTCTTTCTGCTTTATAACCACAGTATGATATAAAAACAACTAACAATAATCTTGGTTGACTGAACTCCATTTAACTGACTGAACGACTAAATGCCAACAGTACCACAAACATGTTTTGCTTCAATCAGACTACCCTCTCATATTGTCCATCACAATCTCTCTCATTGTCATCCATAACTATTTACCTATAACATTGAGACGACCTGTCACCTCTTTAGAGCCAAAACTGTTGGTGACCTCACAGATGTAGTTCCCACTGTCTTCAAGTCTCAAGTCCGAAATGGTGAGGCCTGTGATGCGCCGAGTCCAGCGGGAGTCTGCCGGTAATGGCCGTCCATCCTTCAGCCATCGAATGGTGGGGTTTGGATATCCAGATGCAATGCAGGGGAGCTCTACACTGTGCCCAATTTGCACCTCTCCAGATTGGAAGCTGTCAAGCACAGTTGGGGTGGACTCCGTAGGGTCTGAAAGGGGTATATGGTGTGTTAAACTCTAGTACTAACTAAATGCTTTAATCTTAGCTGTGTACAAAGAGTTTTCAAAATAAGAATCAAGCACAGAATCGTGAATAGGTTTCAAATCTTGCTTGAGTCAAATTTTATTCTTTACAGGATCAACACAATACAAAACAAAACAAAACAAATAATCTAATAATAATAAATTGTTGTGTTTGATAACCTGATACTGGTTGGAACAGTTGTAATGTACTGTGTCTGAATTATGCCAGTCTGTATATTAATTTATAAAACATAAAACATTTCTAGCATACTATAACAAATACAAGAAGTAAGAACATTTGTGACAACTATCCTTGAAGATAACTTTTAAGAATTCAATGCGTTTAAGCCTTTATATTTGGCGTTATAAAATACCGTTTTTAAAAGACCCTAAAACTACCATGCACCTGCAATATACAGTATTTAACAGTATTTTCTTGTAGAAACAATTATTTGGCCAAAACTTAACCCAATCTGTGTCATAGATTGTCGTTGGTAAACATAAAACTTAACTTGAATCTTGATGTTAACAGGTGTTCAAAGATTTACCCATGTGTACCCATTATAAAATTACAGGCCTCTCTCTTCTTTTTTGCACAATTGATGGGTGTCCAAATATTTTTTACCCCACTGTATGTGTACATAGTTGACAACCATTGGTATAATGCAGTGTGGCCTACCCATAACAGAGAGTCTGGCTCCATTGCTCTGACGGGTCTCTCCACTGTACTTGTGCTTAGTGATGCAGCGGTAGGTGGACAGAGCATCTTCCTTTTGTACTTCTGAGATATACAGAGCACCATATGAGGTCAGGAAAAAACGGTTACCTGAGGATAGACAAGGAGAGAAGGGGAAAGATCGTATTAGGTACTGCATTTGGTTAGCAAATAAGAAGTATTTGCATTATGCGTTGTTCCCAGATTTATTTGCATGTGTGTGAGAGCTGTGGCACTTTGATTTGAAATACACATTTGAGCATGTTGTGATTTATCACAGATCATGTATTTGATCTAACTACAACTTATACAAACCTATAGTCATAGTTTTTATTGAGTTTTTATGGATTCTCGGAAGCTACACGTTCCAAGATAACAAAAAACTATTTCCTACGCTGTCCTTTGATAAACTATAGATTGCGTGTGAAAACTGTTGTCAAGTGAGGCATACTAGATGTGTGCTCTCGAGAGTACACCGAGCACTATATCATCTATAAGGCCCACCTGAGGAATCACAGATAGTTACACTGGCTTCTTAAGAGCAAAAATGTGAAACTCAACATAGGAAAGGCAATATCTTTAGAAAAAGCCAAGCACTACACTTAACTGAACACATAGAAGCTTTTAATACACTTTTCACCATCCGTCCAGACACTTACACACTATGAAAGAGGACAGAAGAGAGGCAGAGTTACTGTAGGTGTTAATAATTGATGTATCTGTGTGTGTTATGATAACAGCAGATTAGTGTCATTTTCAATTCACATCAGTGGTGCTGTGGCTGTCTCTGATTTATCCTTGTGCCAGTAAAAGGGGCAGACAAGAGCTTAATAGAGGGGTAAAGGACCTGGAGAGTGTATTTCTGTGTTTGATTCTTTCTGCTTCTGTGCATCTTTTTGTTATCTCTGACCCCACAGGGTTATCTGACACAGTGCACAATGAATTTGTTGTTGACATTTGCAGCCGACTGTTTGGTTATGTGAATGTTTTTGTAGTCTGTTTGCTTTACACAATGTTTTTACAGCTGGTTTACAGGTTTTGAGCCACATGTAGGTCAGTAACAGACTTGTCAAAAGCATTGAAAAGCACATCCTACTTGAAGGTCATTTAAGCAAGCATTTTCAGGAAGAAACAACAAAAATCATTCAAACAGGAAAAATATAAGTCTTCTACATGGTTCTTGATCTACATCCGATCTTTCACATTCTCGCATTACAAAAAAGCTTTATTATTTTTGTGCTAAAATGTAATTCTAGTGTCTAGCAAAATAAGTACTTTCTCAGTAATATAAGATTTGAAATTGTTGTTTTACAACCATACCAATAGGTACTCTTTTTCTACACCGTGAACTGAATACATCTAACTGCTCTCAATGAACAACATCTTCACATACAACTTCGCTCAACTGGCAGAACATGCCTTTACACACAGTGTATAGATTTTGTTCAATGTATATTGACACATATTTTTGCCCACAAACCAACTGCCTTTGCCTGTATTATCATCTGTATTTATCTTTGCCTTACTACACAAATGTGTGTTATTGTTATGCAGATATTTTATGCAAATATTAGCACCACGCCTCCCCAGCTCTTCTACTTGTAGCAGTGACGTTTGCTCTTGTAAAAGGTGGCACAGCAAAACTTTACAAATTCATGTTTAAAATTAGGGGCTACCCACTTTTTTTGGGCATCACAATAATTATAATTAGGCAATATTATGTGAATTCAACATATATGTGCTAAAATGTGTCTTTTAAATGTACAATTGTATGTTTTTATATACAAATGAAACCACCCCGAAACTTTCAAAAATATCACTTTATGCCTTTATTATTATTATTTTTTATATTATAAATATTTTAAATAATTGTTCTGTATTTGATAAAATAGTGGATGTGAGATAAATTTCCAAAGCTACAGTAAAAATAAATTATACCATATTGCTTATGCCTATAATAGCGTTTTTTTATTCTCTATTGGAGCATTGACATAATTGAATGTCACACGTAAAATATGTTAAACCCACATTCACAATTTTATAAATATTCTGATAGTGATTTTGTGCCCACCTCTAAATATAACTTTGTATGGCCATGGCAATCTTCTGCATTGTCCACAGCAGCGTAAAACACACCTGAGTTAATATCAAATGTCATTAATATTGACTGCAGGATATAAAAGTCTTCCAACAGTTCCACATCATATACAAATAAGGGCGCACAAGTTAAAGTTCACACGCAGATGTTGTTATAGAGTCAGACGGCTGTGTTGAGTGCTCAGAGACGCAGGCTGTAATTTTCAAGCCTGCCCTTTGTTCCAACCTGGGTATTAAGCCTTACAGGATAATATGCACTTGGTGAGTAGAACCCTGTATAACACTGTAGTACACCCTGTCACAACATGCCTGCAGAGAGAACGACAGACCAGGGGGGCACAGGGGGGCGCAGGCGGGGTGGATAAATTCAGCACATGGTTAAGAATAGAAAAGAAACTGACACTGCAGTTACTGTGAACAAAAACATGTTTTGTTTTTCCACATTCTAAATGAAATTGTAGATGCCATGTCACTTGAATAATTCCAAGCATCAGACCAAAAATGGAGTCACTTAAAAAGGGTGAAAATTATTTAGTTGTTAATTACCATTAAACTGCTCATTAAAGATGCTCTGTGTAACTTTCTGGAGGTGAAAAGTCAACAACACAATTCAATAGAAATAGAAAGTTAATTGATGATAATGCGAACACACTCTTCGATGGAAACACATAGGATGAGGACCTTGCTTTTATTTAAGTCTTTGAAAAAGTTACACAGTGCACCTTTAAATATAGTTTATATAAAATTTGGGGTTTGTTAAAACAATAACAACTGATGCATTTGAGTAGATTAACAAACGTAGCACAAATGTTCCTAAACTGATATTTTCATTTTCCTAGTGAGTTACCCCAGCACAGAATCAGCAGTGAGGGTGCAGTGGTGAAGAAGAGGAGAGTGACCCTACAGGGACTGAGCTGGCAGATGGAAATTGATGGAGGGAGAGCTGGGCAGATAAAGAGGAACGTGCCGTTGGGAGATGCAGAGTGAGAGGGATGAGGGGCCTGCAGGCCTGAAAAGCACACATGGGCAAAAACAATTCGTCTACATCCCTCCTTCTTGCTTTCCTTCCTCTCTCTTCCTTCCTTGCAAGCATCTCCTTGTGGGAGAGGAGATCAATTCTCGTCTAGTCTGCCTACGCCTCCAGGAGTTTGTTGTTGTTGAGAGTGTGTATATGTGCTCTACTGTCCGGTCTATTCCTTACTGTGGGAGGCTGCAAACAGATTTTGAAGGTCTGCTCCACACCTTAGGGAAGCGCAAAATAGCGCTACTTCCTCCTGATTTCCTGACCTCTTCTTCCACTTGTTTTGCTCTTTTCTTTTGGAGCTGCGTGACATCTATTCAAGATGCCCAGTGTTTCTACCTACTGTCTCCCCTCTGCCCTTTACTTCTTTCTATCTGTCTGTCTTTTCTCTGCCTTCTCTGCGGCATGGCTCTTCTATCTTTTACAGGGGGGTCTGTAAGTAATGGAATCAGTTCAGCTGATCTGCCTCAGGCACACAGTCAAGCCTAGTGCAAAGCCAAGCTGCTGTTGAATGTGTGCGTATGCCAGAAATCCCACAGACGGACACATACATGCAAATAACAAGCCCGCGACAGGCTGAAAGGAAGAGACACAATGAAAAGCGGATTAAGGAGCCCTGGAGCATCACTCGTCTCCCCCCAAAGTTTCCTCCTGAGAAAGGGCACCCCGTGTTCATAGCTAGGTGGAACAGATAAAGAGGAGGGGTGAAGGGGCAAAGATGGTAATGAAGGCAAATACAGGGAAAGGTACTGCACATTGAAGCATGTAGGAAATCTATTTTTCTTATATTACCATCAAGATGAAGATGAATTAGGCAAGCAACAGTAAAACTGGGCAGGGAAACAGTATGTAGATAAAAGAAAGACAAAAGAAGAGTAAAAATCCTTTGTAATATTTTGGGATTCAAAAGTAATAAAAATAGGAAACCAGATAAGGGAAAGGGTTTGTTCTTGGTACTGCCATGCAAATGAAGGCGGCGCTGCAGCAATGCTAACTAACAGCAATTCACACCGTTGGACTCATCACTTATTAATGCTCTACAGCTCCCCCTCCCTCCCATCTCTCTCTCATTTGCCTCTCTCTCACCCTCACCATGATCGCTCGTTTTTGTTCGCTCTCTCGCTCGCTGTTGCTAGGGTCCGTGCACTCACGTGATAACAGCTGGGTAGGGGGCGCTGCGGCGGCATACGGCGACATGTGCGAGCAGGTGCGCGTTTCATGTGATTTTGGCACGCATGCCCGTGTGTGTGCCTGCGTCAGAGTACCCTTCATTAGAGGTAAAACAGAATCAGCCATTTAAATGAAGGCGATGGAGATGTGAGGAGGGAGCAGCAGACTGGCGATGTAATTGATTTGCATAGGGCCATGGCGAAACACAAGCTCTAAAACACTGTAGATCTGTTCAAAAAGATAGTTATTATCTACTATGTTTGTTTTATTTGACTATGTTTTTATCCTATGTAGTAAAAGTGTCTTAAATGCATGTTATTCACACATTTTGCATCACACATTCTGTCTCACGGTATACTGTCTCAGCGTGCTTCCTCCCACTGTCTCACAATCCACGTTTGGTGAGCAGACACGGATGACACCTACACTTTTTACTTCTAATATTTCTGTTAAGAAACAATCCACTTGTTTTGGTCATATATTTTTCATCACAGAGTAGGCACACTATTTAAAACAAACTCCAAGTGATGTTTTAGTAAAAAGACCAACAGCCAGCTTCAAGTCAGCGAAAAAAAACAACACAATAAGAACAATGATCCACCTGCTTCAGTGTCACGTCAAATATAAGCTTGACTAAATTTTGCATGAATAAAAACAGCAGCTATAACAAAGCCTGTTTTTCAATCAGTTCATTGTCAAACAAGCTAAAAGACATATAAATGAACATTTCACTAGAAAAGAAAATCTAAGCACCATGGACAGCTACCGAGTTTCCCCACTGTTAATCGTGTATAATTGGCTAACCAGTAACAATACATTTACAATTCTGTCTTTCATTGCAAAATTAAAGGTAAAAAAAGGCTCTGGTCTCTCCCCTTTATATTGTGTTACTTCCTGAGGCAAATTTGTTAAGTAATTACTGTAAACCCATTATGGTTTTCAAGAAGGACTTAGGCAATTCTATTAAAAGCTATGTCATTCGAACTTTATATCTAGCTGGGGTCCTTGCAACAAATATGTACACACAACTACGCGCATAGAGGCACTTCATAAAACACTGCCGTGAGTCCATTCAAGCCCAACGTGTAATTAAGAGCGTCACTCCACCTCCGCGCATGTATATCTGTGTGTGTGAGCTGAGTGTGCTCGGGTGCAAGGGTGGGCAAGGGTGAAGGATAATAAAGATTGGATTCTAATAAAATGTCCTCATCCCCCTAAATCCCCCCCTGCCCTCTCCGTCTACCTGCCATATTAACACCCCCATTACAAGGGCAGATGAATGAAAATGAACAGGCCTCGGGTGTGATTCCCTGAGTGTCAAATCGATACTACTCCCACCTCCGCTGGCCCTTGTGCTCGCTCTCTCGCACTCCTCTCCTGCTATCAATCCCAGGCCCTCCTCTGTTGCCGCCGATGAATTGGCATGTGTTTGACAAAGGGAAATCTACACCTTAGCCACAATAGACTTCTCTCCCATCTGTGCACCTCTCTCTGGTATGAATTGAATGACACTTGCTCCTATCTCCTCTCTATTATCATTCAAAATAGTCTACAATAGCTAAGTGCTAGTCAGAAAAAGAAGAGACGAGGAAAGAGCCACAAGGACGGTGTATTACTGGCACTTCCTCTGACTCAATCGCAGACAAAGGCTTGCAAAAGGACTGGTGAGAGGTGATGTCAAAATAACACTAGAAGGTTAATAATGCCGACAAGCGTGCATTACAAAGGGTCTGCCTGTTTCTCTCAGAGTGAATGGAGATACATGACCAGAGGCTGTATAGTTAAAATGTAACACCAAAATGTATTCAGACTCTATACATATTTTGTTGGTATATAGTTTTTTTTTGTTCATCCCTGGCGTTTTTACCTAGTGACTGGTTGGCAGATGTAGATTAGAGTTATGCAACTAACCAAACTGTGTTAAAATAAAGGTTGTGTTAAATATTCAGTGATCTCCAAATGATTTTCTTTTCTTTACTAAACAAAAAACACACACAAAAAAGATTAAAAAAGACATGGAGAGAAAGCAATGTAAACATGGTCACAGGGTTAGGTGTCCCATTTAGTCCAAGGTTTGTAAAAAATTAAATCTTAAGCTTTTTGGTTAAGATTGAAGATGGGTGGTTTTGGTTTTGCTATACAAATACACATTTACTGTACAGATACACATTTACTGTAAAGATACACATATTCCGTACAGATACACATTTACTGTACAGATACACATATTCCGTACAGATACACATTTAACTAACTTGAATATTGTTTCTTTAGTTTTGGGTTTGTCTGAGCTTGGCGCATGTTGATCAAGTATTTTCTTATTGTCAACCAGATTAAACAGAGCGTGGTTTCAAAGATTTTTCCTGTGTCATGTGACTTTTTGATGCACTACATTTAGCATACACAAGACGATTTGTTCAAATACAATGTTATGTTAGGTAAAAATTGTGAAAATCATGGAAAAGTACAATGTACAAACAGTAAAAACTGCCTCTTGCCCACCATCTGGTCATCATACCATTCTAGGTCCTTTACATTAACTCACAATACCCTATAACTTAAGATCCAAATAGTTCATGTTTTAAAATGTGATAATGTGATGGTGGGCAGGAGCCAGTTTTCCTATTAATAACAGTGTACTTTTTTCATGAAATAAATGAAAGGTAATTTCTATTAGTGACTACACCCATTCAGTTGTATTATGTAAAACTAAAAACTACATTTCAACAATATTGATTTAGCTGCTCACCATCTGCAATTAATCATATTGGCCTGTAGAATGTTGTGATGTCATGTGATCCTGTATTGTAAGCCCATATTAGTTTCAACTTAGCTTCCCCAAATAGCATATGAGAACATAGTCAAATAGAAACGGGTGCATCATTGTCTGTCCAACAATAAACAGACTAAATATCAGACAAGGCTCTCACTCACTCCTGACCAGTTTTGTTGTTGTCTGTACTGCATTGATCAGACTTGGGACAATCACATTTAAGATTTATGATTTCTACAACGACACATTCTTTCACAGACTTTCACAAAAACAAAATGTTCAAATTGAAATATTGTATCACCACCAAAATGTTTTGCTTAAAGGCTTGCTTTCCAATCAGATGTCACATTTCTGAACAGATTTTTTTCTGGTTTCTGGTTTCCTTGGTTTCTCCATGACTCCTTCTGCTGTGTGTCTCTTCTTCTCTTTCTATATCTGTTGTTGGAAGGTGACACCCCAAACACCCACACACTCCTCACCCTCTGAACAGCTCATGAGACAAGAGAGACAGAGGAAGAAAAACAAATAAAATGGAAAGGAATAAAAAAAACTAAACGGGAAGAAGGATAAATGTGATAATCTGTTGGTTTTCATCACCAGCCGACCCCCATCTCATCTCCCCTCTTTCTCTATTATGGCTACTACCACACACCACAGCAACCTTAATTTGAATAGCCATAAATATTCAAGCAGCAAGATGGAGGCCAGGATGAATATCTGGAATAAAAAATGAGGCAAAGTGGATTGAAAAAAAAAAGCCATTTATCATTTTCACTGCTTTTTAAGATTGTCTTGTGTTTTTCTTTGAAGTATTTTAACAAATCATAAATTACCGTGCTGAAATGATGGGGCATCCATTTGGCCCTGATACAAATACACGGTTGTCTTGTCAACACAGGGTGCATTGTGTCGCTTTTTGCTTTAATTATTTAGCCTCATAGATAATACATTGATACATGCCTTCCAGACATGAGAAGGCTAACAATACATATCTAATGCATTATAAACACGCACTGTACAGCAAGCACCTGGCATGGGCCAAATTTCATGGCTGTTTTGTGTCATACATTATGGAAAGAACAAAGTAAACTGGGAAAAAGAATTGAAAGTAAAAACATGATCTTTCTACAGTAGCACCAAAGGCATAAGGTAAGGCAAATGTCTTCAAAGGAAGCAAATATATTGAACTTTATATATATTAACAGTTTAGGAAAAAAAGTTGACATATAAGTCAAAAACAAACTGATTACATTACATTCAGGGAGGCCCAGACTGAGTCCATTATAGTTTGGCATAATTCACACACAATATACTTATGTTTCCGACCCTTTAAACACAGATATAACACAATAAACAATACATAAATGGAGTGATAAATAATTGTTTTAAGATGTATAAAATCTTAAATATAATCATCTGTGGTTTAGTAGAACGTGTAGTACAACTTCATAGGCACATTCATAGGCCTGGAACTAGCACAAAAGATAAAATCATTTGTGAGCGATTGAAAGTATTGTCTAAAGATTTAAGTCTTTAGACATTATTCACAGCATGTCATTGGAGCTTGTTTTGTGTATATAAATGCATGTTTCTGAGAATAAAAAAGAGGTCAGAGCAGGCACATTCAAAATAAGCTCTCACACAAATCAATAAAGTCTTGGCTCCCGTGAAGCCGCGCAGCGCTCAGTCGGAATACTCCAGTGCCACAGTGTGTAAGCACAAGTGTGGTGACACGTAGAGATTCGGAGGGGGTCGAGGGTCACCGGGGAGCACGGCCTGCGTGCGGATGGCTGCACCTCTCGTAGCAGGCAGACGTGAGCAGTGAGGGAGGGGGACCGGGGCCTACGCATCCACTTCCCGGCTTCCCTCGTTTGCCTGTGCCACAGTGACGATGCGCCCTGTCTGCTGTTGCTGGGCATCTTGGCGACAGAGACCCAAAAGTGGATGAATAGGAGGAGCCAAACAGGAGTGAAATGATGGGAAGCCAAGGAGATGCAGGGCCAGATGTTGCAGATTGGAGTGGAGTAGTAGTGACATGCTAAAAGCGGGTCCCCCATACGTTCTGCTTAGGCCTAAGGGGCCACGAGTGCCAGAGGTACAAGCTTAGGGATAGGGGGGGGGCAGTGCCTTCTCTAAAGCCCTGCCTAACTGTCTGTATGTCTCTTCTGCCTCACTGCCCACTACACTCTGTCCCACTTTAGCCCAATGTCACTGGCAGAGCAAGGGGGAGGGACGGCAAAAACAGGAACCCAAGGAGAGCAAAGGAGAAGGAAGAAAAGAAGAGACAGATTGAGGACTAAACAACGAATAGCGGATCCCAGAGAGGAAGATAATGACAATAATGATGATGCAGATTTAGCAAAGGTACAGCAACATTCCGACATTCTCTCCATGTCCCACAATCCCCTGCCTGGGAATTCTTTTATGTTCCAGTGACACAAACACATCACGTTCAGCATGTGTTGTTTTCCACAAGCAACCAAGCGCACGTCTCCATTGCAGATACATGCATGTGCCAGTGAGCCGGTGCACACGCAGAAGGCCCAGTGAGCCATGCCCCTGTCAGCTGATCCCATGTCACCGGGTACAATGAAGGGTGATTCTTGGAGATAAGCATGCTCAACGGCACAACAGCGCAACAATCAGGCCACCGCGCCTAAGCGGTTCAATAAACAAGCTTTTTTCACACAGCTGTGATTTGATTCACTTAAATTTACACAACAAGAAGAGCCATTTATGTTTTAACTGCAGCACACAGTAATATGTAACTTATATAAACCATGTTTTATATTTAGTTTGTCAAATCAAATTTACACTTGTATTTCAAACGAAAAAAGAAGGAATAATTCATTACTTGTTCTTAGCATAAAACCTTTGGAATACCACAAAATACATCAAGCTCTTTCTTTCCAGTTTGCAATTTATAAAATTCAAAAGAGAAATGCTGTTAAAATACACTAATCTTACAATATACAGTGGTTGGGGAAATTAAATATACTGCAATGCAATCTTAAAGTCTTAAAAAGGTTATGTAGTTAGTTTTACTGTTTCTATACAAGAGGGGATCAATAAAGAGTAAAGATCTGGATTATGCAAAACAATGACATCATGTTTCTCACTCACCAAGTTATTTCTGAGCCATAACAACAGTTGTGCAACACTTCAAACTTCTCACTTTCTGCACATAGGTGGGCTGAGGACATAAAAGTCCAACGGCACGGTGGCAGAGCGGTTAGCGCTCTCGCCTCACAGGAAGAAGGTCGCGGGTTCGATTCCCGCACGGGCCGGGCCTTTCTGTGTGGAGTTTGCATGTTTCTCCCCGTGTCTGGGTGGGTTTCCTCCAAAAAAATTTTTTTAGTACAAGCCTTGCACATGCTAACCGCAGATTTCTAATAACTGTTTTCATTTGCTATCAAAAGACATCGTACATAATGTCCCCAACTTGATTAGTGCAGTAATATATAGTGTGCAATACAAAACAAAGGGAACTGTCATAGTATAATAGTGTATTTCTTCTGTTGCAGAGCCTCTGGAAAAGAACTGTCTGAGTCCATATAGGTGGCAATTGTGCTTGTTTGTTTGACCGCTTCAGCTCCAATGGGGTATATTTGGACAGGAGAACAGCTAAGACATGGACCATTTTCAGTTCATGATGCGGCATGCAGAGTAAGGGCCCATGTTAGCGGGCTGCCAGGCTGTCTGTAGAGGAGAAGGCTGTTCCCACTGCTACTGCTGCTGCTGCTACTTGGTTTTAATGGGGCCGGCAACTGAAGCTGAACCTCAAATCATCATAATGAGAGAGAATGAGATATCCACATACGGAGGATAGGGAAAACAGAGGAAGGGCAAGGAGACAGAAATGGATAAGCAGAAGGAAAAGGGGGCTAGGAGACAATGGAAAGATTCCTCTGCATCTCTGATTCTCTCGGGTGAGATTCATCAGAGCGACAAAGCGTAGGGAGGATGAGATGGAAACAGCAACAGTCGCCATCGTAGAGGAAAAACAGATACAGAGCATGAGTATTACTCTTTTCTATAGGCCATTTATTCTTATTAGGCTCTGCAGGCCTGTCCTTTTAGCTGTGTTCTTGTGCTCTCTCTTTCTTGTGGTTTATATTTGTTTATGTTAGGGGCCAGGTAATATGTGGAGTGCTATTTACAAGAGCAGAGCAATGCATTGAATTTGTGTGATGACTATGAATAAGACAGAAGAAAGGACAGGCATAGTGTAAAAATACTCATGTTCAACAAACATTTTTTGGTGTAAACTCAAATTTAACGTTGATTCCCCTTTAATCAACACATAAATTCCCGTCTAATTTCAGCGTCCCTTCGAACGGCCATCCCACTTTCTCCTGATAAGCACATTTTTGTTCAATAGGCCTATTTGAAAAAAAACATACAATATTAAACACCTGAAAATGTTAAAGATAAAAATACCATTGTGTCCCTCTTATTTAGAGTCAAATCAGCCATTCTGGAATGAATCAGACTCAGTTTCTAATGTAACACATTAATAAAATTCCCCATTGGCTTCGCCTAAATTTCTTTGAGTAAGTTTAGGTTCCTAATACTCATTTTTACCTCAATTAGGTTCAGCGTGCAGAGGAATTGTCAAAACTCCAAATATTTTAAATCTAGTGTCATTTAGGTTAGCGTTAGTAAGTACAAGCAAGTTTTTTTTGGTGAGAAAAGTAACGTACCTGTGGTTAGACAGGTACTGTGCATAAAATATGTCTAAAACTTAAAGGTGGATTTCTAGACTAAATTAAAGAACAATCTTGACTCTTTAAGCCTGTTTAAGCAGCTGTCTAAATTTTGAAGAAAGTGAAAAAATGTATCAAGATGTATTTACCGGTATTTTTTTCCAGATGGAAAGGCTCACAATTAGAATGTGGAAACAATTGTATCGTTATTATTATTATATCTTCCAGGTAAATTTAAAGTTATGTCTTTTTCTATTCCTCAGTAATAGTTTGAGTGTAAAGTAACCTTATTTATCAGCATCTTAACAACAACTGATATGAATTTTCTTACAGCATGCACAATGGGTGCAGTCATACATGAAAAGTCCAAGAACCTTATAGACATTTACGATAATAATTAGCAAAATATGAGAAAGAGTGAGAATGAAGGAAAGGGAAGATAGGAGAAGGAGACAGACAAGAACTATGACAGAGTGGTGAGAGAGAGAGAGAGAGAGAGAGAGAGAGAGAGAGAGAGAGAGAGAGAGAGAGAGAGAGAGAGAGAGAGAGAGAGAGCGCTGTGTGCTATGTGTCAGGAGGACTCTGTGTGTCTGTGTCCCCAGGCGGAGGCAAACATTAGCTGCATTAAGTGAGCTGACAGGTCCCTCCCCATTACCAGTACTGGTGGCCCAGGGAGGAAGAGAGAGATGGAAGATGCTAGTCTTACCAGCTGTCTGTGCAATTCAAAGACAAGAAGAGCATTGCTTGCCAGTGCACACGGAACGATTTTCATTCACTGTCCAGCAACACATATTCTTAAATATTTATGTATCAGTGATGTTCTGTTACAAACAAATTGTTTCAGTTGTAATGAAAAAACACAGTTAACATAGGATATTTATGAAACACAAGACTTTTGACCAGTGTGGCACTGAAACAATTTACTTGAGGTACAACGTAACACCAAGTCTCAGAATGGGCTGATATAAATAAATAGCAAAATAATAAACTGTATCAATTGTGTAATCTTTGATTTCATTTAGTTCCTTGTTTTCCATTTAACCTCTTCAGAGAGAAAAGATGACTAAAGAGGATGTTTTGCATGTAGTAAAACAATTGTGTTGTTGAAGCTTGGATGTTAAAACAACTGTGTTGCCCAGCCATCTTCAGTTTATTTTCAGAGATCAAGAACAGAACATTTATTCACATACAGGAAGTAGTGCCCCCCCAGCGTCCAAATTGTGTATTCCAAACGTTATTCATTGCAAATAACATTGCAAGAAGGTTGTGGCCATACCTTCTTGTAGCCTGATCCCGTCGGATCTCAGGAGCACCAGGTGCCACAGTGGGACGACAGAAGTGGATGGTCATTGTGTCTTTGGGCAAGACACTTAACCCACTTTGCCTCAGTGGGTGAGTGGATACTAGATTGTACAGCGCTTTGAGTGCCGGGAAAGGTAGAAAAGTGCTATATAAATAGACAATTTACTTTTTTTTTATTTTATCAAATCAGTCTATAAACGTCCATAAATACATATTCATGTTAAACACATCACGTTATTTTTATCTAATTAAATATGTAAAATGGCACATAGATCCAGTCTGGTCTTATTTATTATTGTATGTTGTTTGTTATGTGTGATCTTTCACACGCTTAAGAGTTTCTGTTTTTTTTTTTGTGTTAGAGCTCTATAATTGAATTTCAATTTCAATTATGATTATTGCTGTAATTATTTACAAAAATTGTGTATATGAGTATTGTAATCATGATTATCAACCGTAACTTAAAAGTGAGTTTGTCAGCGCTTAGATATTTCCTTAAGTTGTAAAAGTAGGTCCCAGGCTCTTTCTTTACAATTGTAAAATACATTTACAATGGTCGATTTTTCAGATATGTATCTCACCCATTTTGCTTGATCTCTTCACTCTCTGCATTTAAGAAGCTCTAATGCTCTACACTTATTCTAAGCAAATAATCGTTTGAATATTTGTGATTTCATATATTCTTTGAAGGGACCTATTATGTAAAATCTACTTTTCTGAGTTTTTAGCCATGTTACAACTATGAATGTACCAATCTGATACTGCAATCGGATATCAGTGCCGATCCAGGGAATTTGGCTGAATTTGGTATCGGCTCCATTAAACCCAAAGTATCGGAATCGGTATCACAGCTGAAAGTGTCAGCCGGTTTCATTTCACTCTGTGAAAACAGCAACGATATAACGTTTATGCATAATGTCCGGTAATTAACCAATGGCAGTGATTGGTTAATGCAAAAAATGACTTGTCTACCATAGAACAGACAAGCATTGCAGCTGAGACGTCAGACGGTTTCCACAGAGTGACATGAAACCAGCTGATACATCCGGCTTTCTCTCATCATTTGTTTACCCAAAGTTGTATTTGGATTGCTTCATGAATATTTGAGTAGTCTTGTATTGTTCTGCAGCTGATGCTCAGAAAATCTCTGTCTTCACCTACCACCTATCCCCGCCCACTTATCTGAATTTACTTAGGATTACTCAAAATTAGGATCGCGAGTAAAACATGTTAGGTTCAAAATTGTTTTTTTAACAACAAAAATAGTAATTTTTAAATTTGTGGCTTTTTAAAGTTAAATTTTACATCGAAGAGTCAGGGATTTTCACTTCTGCATTGTAAACAGGAAGTCAATAGAGTTGCGTCTATTTCTAAGCCGTTTTAACTCATTTCTGTTTTGCAATGAACAAAATGTGAATTGTTGATCATTTATGCCATAGTTTCTTCTTAAATATACAGAAAAATCACATCAGGTATCCTTTAAAAAACCGTGATTATTCTTTTTGTTCATAATCAAGCAGCCCTAGTGTGTGGGTGTATGTGTCACAAACACACATGCATCACAAATACACTTTAGTGTGCCACACTAACATGTATTGTCTTTGAAACTTTGCCTCCACATCAGCCATCAAAAGTATTCCCACAAAGTACAGAAAAACACACACCATACATCATCCTAACTGACAGCCTCCACGGCCTCTCATAAAACAGGGTGTAAATACACTATATGTTTCTATGGGGATTCATGTATCATAGGCTCACTGCTTAAATATTGATTGTTGTCTTGTCTGGGGTTCAGGGTTAAAGACCAGCTGCAGTCTCCACCCTTCAATTATTCATTAACACCATGCACCAGGACCACTACCTCCACACTCACACACGTATTCACAAATTAGTCCTTAAGGGTCCATTTCAATTTTTACTGCATCACAACAGCCCTGTGGCACACACAGGAAGAGGCAGTAGTCAGAGCCAAGGAGACAAACAGTCCGGAGGTCTCATTTATTAATGCTTTATGGTTATGGGTTTGGGCTTTTAAATTGTGCATGTGTCCAAAATAACTACGTACATCTAGGGCTTGGCAATGTATAGAATTTTAGATAGTATTGTCTATGTTTTCAAGATAAAAAACACAAATAGATGCAAAAAGAGCCAACTAAAAAAAAAGTTGGGAACTTTAACTTAGAGTAAATAATATTTAATGTGGACATTTGGCAGCTAAAATGAATGTTGTTTAAATGCAGTTTTTTGTTGTAATGCAAAAAGTGAATGGTCTAGTCCCTGAAATCCCCAGACTGAAAAAGTGTGAAATCACCTTTTAGTTATTTCAAGCAAAGTAGTTGTTAGCAAAAACGGCAGCAAGTAGCGCCTGAATCAAAACAAAGATGGCAGCTCCCGTGGATGTACGTGTTTCTGCTGCTAATGACTGTGTTTTAGCAGAAATACAGAGTATTGCCTTTTTGAAAGAAGAGGAGAGAGGTGTCTGAGTGTGACACTTGTTCCACGTTGCTGTGATTGGCTAAGCACAAAATAAGGTAGGCCGCACACTCAATCAGCTCAAAGTATTTCACTAAATTTTAGATCTTTTCCCAAATGCTTTCAGCGAGTGAAGTTCCAGATGGATAACAACACATATCCATAACGTGAACCAGGTTAGCTTGACATATAAATGAGTAGTCTATTCCAAAAAACCTAACAGAGCCCAAATGGAGAAGAGAAGTTTATGCCAGAGATATGAGATATTTGTGGAAGTTTGTGCTTGGTGAATAGATATTAGGTATCCTATATGTTTAAATGCTATTGTAAGTTATTGTTAAAAATAAACCCAGAAATACACAGGTAGAGCCAATAAATATAATACTAAAGCATCAATGTATAGCATTATCAGAATTGTTTTTATTTATTTTTGCCACACGTCTTTATAAATCATTGCATTGTTTCAGTTCTATGGCTTTGAACTACTTTAGCCAAACTGGCACCACCTAATGCCTTTGCTCAATTGTATTTCACTTCAGCTAATAGGTCAGGAATTACAGAACTGCAGATGGTTCCAGAAAAAACAATCAGCCAAACAGTGAACAGAGATGAAGCGGTGCACTGGCCAAAACCAACCAAAGTTGAAATAGCAGAATATGTTTAAGTATGTATGTGTTCTCCTTGTGTCAGTTATTAACAGAGGTGGGAGTCAGTCACTTAGATGCAAGTCACAAGTAAGTCTCAAGTCATCACGTCCAAGTCACAAGTAAGTCCAAGTCAGTGGGTCTTCAGGGTCAAGTAAGTCAAGTCAAGTCTTAGCTTTTTGTCAAGTAAGTCAAGTCAAGTCATCAGCTTGGCATCAAGTCATGGCAAGTCATTACATTTTTTAAAGCCAAATTTTAATGGCTACTCAACTAAACGGCTTTGGTGCGTTTTAAAATAAAACATTTTGCATTTAACTACAAAGTCAACTCCACCATTTTGTAAAAATAGAAAGTTAAAAGCATACTTTGGGACATTCTGGATGAGGATGAATAATTTTGCAGTGTCAAAAAAATACAGCTAAAGCAGTGCTTCTTTTTTTTGCCATGCCGCCCTTGGGATGGAAAAAAATATCCTTTGCCCTGTAAAAAAGTGCATAATTAAAAGGTTGTCAGTCACTCTAGTCAACTTTTCGGATTTCTTAAACGAGTTCAGAGCATAAAAATGGCTCTGTCCACAACACAAAAAAAGAAAATGTAAGTCCTGTTGCTTTCATTTAACCATTGTTCTTTAAGTGTTGTGAAAATGTGCAGTTTATTATGCTGTGTCTCTTATTTCTTCTTATTATATTTATTTATGTATTTATTTATTTATTTTTTTTATTTAGGGACAACACTTGTTATTGCAAATTTTATGGAAATATCTTAAGTCAAAGTGGCTCCTTTACTGAAGTAAAGGACAGAGTTACGACTGTTAAGGGCATTTGCTTGTGAAAGAAGGCAGGTGTGAAAGAGAACTACAAGTTTTTCTTGTTTGTTAGCTTATTGGGGCAAGTCAAATGCATGAGTCTTTGGGGGATGATGAGTCTGATTTAATGAGTGAACAAAATACGCTTTACTACAGTTTAAAATTATTTTTCCAGGCAGAAACTTTAGGCGGGCCCCAAATTTTCTTTCGCGGGCCGGATTTGGCTCGCGGGCCGCCATTTGACGTTCACTGCGAGAGGCTTTTAAAACAACACAGACTTCACAAACTTGGATCAGCTTGTCTGAACTCATGTTTAGTATCACTTTTACATCTCCTGTGTCTTGAGACCGTGAATTAAATGCTCTGTAACGTCCCGTCAAATTCCGCGCGCGCCCCATTGAAATGAATGGCAATTTTCAGTAAAGGCGAAAACAATCATAACTCCGTGAATCTGAGGTCAATCTTCGTGACACAGGGCTCAGGATTTCTTTGTTTTAGCTTAATTCGGCGGGATCAGCCAGGTTACAGCACAGCAGCTTTATACACATGCGGCTGTCTCTCCCTCATGTCGGCGAGAGGGAAAGAGAGAGAGAGCGTGTGGAGGCGCAAATGTTTCTGAATGAGCCAAAGAGCCGCACAAGTCATACACAAGTCATGTCAAGTAAAGAGTCACAAGTCAAGTCAAGTCTCAAGTCACTAATGTCCAAGTCACAAGTCAAGTCAAGTCTTTGGGGATCAAAGGGCAAGTAAGTCACAAGTCATGAAAAGTGCGACTCGAGTCTGACTCGAGTCAAGTCATGTGACTCGAGTCTCCCACCTCTGGTTATTAACTTACTTAATTTACGCTTACTGCACAGAAACAACATTCTTTTACACTCAACTTCTTCTCAGACTTTCACGTGTTTGTGGTTAAAACAATAAAGTACCACACAAAAGTGTGTGCAGCAGGAGTTTTTTCTCTGCTCTGAACACACAGGATCCTAGACCTGGGACTGTTGGGGCCCCAAATATAAACCTGATTCAAGCTTTTGATTATTAAAATAGTTTTATAACATGCCTCATATCTTCATATTATTAATAAAATTACACCACGTTTATTTAAAACATCACAGCTAAAACACACCAGATATCAGAAAAAACCATCCACTTTACTTGCATTTTTTCTGTCTGAATAGGTAATTTGCAATATACTTCAATATTTGGTCAAATTATTGAAGTACTTTGAAAACGACTAACTGATGAGGATTGTGTCTTTTTTATGTTGGATTGACATATCATCTAAATATCGTAATCGAGATATGACAAAATAATTATCGAGATATTCATTTTTGTCAATATCGCCCAGCCCTATACCAGAGTATGTTTGTGATGATTTTTTGTTTTGGTCAGACAGTGCACGTGACTGTCCTTGTGTGCTCCGTCATGGCAGCAACAGGTACCAGAAAGCTGCATCAATTAAATAATAACCATAGGGAACATTTATGTTTTTGTAGTATTTTGTTCACTACATTATTTTTCAATGTTACCTTATATAACCTAGTCATTCTTGCTTTGTTATTTTATTTCAGCCACAGCAGCACACAAGCAAACACAGAGCTGCACACTTTTATTAGATAAGTGGTGCAAAGTTCAACTGCAAAGACTGTAAGACTAGGCTCAGTAATTATATAAATGTGAATGAAGAAGACAGTGGCGAGGAAGATGAGACAAAGGGCTGCCCAGCAAAAGAGCAAACAAACAAAAAAAAACAACTGTCCTTGGACTTCATGTGTGGGAGAGATGAAGACGCAAAGCCCAGGCAGAAGCAGGAGAGGTTGTTGACCCCTGGCTATGGCGCTTGTCGACTTAGTGTAAGGGGATGGCAGAGTGGGAAGTGGGGCAGGGGGCTGTTTGTTAGCGAAGATGTTTTTATCAAATGCAATGCCTTGGTAGCAGCCGCGTGCGTGTGTGAGTGCGTGTGTGTGCAAGTGTAATCTCCCCAGGCAAATCCCTCTTTAGCCAAAGCAGGGAAGAATAGACAAGAAAAGGAAAAGCCATCTTTATCCAAATCCAATTGCAGCTGGAAGGAAGAGTGAAGCGAGTGAGCGAGGTGATAGAGGGAAGAGACATTGTAATTTGTCTGAGGGATTACAAGGAGCGCTGGCACTACATAACAGGTGAGTGTGAGTGCAGAGTCCATGGTTCAACCCTGGTGCATTAAGAGCATACAGTAATGCCAAAAACATCGATCTTTAAGGCAGTGGAAGTCGATCCTAAAACCCAGTCTGTTTATATCAACTTTAAGCTAGCAAGCTACAACCGCAAGTTACAAGCGCGTTCTTTAAGAGCAAGCAGTAAGCACGATCTACTAGCGCAAGTTTAAGATGCAGCAGCAACCACGTTCTACTGTTGCATTGCTGGAGCGCACAGCTGACGTAGAGAGCAAGTCAACACCGTGGCCCCTGAACGCGCACGCTCAGAGGAGGAATGAGATAAAGTAAAGAGAAGAGCAGGAAGAGGAGACAGGTAGTACCGAGAATCCTACCTGCTCACGCCGTGCTGTCCAACCTACAGCAGTTCATTTGTTGTTGATGTGAGTCAACAACAAATGAAACCCCACCCCCAGTGTTATCTTGGTAATCACCAATCACTCATAATTCAGGATGGAACAATTCACTTAAGTTATGATTTGATTCAGTTATCAATTTTGCATACACAATTTTTGATTTTCTTCCATTTTGTTAGTTTACTTGAAACACACAAAAATAACAATCAATTACATTTACAACAAAGTCAATGTTGTTAGTGCTAAGAAGTTTTATTTATTTTATTTTATTTTATTTTATTTTTTACATTTGACCATTAAACAGTAATATTTAGTGTCCATTTTTAGAAGTCCACCCATCAGTTGTTAACACAAAGAATATTCAGTAAGGTTCACGCTTTGTTTCTTCATACATTGTGGCTTTTATTGTACTGTTTTTTGTATTATACAAAAAACAGTACAATACACCCTAACCCTAAAAATCTTCTTTTTTTTACATTGCTTATTTAAAAGTAGCTCGCGAGCTGAAAAAGGTTGGGCACCCCCGGCATATAACAATATCAGTAGGCAGGGGAAACACAGAATACTTCAATTTGGCTGCCTTTAGGAAAACAATAAATATCACATTCATTCCCATAGCCAGATTTCAGATAAAATTGTAGAAAATGTACCTTTCTCTCGGCAGGTTTTATGCCAGACAAATGTTGCTGGTATCGAAATTGGCATCAAGTTCTTTTGAAGTATCGAATTAAATTTGAAATCTTAGTATTGTGACAACACTACTTGAGACATAAAGTGGACATGTGTCTCCTGGTCTTTACAGAATCTTGGCCCACAGATGTGGATCCAGACTGGCCCCTGGAGATCAGTTGCTTTGGATCTCCTTTGCGCCTGGATCATGACAGTAAGGTGACACACAAAACACAAGGAAAAGGGGTCAGTCTGTATCTTAGATGGTGCAGCAATATTACTGTGAGTGAGTGACTGAGTCTCCCTGATATTGAATGCCTGTATCGCTTCGTCACAATTATCTTCCTAGTATTAACTATTTGTAATTGTGGCTTACATTAATTCAAAAACGTTTCAAAACTCACACATTGACAAAGGGCCCTTTATGGGGAGTTTCATGTTTCATAAACTTGAAGATACCACATATACTGTACATCTAACAATCATAGCTTGAGTTTATTTCTATTTTTTAGTCATAATGTCATAATGGTTACCCAAAAAAGGGAATGAGTCTCATATCACTCTCCTATTAGGACTACTTTCAAAAGTCCTTGATCTGCATTGTCACAACCTAAAATGATATTTGGAAATGTTCTATATACAGTACTTGCATATATTCATTGATAAAAGAGCAAAAAACATGCTTTATGAAAAGGGTTTTATTCAATACATGCTCTATTTTTTCTAGAAAAAGTTTTGATGGTGATGTCTATGTCTAATATATGTTAAAAAAAAAACTTCCTTCTTAAACATAAGAACTCCCATCTTAAAATTGTGTCATCAGTAAGAGAGAGAGATAATAAAGGAGGAGTAGAAAAGGGCTGAAGGCTAGTATTTGGGTGCTTTGCTATTATATGATGTGACTATTTAACACAGCAGAACACATATGTCTGCCTGGAGCAGGTTAAAAGTAAAGGACAGCGGAGTCAGACATGTCAGAGCTAAACAACATCAATGTCTCAATGGGTCTTAGAGAGTGACACTGTTACAAGTCAGCCCAACCTTCTTTCACACACACACTCACTCACACACTCACAGGTGCCCATCGGCCCAATGGCCAAGCAGCTGTTTCTGTGACAAACACCATATACTACACATCAGATAAACTGCCACACTTCACTTTGAAATGCATGGACCACTGTGACATCCAGTTGCCAATGCTGACACACTCCGAGCAGCTACATATTATGTCAGCTTACATTTTAGCGGAGCCACCCTTCGGCACATGGCAAAACCTCTTGCCATATGATGAGGACAAGATGTTGCAAAGATCAAGCCACAGAGACACTAACAATTTATTAACATGTCTCGATGCATCAGGGCAGGAAAATATATGTTTCTCCAAATCAGTGCCAATGGAGTAACTGGGATAAAACGGGAACACAATTTTGGAATAATGCCCATTTCATTATAATACATTGTAAAATTATAGGCTACATATTGAAATGACATTTTTGTATGTCTCCAGAATCACTGACAAACACATGAGTCTTTTGAGTCATAAAAGTAAGAAAATTGTAAAATACTGTGTGTGATGACTGAGTAGTGGTCTTTTTATCAGACCAAAGTGACTATCTAATTAAATGTATGCCTAAAACAAGTAACACAATGAATGTCTTAAAATGTATTGATCTGTGTATAAAATAATAATAATAATATATAAAAAAGATATAATTTCTAAGTATCACCACCACTATGGACTTTTGACACTAAGAACTAAAGGCATTCATAGTACAAACATACTACAAACCACAACTTATAGAAAATGCATATCTCAAATGTGTTGCTCCCACAAAGCCTACATTATTAATGAGAGGACTAAGCCATACATTTTAAGACAGAAAATCAATCTAACACAGTTAAAACCTACAATGGAGAACAATTTAAGCATAAAGGTACTCTAAATCTTAGTCTAAATCTAGTCTAAATGTAGTCTACGTCTCTATCTTTTGGTCAACCAGTGTTTCTTTGGACAAAAAGAATTCAGGTCACTATTTATAGTTTATGTCTTTCTAAAATATAATTCCGTCTTAAGTCTTTTTTTCCATCATCTTCAATCATCCAGACTTAGGAAAAACTGTTGCTATTTTTATGCAGTGCCATAAAGCGCAAAATAAAAAATGGGTTATTTTCAAGGCAAGACAGTAACCAGAAACTCACAATTGAACAATGAAGTGTTGCTTGGAGTTAAGACATATACAGTCAAACTGACACCTGCCCTTTGTCCAAGTAAACCTCAACGCATTTCAGATTAAGCACAACATTTAGCTTCAATAATGCGCATTGTTCTGGATTTGCGCGCAGCTGATGTGTGAAAGTGAGTGAGCAGGAATGGCAGAATTTTATGGACACGCCTATGGTAAGCGTGTGTGTTTGTGTGTGCGGGGAGGCCGTTAGGGAATAAGCACTCAATAACAGCTGACACTGAGCTGCCCTCTGCTCTTGCTCACACAAAGAACTATGATTATATTACTGTTTGACTGGCTGCCCTCCCTCTCTCCCTCCACCACACTACCATACCACACTGCCAGGCCCTGTGCACTCAATGGCTAAGATAATTACCACTATTGTATACCGCACACATGCAAAGGGTGCCACGTGCTTTGCCAGCTCCCCCATCTGCTGCTGCCCCACGCTCCCACGGTCCTCTCGCTCTTCACTTTATCACTCTTATCATGTTTCTGTTGTCCTTTTTATGCTCACTGGTTGGCAAGGACATGTAAAAACAAAGTATCAAATGTCAGAACACAAGTGTGATTGTTTGACTTTTAACAATGGGGAGGCAGGAGTTGTACAGTAAAGATACACGTTGCCAATAGCAACAAAGCATTATTTATGTATAAAGTGTAATGTCAGTAAAATATGCACTTTCTATTGTCAAAAGTACAAAAAATCAGATACTACTTTATATTAAAAGTAGAGTCAGTTTTAGAATGGCTAGAATTAGGGCTGCACAATATATCGAAAAAATATCGATATCGCGATATTGACACGTGCGATATCCATATCGCAAGGATGTGCAATAATTTCTTACATTTTTATGCATTATTCATCCGTTTTTAGTGCGGAGTGGTTTGACTCCGGCGCCACCTTAAGCACGCCACCTTAAATCTGCTGCTGCCGCTTAGCTAGCTAGAGCGAGGCGCAGTGAATGATGGCAACTACTACTGTAAACAGATGAAAAGATGAGCGCAGACAAAAGCAGCAAACTCCTTTTCCTAAAACCACTGCATCCCGACAATTCTGGACTATTTCTTTACAAGACAAGTGTTTTTCTATCATGTCGACGGCTCAAAACAGAAGCTACATTGAGGGGAAATACAACTGCAGCCGCTTCCAACAACCTCACAAGGACCATCGTAAAGTTTCTTTACTCTTCAAACTCCTCAAACTGATCCGCTAGAATCCGGAAAAAGCAAAGGAAAATTCACAGGCTGTGGCGTTTTGATTCCAGCGTGTTATGTCTTTGGTTAACGTTAGCTGTGAGTTATCATATTATCGCTGCTAACAACGGATCTATTGCTAACAACACAGCACAACCAAACCATAAACCACGGAGCAAATGGATTAAACGCCACTCTGTTCAACTTTCCTTCGCCTCAGCATCATCTCAAAGTAAGTCCTGCGTGTGTACCTTGTAATTATGTGTGTGTAGCAGGCGTGTGTGTACCTGTGTGTTTAGCGCTGCGTTCTCGTCTTCTTTTTCTCTAAAAGAACGACTCTTGTGGCTCGTGATGGTTTAAAACGCTCAAAAACTATAGTTGTGATAAAACTGTGACCTGTCAGGCACTTAAATACGACGCACAAGCTCATCTTCACTTCACAGACAGACGTGAAACGTGTGTAAAGGTAGCAACTGTGGTTGCCAGATTTTCAGAGTAACCAGCAACTAAGCCTTGAAAAAAAGCATCCTAAAACATGACAGCGCTTCAATAAAAATAAGTTAATAACATAATTAAGCAATTACAAAGCCACAGAACGTGTGCTGTTTAAATGCACATTGTTTTAATAGTGTAATAACGATTTAAAATAAATGCACAGAGAATTTCTTAAGTAAAAAATAAATATCGCAAAAATATCGAATATCGCAATCTCAGAGCCCATATCGCATATCGCATAAATTTTCAATATCGTGCAGCCCTAGCTAGAATGCAAGGTTTAACTGAGACTTCATCCTCCCACCACCGTCTAAAATAGGGGGCTCAAACTCAAACTAGGGTCAGACTAATTTTTTAGAAATTGTTTGAATTTTTCTGTATTTCAGTGCATTTTAGAGGTTTTAGTCCCGACACAAAAATCTAAGACTTTATGTTATCATTGGTTTATTTCCCAGTCTGGTTTATGTGGCTGCTCTGGTGAACTTCACAAATACAGGTCTGTACCTTTATCAGGATGCCTGAACATTTAGCTACTTTATGATGAGTGTTTCCTGCTTCCTGCGCTTTATGTAAAACCTTCACTGACAAAGGACTTCACAAGTTAAAATACACAGACATCACAGTACACAGACAATACCAAACAAGACACAATTATATCATACCCAAAAAACTGCTACTATTAAATGACAGACAAAAAGCTTAAGAGCATTAGAAAGTCCCCGTGTTTCATAACACTCTTAAGGCCAGCCTACACGCAGACGCAACATCCAAGCAACCAACATTTATTGAAAACATATTGGAACATTTTATTGGAAACTATTAGATGCTCAGAAGTTTACATTGTTAAATATCCTTAAAAATTATGAAAATGTATTAAATATTTTGTGTTTTTCAGTAGGAAAACATTTGCTGCCTACATTGTTTTTGAGTCAGGAACTACAGTCTGATGCAACAGGAGGGGCCCCATGGTGCTCTGCACCAGGACAGCAAGGACAAAACTTATGTACAGTAAAATGTACTGGACAATGCATAAACATCACCAAATGAAGGACCAGAGGATTGTTTTAAAGATGGACACTTTCCAGGATTAATCTGTTTGGATGTTTGGACCTTCATATAATGCACAAAGCATTTATATGAGTGTCTCAAAAACAGCATGGTGAGTGTGTTTTACTAACTGTGTTTGGTTTAAAGATGCTCTGTTTAGAGTGTAAGAAATTTGTCGGTTCAAGAGCACAAAACTGAAGACTGTAAGAACAATTTAAAATCTATAAAGTCTTCTACACTGTTGAAGCTTTTAGCAGTTGTCAGAACAGATTAGGTAAATTCTCATAAAAGTAGCACAATGCACATAAGTCCAGGACTTTGCACAAAGACTTTAAAATTGTTGTCTGAGACACTTCTCACTGTCCAGCACAAGGCTGAAGCTCAGAAAAAGAAACTGCACCAAAGAGTCAGACTGCAGTCTTAGGACAAGCAGCCTCAAGACCTGCAGCTTAAAGACCTACAGCCTCAGGACCTGCAGTTTCAGGACCTACAGCCTCAAGACCTGCAGTTTCAGGACCTACAGCCTCAGTACCTGCAGTTTCAGGACCTACAGCCTCAAGACCTGCAGTTTCAGGACCTACAGCCTAAGGAGCTTTAGCTTTAAGACCTACAGCCTCAGGACCTGCAATTTCAGGACCTAAAGCCTCAGGACCTTTAGCTTTAAGACCTGCAGCCTCATGCAGCGCATTCATGTAGCTACGATAACTTTGACAATGTCTGATGCTCCAGTGACATCCGCTGCCAAATGGTCAAGTGGAAAGCATGCCTGACGGGGACAGACCAGTGAAGGGAGTTAATATTCTACTTTTTGCAACTGTAGCAAAAAGTAACTGTAAAACACACACACACCTCTTTCTTTTGGACAAAACAACCTCCCGTTTTTGCAAAAATATTAAATATGAAGGTTTTTTTTCCTGTGAAGCCACAGAGTAAGTCATAGTCATGCACGTTCCATGTTCTTTTGTGTTTCTGCAGTATTTGATCAGAGTAGATTATCTAGAAGCCTAATCATTTTGAAAGCTGCAGCACTGGTCTGAGCCACTGTTCACTCACTTTTTTCTGACTAGACGTAGATGTCAGAACGTTGCACCTCAGTATGTGCGTTCACACATAACCTGACCACGACGCTAACGATTTCAATGCAAAACCAATGTGAAAATGCTTCGACGCGCAGGCAAAGTGGTGCGGTGCGAATCACATGGGCGACACGACGCAAAATCAGCTTAAAGGTGGTGCGAGCGTCTGAGGTGATTGTCCTGACGCCTCTACACAATGTATTAGGCAGAGCTGGCAGTACCCCCGCCTCATAGCGCTTAGACTGCCTGCATGTGCCAGAGCACGCTGTGCCTCTGCTCGTACCACACAGACAACCTACTCGTGAGCAAGCTTTAATCTGACTGAGCTCGCACCACATGATCCGAGAGCGTACGGGTTTTCCACCAGAATAGTTGCCTGGGATCCAGAACCCACACTTCAGCAAACTGCGAAGAGTGGGTCTGGTCACCACGCCCCCCGCCTGCGTTTCAGATCAAATCTACATTGTACCGGACAATCAGGTTAGCTTATTAGTGTGACGCAGATGAAACAAAGAAGCTGATAGGTCATCTGTCATTTAGACCAAAATCTAACATCACTCACCTCACATTAAAATAGTTTTTTTGCTTCGCTCATTGATTCTGCAGAAATTCGCGATGTTTTTCAATTCCACGTGATATTTTTTCCATGTATTTTTTCCATGTAAGATTCATATCTCTGATTGGCTAATTATTCTGTCAATAACGGCTACAGAAATCTGGAAGAGGGATACGGTGGCCAGACGATATATTTTATCTCGTCCAGATGATATATTTTATATGGTCTGGATTTTCCAAGCAAACAGAATAGCAGAGTGAAGCGAACTCCATGGATCCACACAGTTCTTTGGTTTTAGAAAGTTTTACAGTGTGGTTTGAAAAAAAAAAAGACTAGTATGCGAGCAGGGCACCATAAGGAGTGAGTGATGTGTAAAAACCAGGCATTGTGTTTCCTTCACTGTTAGAAACGCACTGACCAAACGTTCCACAGCTCTGTGTGTGAGAGACACATTTCAGCTGTATTCCAGACACTCGCACACGCACTAATAGGTTATGACTTGATCTAAAATGTAATAGTCGTGCAACCCCTAATTTCTCAAGGGCAATGGGCGATAGAGGTCATGCAGGTGACATCACAGCATTCTAAATGTGAGGTCTGAGTGGCAGGAAATGCATAAGAGTCAATGGAGACAAATAATATTTTCTCCTGTCAGAGCTCAAAAAAAAATTCAACCCACAACAACTCTGCAGAACAATGGGTTTGTAACTGACATGTAAAAGCACAGAAAAGCAGTGGCAGAAAAGCAGATTAACAGAAAGATTTTACCCACCCTCACATTTGTCACAGACTCCAGAATTACACACAGTATTTACCTTTTTCTGCCTAAAAAAAAATATATTCTTGGGTCTTTTTGATGAGGACAACAATTGTAGTGCTGCAGTTAAAATGTCATAAATCTCGAACTATCGTTAGTAAACAAGTTAGTGAAGCACTACACTGTTGCCACGACAACAGAAAATTATTGTAAGTTTGCATTTTGCCACATAAAAATTAATTTTGGTAAAATAAACACTCCAGGGATGGAAAGCTTGCCACTCAGTCACAATGTTCAAATAAAATGATGTCAGTGAATAATATTGATCAAGTAATTATAGACAACAGATTTTTTATATATATATATTTAAGGAAAACTGATGAAAAATATGCTTCGTCATTAAACCTAGCCCAAATTGCTGGAAACTACATCGCTTTAGCAAAATCTCCCAAGGCTACATACCCCTTTCTAAAAATCTTTGCTTCACCAACACAAGTTCTACACATCGAAAAGTAGGCAAATATATGAAAAGGCATAAATGCATTTCCTAATTTTTCAGTTTTGACAAAGCCGTGCTGAGCGGCTGCCTCCCTCACCCCTGTCAAAAACCAGCACAGGCCAAAATAAACAAATAACATCCATAGCCTCACTATGAAGCCAGTTGCGTGCACATCTGAGAACCACTTGGATAGACAAGTGTGTGACCATGCTCTAATGCCCCCGTTCTTATTCTTCTCCCATAGTTAAACTTTAATGCCTTTTTCCCACTCAACTACAGCGTCCTCATAAATGGCTTTGGTTGCAGAACACATTGTGGGTTTGGTTTGTGTGTGTGACTGTGCTGCTGTCATCGGGTCAGGTTTAAGTGATTGAGGTGAGGGTAGGGTCTCTACACATGTCCCTAAGGTGTTTACAACGCCACAAGTACCACCAACACCTAACTGTTAGTATCACTATTACTTATTCACTGCTATCCATTCTGCTGGAGCCAAAACATCAAACATAACACACCTTATTATGTACATTATCTACTATTTGTGATGTCAGAAAAACGTTCAGACAATAGATATTTTAGATTCTAAATTATGACTAGACAGCTAAGATACCATACAAAAACATATTAACATACCAGTAAACCAAATGTTTTGTCTTGTTAATATACAGTACATATAATGAAACAGAACCTTGTCCATTATGGGGAAATATGGGGCTTTCTTACACGATAGAAATAGAGTGCATCCCTTCATCATTATTGGGTAGACTAGAAAATCTAACAAAAAACTTTTTTCCACTGTGAACAAACCACCTTGAGAAGTTGAAATAATTTAGCCTGAGAGTTTTGATGTCTACCCCAGAGGCCTTTCCTAACTGAAGATCGATCAGATGTCTTGTGCCAGTGACATCTCAGTGGTGACACAAAAACATACACATGTGCAAAGGTAGTAGTGGTGAGAGAGAAGGACAGTGGCAGATAAAGGAAAGAGTGAGAGTTGAAGCAGGAGTGCCTCCCTTTGCGCCTGCCATGCAGCTTAAGCCATCTGTTGGCAGAGTTTAAATTAATTAGCTCTACTCATTACTACTTTGCAAGAGGCCTGCAATGGAAAACCAGACACCAGCTTTTATTTCTTACAAACGGTCTTCCTTTCTCAAGACACACCTGCTAAGCTTAACATACACTATGCAGTCAAAATGTGCTTGGGCTACACTGACCAGCAACAGCAAACTTGATACAATGATTAGACCAGGAGTAGAATAATTCTCAAACACTGTCAAAGTCTTGACAATGTTTTAGAAATGTGACTTGGATTTGTTATTTTGGTAGTTCTTGGTTCTGTAGTTAACAACTACCAAGTACTTGCTAAGCATATGATTTTTGCTTTGACCAAGTGAATGCTGTGAACAGAAGGTAAGTTAAACAACAATTTTTCATTTTAATAAAAATCAGTTCTCTCAGTTTTCTTAAAATCTGTATTTCTGTCTCTGCAGTGGTTTGTGGCTTTTATATGAAAGTGGACAGTGTTGAAGCCAGTTTATGTTTGTTCAGGTCGGATGGTTTAAAGAATAAATGAATAATGTTTTTTTTTTTTATAGCTCAGACACATGCGGATGTGATTAAGAAAAAATATAATTCCGTTGATTAGTATTTAGTATTTAAATGTGTAAGTATTCTGTATCTAGTACACATGTAATGTCATGTAAAGGCAGTAACCCAAAAAATAAGTTTGTGCATTACCTTTTAAACATACTGACCTCACTATGGGTCTATAAAAAGAATATTATTTACATTCCCCCCACCTTGCGTCCAAGCCTTCTTATTCCCTCACTTTCAAGTAGTGATGCACCGATCCGATACTGGGATCGGATATTGGTGCCGATCCATGAAATTTAGCTGGATAGAGTATCAACTCCATGATATTGGTTCAGCCAATATTCCAGTTGTGCCTTTAATAATATGTTGTGGAATTGTTACTTTCACAATAAATAACAACTACATAACACTATACGACCTATTTTCAAATAAGTGAACTGTGTTTTGAGAAGAATAAAAGCTATTTTCAGTCCCTTCACTTGTATCGGTCAATATCGAGTATCTGGAAGCTATAAAAAACAAAATATGGAAATCAGTATCGGAACTGAAAAAGCTGGATCGGTGCATCCCTACTTTCATGGTCTCCAGGAATGCTCTGTGTCACTGTACACACGACAGATGGGTCTCAACATCCTCCACAGAGCGACAGAGAGGACACAGAGAGAATAGAGGAACATTGCATTCATTATTTACATCACTTGGTATTGGAATATTAATGCTAAAAGCAATTGGGCAACCCTTCATTAAATTAGCCAGAGCTGTAGTGTGTAGAGAGGGAGAGGGAAAGAGATAGAGAGAGAAACAGACAGAAAGAGAGAGACAGAGAGAGAGAGAAATGGGATGAGATGAGTGAATGGCTAGAGCGAGAGGCAGAGACGCACAGGAGCACACTGTCAAATGGGCCCTAAAATTAGTGAAGCAAAAACACCTCCATTAAGAAAGCTTGCATCTCCCTGTCCCTCCCCTCCTCCACTCCAGCTCCTCTGTCTCTCCTGCTCTTTTAAATACCTCTTACATACAGAAAAATCACGGCTTTGCCCACAAGTGCCTGTGCCAAACCTCTTGGAGAAATGTGTATTTCTGTGCTGTCCCTCTTAAGTGCCTGTTCAAAATTTAAACATGCTTATGGTGGCAGAATGTCTCTTTGGTTGCTGTGCTCACTTCCCTGGAGAACACTCTTCTGTCTTTCTCTATATCTGTCACTCCCTTTTCTCATTTTTGCACATTTATATCAAACAGATTTTTCTCTCATTTGCTTTGAAACCATCTTTTCTTCTGTTCTTGTACCTGTCAATGATGCATGTTATATTACTAAGAAATGTACAAACAGGAAAACGCAGATCTGCATGAATAACGCACAGCTCTGCATGCATCCATGAATGTTCAAATTCATGCTCAGGCACACAGACAGTCAAAGTGGTACAGTGGTGCTCTCCTGCACAGCAACACATTGCGTATATGCATAGCCACTCTTCCTATTAGTGGAGCGCTGCAACGCACTGCTGAGTTCTAGTGAGAAAAACATACATTCATGTCCATGTTTATCAAATGACCCTGTGATTACTAACTCTCCTACCTTCATGGCCAGGTTACTCTTTTAAACACTAGATGTCCAACTTAAGCTCTAAAACAAAGTATCATTACTGAATAACCCCTACATGTAGACCATTGTAATTCTTTATATTGAATGAACTGTTAACGCTGCTAACATAAATATTATGTATTGCTTAAGCTGATAACAGGGTATGAGACATTTTAAAAGGTGCAATAGGACACAATTTGCATAACATTTAAACTATGCGTGCAAACGAATCCATTGCTTTTATGTTCTTGCGAAATTAAAGAATTTATTGGTATTCAACACTTTAAGAGTTGGCACAGCGACCAGTCCGATACACAATAAACAACAATAACAACAACACTCAAAAACACCAGGTTTACAAATGATCGTGCATGGACCAGTAAGCCAGCAGCACCTGTTGTTGACCCAGTCCAGAAAAGATCACGAGTGTCCCACACTTCTGACTGGCAGTGAAATTTGAGAGAACTAGAAGGCTGTAAAAAGTAACTTTGATATTTCAATGCAGGTAAAAAGTTGAATGGATTAAGTTAAAAGCACAGACTGACTGAGAAAGCATCACTGCCTTTCCAATAACTGGTTCGAGACAACTAACCCTAACCCAGCTTTCTTCCATTGGATTAACAGACACTTATTGTAAATAAGAGATTTTAGACGAATATAACTTTTTTTTGCTAAGTCTATTTTAAAAAAGAATATCTTATCTAATCTTATGGGGAATTTATGTTATGGGGGAAATTAAGCATTCATGTTGACTCTGAATTAGTTTCTTTGTCAGCCCATTGCTGTCTCCAAGTATCGAGTCCCTTCAGAGACAACAAAAATATCCAGAGTAGTGCTTTTGCAAGAGGTGATGAGACTGGGCCAGATAAAAATGATTCTGACAATTTTACGATGATACAGTACATTTGTTCATTTTGAGCAACAATTGCATTTTGAGAGTTCTTAGGAGTCAAAATGTCTGGTTCTAAGCAATAGCTTGTCAATAAACAAAAATGCAGAATTTTTTTTTGTTTTTAGGCATGCTAGTTAATTTTGCAGTTCGAATTCATACTTGTCTACAAGAAAACAATACACGTCGACAAAAAAAAAAAAAAAAAACACTCATCAACACACATCTATAAGAAAACCATGCATTCCCTGAAGTCACATGAAGTTATTAAAATCTCTGAATTAGACAAGTACTACAGCTATCACAGTAATGTTAAAGTACGACTTTATCTGCAAAGCATTGTATTTTCAACTTGGCAACAGTACACAGTCAACAAGGATGAATGAGCTGTAGAGCGAGCACTCAGCTGTCAGTCTGTGCTCGTACACAAGAGCTTTGACCAAGAGAGTGGGTGGGTGAGCCCTGCTCCACAGAGAATGTATCAAGGCTACAATGACTTTCAACTGAAATGTATATGAGATTCAAATTACATTCGCTTTTTCCTCTATACTGAGTCTTCCAGCTCTCCTCTCACCCTTCCTTTGTCTTCTGGGAGCCTTAGTCAGCTAAGCTCAGATGTACAAAGATTTTCCTCTCTCTCTCTCTCTCTCTCTCTCTCTCTCTCTCTCTCTCTCTCCCTCTCCATCTCTCTTCCTCTACACACACAGAAACACACAAAAAGCACATTCTTAGTCATAGCAAAGTTTGTTTGGAGATTCCACTAAGTGGAATAAAGCATGTGTTTACACTTTAGGTACACAATATTACAAAACAAACAACAATAAATAAATACATTTACTTTTACTAACTATAGCTTGAATGTTTGTTAAATACTCTACTAGCACCACTTACAGGGCTAGTGTCTTTCTTGCTGTGTGATTTACCGTAAGCCTTCGATTTTTAGAGCAGATTTACGGTTCAATCTGTCATTCTTCCTCTTCAAGTCGACAGACAGTAAGTAAAACAGTAGTAAAAACTGGACACTGTCCAAAGTGTAAAATACCAGCACAGCCCACCACACAAACAAAACAGACAAAATAGACAAACTGTCCTTTTCCCATGGCAAAAGCTGAGGTATACAATAAATAAATAAATAAATAAATAAACAAATAAATAAATTAATTAATTAATTAATTATTAATTAATTAATACATACATACATACATACATACATAACATACATACATACATACATACATACATACATACATACATAAATAAATAAATAAATAAATAAATAAATAAATAAATAAATAAATAAATAAATAAAAATCTTGCCTGGAAAATCCAGATGATATATAAAAATATATCGTCTGGCCACCGTGTTTCTCTTTCAAATTTCTGTAGCCGTGATTGACAGATTAATTAGCCAATCAGAGGCAGCTTCCGACGAAAAAATGCATTTAAAAAATATCATGTGGAATTGGAAAAACATCGCAGATTTCTGCAGAATCAATGAGCGAAGCAAAAAACGATTTTAATGTGAAGTTAGTAAAGAGATTAGATTTTGGTCTAAATGACAGACGACCGATCAGCTCCTTTGTTTCACACAAATAAACTCATCTCATTGCCCGGTATGATGTAGATTTGATCTGAAACACAGGCGGAGGGCGTGGTGACCAGACCAACTCTTTGCAGTTTGCTAAAGCGTGGGTTCTGGATCCCAGGCAAGTGAAAATTCAGACCAAAATAATAATGTAAAACAAGAACCAGGTGAACCAGAAAATTATATGAAATATATAAGAAATATAGTGTAAGTTCAACCGAGCAGCTAGGAATCCCAAAAATGCAAAGGAGTAAGAAAAACATCTATTAAAGAATCAGAAGATATGAACATTACATATTCACTCCACACCCGGTGGAGGTGATATTCTACTGTAGTCACAGCTGCCCTGGGGTAGACTGACAAAACCACCACATTCATTCAAGCTGACGAGTGCCTTGCCTAAGAACACAAAGATCATCAAAGATAAACTAAAGGAACAGGTCAGGTGACACGCACAGATAATCAACTGGTCGACACAAATGGATGTTCTAAAGAACATGAGGAGGGAGGGAAGTGAGAAAGTGCAGCGACTATCAGACTTAGCTCAACTAACCGTTGACAGTCTTAAATGAACATTAATGGACTAACAATATGGTAAGAAAAACAAATAATGAAACAAAAAAAATTTAAATAGAATACATTTTTAAAAATCAGCTTATTAAGGCCTTAATTTGCATATATTTGCGATCTGTATATTAGTCAACATAAGAAACTTTTAGTATTGACAACACAACTGTTGGGCAACTGTTGATGCTTGAACTCTGACAGAGTCACACTGATGCTGGAGTAGGTCTTAATTAGTTGTAGTTTTTAATGAGAATAAAATGGTAAATATAATATATGAAAGTCATTGCTACGTCTACTCCTCTGTGCATGGCTCCCTGCGTTAGTGTGGAACAGCGCAGTTGTTATGGCCTGCTCTCTGCAGCCTCACAGCGCTGACACAAACAAAAGTACAATCTTATAACTTTATAAATGTTGTTAATGAGCTTATTAGTTACAATTCTGGGTTTATTTCGTCAGCATATTTCGTGGTTTAGTGAAATTTTCCCTCCCCTAAAAATGCGTAACAACAGCGTTATGAAAAGGTTCTTTTGGAAAAAAAAAAAAAAGGTCATGCCATGGGAACTTTGTACCTCGTGAATGTGTAAAATGAAGGTGTAGGGCTAAGGCAAAGAGCTAAGGGGTAGAATTGAAATCAAGCATTAATGAACTTAGAATTTAAACTCAGTTCAACAATAAAAAGGCATAGGCTTGGTTTCATTGTCCAAAAAGTCTACAGCACTAATGAGAAGATTCAAATTAGAACCCTCCTGAGTAGACTGTGCCTGGTAAATACTCAGGCATAATCTATTTAAATCATTGTAAGTGAAATTTCCAAACCTCTATATTTCTCTCCCATATTATCACTATGAAATATGCATTTATCCTTTGTGCGATCCTCAGTTCTAAAAGATTTGGTTCATTTTTAGTACTCACTGACACTACCCTCGAATCCTAAGGACCTCTTTTCTCTGTTTTTGTCCCCTTTTGTTTATACCATTTGTAAAAAGGCTTAACTGGACTAGTTTACTTAATATGAAGGTTAAATGGTTCAAGGATATAAAATGTAATATATTTTTAAATAATCATTCTGAATATGCCTTTTATTCAAATATTACATTGATAAATGTAATTAAGCTGACTGACTGTCACTCCAAATACATGTATGCCTTCTACTTTTCTTTTCCTCCATTTTGTTTCGTCTTCCCTCTCCCTGCCTGGTACCTCTGCACCTCCCTTTTCCTCTTTTAGTCTGTCCTACTCGAGCATGCACTCTTCAGGTCATGGGTCATTAAGTCAGCTCCAGAGGGGATATGTTGGAACAGGATATTTCTCATTTTGCCCTTCCCCCATCACAGAACTATAAAACACAAACATATGCATATCACATTCACAAAATGTTCTCATTCATTAACACAGGAACACGCTAAAGCATAATAGCCTTGAGTCAACCTCTGATTATGCAATGCTTTGAGAAATGTCATTTATATTACTTAGAACAATGACATTTCAGAACGCTAAACTGTGGAAGAGGAATAGGTTATATTTTTCCAATCCAACAAAATTTAGACAACTTTAGGTCAAACGTAGATGTGTAAAAACGTGTTGTTTGAGGGACTAGACTGGGGCCTTTAGAATCACCCACAAATGCATAAGTATCACATTAGAGCCTCAAGTTTACAGAGTAGGGTTCCGCTGCAGACTGCAAGATGGAGGCGTGTCGTTAGATGGGCGTGTCGTGAGCACTAGTGTCATGAACAGTCTTTGCACTAGGTGGCGATATTCACATCAACCCTTTACGATAAAGACGCCAGAGACGATGTAAAATTTGAAACCTCGATGAATATACTGACTCTATAGATGGAAAGTTGAATAATTTAATTATTATTTGTACTTTGGGGGCATTTTCACCCAAATTAGGTTTAGTATTATTTAATAATATCGCCGGAATTATTAAAAATTGACCTGGAGAATAATGTCTTTATTTTTAATTGCTTTATTTATGACATACTTTTTATTTTGTCTGATTTTACGTGTTTTCCAGTGGTTAGTGCTGATAGTCAGGTCCGGAGGGACAGAAGCGAGGTGGTTGCCATGGTAATGAGTTTATAACTGTTGCTAAACGGGCCTAAACTGTTATATTTTTTATCTTAACCTTTACCCAAACCTTTTTACTAACCTTAGCCATCACCCTAACCCTTCTCCTAAACTTACCCGTTCTCCTAAACTTAATCGCCGTCCCTCTGGTCCCAGTTATAACGTTTTCTAGCACCGGAAATGGAGCAGCTTCACTGCCGGTAGAGCTCCACTCCGGCTTTTAAAATAGATTTTTTAAGATGTTTATTTTAAATTACACCCCCAGCTTATATGTCTTTTACCATAGGTTTGGACATTTTTTGTATGAATACGGTTTGTATATTCGCCAAAATAACGTCATTTCTGTCATAAGGGGGCGTGTCGTTAGTTCTGCGGGCTGCAATCAGACATACTTGAGTTTACAACATAACCTTTTTGCGAGTCTTCAAAACAGCATGTATGATATGTTTAACAGTAATTTCAATTTATTTTTTATTTAAACAAAAAAAAAAACATTTTGACAATAAAAAAATACATAAAAATCTCTCAAATCTAAATTCGGTAAATTATCAAATTTTCAAAACATGGACAGAAAAATACAAGACAGTTTATCTTGGTTTGAGACTGGTAAAAAAATATATAATCATGTTTTTGCTTAAAACACATAAAACAACCCATTGACCTTTATATTGTAACCATAAAATTCTTGACATTCAAGCTCTCTGGTTTTGTCAAACCTGTTGTTTCTTTAGAATAATCTAGATCCCTATGTGTGTTTACGTCAACTAAAGTCAATTCTTTCTTTCTAATTAGCTCTCAAAACCTGGACAGCACATCACTACTGGAGCAAAAATGTGTGAGAAAATCATTGCTGTTGGGCAAAACGCTGACGTTTTCACAATGACAAAATGTCTGACAACCTTTGAGAGTAGACTTTTACATACACAAATCTTGCTTCGTATGTTTACCATTTTATTTTTTATCTTAACTGAAATGAAATGTTTGGATTAGCTGGACGCTAATTCACTTATATGCACTCTCACACACCTTAGCCGTGTGCTGTTAATGAATAACTAACTAGCAGCGAGGAAAGGGAGCCATCTTCTCTGAGTAAGGCCAAATGAATTCGCCAAAGCACTATGCAAATGTTCCCTGGGCTAACGAGACTGCCTGCATGATTGGAGTGCCATTGAAATTCTCCTCGTGCACCACTCTTTCTCTCTCTCTCTCTCTCTCTCTCTCTCCCTCCTTCATTCTCTTCTTCAATCTCTACATCTCATCTGCCATTTTCATCTTTGTCTATCTGTCTGTCTGTCTGTCTGTCTGTCTGTCTGTCTGTCTGTCTGTCTGTCTGTCTGTCTGTCTGTCTGTCTGTCTGTCTGTCTGTCTGTCTGTCTGTCTGTCTATCTATCTATCTATCTATCTATCTATCTATCTATCTATCTATCTATCTATCTATCTATCTATCTATCTATCTATCTATCTATCTATCTATCTATCTATCTATCTATCTATCTATCTATCTATCTATCTATCTATCTATCTATCCTTCTCACTCATCATTTGCATACACAACGAATACACAAACGCAACTTGAAAGTTGCATCTGTGTATTCTCATTTCTTCCTATCGCTCCAGCCCTGTGGTCAAGGGGACAGCAGTGAATGCCCCACTGTCTTCGTCCCTCTTGTTTTTTTTATTTCACTAACACACGCACACTTTGGGCTCAAACAGAGCCCGTTCAGAGCCATCCTGCACCTGTTTTCTCTGTAAAACATCCAAACATGAGTGCTGAATAAATAAGCCGACCTAACACGCATCACCACCAGGTTCATACAAAAAAGACACTCAGGGAAATACAAACCCCAGCCTATAAACACAAATCAATAAGTAAACACTACCCATTTCCCCTTCACACCCAGTGCACAACTTCAGCCCTACATCTCTACTCAGTCCTCACCATCTAAAATGTGACTGCTATGCAAGGATTTGTTAATAGTCTGTTACTAGCAATAACTAAATAAATAAAAACAAAGCTCAAAGATAATGGAGGAAAGGACAAGGACATAAAGTACTTGTGGGATGCATCTTTAATGAGAGGGCCTGCTTTAAAGCTCCTGGTCCCTCCTGGTCCCTTGGGTGCTGGGGACAGCAAGAAAACAAGGCATCTACACCTTTTGGTGTGCCCTTGTGTCTTCATCGACATATACCTACCATCAGGCTCCATTCAATGGCACTTTTCCATCTGCATAATTCAACATGTCATACTTTTTGTGCCACTTTTGCTGCTTGTCTTTTCTGCCTATTCTGCTATTTTTTGTCCCGATCTGTTGTTAACTTTTAAGCTTGATGGAGTGGAAGGAAAAGATGATGCTTTGTCACTTTAGATTGAGAAAAGTGCTTCCAAAAAAAGGGACACAGTGAAGAAGAGCAGATGTACAGAGGAAAGGGGAGGCAAGAGTGGTCACAAAATGGAGACTGGCGCAAAAGCCTTTCTGGTGACGCTACACATCACACAGACACAAAGCCACTGTGTGTGCAAGAGAAAGGGGATTAGACATCCCCAATCAATGGAGGCATAAACCCAGATGTCACAATATGAGCTTGCTCCTTGTGTCCTCCCTTTCTACCAAATGAACAAATTAATAGCTCTATCAAGGAACACATCAATAAGCCAATTTATCCTTTAGCATATTTGATTGTAATTAGTTCATCCAATAGAATATTATTTTGTGAAAGTTATTTTTCAGTGACACCTGACCCAAACATGGGGAGATTGCCGTTCCACTTTTTAAAAAAACTAAAGTAGTACAAGAACTATGTGATAGAGAAATGAACGTCACATAAGTATAAGTAAAGTAAAAATAATTTTTAAATTTTTTTTCATATCAGGAGTTCTGTTGTGTGGATTAAAACACGTGTGTGTGTCATCGGTGTGTGTGTGTGCATGTGTAGATCTGAGTCATGGAGATGCGCTAATACAAATCAGGCACCAATGCATCCTCACACCTTCCTCATTCTGCACGCCAGTTTGCACCCGTTACCATGGTAACCAGATAAAAATCACACTGTTTTAAGCTCCAATTGGAAAAGGAGAAGGATACTAACTAAGTGACACATATACACAAGGAGGAGAAGTCTCATACACATCTGTCAACAGAGCAGCCTCTCTCAGCACTCTAACTGACGAGCAAACAAATGCTAATTTTCTAACCACACGCAACATTGGCAAACCATCAATTAGAAGGCAAGACATGTCTAGAAAGAGACATGGGAGATATGACAAGGGAGTAACACCCAAGATAGTCAACAAAACCAGTCTCTTTTGCTTCACTGTGTGCCTATCTCAGCCCCACAGCATCTTCTTCCATAAAACAGGTCTCAATGCAAACACATTTGGCTGTCAAATAGTGACACAACACCCTGTCAGGGTCGCCTCACACAGAGGCCAGCTGTCAGCTAACACTGTCCTGCCTCTTCATCAAAACCCATTCAAACTAAGCATTATTGACCAACATGGCGCCCTATATGGCATATGTCATCCTGTCAGGCCACTACCTTGGCATAAACTGTTTCTGATAAATGGCAATTCACAGGCGTATCTTGAGCACAGGGGAGAGCGAAGAAGATGTACACGCCGCCAATGATTGATGGATGACTTGATGGACACATTGATGGATGATAGGTATGTGGTAATCTTTAGTAGTGTGGAGCATGCAGACGGTTGCCCCACATATCTGTAAGTAGCCTCAATGCTGAAAAAAGTTACAGACATTTAGCAAAAAGAAAGTACTGTGATGCAAATGGGAGGAACTTAAGAACATAGCGAATTTTTTACTACAAATGTTCAAATTAGTTACATTTTATGAATCATTTTTACTCTAGGCCTTCTTGCTTGTGTGTATTGCCAGTTTTTGCATGTTTTAATGAATAGGCCCATCAGTTGATCAATAGCCTACTCCCACTGAGCTCTTACCACAGTCATGATACAGTGGCTTTTACAAACACACACACACAGTGCATTTGCAGAGCTATCAGTCAAACAGACTGGCCCTGGTTTCACCACTTTCACACTGAGGGATCTGTGACAAGAGAGAGGGGAATCCAACAGCAAGCTTTATCGATCCAGACTGGAAACCCCCCTCAGGCCACACACACACTAACACATAAATACACACACTACAGCTGCGCTGGATCAATGTGTGCTCCGCTGAGAAGGACAGAGCCATACAAAGAGGTACAGCACTGATACACAGCGCACACACAACAAAGTGAGATAAAAGAGGTGCTTGGTATCAGAGAGCAAGATAAGGGGCAGTGGGAGCACAGCGTATCATCTGACCTAAACAGTCTAATCTGACACCCTGCAATTTGCCATTGCTCTATGGATCAAGTGTTAACTGTGACTTTGCAATACATGCTTACACATATACAGATGTATAAAGGCCTAGTAAAAGTTGCTTAAGAAGCTAAATAACAAGTACAAATAGACAGAATGTCAGCGAGGTGGCTTGGATAGCAGCAATGGTGACCTGCAAACAAATTGCTCTCTCATCAAATTAGATGGCCCAGTCAACACACAAATCTCCATCTTTCTCTCACTCTCCCTCACACACCAATACCGACGCCTGATTTATCCCTGTAACACAGCCATTATCAACAATGGTGTCAGTCAGTGAAGCACAAGAGATGTAGCAAACAAAAGTCATTTCATCAAACTTCGATATAAAACGTTACACAGCCAAAATACGGACGTTGACAAAAAGGAACGCACTAAAAGAAGAAGTCTTTGACAGATTTCAATAGCACAAAAAGGAAGCAGTCAACATACAAAATAGAATTGTGCCGATACCGTATTTTCTTTGACAATACATTTAAGTAAAATATACTCATTTTCATTTTCTCACCAAAACAAACTTGTATATTTTGGGCTGTAAAGTTTCTTACCTGGGACAATTGAGACGGTGTCCTTCTCCCAGGAAACAACACTGACATACTCCTGGACAGCTGAGGGGATGAGGCACTTGAAGACGGCGACATTTCCTCGCATGGAGCGCTGGTCAGCCACTCGGACTGTATAGGGCTCCCTGAACACTGGAAAAATCAGGTGTAATGTTAAATTAACATTTAAGTTATCTATATTGTTTCAAAATACCTTGCAACGTTTAAGTGTGTTCACAAGAACTATGTCTTTAGTTGATAGCAACACCTATTGTTTAATAACATCTTAGTGTGGACAAGCAAGAGCCAACCCCCCAACCAGAAAATGTACATAGTGCATCTGTAAAAAACATAACAAATGTTAACACACAAATTAAAGAGTTGGTGGAAAAAAATACCATAATATTTATTCTTCTGAAGCAAGCTGAAGTATATTGCAAAAGTGTCTTCTTTTTAGTTTGACAGATTTTTGGGTGAATATAATTTTATCAAGATTAGAAATGAATAAACAAAATAAACAAACTGGCCACTGTTTTAAGTAATCTAAAAAAAATCTATATTAATGCAAACAAAAAGGGTGTGTTTCTACAGTATGTATATCCAGCATATTTAAAAAAAAATCCCAAAGTCACATTTTAAAAAAGTTTGGCCCTTTCACCATTTGAAAATAAATCAAGTGTTGAAAAGCCACCACTCTGCGATTAAAGTTATTGAAAGTTATGGCAAAGAGGGTCGACTAGTGAGGCTGAGAAGGATACACTGTGAGTGGCCATTGGCCTTTTAAAGAACAACACTGCAGATGCTATGAGACAGGAGGAGTTGAGGGCCGCTCTTGGCCAATGGACCTGTCACAAACAGGCGCAAGGCATCAAAAACATACTCCCGCTTCATGGCATGTAGTGCACTAGACTGTGAATGGGTGCACAAAACAACACATCATCGCTAGGCATCTTCACGTCTAATGATGCAAACAGTGGCATGTAGCTAGGTACATTAGCATTTACGATTTTATGAATAAATATCGATATTTTTTGGCATATTCCAATCTTCAGATATTCGGTCAGTCCAACAAAAACATGACATTTTTTGCTTAGGCTTAATCGATTGCATTCACGTTCTAGAATGAGAGTCCAGATGGATGCTACTTTTTCTGATTAATACCATTGCAGTTTGCCATGAAATATGAAAAGTAATTTTACATATTTTATTCTGGTGATTTCTAACCCTTACTAGGCTTTTTCACTTTTTGTCTATATACAACAACAACAACAACAAAAATGCATCTAAACATTTGTAGGGAATTTTATTGGATTGTAGAATATTGTCAGACAAAAATGAAATGTTTGTAAAAACTATTCACAAAAGTGGAGAAATATTACATTTGGTTAAAGGTTTGCAGCTTCACTTTTTAGCTCTATTATTCGCTGTAAACTAAATACTCGCATATTTTGAAAAACATTATTCACGATATTACCTAAAATTCTCTACATTACCCTGTTCTATGGGTGAGTGAATCATAAATACATTCATCATTAAAACTTTTTTTTATCGATGCTGCTTCATAAAACTTTCCTTAGCAATGAAACACACATCACTCACAATGCATTTGATAGCACATTGGTTTGGATGTCTTCCATCACATAATTAAAACCTTGCCTGAAGACTTTATTAGTAAAACTTTATCCCTTCTACCTCAGAATATGCAAGCCAACAAAACCAAAGCCACTGTGTTGATCAAATGATGGAAACTTTTAACAAATAAATATCAACTATGTTTATCCAGATCCTTGTCCGAGCATCTATTTTTCTAAAATTATAAGGGATGTTTTCATTAGGCTAATTTCAGATTAGTTTAATTTCATTAAATCTTTTATTGTGAATGTGTATTATGGAGCATGAAAAAACTGTGTCAAATTTGTGCATTGATTGCGATAAATTAATTACAGACATATTAATCGAGTTACATTTTTACTCACATTAATCTATTTTAAAATCTTTAACTTCATTGTTTCAATGTGATTTGCAAAGTGGACATAAGGGTTGTTCAACTTGACTTGCGGAAAGTCTGCATATGCCAGTGGACCTGAGGGACGGGCGCAAAGGTGACAAAAACTTCACTTCACGACACCATCGATAAAAGTAGAGTGATGTGCCGTTTTTGTAAGAGGGAATTTGCTTACCACCGAAGCAGCTCAAGCTTAGTCTACCACAGCAATGCAAAGCACCCAGTCATGAGCGCAACCAGCTAACGCTAAGCTAAGAAGATAGCAACAAAGGATTTCCTTAAGTCTTAATTTTTTTCAATATATTAATATTTCCCATCTGCGACCATAATGTAAATATTTAAACTGGATAACAACAAAACAAAAACTCTTAAGTTGAGTGTTGAGATTAAAAACAGATTAATTAGATTAATTAATTACAGATCATAATTAATAATTCTCTCAGTTTTTTTATCGCAGCACTAGAAAAAACTACAATTGTATACACTGGTGATGATAGATTAAATTATTTTGAAAAATTAAACCAATTAAGTGGAACAATAATAAGCACAATTGACATGATTTTACACAAATCAGTCTTGAAAGACAAGCAATTCCATTCAAGTATTCATTTTAAAATTATTTTCACTTAAAGAGTCGCAATGTACCTGCGGATCAATAGCCTGCATTGATTGAGGAGGCTCTTGCTTGTGGCCAAGTCAATTCTTTCAATCATTTATTTACACTCCGACTGACCCCACTGGCACTTGTCAATAGCAGGAAAAATCCCCAAAGACCAATAAGACTTTCATATAGTGTTTAAAATCAGCTTGATGGCTTGTAAGTGTTTGATGCTTTGATGTCAATCACAACATGACAATTTAACCACAGTTCACAGCAGATTCAGATTAGCTCAGCTTGAAAGAATTAATATTTGTATTTATTCATGTATTTGATTAGTCATATACGTAACACTGTTTAATCGGAAAGATATGTTCCACTAACTCTATAATCCTCTATTACTGAGTTTTAAAAACTAAAATATATTTAAAGAGAAGATAACCCTCTAAACCTCACCAACAAACACAGCAAACTGATGGAACAGCATTACGAAAAAGTGAAGGGGCTGAGGATGAAGAACAGCATTGTGATTGGGTTGACAGCATGTGTTTGTAGTCACTGCTCAGTCTAGAGAAGACACAATGAGACACAGTCAATCTGTAATTGTTTTGACCTGAAACTTACTCATTTGCAATAAAAATGCCTCTCAAAAAATTACTCAGAATAGTAGGCAACAATATTTAAACAACATAATATAATCAATAGAACAGCCAAAAAAGTTGTTTTAATGTTTAGCTTCACTTTAAGTATACAATAATCTCTAAAATAAATAAAATCTTTGATAAAACAGAAAATAGGCAATAATGTTACAGTGGAACAGCTGGTTTCATTCTGTTACATCGTGCAACTGGGGCTTGTTTGCTCCGTGGTAGGCAGGTACATTTTTGCTTTAACCAATCGCTGCCTCCAAACACATCATTGTAGTCCAGGAAGTAGAGCATAAAAAATACAGCATACAGTATGTCAGCGACCATTGCCATTTGCGTTAAACTTGCAAATTAAAGGGACAATATCAAAATCGAAGTTAATATTTAACACAAGATCAAAAGAGGAGAATGTATACAGTCCACTATTTTAACTCGGGTTGGTTCTGGCCAACACTTTGCTTTGCTCATGTCACTGCTACATCTCTGTTTGCTGATTGTACTTCCTGGGTTTCCGGAACTGTCTGCAGTTCTACAATACCTGCTGTAGCTGCAGTGGGGGCACTAGGTGGGGCTAGCCTGCCGAACAGTTGAAACTTCAGAAATCAAAACACAAAAGTTTTTTTAAAGCATAATAATTGCGATATTAAATGGCTCACATTTGGTTGGTTCATTTATTGTATTAAAAAAATGTTATGTTGCAATGCTTATTTTTATTGTAAGATTTTTAAGATGCTGGAATTGGTTGTGCATCTGATTTGTGTGTAAATTACACTCCCCCATCGCATGTGCGGCAGAATCATTAGGATGTTACTGATGCCTGACTATGCGCAGTCTGGTTGCCTAGAAACGAGCTAAAACACGGGTCTGGTGCACTGGGCGCACTGGGAGGCAAGTCCTGTATCACTGTCACTTCAATAATTAACGACAAAGAAACCAAATACTGCATTTACTTATTCATATTGTGAGCTACAAAAACTAAGAAGAAAAATGTTGAGAAACAAATATTTAATTGATTTAGTAGCATTTTTTGTTTTGTTTTTTTTTTCAGTCAGAAAGTAAAAATATTGAACATTGAGAGACCCAAAAATGTTTTCTCAAATGTGAGTTCTATGATCAGTGTAAGTCAAAAACATCAGGCCCTTAAACAGAGAAGTGTTGGAGGTAAGCAGATGTTGTGTATGTTTTGTATCAGGTTTTTACAGGTGCGACATGGCAGTCAGTTTGGTCCTGTTGTCCATCCTGTGTTTCAGGCTCTCTCACCTCAGAACAAGAAAGTCCCGTGATGAACTTGTTGGCATGGAGGGGCCTTTTTTTTTTGTGGATTTTGCATGTTCTCTGAAAACCTAGGTATCAACTCATTTTTATAAAATAATAAAACAAGAAATCCTAACCTGGCTGATAGGAATGCCAAAACACACTGCAAAAACAGCCCACATATACAGACATCCAGGCAGGTGCTGCTATTACTGGAGCATAATCAGCATGCATGGAAAAGGGTGAGAAAGAGGAGGAGGATTGAGAGATGTAAAGATGCGAAGAGAAGGGAGAAACAGACCAAAGGCACAAGGGAGGGGGGTGGGGCTCAGTTTTGGGGGGAGCCACACTGTGTGCTGTCAGCTGTCATCATTCTACTGCACCACCTGAGATGGGGCATGCCACACCCTAGCGCTCACGCCTTTGTCACCCATGGCAACCACTCTGTGGGGGTAATGAGGTGCACCACACGTGAATCAGGCCTGCTTATGGAGAGGTAGAGTTGTGGTTGCCTCAGCATTTAATTGATTAATTGTTGTAATTATTTGGGAGAGAAGGTCATTCCAGCATTGAAGCTGCCTGTAAGGTCAACGTGATGCTGGAGGGACTGTCCTCCTCTGGGAACCACACTGTCCAGATGAGTGTGATTGTATGTATTGGCACAAAGAAAACAGAAGCAGAAGAAACTCTTCTTTTTTGTGCGTGTTATTGTGTTGTTCTATGAATAACATAAGACTATTATCTGACTGGGGCAGTCAACATTTTGACCCAGAAGCTATGACCCAAACAAGTAAAATTATTGAATGAAACTAACTAACAATTAAATAAATAATAAAAATAATAATAATAATCTGGATATTTTTCAGTGCTTGTAGCTGAAGCTGACCAAAATGTTTCCTACCCAACATTCTGACAAAGAGCTGGCAACTAAACACAAAGAGCAAGCCTGACTAAAATGGATGTGTGTCTGTGTGTCTGTGTGTGATTCAGTGTGTAAGTGGTTAGGGGACTTTCCAGTCCATGGACAGATGGAGAGACTGGGAGACAGGAGGCTTGCTGGCATGAGCTGTGCACAGGCTAGTGTGCATAGTGTGCTTGTTTGTGTGTAGATATACTCTGTGTGTCTATGCCACTCTATGGATATAGTCATTTAGAAGTGAACAAACAAATGCATGTCTGAGAAGTAGATTTTAGTGTTAAAAACACCTGAAAGGACACTTTTGTAATTTCTCTATTTCCAACTGTGAGTGTCAATTCGACCCTCCACTGGAAAAGTAGCTTCACAATGCTGTAGGTATGACATCCTTCTGTTAGGAGTACATACATATTTGAATTGTTCATCAAGTGCTTGACCTGAAATATACTGTGAGTTGCTTATTTAGTTCCATATCAGACAGACGCATAGGCTATGACTTTAAACAAAAGTTGGGGTTTTAATATTATGCTGTAGAGTCTCAACAAAGCCTCACGAGTCACTACTCTAGTCATTACTCATTAATCTGCACCAAAGGACATTTTGACCACCACTAACTATTCACTCAGAGTTACACACCACAATCAGGCAAGATGAGTGAAGGATCTTGCCTAAAGGCAGAACAAAACTTATCTAATCTTGCTCTAACCTCTGAGTCACTGTTACTATATAGTCTCTATTTATATAGCGCAATTTCACCTTTCAAGACACTCAAAGCACTGAGCCCAAAGTTGCTTTACAATGTATAAGCTGAGCTAGAGTACTTTATAAGAATAAAATTAAAGAACACATATGCAAAATTAAAGAACAAAGATGCAACATTTTTATTAAAAGCACAGTCGGTACTTTTAATGAAAATGTGTGTATCCCTCAGCTGTGTCACCTGACCAGTCTTGCTGCATTTAGACTTTTGCTTAAACTTGTATATTATGTTAGAAGTGTTGTATTTAACTGGACATGGTATTTGAATTGGTCCTTGGGGATAAATAAAGTTGACTGATAACTGAATTATTCATTGATTGATTGACTGATCATTAACTTAAAACTAGAACAAAAGCAACATTGTCAAATTGTTACATCTTTTGTGACTTGCCCCCTGACTTTAATTCCTAGCTACACGCAATAAGATAAATTGGGTGCAATTTATTACAACATACATACATAAGCCGTTGTAATGTTTAGTTGCTCTTAAAACAGGGCTGATAATTTGACAAACTTTTGTATATGATTACCTACAACCTAAATCAATTCAGTCTGACACTTTAAATGAAAATGAAAACATATTTTTAATGTTACATTTTAGCCATAATAGCAGCATAAAGAAGAACCAAGCCAACAACACTTGGGTTGCTCACCTGCTTTGATGTGAATGCTGGGACTGCGAATCTTGCCTGCCATGTTCTCAGCAGTGCAGAAGTATTCATTGTCATGGATAATGCTGTTATAGGCAGAGGGGGAGAAGGGGTAGAGCTGGAGGGTGCCGTTGGAATGCACATGGCGGATATGGGGTACGTCGTAAATGTCGTCTCCGGCAGCCAGGTACCAACGCAGGATGGCATGGGGGGCGCCACCCGCAGGGCAGGGCAGGGACACCCCCACCGAGCTGGAGAAGGTCACTCGCTGCAGGGAGGCGTTCACAAAGTACAGTCGCGTAGAAATAACATCCTCACTCTTGACTGTTGAAAAAAAAGAAAGAAAAAGAAAACACAATTAATTTAGGCAGGTGAAAAATGTAAGGATGACACTCAAATGTGAATTATATCAAGGAAGTCAGACTATTAGTTAATGAGTTGTATGCATCATAAGCAACAACTGGCTTTACAGTATTTTTGCACTGGTCTACTAAAGCAACTTCGCCTCAGATTTCAAAGTGGCTGCTATCCATCTTCTTGTATGTGCATTAACTTAATCTGTCTAATGTAATATGTGTCCAGGGAGCCCTTTGCTTCTGTGCACCTACTCTACAAGTGAGTCACATGGCTTCAGAAAAAACACATAACAGTATGTTTTAGAAAAAGTTCCACAAAATGTTGGTGGTTAATTAGCACCTTTTTGTTTATTATGGCATGTGAGTGAGAACAGCCCTAAATGGGTCAGTGCTTTAAGACATTTGTCACAGTTAAAAGTCCATGATGGATACTTGATCATAATTGCAACTCTGATTCCTTTTAGAGCAGCACATTAGGAAAAAGTGGGCTTGTGCATGTGTTCAATGGGGTTAAGAAGGCATGGGGGGGGGGGGGGTGTAGAGGAGTATTAAGAAGTGCTGAGCTCAGCTTGGCTGTGAGCCAAGGGAAGACACTATGCCCTGAGCCAGAGAAAATTCTTTTCAGACAATGGTACTTAATTAATCCCTTTTACTGGATTATGTCAACAAAGCCAGAATTAGTCCTATCTCTTTAATGCTCGTGTACTTGGTAAGAGGGGTTGTCAGCTAGCACAAATTCATTAAGGTATAGATGTGTTACATCACCTTGCTTTCAATTAAGTAAAACAAAAAATATATAGATCTCCAATATAATTGCTTTCATATTGGCTGCACTGTGGGCAGATACAGCAAAGCACACAAAGGGTTATGCAACTATAATGTTTTTACTAAATGCATTTAATTTATTAAGCATGAATGAATGAATGAATGAATACATTAATTAATTATGAATTTAATAATTCTACAACACAAAATCAAACTTGTCTTTTCGGAACAGGCAGTGTGATTGAAGTTTGTTTGTCAGACAAAGATAATCTTCTTTCCTATTTAATGCACACATACATTGTGTGTGGCCGACCTTTCCTCATGCTTGTGGGTGTAGAGTGTAAAGAGCTAGAATCAAGAGCCAAAAGGTTCTGTTACAAGATCCATGAGTGACTGGAGCAGGTACTCGGGGAGTGCCATAAGGTCAGAGGAAATAGATAGGTTGACTAAATTACTATGTTGGTAATACAAGCATTATAATCATAGACATTGTCATTCTACAAGTAACTAATTTAGGTCAACCTCAATCCAGTCTATTATTTAAATTGGCGTCTATCATGTTCACTTAAAGCAGAATTTGCACTTTCAGCACCATGGACAGCACCACAACTTCAACAAGAGAAGGGCCCAAGCTAAACGTAACTAAACACAGTAAAGTCAGCAATGTTTCCCTCTTTCATTGCTCCTTTAGCTAAAAACCTAACCTCAACATTTCCCATGTGTTATGTCAAAAAGGTACCAGTCAATCTTGTTTATTAACTAATTAAAATTAAAAGATTAGTAACTGGACAGAAATTCAATCTTGAATTATATGCATGCTCGTTTCCTAATTACATAATTCATTAGTCATTTTCTTCACCATTTGGCTTTTAAGTCAAATGTTTGTTGGGTGTTGGGCAGAAGTATGAAAATTGAGTAAGCTAGTGAAAGATATTGCCTATGGTGAACCACTATGCATAATGCAGCGTTTTCTGTCTCATCTACATTCATTCAGAGACATAGATTCATATCCTCACACGCATAAAAAACAGAGCCACTATAAACCCTTCTTCCTCTCCCATATTGCGTTGCTTTTTTTAGGCACACAAAGTCACGTGACACTATGAGATTGAACAATGCTGTTATTTATTATGAGCAAACTAATATTTGTATCTACATGGACAAATAAAAACACAACACATTTTACTGTAAGTCAACCAGGAACAGTAGATGTAGAAGTATAGCTCTATCACAAAGTCCCATGGACAGAAAGAGACAGCTGCACAGTCAGAGCTGCACAATAAAATTTTATTTAATTTAAAGATGAGATTATCAACTGTTACTAAACAGTGTCAATATAAGATATAAAAACAAGTGTATCCTGATTTATTCTTATTGAGGACAAGGACAGTTTTTCACAGTACGTAATGGAGATTACAAATCTGTGGCCGTCTAATAAGCTTTAGAGTCAAACAAACTACTTTACGTCATCAAGTCAAGACGCAAAACTTCAAAGTTTCAGAATACTCAAAGCACTCAAAAAGTTGCGACCAACATTTAAATCCACAAGCTGCACTATGTTATAAAGTCTCAAAATATCAATAGACCTGTAAGATCTTAACCTGGTGAACCAAGGCAACCTTACAGATGTCAAAAAGCAGACCTCCGCGAGAATCCCCAATACACTTTCATCTCAACTAAGTTCTAGCTCTAATTTCAAATTATTGAAGGGAATTGCATTTTTAGTCAGGTCTTGTTGAAAAAAGTACAATAAACTAAGTATCGAATGCAAATAAAAACACACGTTTAGCTGCACATGATTAAAGAGCATCAAGTCACTGAGCTGTCATTCCGATGTTTAACAGGCAATAAATGCATAGCAGCACAGCATGCTCACTGTAGCGAAAAGGCCCGATCATTGAAACTGGACAACTCCAAAATTAAATGAATTGGCGGTTTAATGAAAGCATGGTCCCTCTCCACAAAAATTACCAGAACACGACAGCTTCATCTGTTTAATTCATCCTATTCTGTTTGAAAACAACAGCGTGTCTCTAATGGACTGTGCCGCGTTCTCTTTACACTTCTAAAATGTAACATTCTTCAGGCCTGTGTGTGGCCTGCGAGGCCTAAAAGATTTCATTCAGTCCTCTGAAGGGCTACATTTGCTCTCCATAAAATGACAAGCAGACTCCCAAAGAAGGATCATGGCTGTATCCCCTCTTTGACGCGCTTAGGTGTGCTCCCGCCTCCCGGGGAGCCAAAGCGCAGCAACATACACGCTCACTAATCACTCTGTAGAACCACTACGACATATCATTGACTGGGTATTTTGTATAGGCCAATAGTTCAGTGAGTGACACATTTTTCTCAATATAATCAGGAGCTTGTGACAAAAAAGACTCAAGAAATTGCGCAGAAGTGTCAAAATTTACTTTATAAACCTTAATTAGGTATCAGAATCCTGAAAGAAACAAAATAATTGAGCCTAGAAAATGTTGCAAAACCAACTAAAAATATGAAGTTTGTTTTCTACTGTCGCCCATCTCTCTCCGCCACAGGCTCGAACCAGCTCCCCTTTGCCTTTCCTTATAACACAAAACGGTATAAATATGATTTAATGCGTGTCAAGACAAATGTAGGGTCTAGCGTTTTCACGTTAAATCAAATGTATATTGTAATTCATTTAGCCTACAGAAAACAACTGCAGACTGGCAGAGGGCACTGCCAAGGCCAAGCGCAACGAGCAGGGCGTCACATTTTCACCACAAGTGAAAAATGTACATTACAGTACTTATTAAAGGAGAACTTTTTAGATGTAGAGATAAGACATGTGTACTTTTGCAGTTATAAATGCCCAAAAGCACAGACAGCACAACAAACAGAGTATATTCCAGGGCAAAAGAACACTTCTCCCTCTTCCGCAGTATTTAGAGCGAAGCCAATCAGTGCAATCTGGTGCCACAGAAAATGGTGGATGAATAATTAGACCGAGCAAGATAACAACTGACTATATGCGCCACACACTTATTCTTACAATATTTAATCAAGCAAATCAGGTGTAATATACGAGCGTGTCTTTAAATATCCAATTGGGACGTATTATCTCTAAATTAAAAACCTTGCGGTCCTCTGTGTCCCTGGCATCAATCTGTGTACCCTCCATCAATCTGATCTCAACTCATGCATGTTCTTCTCGTGTAATTATATTTTTAGACTGTTCTTTACCTGAAATTAGTGTAAACTTATAATGATCCCAATTACAGCCCACAATTATAAAAGGTGATTGGGCAGACATCACTTCACATGCTTTGACACTAGTGTTTCCAGGAGCGATAAAGTTTGCTTAAACTTGTGAGTTTTTCTGGATAAAGATCGACTTCTGGCCAAAGTCAGTGCACAGGGTCGCCAGTGTTTCCATGCGCGCCTGCAGATCCTTATCAGCCTCTCCTATTCAGCAGCCTCCATATTCACGACGTCTCCACATTCATTATGCAAAACACAAATACGATCGACTTTCTCATCTGAACCAACCTTTTCCTCTTCTATTCTCTTAAAACAAGCGCAACTTTCACTACTGTGATTTTAATTTGGGGATAAGAACAGACGTTCGTGATTGTTTTAAAATATATCATTGGCTGAAATCGGGAAGCCACATAAACGTGTGAGAATCTATCATTGCGCACGCACAAAGAAAAAAAAAAAGAAAAAGTTTAGGTGTAACTGAGTTACCATAACTTCAGCATCAAATACTGTCTTTATGAAATAACTGGAAAAGTTCCACGTACCTTTTTGTAAAGAATACAGCAGAAGTAAAGTTACAAGCCACATGCCATTAAAAGCAGTTATATTTCATAGGAATGGTGTGCAGTCCCCAAAAGAGTGCACAGAGCAGGGGAGGGGGTCGGACTGTGCTGGACTGGATGTGCTGATGCTCCCCGGCTGTCTCTCCAGCCCTGGTCCCGCAGTCTCCAGCGCCGCGAAACGAGCCGCGGAAAAAAGTACCGCCTCTGCCTCTCTTCTCTCCTCCCCTTACCGGGACAAGCTGCCGTCGCCCCACCCCCGGTGCCCAGTGTTCAGGCGTGATGGAGAGGTGAGCCAGGCAGAGACGAAGCCCCGGAGAAAATATGGACTTTAGACGACCTTATATGTAAACGTTTTCATGTGAAGTTCCAAAACTGGCGCAGACAAAAGGAAAACGCATTAGTTCATTTTACTGTGAAAATCAGAACTCTTACCAAGATGAAACTGACACAAAAGGCATTCTTACCAATCATTAAATCTAATCTTTTGTAATTGTCTAAGTTAAAGGTGCACCATGTAACTTTTCCGATAGAGGAGTGCATTAAACTTATCTATCTCCATGGCAACAAGTTTGTAGCAGACCAAGTAACAGGTCAGATCTGTGGAGAGACAATCCCAGTCACAGAAAGAGTCCAAGCATTTATAATAATAAAAACATCTGTAATTGATCAGATATAAGAAAATTGAATGCCATAATAAATAAAATAATAGTTCAAGTACAGCAATAACATATTTATGGAGAAAAGCAATTTTAACAGTTAGGCTTTCCATCTTTAGTTTTTCTTAATGCCGTTATCATCACAAAGTTCTATCCACAACTCATTTTCTCTGGACTCATACAGTATTTTCGGGTTGGGACTTTGTTGTGGTCAAAAAGTCAATGGTCTTCTTTCTCAGTGAAGATAACGCGGCAGGCATGGCAGCACACTGTCTGTGTTGAGTTATGTAACTATTGGAACAGCCACTCTCTCTCTATCACACACACACACACAAACACACAAAACAAGTGACACATGAGGTTATTGACACAGTTCAGAAGAACTATAGATCTACATTCTCTAAGGTGGATATATTTGTTTAGATGTCTTTAATTCGCACTGTCCCCACTCACAGCATGTCTTGACATTTATCTTCACACTTCACTCAGTAAAGCTGTTCTCAGCGCGGCACTCTTTACAGTAACACATAAAGTGAGTGTCAGGATTGAGCTGGTTACAGAGCTGATGTGAGTGGGCTTGGCAGCCCAAAGCAGGTTGTACTGTATGTCAGCAAGTGATAGTCATGGACTCTGACAGAGAGGGGGCCAGGCCAGAGAAGAGCCACTAAGCTCTAAGTCTTCCACTATCCCAGTACTGGCATCTAACATATAACGTTGCGTCATGTGACCATTTGCTCCATCATTGATTGCCTAGGTGAAGAAGTGTGATTTTGTTGAAAAATTAGTCAAATTGCAGAGAGGAAGAGAAAAGAAGGAGGGCCAGAGGCAGATAGAAAGAATGAAGTGGATAAGTTAATGTGGATGTTAATAATAATGCACCAAAAATAAACTCCTCCTAAGCTTAACTACATGTCAAGATCATGTTAGAGATAATGTACATTCGCAAACAGTTTGAGCTGAACTGCTGAGGGAAATGATTCTATCAAGACGGTGAAATGTCTAAAAGTCATGTATATGATAAAGTATAATGCAACAGTGCATTACAAAAACTAAGTACAACCATAACGACCAACGTATTTGAGTTGTGTCATAATCACGCATTTCGTCACATCACAAGAGAGCATGTGTTTAGCACATTTTTTCCTTTAAGGTGTGACTGCCTGCATACATGTGAATATTACATGAGCATGCGTGTACGTAGACATTAAGCATCGGGGGGTGTTAATCTATTCAAATGAGCTGTGCAGGGTATGGATGGGGCATGAAGCAGAGGAGGTGCATAAAGGGAGGGACCCTTTTTGACTGGATGTTCAACTCTCCATTTTTCCCTCTCATTTGTTTTTTTCCTTTTTGTAAATGAGCCTATTTGCATGGTTGGGAAGGCGCCACACAGCGAGGTTGAAGTAAATTTCTCTGAAAACAAAATTAAGAGAAAAAAACGTGTGCCATTTTGATGTTTCCTCAACTAAAAAGGATACCCGCAGACAAAAACAATCCATGCCAGGGCTATATCGCCATTTCCAAGATGGCTGCCACATTGGAGGTGTCCTCTGTGGGACCAACCCAAAGACCTAATGGTCTTTTTTTAACTGGCGTGAAACTCAAATTCTCGCAAGTCTGTCAAATATATAACAACAATTGTAAAATGTGATAGTTCAGAGCAATATTTATATTCATTATGCATGTTTTAATTTGAATAGAGTAATATGGCAGAGGAGTGTACAGAGATAATTATCAGCGATATCTAGTGACACCCAGTGGTCACAATTAAAGATGTTATCATTAGAAGGGTACAATGAATGCACCATTTGAGTGCTGCAGGACAGTTAACACCTGTGGATCAATGGTGTCCCATCAAAATGTCAGCATTACGCGTTCACATCATCTACACACATGCAAACACAAACTCAAACTCTATCTAGTCTCTTCAAAAACTATTTCTTTTGTTTCAATAGCCTACTATTCTATGCATGTATTAATGGAATATACTTATTTTGAGCTTGATCTGCCTATTAGTTTTATGTCAACTGACTGCAACAGCTTTTTACTGACAGAGAAACTGTGTGTCAGGCTTTTCTGTGATGTGCTTGATTGATTCATTAGTTACAAAGATATTAATCTTAACCAGGTCCAAAAATACGCATCTTAACAGTTAAAACCTAGTGTTGTCAAAATGGTAAATTTACAACTTGATTTGATACCACTTAAAATACTTAATTCTTGATACCTATTTTGATACTACAGTCGATTAGACAATATTGACATTTTAAACACAAGGTAGCTCATCATTTCTTGTTGTTTAAAAATGTGCTCTTGTGCTATTTGTTACACACAGAACTTGTAATAAATCAAATTAGAAAGGTACTTTCATTATTAGGTTTAGTATCGAGTAGTATCTGATTTTCGATTCTTTTGATAACTCTAAAATCTATTTCCATTGAATGCACTTAAATACACTCTGCCTTTATATATTCATATTTAATACAGGCAAGCGCCTGATACTAATCTTGCTAAAATGCAAGATATTTTATTCTCATTTTTGAATGACGTCGAGAGACAAACCTACCATAATTTTGTTTTGTATTTAAAATTGTATTTTTAAAGAAATAGTTACCTTTTCTTTAACACAGGCTTTAAGAGAACTTGACGTTTTCAAATATGGTAATTTTGTCTAACAAACCTTAACACTCCTGTGCAGGTAATAAGATGCCCTGGAGGGCCACCTTTGGCTCAGGGCCCTGCTTTAAACACCAGTTACTAATGGAAATCAGCAGACTGACAATATGCAAAATTGCCTTTTAGATATTTCGTAGCAAAATGCAATGTTATTAACAGTAAAAACTGGCCCTTGTTCACCATCTGGTCTTATGACATTCTAGATACACCTTTGTATGACCTCATTTAACTTGTAGGTTGTTGTGATACCACCACATGAATCCAGAGCAAGACCACATCTAGACCCTGAACCAGTAATTTTGATGTGTGTGAACAGACACTGTACTACAACTCAGACAAGAACTGGTAGCACCACCCTAAGACCCAAAATGCTTATGGAAACAGTTCTGGCCTATGTGTTTGTGTACTACTCTGATGTTATCAGCTTTAGTGAACTGTGAGATACATTGCTTATCATGCTTACCTCAACAGTAACCTCCATGGAAAAGGGCTGATGTGGACACTGTTATCTGGCCGGTAGAACTACCTGCCTCACTGCTGTGCGATGGTTTCAGTATTACTCACACAAATGTCTTGATCCTGAATGATAGAGAAAGAAAGTGGAGTGAGGGTGTGGGGTCCATGGGAATAAGCCGGGCGACAGCTCCTGTCTCAGACTGTAACGACTTATTTATACAGGGATAATTAATCAGGCGCTGTTTTCTGGCAGTATGATTAATGCGCTTTGTCATTCTGCTGCGATGGTGAAAATACAGTGATGCCATGCTAAGGTTTAGCCTTGTGTGGCTCTCACGTGCTGATGCAAATCAGATGCAAAACAGACATGCCGCGCACCGAGCTAAAGTCTAGCTTAATAACAAGCATTAGCAGTAGCAGCAGCAGCACATGCAGGTTATAATTGTTACCAAGAAGTACAATGGCGTTAAAACAGTTCATTTAGCATTTATACATTACCAGTGTACAAGTTTCGCCTCCCACAGGACGCTCCGCTTGTTCTACAAACTTCGGCCCAGAGTGAAACACGAGTCTTGGTCCAGTTTCGAGCGTGCAGCCCCATCTTGTGGAAATAGCTGTTAGTACAATGTAATTCAAGACACATTTTACACTCACACATATTTATTTATTTATTTATTTATTTTTATTTTTTATATATATATATATATATATATATATATATATATATATATATATATATATATATATAGTTTTTTGTCTAAAACAGCCAAGCGTGTTATTCATTACTGCTGCCAACTACACTATGGTATTGTATTGTAATGTACATGCTCTATGCTACGTCTGATATGTAACAGCAAACTAATACAACTTTGGATCCTATTTTATTAAACATTGGAGGTCTAGAGACACTGCCAAATGAAAGGAAATCTTTAGGTTTTATAGAAGGAAAAATATGGATATTATTATTTTATTTACTTATTTTCTTCAAGAAACACATTCTGTAAAATTACACTAAGTTCTGGAACTTTCAATGGACAGAGCGAATTCACTTGTCATGGCACAAATCAATACTTCAATACTTTACCAAACAAATTGAAGGATGATAGAAATCATATTAAATAATAAAATCAAAGAAAAGCAGGTGGGTCATTGGCAATGTTTATAGATTTGATTTAGAGTAAGAAGCAAAGAGAGAAAAAATGACATGAGAAATCAGAACTTGAAACCCTTTTGCTTATGAAGAAAAAGAAATTAAGATTAAACAAAAAGAGAAAATTGACAAATAAATAGCTTCATAAATGTAACAATAAGGGAATTGACTAGGTCTGGAAGCGAATGGATGAAAAAAAGGGGGGGGGGGGGGTACTACTTCTTTGCACTTGAAAAAGAAATATGAATATCAAAAATGAAAACAAAAAAACTGAGAGCATTTCAACAGTAATGTTCCTACAGATCATTTGACCCATTTACTATAGACCCATTTACTGTTAGTAAACAAAGATGGCTGCGCGCGCTAACTGGAGCCCTGAGTGGTGCCCAGTCTCATGCTTTTCAAGCTACGCAGGTGCATTTTCATTAAAAAATCGCAAAACTCTCTTTAAAAACTCAATTTAACGAACAGCAAGCGACTCCAGATCCATGTACAGTTAGCTACTGAATGTTAGCATGACGTTAGTAAGTGTCCCGACATTCAGTGACCTGATATTTACTTATATTGATGGGAAAAACTCATGTGCAGAAGAGAAAAGCTTTGATCATACAAATCCCTTGATGAGTTTGACGACGTAATTTTCGGAAAAGCACAGGAGGTGAGTTACCGTGACATTGCTTAAGATTTTTGTGCATGTTGTGTTAATTATTTATCAATTATCAGTGGAGAATTAGAGTCACAATAAACGGCACCTGTGTGGCATTATTTTGTGCTGATTTCTACATAAGATTATTGTATAAAAGACTCCAAGGATATACTTACATGATTCTGAGGCGATGTATTTGTTTTGATAGTGATCCCTCATTTTTTCTATAGATTTTAGCGGCAAGCTAGTTAGCCCGAAAAAATTACGATATATAAAATGTGTCAACTGGTGCAAACCCATGGATCACATTAGGAATGGTCAGAGCTTCGTTTGAAATCATTGTTAAGTTTCCTAACCGTTTAATATCGTTAGTACAGCTTACTCGTTTAGTATAGAAACTTATGGAGAAACTCTGCGGAGGGCACCCGTGCGGCTCCGCCCCAAAATGACGTAGGCTCTGAACGGGTCTATAAACAAAGGCGGTTGCGCACGCATCCCGGTGCCTTGAGTAGCCTATGGCGTGGAATGGCGGCTGTCCCATACTTTTCAAGCTACAGGTGCATTGTCAGTGAAAGATCAGAAAACTCTCTTCAAAAGGCTCACTTTAACGAACGGGGAGCAACTCCCAGATCCATGTTCTAAGTTACTGAATGGGAGCATGGCTTTAGTAAGTGTCCTGATATTCAGTGGTCTATATATATAATATAATATAAAATATATTGACATATGGCATTATGTGCAATGAATGTAGACCTAAATATACGCCTAAAGATGAGACAATAATTATATTACTCATACATTTTATTAATACAAAACAGTCGTTTTACAAATGGTATTAGATTATATCTGATGTATCATTTCATTCTTCTTCCACGTGTCTTGGCTATGGAAGAAGAAAAGTTTGGTTAATAAAAGTTCTTTCATATTTAATATTGTAAAAACTACAAATGACCAGGAGAGGTCAGTATAAATCCATCTTTGACTGAAACTCACTTTAGACTTGCCACAGTTAAGAAGCTTGTTTCCTTTGGAAGAATAAAGTAAAGTTATTACGATGTTATTAACATGCTGATACAAAGTAATCGAAACAGAAAAACACAGTAGGTATCTGATGCAGATTAAGTAATTTGTAATAACATTGCAAAGAATGACTTGCTTACCTGCCAGCATTATGACGGAAAGAAAGACTATAACTCCAGCAAACACCAGACCTCCGACTCTCAGAGTGTGATAGTCTACAAACACAGACAGGACAATTTAGTCCCAATACTTCATAATGCTATAATTTACTTGTTGGCCTGTTTTCCATGACATCGTACAACCAATGGGACTGAATAAATACATGCCCCAAATATTTGTGTACTGTATTCTTTTGGCAATATTCTGCTTGCTTTCAGTTACTTACCATACACAAAGTCTGCATCAAGGTCAATATCTGCACCTGTAGGGAACCAAAAACAGAATTAAGAGAGGCCATGTGGTAGTTGTGATCACTAGCTGTTATAATTGTCTTTACATTGTGCACTTGTTATCAGTCCATCAATTACAGACCTGACTTACCTTGAGGAGAAGACATGTTGCTTTTTTCACTGTGTTTTGGCTGTGGAACAGAATAAGAATCAACAAAACATAGTTGAAAGATGAACATTCAAGTGTGATCAGGGTGTCAGAGATATTTGTCTGTCGAGCTTGCTGGTGTTGACATTATCTTTATCTTGCGTTTTGAAAACTTAAGTTTTTGAAATGGATTTAAAAAAGAATTCTGTTGTATGGATTTAATTAAGAGTTTTTTTTTTCATAATTCTTTGAATATCCTGTCAGCAATGCTATAACAGTTACTCATTAATAATACAACTCCAGTACTGATTAACCTTGGACCTTGAACACTCTAGAGGTTAAGACAGACAGTAGTATGTCTTCAGCGTGTAAAATAAAACAAGTAGAGTATAAACTTTAGGAATAAAGAAAAACAAACATTTAACTGAGAATTCTATGTTTTCAGCTTTTTGTTAAGATTCAACGGTGCTGTTTATGCAGAGTGAGATTTTTAGTCATCTTCAAATGTGGAAAACGCCCTCAAAAAACAACAAAACAAAAGTTAATTTCCGCCACTGTGATTTAAAACATACTGGGAGGCTTTTTATTTCACCCTTGGCCAACATGAGAAGCCAGAGATGTTCAGGTGTTACTCTTAAAATATCTGCACTACATAATAAAAAGTATGTATATTTTGTTTTGACACATGCAAAACAAAACCAACAAAGCATTATTTGAGTCTCAACCCTTTTTAGGTCAGTTCAAAAAGAACAGAAACAAACACAGTCATAATAAAAAGGGTAATAAACTGAACTCACCTGCGCTCCGGAAAGCTCTTGTTCAGTGCAGCTTTGTGAATGTGCTAGATTTAAGTAGATCCACCCTCTCTCACTCTCAGTCTCTCTCTTCCTTCCTTGCTTTCTCTCTCTCTCTCTGTCTTATGGCTCAGTGTCTTCAATCACGGTTCACCAAGCCTCCTGGTTACAGATTTACAGTCTCACGAAATTCCTTTAAGAGCCGACATTTTGACCTTTGGAGCACCAAGTCTTTTGACCTTGCTTTATGTTTTCTGTCTGGATGGAAAGTCCTTCATTTCTTCATCTCCCAGTCTTCAAGCTTTCTTTTGGAAACAACACAATTGCCCAATCTATTGCTGAAGATTCTTTATTATTTAATTTAATCCACTTGATCCACAGTTATATGAAACATTGCATATTCTATCGTCTTGAAATGCATCATCACTCCCCTAAAGTAGCTTCTCCTAACTTACGTAAGTCTATGAAATATGTCAGAATTAATTTTTAGTCATAAAAAGTTTACTAAGAACTAATTAAACAGATGAAAATTAGCTGTAAAGGAAGAATCTGCAGCATGCCATTGTGCATTGCGCTTTGAGTGCCTTGTAAGGTGGAAAAGCTCTATATAAATAGAGATCATTTACCATTTACCATTACCATTGTAAGTGGGGTAGCTGATTTTCACACTGCAAACACAATTTAGGTTTAAATCTGACAACTTCCTCTTCTAAATCCTTTGGCACAAGGTTAAAAAAAACATGTATATATTTTGGTTGCAATCACAGCTTATAAACTTATTACAAACAACAAAGTGAAACTGGAAAGGATCCCGAAACACAGCCAATCACACCACAGTATTCGGCTCCTCGTAATAAAATAGTTTTTGTTATCTTTCAGTTCAGACAGTACATAGTGGCCACATTTTTTCGCAAAGTGCTGCATTTATCATATACTTTTAGTGGAAAAGACAAAGTTTACTAATTTATAACTAAAAAGTAAGTTTTGAGTAAACTGCAAGCTTAACATTGATAGTTTTACATTTCAGATGTTTTGCTATTTACCTGTAAAATCTCCCCCTAAATTCAAATTTATAGTTAAAATTATTAACTAGAAATAATTGTTATTGGTAGATTTTTTAGTTTGAAGGAGGGAAAAAAACACTTGGAGCATTGTCATGTCAAGCATGCAAACTCATATATAAAATATGCAAAAATGTTCAAATTCTTATGACATTTTTTTAATTAAGTTTCAGTTATGGCACAATAGTCATTTTTTAAATTGATCTCAACATATTTAAGATGCCAGTAATATCATGTTTTGATGTTTAGTTTAAATAGAGTCTAAAAGTGATCTCAGATTTTGTAGCTTGAGTATGTGGAATGTTAATTATAGTGTCTGGACAAGTGAATCCAGTGATGGGGCAGTGCTGCTGTGTAGTGAGAGGAAACAGCTCGTTTGGATAAATACCAAGGTGGTACCCACTTCTTTCAGAATAATTATACATTGAATATACTACACTAAAATCCTTTTGTGTTAAATGACCATTTTAACTATGGAGCTCAAAATTCAAAGTAAAAAAAAAGTTATCTACAGCATCAGCCATGTTTGAAATGATTGTGCAAAACAAGGCATCAGTCAAAACAAAACTAAAAGCAGATAAACATATTTTAATTTCATAATTTTGACAAACATTACATTAAAGATGTTTGGTCACTTGCTTGACTGCATTAAACATTTCTATGTATTCTTTTCAATAGGCTATTTCATTCAATAGAAATAGCTAACTTCTGAATTGAGGAGCATTTTCTGTTCGATTAATTTCTATAGGGTTCCAGTCTAAAATGAATTCTGGGAAGATCAGACAGTCAACAGATGCAATTTATTGTGTTTTTAGGGTGGGTACCCAAAACATTATGTGTGTGCATTTAGTTTTTTTCTCTCTGCATCCATTCAGTTTCTTTTCAACCCACAACTAAACATCGGTTACAGGTTATTTAACGCTACTTTTGTTTTAGGAGGCATTAGGTTGTATTACGGGGTTTCAGGTGACATCACAACATTCTACAGGCCAATGTTATTTCAATTGGCACTGTGCACAAAACTTCAGTTAGCTTGATTATGTTCAAAATAGCTAACGTCTGTACATACAAGCATTTCCTGTTCAGTTAATTTCTATGGGATTTTCACTACACCAGCTTAAAACAATCAATACTCAGAAGATCAGACAGTGACAGTGAGTTGAGGTGAATGTTACAGAAAACACGTTAAACACTTCACAAATCAGAAGAGAAAATCACCATAGTACACTTGTGTATTTAAAAAGAGATGAGTTTGTATCTAAATGCTAACGCTAACAGGAAATGCTGTTTTGAACATAAACAAACTGAAGTTCTGTGCACAGAGCCAATTGAAATAACAATGGCCTGTAGAATGTTGTGATGTCATCTGAAACCCAGTGATACAGCCTATTGCCATCTTACTAAATGTCCATCACACATAATAATAATAAAAAAGACAAGATTCAAAATACAATTCAAAACATGGGATATCGTATCATTTTTATGCAGACGATTGACAAATCTACCTCCCACTGAAAAAGACAGAAAATAGTTCCCTGGCACCCCTGCTGAAATGCTTAGATGACGTCAAGGCTTGGTTGGCTATGAATTGTTTAAATTTAAATGAATCTAAAACAGAAATTGTTGTTTTTAGTGCTAACTCTAATGTTGATTTTAATCTAGACTTTGGGTCTCTTCAGCCCTTCATCAAACCTACAGCCATCAACCTTGGCGTCATCATTGATGGAGATTTTAAGTTTGACAAGCAGATAAATGCCGTGGTTAAATCCAGCTTTTACCACCTTAGGCTTTTATCCAGACTGAAGTCTGTTTTATCTTTAAATGATTTGGAGCGGGTAGTCCATGCTTTTATCTCTACACGTCTTGACTACTGTAATGCGTTGTACACTGGGATCAGCCAAGCTAACCTGTCACGCTTACAGTTAGTCCAAAATTCTGCAGCTCGTCTTTTAACCGGTACACGTCGTAGAGAACATATTACACCTATTTTATCTTCATAACATTGGCTCCCCATTCGTTTTAGAATTGATTTTAAAATTTTATTGTTTGTTTTTAAAGCACTTCATGGACTGGCCCCTGAGTACTTATCAGACCTGATTGTCCCCTACACTCCTGCGCGCTCGCTCAGGTCTGAGGGCCAGCTCCATCTTGTCGTCCCGAAACTGAGACTTAAAAGTCGTGGTGACCGGGCCTTTTCTGTCGTCGGCCCAAAACTGTGGAATGCTCTTCCACCTCATATAAAGACTGCACCTTCAGTTGATGCTTTTAAGTCTCGTTTAAAAACACACTTTTACTCACTGGCATTTAACCCGGCATGAGAATTGTGTGGTCCTCTGACAGTCTTTTATTATTTATTTTTTATATGGGGTTTTTGATTTTAACTCATTATTTATTTTTTATTATTGGTATTTTTATTTTTATATTTAAGAATTTGTGCTTTTTTTGTATTCTGTGCAGCACTTTGGAGACTTTGTGTTGGTAAAATGTGCTATGTGGAAAATACACAACAGTCTATACAATTCAATGACTACAGTCTCTCTGCCTATTGCTTTCTCAGCTCAGAAGTGCAGTGTCAGAAGTCTTAGCAGAGACTCAGATGGAAAGCGTGAGTTTGTGAGCATTCACAAACTGGTGACTATCCATCTAGGCAACTAAAGCTAAAAGCATCATTATAGGCCACTATGAGCCAACAAAACATCCCAAATCCATAGATTGACCACAGAGGAGATATGTGGTCCTTTACGCTCTTGACAAAGAGCACATTACATCATAAGAATACAATACAAACTAAACTTTCTGATCAACATCATCATGTTTGTCCAGGAGCAGTTTACCATATCTATGGTTCACTTTACTGTCCCCTTGTGGACTGATGCTGTATATGCACATGTTGTGATTGATCGAAACTTGTTTTGTAGAACGAGCTACTCACCTACTTCCAAACTTTTTTCACCTAATTTGAAAATGAGTACATACATTTTTTTTGTATGATCATAATAGAAAGTCTTCAAAATTGTCATCTGGACAGCGTTTTCGATTGATCTTCGGAAACGCCGTCCAGACAAGACTTTCTACTATGGATCACTAGACAAATGAGGGATTACACCATCGTATAATAATAATAATATTATTATAAGATCACAAAGTTATTTGGCCAGACAGAGAAAGTGCTGAAATCTGGCGATGAGTCCACAGGGAGTCGTCTACATCTTGCTTAACGATGTGTGTTCACTACCTGCATGTTCCCCTTTTCATGACAGAAAGTACACTCCCTACGGACATCTCACAACCTTGGCCCATTTTCATGTAGGCAGATTGAGCACAGTGTAAACTAATTGGGTTTAATATTTAGTGTTGAATAGATTTCCTGAAAAAATCTTTAGAATATTTGTAGAAAGGGTTTAAAGTCTTGAAAGTGGTTGATCTGAACAGATGGAAGTATTTTAGCCATACTGAGCATACATGCCTAATGTTAATATTGAGTTGATTCATTATCTTTATATTTGTTTTAGCTTCAATAGATTTTTTTTTTATCTTTAGTCTGAATAAATAACTGAAACAAAAGTCAAACTCTGAGCAAAGCCCAATACAAAATCATTCAAACAAACTAGCTGTTTCCGCTATAATAAGAGCAGTGTGTTGTGTTTGTTTGTTTTTTGAGGTTCCTGCGTTAAGGCACTTAATGCACTTTGTTTGCCAGCAGATTGGTCCATTTTAGAGAACTGGGCAATAAGTGCATTAATCTGATCTGCGGCTCATCTGATCTGCCTCCATCAATTTGACTGATACTCGACATAGTGCTCATAATGAACCACACTGGCAGGAAGACAGAGCCACGTGGGCCTACAATAGAAATAATACTTTAGACTGGATAATCACATTTAATGAATTCAATTTCCAACCCCTTTCCCCTGTCGGACTTTTTTCCACAATCTATAAGACTGCCATATAATGATTAATAATTGTGAATACAGAGGAAGGGATTATACTGTATTCGGACTTGAACGCACATTGCATTTTTTTTCTTGTTTGTCGTGAATTTTTTTTTTTTTTTTTTTTTTTTTTTTATTGTTTTGGTACATGGAAACATTAGTGTTTGAAGTCTTAGGAGTGTAGTGTGGGTCAGATCATTCTGACAAAAACTGGTTTAAAGTAGTAACCCTATAATCCAATCTGATCATGACATATCAACTAATTTGTTTAAAGACATGTTTGAATATTTTCTTGCTAAATTGACATGATATCGTCAGAATATTATAATCGAAATATGCCAAAAAATTATTGAGATTTTTTGTCAATATCACCCAGCCCTAAATATAGTTAGTGATGATTATCTAATGTGCTCACACCACTATTTTCACTTCATTAACTTGCATGTGGTTTTATCTCCTTCACAAAATTGAAACATATCCTATTCTAACTATAGCCCATTATTCAAATGCCGCAAGGCACTAAGATTATGCTCACTTAGTTTGAGGTAAGTGTTAATGTTATTATTATTTATTATTCAAACCATCATCATACTGGCAGACATCTTTATTTGGAATAGAAGCCGTCTCTGTCTTAGGCCATACTGTTTATGTATTAGACCAATGTTTCATTATTCCAGTAGAAGCACATGATTATCAAATGAAGCTAGGGCTGGGACAATACACATTTGTGCTTTTGTCACAACATGAAACGATCAGAATAGGCACCAATACAGTACATATTGCGATAAACAGGACATTGTGACTTGATAATAATGATGTAATGTAACATTTTTACTAAAAGAATTATGAAAAACATTATAAATGCAATGTGTATTTTGAAGCAAAAGGTTTATGGTTCAATATGATTCTTAACTTCAGCTGCAGAAATAATTCAAAGAAATTTAAAGGTGAAGCTTATTTAAATGTACTTACATTTTAAATCAAATGATAAGCTGGGTTGTAATACAAAATGTCTTCCCTTTTCTATGGATTCCTTTTGGCGATGATTGTTTCTGAAAAGTTTGGTGTTGACACAAGCCTGAACGTATGTAAATCTAATCTAGTCTAAAAGTTCTTTAAAGTATATAGAGTATACATGTGCTACGGTAAAATACGGTATGATACAGAAAATTGTATCTCGATATACCACAAAGCGTTAAGCTACTCTGAAATACAATTTGACTATAAAGCTACTTGAGTAAATATTTACATCTTCATTATATTTCAGTCAGTCTCTACAAAAAAGAGTTGTCTATCATTAAAAAGTGCAAAACCGAAGAGCCTTTTACCCAAGATTTACTGGTGGGACAGCAGATCCAGTAGTCAGGCCTTTGGAAGTGAACCATTGACGGGATAAGCTGGGGCAGTGCGTGAACCTGCACACAGTGGACACAGAGTAGTGAGGCATCGTAGACGATCACAGGCTTGACTTGAACAAAGACTATTTAAAGAACTAAAGGACTTTGTATAGATATGGCATTATTAAAATCAGCGCTTTAAGTGTGCAGAAATGCACCAGTACTCAGTTCCACCACTTCTAAAAATTATTATTTAAAAAAATATTAAATTATTACTTTAGCAGTAGTACCGACACTTGTCTGAGTGTTCAGCACATTCTTCTCATGACATTAACAAGACAAAGAAATTGAAATGAGAGTATTGGTGCTTATTTTTGCCCACTTAAAGTATTGATCATAATGACATAATGTACTATTTAACATTGTTAACGTGGATAGACAGACAAATTGTGCGCGTGATAACTTCATCGTTGAGTTAATTTTAAAAATGGCAATAATAACTAAGCAATAACTAGATTACTATCTTGTGGTTCAATCTCTAAATATCACTAATATTCCACTGTATTTTGTTTGCATTATAATGTTTTGCTTAAAGTGGTTGACGCCAAGGGACTACAGCAAAACAGCGCATTTACAAAAAAAGTTCATTAATATGAAATGCCCCAGCTCAGGGTGGCTCATCCAAATATTTGTTCCTTTTGTTTGATTCAAGGTCAAGACTGAACTATAAACACAATTGGTGCCAGAATATACTATACAAGCACCATAAAAAAAAACTTTGAAAAAGTTGTTCACCAAGGTTCAATAAGTTTTACCTTTACTGTCAGTAATATGCTATAAAAAAAAAAAAAGGAAAATGGCGACAAATACACCATGATTATGACAAAAAAAAAAAAAGTAATATGCTATAAAACAGAGGTCTGCAACCAACGGCTCGAGAGCCACATGCGGCTCTTTAAAGACGTCAGTGCGGCTCTTTGAGAAAAAAAGTTCAGTTACATTCTTTACAATTTTATTTTATTTACAGTATACGTATGTTTGTTTTAAATTAGCAGTTGCTTAGTGCAGAGGTTCCCAAACTTTTCAGACCACGACTCCTAAAAAGCAACCAACACCAAAAGAAAAGAAATGTTTGTAATCACTTCACGTTAGAAAATCATTAAAAATGTGTCAAAATGTATTCATTTGAGTACTTTTTTGCTTTGGATAAATACCAGGTCATAGTTGCAAAACTACATCTTGGGTCACATCTGACCCCAATTTTTCTTTGCGGCCCCCACTTTGGGAATCACTGACTTAGTTTGTAAAATGGTTATTTAATCATTTCTAAATATATTGATGACTAGAGTTGACCTCACGTGTTGAAGTTGAACACAAGTGTATATGAAAAAGATTAGTCTTGCTATCAATTAAATTTTTGTCAATTTACGCAGTGTTTTGTTTTGGAAAATTCACTTAATAAATGCTTGATGTTTTTTTTGCGGCTCTTACTAACTTTGATTTGGTTTGAATTGGGCAAATGTGGCTCTTTTGCTGTTGAAGGCTGCAGACCCCTGCTATAAAATATACCTCGTAGTACAGTTGTATTGTGATTATTATTTATGAAAATAAAAAAAAACTTGAACTTGAATTTTTGGTTTTACAGCAACTAAAAAGTTAAAGTTGGGGAGGGGTAGTTAATTTTTTAAAGCGAACGCTGGTTATAATCACATGTTTAATCACTTATATAAATACAGGACAAATATCTTGGAAGTATTTGTAGTTACATGGAGGCTGCCATTTTGCTGCGGTTATGATATAAAATGGTGTTGTCAGGTAACAGGTAGTAGCAGGTAACTAAGCAACATGAATTCCTGAGTTAAACTTTGTCAGTTTGAGCCGGAGCAAAGCCAAATACAGAACGATTATGTGGAATCTAGTAAAACTGAAGATGAGGCAAGAACTGGACACTGTCAGTGGTGTTTTTGTGGCAACTGTTCACAGATTAAATTGTTTGAGTAACCATGGAAACACTATTTTATGTCATCAACCAAAATGGCGGCTCCCAGTAGCTTGAAAACAACATAAACAATGACAATTTTATAAAAAATAGTAAGCAGTTATATATTTGTAATTTATTTTAATAAGCATGACCAGTACTAGTGTTTAAGCCACATTTGTCTTCATATCCAGGGTTCCCTTTAAGTTTTAGTTTTCCAGTAAACAGTACATGGTAAATGCAACACTTCTGAATAAATGAGACCACTGAGTGCTGTCTGAACTGAATAATAAAAAGAATTTCAATTCCCATCAGGAGCCAAATGCTCCTGCTTGAGCTTGGGTGGTCTACTCCGTTTTCACTTTGCTGTTTGTAGGAAGTGTTTTTTAGGCCACAACAATTGCAACCAAAAATGAATATATATATCGATATTAACTATGTGTCAAAGGATTTATGAGAGGAAGTTGTCAGATTTAAAACCTAAATTATTTTTGCAGTGTGAAAATCAGCTACCTCACCTTTAATGCTAGCAGCCAAAGTTAGCTAACTTTAGCAAGCTTTGCGCTTAAATGTTTGTGTTTGGCTAAGCAAAGGATTTTAGCTTGCACAACCATTGCACATCTTAAACCTCAATGAAGTTGTTTGGATATTGACATATTTGACGAATTCGGCATTTTCACTCACAAGGGCAGCAAGTCGTGATGATTCCAATCAAACGCGTAAACTAGATTGTAATTTCGGTAAAGGTTCGGTAAAAAAATCCGTCAACAAATTACCGTTTCCGCAAAAAAAAGAAAGAAAAGAAAATATGTTTTTTGGTTTTCCAATTACCTCAAATCTATTCAAAATTATTCCTATATATTAATAAAAAATTAATATTGCATGTGTATTGGATTTTATTGACCGTACTTGACGCTCATCATTATTAAGAATTACTGTTTTATGAATTTACTTGAGATCAGTATGTTACAAAACCCTAATGCTGTTGAAGAAAAGTGTACATTTATGAATAAAATATATATATATATTTTTAAAAGATTGCATTTGAATAGGATTTTATTGGCCATATCCTATAATCATCATTAATAAGAAATATTTTGAATTGATTTGAGATCAATATTTTACAAAATCTCCATGCAATAGACCTGTTCCGAGCCTACGTCATTCGAAGAGGCAGCGCCGGAGCCGCACTGGTGCCCTCCGCAGAGTTTCCCTATACGTTTCTAGCCTATACAAAACAAGTAAGCTGTACTAACGATACTAAACAATTAGAAAACTCAACAATTACTTCTAACAATGCTTTGACCTCTCCTAATGTGTTCCATGGGTTTTTAACAGTTTTTATTTTAAAATAATGCCCCACATATGTTGTTTACTGTGAGTCTAGTTCTCCACTTTGTTGATAATTAATTAACATAACAAAAGCTTAAAGGGAACCCTAGTTATAGACAAATACATCTAAAACACTAGTACTGGTCATGCTTCTTAAAATAAATTGCAAACAAAAATATAACTGCTTACAGTTTTTTATAAAATTGTCATTGTTTATGTTGTTTTCAAGCCACTGGGAGACGCCATTTTGTCCATGCATTCTGGGTGGATGACATGAAATTGTGTCTCCATGGTTACTCCCACAATTTCAGGTGAACAGTTGCCACAAAACCACCACTGACAGTGTCCAGTTCTTGCCTCTTCCTCTCAAATATCTTCATTTTCACAAGATTCCACATTATCTTCCTCTATTTGGCCAAACTGCGGCTCAAACTGAAAAGGTTTAACTGAGGAATTCATGTTGCTTAGTTACCTGCTACCGCCTGTTACCTGACAACATTATTTTATGTCATAACCCCAGCAAAATGGCAGCCTCTGTGTAATGTCTTTAAAACACTATTTTAATAAAACTACAAATACTTCCAAAGTATTTGCCCTGTATTATTACAAGTGATGATATTATAAGTGTTTTAGGGTAAACATGGGATTATATTCAGGGTTCGCTTTAAGCAATGTCATGGTAACTCACCTCCTGTGTTTTTCCGCAAATTACGTAGTCAAGGGGTTTGCTCAAAGCTTTTCTCTTGTACACACAAGTTTTTTTCCATCAAATATAGGTAAATATCAAGTCGCTGAGTATCGGGACACTTACTAACATCACGCTAACATAGCTAACTGTAGCCTACATGGATCTGGAGTCGGTTGCCATTCTTTAAATTGAGTTTTAAAAGAGAGTTTTGCAGTATTTTAATGATAATGCACCTGCATAGCTTGAAAAGCCTGGGACTGCCGCACTACTCACGACACCAGTTTTATCTAGGCCTATGGCTTAAATCAACAAAAAAAATAATACTGCATATACGATTTCATTGGCCGTACCCAATGCATATCATTACTAAGAATAAATCTGAATTAATTTGTGATCAATATTTCACTAAACCTACTAGCTATTGAAGAAAAAGTGTAAACTATAACTAAAATTTTAAGCGAAAATGTAATAGGCCTATGTATAAGATTGTATTGGTCGTACTCAATGCCTATCATTAATAAGAAATATTTTGAACTGATTTGAAGTATTAAACATTATTAAACTTAACATTGCATATGAATATGATTTCAGTGGATTGAATGAACTGATTAATATTTTATTTATAAATGTACACTTCTTCAATAGCCCAGACATTTTGTGAAATAATGATCCCAAATCAATTCAAAATTATTCTTAAATATTAATAAAATTAATATTGCATATAAGATTTTATTGGCCATAATGCTAATAATGCTTGTCATTATTAACAATTATTATGAATTGTTAATAATGAAAAGCATCAATGATAATCAATATTTTACAAAACCTACAAGAAAAAAATTAAATTTATGGCTAAAATTTAAATTTAAAAAAATATATTGCATAATGAGTATAGTTTTTATTGGCTCCTCAATGATTGTTGTCATGACCATAATGGTCAAAACTAACTCTTTTGAATTGGTTTGAGGTCAACAATTGAGAAACCCAAGGTACATCTTTTTTTGTTTGTGTGTTTGTTTGTTTGTTTGTTTTTTTTTTGCAGGAACTGTAATTTGTTGACGGTCCCTTGATAACAACCACAACTTTTAGCGACACTGCAAGCTAACCCTTTTGTTTGGAATTATCATCTGCCCTTGTGAGTGAAAATGTCGAATATCTCGAATATTCAATATACAAACAACTTCACCTCAAATGAACACCAAAATGTAATGGTTACCGTGGCGTAGTGGTACTGTCCCCGTCCACCTTGAATCGCATGTTGAGGGAACGGATCAGAGCGCGAGCCAAGGTAAGTTTGGCGGGGTGAGAATTCAAAGACTGCGCGGGATGGTTATTCACTATTGTTTTGTTGATGAATCATGATATCCAACTCTGTGGATCTTTTATTCATTTTGACCCAAAACTCAAGATTTGAAATTACTCCCGCCCCTCAAAATTGCCTATTACAGTATCACGGGCGTTTGTTTGTTTGTTTGTTTGTTTGTTTGTTTGTTTTGGTAATTTGGCACAAATATTTACAAATAACAAAAACAACTTGCCCTCTTCAAGTACTGACATACAGAAAATGCTAAGCTGATTGCTAGTAATTACGTGTTACTGATTTGTCCATCTTTAGACTCCCAAATGTCACTGTAGGCTCTCTAATCACATACACTGCAGTTTGAATATCACAATAAGTAAATAAAATCACATTAAGAATGTTAAGAAACCATTCAGTCGGAAACAATTTAATGTTTAAAAATTAATTTTACTCCCAGATCCAAAATCACATCTTTTTATTTTCTGAAGTATAACGTCCTTTTTATTGTGAAGTAGCAGTTTGGAATTGGACTCAATGATAATAGATTAGACCCTGCCATATTTAAAGCCTGCTTTAAATTATTTATCTTTTGTCAGACAGAAACAGCTGTACAACGTGTAAAAAAGTAAGTCAGTGCCACAGTTAAAGAGGTGTAGGTAAATGTTATCTGATTTGAGAAAATAAACATTAGGCCTATACTTTAAGTAGTATAGGCTGTTCCCGTAGTAATTTGAGTTTTAGTGCAGATTCTATTGGGGGGCATTTCCGTGGGTCAGCGACTCATAACATTTCTTGCTGTAATTAAAAAAAACATAGTATTACATTATGTTGAATAATATCAAGTGTTACAATTGAATGACTGGCTCATACCATCATTTTGCTGTAGATCCATGCAAGAACACTGGTCACTCTAGTGTAAACACCAGGCCTATTTGCTTCACCACAACCTGATCCCCAACTTGTAATGCCAGCCAAGGTCCAAAGCCCATTATTTTCACAAACCAAAGGCCCACCACTGTCACCCTGAAAAAAAAAAAAAAAAGTCCCAAATTTACTTTATCAATATCAATATGTTGCATTATCAGACCCTTTTCATTTCTCACCTGACAGGAATCTTTACCCCCCTCTGGATATCCGGCACACAGCATGTTCTTAGTGACACTTCCACTATAGGATCTAGGAGTGTTGCACACGTCATTATCAATGATCTTTACATCCACATCTCTTAAATTATCTGAGCCAGAATCTGATAAGAAAACATACACTTTGTCATAAAACATGTTTGTGCATTCTAGTATAGTTTTCATTTTTCATCAGACATACTTGATTCTTCATCAGTCGTGCCAAATCCTGAGGTATAGCACGTTGTTCCATGGATCCATAGTTGATCATAGGTGGGCAGACAGGCAGGGTAAACATTATCTACAATTTTAAAGAGACATTGTAACACTTTTATAATTTATAGCTATTAATGCAAAACAAATAAGAATGTTGATGTTGTTGATTATTATTTTGTTAGTAAGGCAGATGAAGCTGACCATTGAAGTCCACAGGTGTTACAAGTTTGATCAGAGCAACGTCCTGATCATTAGTCAAGCTGTTGTAGTTCTCATTAAGAATAATCCTTGCCACGTGATATGGTTGTGAAAGAACATTCAGAGACACCACCCCCACATAGACTAACCACCTGCTGGTAACTAGACTGGATTCATCATTTCTGCAATAAATCAAGAGTTAGAAACATTAGTTAGTTAGAAAAATATCTAATAAGATATCATAAAATCTACATAAAATGCATTTTTTTTACTCTGGGAAACAATGAGCGGCAGTCAGCACGAAATTCCGAGAAATCAGAACTCCTCCACAAACGTGTAAGCCTTGATAATGCAGTGTGACTTGCCAGGGCCAATCGCCTAATTTAGACAGTTTTCCGCCTATGATGCGTGTGGTAGATGCTTGCCGACCACACTCTAAAAAGTCAAAAATGTGTAAACAAAATTATGTATTTATAAAACTATAGAATCTGATAGTGTAAGCAAATAAATTGTTCTTACCTACACACTGCAGGGAAACAGTCTGTTGGTTTGGACAGGACAAACTAGTGATAAAAATGATAGAATTAGACAAAATGGCAAAGAACAAGCTTTACATTACAACTGAAATAATAAAAAAAAGACATACGTGACTCTGGCCTGTCCCTGGATATACTGATTGGAGTCTTGTGTGGTCATTAAAAGTCCGTTTGACGTGTATCCTGACAGTATGTTGGTCTCATAAGAGCTGAAAGAGAAACACAACAAAGCTGCTTGTCAAGTATGGTAAACTAGACACGTATATGAAAATGAATATGCAAAGAGTGAATTTGACCTTTACCTTGCAAAGCCCAGCTGAGCGCATGTCTGATCAGAATACATTCTGTTCCAGTTACTGTAGCACACAGGTAAGAAACGACCATCCTCTGCTGTTCTGACTTGAAGACTGTTGCCAGTGCCAAGTCTCACTAAAATAAAAACACATTAAACTCTGCTGTGGAAAGTATATGAAGATATTCTTGATTTTTTTTTTATAAACATAACAAACTTATTCATTTACCACATATTGATTCATCAGTGCCAAAAACACAGTCCTTTATGCCATCACAGTGGATAGTGGTGTTAGGGCACGTGTCATGCTTTTGTATAGAAACTGAATTGTCATCATATGGGTTAGAATAACCCGAATTGTCTTCTGTTTGGAAGTTTACCGAAGCTATCCTTGTTCCATACCTCACTGGAATTGGAAAAGAAATGTTGTTAAGACAAACTAAATGAAACAAATAAAAGGTAACATGACCATATTGGGAAGCAACTAAACTGGTAACGCCTCAAAGATATATCTATAGTGGCGTTATTGCAGAACTGTTGCATTTTAAGGCATTAATTAAGATTTGAGAAACATTGAAAGTGAAGTTATTTTTCAGTAAAGATTTTAGTCAAGCTTATCTAAATAAAGCCAGCCCACAGTTTGAATATTTGCATTTAATTTGTATGTTAGTAGTGAAAGTACCTCCAAGCCACAGGGCCAGAGCCAAAGACCGATCACCAGAAGCACTCCTCCTATTCCTCCATAACATTGTGCACTGTTCCCACAACAACGGCTTCTTCTTTTGAGAGCTATAAGCAAACCAATTTGACTTTAGTTATTTTATTTATTTATTTATTTATTTATTTTATGGAGGAATTTTATACTCACGTAATGGTTGAGTGACATGAGGCACAACCACAACAGGTGGATACTGTGGTATGTAGCGGGGTTGAGAGGGAGGTGTTAGGCCATACACAAAGTCCTCACAACCTTTGGGGGGGAGCTGAGGATAAAGTGACCCAGAGTAGTAAGGAGCATGAGGCTCATTCTGAAAAGACAGCAGTGATAGAAAAGAAATCATCAAAAAATAATGCATCATTTATAACATAAGAGTAATTGTGGTTATTAGTTGGCTTTGAAATAGTTTTGTTGGGTTTGTCACCTTTCCAAGCTCCGACAAAAACACATTTATTTATATCTCTCATTTACTGGAAGGATGGACAGCTTCTTTATTTACAACATGAGCAAACCTGAGAAACTAGACTAGGATTAGAAACTGAGAGTAAGTTGTGTGTTTAAAATCACTTGATCACAATGTAAACTAATACCAGTCATTATAAAAAAATACTTGCTGCTGAGAATGCACCCAAACTAGTTTGTGAAAATTCTTCTTTGGACAATTGTTTTTATTAGTAAATGACCTCAATAATGAAAAGCTTTATTGAGGTCATCCCTTCCTATAGTCTAATATATTTCTGGGCAGCATCAAGTCTTTTGGATAATATAGTTTTTGTAATAACGAGCACTGACACATGACACTTTTGACCTTTTTTTTTTAAACTAAGAAAACAGTGAAGAGAAAATCCATTGTTGGAAACAAAACGCATTTATCTTCAGGGATGGCACAGAAAAGTCTAAAGAGCCTTCAAACTACCCAGGTCTTCTTTCAGAAGAAGCCTTTAGGCACCCTCCACCCTCTTCACTCCAGTTAAAATAGGTATAGTTGATCATATTTCTCTGTTGAATGCACTTGGATTAGTTTTCATAGTCTGCCTGTCAGCCATTATAAAGGAAGATGACTGTAAAATTAAGAGGTTATATGACATCCGAAAGGTCAATTGCATTGCCATATAAAATTACAGTTAATGGAAAATATACAATTTAAATGTTTTTCTTCTAAAATGTTAAGACATCCGTCTCCACCAATAATGTAAATAATTGGAATGAAATTATTAAACAAATCACATCTGATAATCATAAAACAAATATTGAAAGATTAAGAAAAAAAAATGTTATTGCCATTTGAAATATCGACTAATGTTTATACTTCACGGTGAACACATATCAGAAAACACTATAGACTGCAAAATGAGGTCAGACTGACTTTACTATAACAAATAAAAGCTTTTTTTGAAGGGGAAAAATTATTTAGGAAGAACTTACCGAGCCATGCTTTTCCATCAGAACAACACTGTCAGAGGGACTCGAGACACTGGAACAAGGAGCAGCAGCTTTGTATCCAGAAATTTACCGAGGCACGATCAGAAGCTGGGTCATTCTGGCACCGCTTTGGGCACCTCCTCACTCTTCTGTCTTCTGCCTTCTGAAGTCACCCTGCTCAAGCATCAACAGGTGAGCCTTAGTTCCCCCTCCCCCTTTACTTTAAAATACCTCCCCCTCCAGCTCCATCCTTCTGTCCATTCTTTATTCTCCTTCACAGTGACGGGTGTGTCCTGTGCACTAGTTTCCCACCTGTCTGACCGGTTCTATGGCAGCCAATAGACGATGGAGGAGGCTGGTTTCATCGCACCACGAGGACTCAAATATCACCAGCCGAGCTACTTGGGACATTGCCTGAACAAACATGGCTGACCAGATAAAGTCATATAAAATTCTTTTGTTCTCAAGGCATCACGTTTAGCTTTAGGGCAAGTCACTAATACAAGTTCTTAAAAAAAAAAAAACATAACCCCATAACCTAGTTGCAATAAATCACAAACACAATGAAATGGATTCAAATGCAATTACTAAAATATTTGTGTCTAGGTTTTGTACCTACTGAACTACAGAGAGCAAAAAAGTTCTTCTGGATATACTATATATACAGTACATACATACATACATAGGCTACATACATACATACATACATACATACATACATGTATGTATGTATGTATCCTGAGACCCAGCCCAGCCCATTCATTCATGTCCTTTATAATAGACATTCTGTTAACCAGTATCATTTTAAATTGCTTAGAGATAGCCTCTCAATTCCTGATGTACGTTGTAGAGCACATCCAGGGCTTTCTGCTGGTATGTCATTTGTTAGGCTGAGACTTTGGGAACTGCCCCTTTCTTGTAGTCCAATATGGCCGACATTCGAAAAAGTGCTTTTTATGAATTAAGGGGAATTAAATCAAATATCTTATATTTATACAATATTAAACTACAATTGTTATACATGTTTTTGTTTATTAACCCTTTAGGAGTAAATGTAGCATTGGTTTGACCAAAATTGATATTTGTGTCTTAAAGTAATAGCAGATTTACAAATGTCCTTTATAATGGACGCTGGGTCAATTTTGATGTGTTTAACAGATAATCTTTATGTAGTTGACAGGGCTGAAGTGGAGAGATTTTTCTTAAAAATAATAGAAGAAAATGTTGTTTTGGCCTTGTTTGATGATGAAAATGATTAGGATGATGCAAAATACATTAGCATCCGAGAGGTTTGCACATCTATCATTTAATTTTAATTCTATTTATATTATGTGACGATTACTAACTTTGGCCATTTTTATTAATGGAATTCTATAAAACTCTATTAATTATTAATAACTTAATAGTACAAAGAAAAGTTTAAGAATAAGTGGGGGGAAAAAATCCAGTAGAGCTGGTTCTTGAACCAAAGTGAACCAAAAATCCTTTGTTTCACTGAGACTGTTTCAGAAGAACAGACATTACTACGTACAATACATCACTAGTTGTTCTGCTTTTTCAGCTCTTCTCTGGATCAGATTGGTTAGAGAACACGTTCTTGAGCTTAGTTTCAGGTCTATTCTAAAGAAAATCTTACATTTAAAGGTTAAAAGTTTGTTATAGACCCATTATTTATTTATTTTTTTTATGGTCGATTCAATATCAGGTTTATTTCTATAACCCAAGTAGTTCAGACATTGGCTCAGCTGGTATTTTTGGCCAGTATTTGGCAAATAGTTTTAGCTTTTGCACATGAAAGAAGCTTGGGCCATGACTGTAGGACTTGGTTTTATCTCACTCTCCTGAGAACTCAACGATCAGACCAGGAACTGTTCAATGACAAGCCCCCATATAGTCACATCTAATAAACAATCTAACGCCAATTTTAAACTCAGTTAAACTCAATTGACTCTCAAAACATTCTTAAAACCACAGAATGTGATTGTACCAAGCTTGTGTGAGGTTACTTATGCATCATTTCTTCAAAACTCAACATGCTGTCATGAGAATGTTGGCTTTTATGTGTATTTATTCTCAATCGTCCACAATCTGATGAGAATGATTTCTAAAGTTTCTATACATGTAAGCTATAAATGGGAAGCTCTAATCTATTTATTTTGGGAGAAATCAGGATCACTGGACACCAAACCTTCAAATTATAAAATAAGATCACATTTGAAAAACAGTTTCTAGGCCTTTAAAGGTATTCCGTCTGGATATTTTGACTGTATTACTATGTTCTTACTCTCATCTTTAGTGCTTTTGGCTTCAGATTTTAAATGGCAATTGTCAAGACTCGACTGATGCTCAGTCTGGTGTCTGTGAGGTCATTTTTTCAACAGGCAGCATTTCTTCTCTTTACAATTCCCCAAAAATCCAGGCGGAATTTAAATTCTGGTGTTCCTCTGTGCAGAGCATGTTTCCATCTAAATTTAGAGTAATTTAGACATCAGTTGTCAAAACTACAGAGTCACAGCTTCACAAAGAGCCCACAGACTAGATTGTGCTCCAAATGGTTGAAGAACAGCTTTCATTTAAAATTTTGTAAACTGTTTAAGGGAAAATCAGCCGGAGTGATAATAAACACCAAAATGGTCCTGGCGTCCATTACAGAGGACATGCTGTAAAAATTTTAATACAAATAAATTTAATGAAATCTAAATGCTGAAGTCTTTAGTTACTTCTAAATAGCTAGAAAATCACAAAAAATATAAATTGCAACACACTTTTTTTCTTCGGGTCCCAGGAGGTTAAACACATACATACACATACTTATATACATACATACATACATACATTTACTGTAGAGAGAGTAAGTTCTAACCTTTTCTGCAGGGGACACTCAAAAAGGTTGATGTTAAGGTTGATTGCTGCAGCTAAACTGGAAGTCTGCCAAGAAAAGTGGACGTGTCAGAATAAGGTGTTTAGTGGTGTATAGTGTAGCATAGTAAAGCATAGCATAGTAAGTAATTATACTGTATAACTGCACATATACTGTATGTACTGTATATGACTTCCTGTATCAGGTTTCTGCTGATACTCCAGCAGAGGGCAATGTTGCAAATAAGTTCTTCATTGGTAAGAGCTGAGAAAGGTTTTCTTTGTGGACTTTCCTTCAAATAACCCCAACTGAGATTAATCAGCTGTTTGTCTAAAAAACAGAAACCAAAAGTGACAGAACATTTGACCTATTTAGAGATAACAAGACTTTGCAGGGTCACACGCTGAATGTGACAAGACAGAAAACCTAAAACCACAAGCAGGAGAAACTGCTGAAAGTACAGTGAGGACACAGTCATTTCATGTTCTAAGAAAACAAACAACAACAGTCAACAGCTAGAGGTTAAGTTCTTTCAATCTTACTTTACACAGAAGGTCAAAATTAAAAATTACCAATGATGAATTTATCAGCATTCTTCTTTTACACCCTAAGTTTATTAAATACTTTACATGTAGCTTTAATTAGTAACTAGAAATAATGATAATAGTTTAAATAGAACTTATTGTGACCAAACAAAAGTATAAAGGAAAATGCTCTTATTTCATTTCCCTTTTTAAAATAGCCCAATACTTGCACTCCAATGGCAAGTTTTCATACGTCATGACTTTTGAGTGTTGACGATTGGGGAAAATCACAAAAGAGGAAGGAGATAACTAGAAGAGTGAGCAACACGTCACTGACAGGAAATGCAACAGAGCAAAGAGGCAGGGCAGATAGAGGGGAAAGCTAGTTTAGAAAATCCAAAAAATAATAGGAGATTAGCAGCTCTCAATATTGATAGAATTTAGATGAAATCAGCAATCTACAAGCAGACACAGTGCTTTCTTTAAGAGACAATGTTCTCACACTGAGAGTCTATCACTACTCAAGGAATAAAAGATGGGTTTTAGCAGCAAGATACTTATCCTGTTTTTTGTGAAGGCCTGTGTGAGCTGTGTTTCAGGTAATATGTTTTTTTTTTTTATCTAATCTTTAAAACTCTCACTCGATTAAAAAGTTATGTGTAAAAAGTTTGGAAAAATGTGTACAGTAGTAGTGCATTACCATAACAAAAAAGTCTGAATACTGCTCGTTGGATACCCCAGTTATGTGTTTTAATGAACTGCCAACATTTTCTAAGTATTCACTGACCTTGAGTCATTACCAATATCACAATGTCAGTATCTTTTTTTTTTTACTTCCTACTTATGTGGAACGCAGCACAGAAGTGCAAGGATGAAAAACATGTGATTTCGTTTTTCTAGTCTAATGACCTTAACTGAAACACAACATTTAACTAAAAAATTAACCAAATACAAAATCTGTCAACAGGACAAAGTTTGTCGGTACCAGAGAATTTGCGAGTGAATATTTTGGATGGAGAGGTGATTGTTTACTGGGACAAACCTACTGATGCCCCCACAGATGTGCTGTACAATGTACAGTTTGGACTGTAAGTTTTAACATCATAATAATTATGAAATACTGTTTCATTTTGTTTTTACATGTTACACATGTATTAATTACCTCTTGTGTTATCCATCAGGCACACAGGAGAGTGGACAGTGGTCAGCAAATGTACAAAAATAAGCCAGACGTTTTGTGATGTAAGTGACCTAATAGAAGATTATGTAGGGGTCTACAAAGCCCGGGTGCAGTTGGAGGCAGGTGGCGCCCACTCAAAATGGACACACAAGAAGAAAATCCTCCCTAATACAGGTAAGATTCTCAAGATAATCTTATAATTTGAACAAGTGTTCAAAGTAAAAGAGAAAAATAGTAAACATTTGTTTGTTTACAGGTGACCTGCAGCCCCCATCCTTCACTATGTGGGCTACTTCAAGCACTCTTTCCATTAAAATTCACAAAAAGCCCATTTTAGGAGAACTCTTTCCATATGGGATCATCTATACCATCTATCTGCTGGACAAGGAGCGAAACAAGGTAAAACAAAGATCCACAAACTGGCTGGCAATCCTAAACAAACAAATCTTTTAGTTGTTATCTTTTCATTGTAGACCACAATTACATATCTCAAAGACGATATCTGGAACAACGAGATGAACAAGGTATTTGTCTCTTTGCGTTGGGGCAAAGAATACTGTGTCACTATTAAAGTTGAGGGAAATGGAGGAATGGCCCACAGTATGTCATCTCCACAATGTCTTATACTACCAGAGAGAGGTAAGACATGGTTTTTCCAACTGTTTTATGTTCCATCATAAATATGTAATGTAATACTTAATGTTATTTTACAGAATGGATTGTAACTGCAGTTGCATCACTTACTGCTATGGGTGTTTTGATCATTGCTGCATTTATTGCGGTCTTTATTGTGTGTTATGTAAAACGGCCAGTGAACACACCTGTTGCACTTGTGAGTACAAATTGAAACTAACTGTACAATATGTGGCAAACTTGTACTGTTTAAAATGGTGAAACTCAACAAACAACAAAATGATACTAAATGTTTTTTTTTATCTGCTCTACCCCTTTTTCAGAAATCCCCTGCAAGTGGGTGGCGTCCAGTATCCATCGTAGAGGGCACTATGGAAGTTGTTACAGATAGGGGTTGGTTCCTCTTCAGTGCAGGAACAGAAGTGAAACATGTTTTCAAAAATCTGCCTACAACGTACATCACGGATGAGAAAAGTGGAGAAGAGGACAGGCGACCAAGCACCGACAGTGGAGTGAGCATGAAGTCCACCTCTGACAACACCAGACAAGATGACAGTGGGTGTGGCAGCATTGGGGTGCAAGACTCCATTTGCAGTTTTCCTATGCAAGATGAGGGAAGTGAAACTCTCAGCACGGGCAAGTCAGACGACAGCGGGCTGGAACTCAGCTGCCACTCAGATGCCTCTTCATTAAATCTAGAAAATCAAGATAGTGGCTGTTCGAACAAGTCTGGAGAATATCACCGCCAGCGACTATTAACTGTGAACATTCACAACACTGACAATGACGACATGTTTAAGGAGAAACTTCCAGAACTACCACTGATCAGTGTGGTGTCAGGGTACAGAACTAACAACTCAGTTTGTACTTGTTCAGGGGCCAATCTGTGTATTTTGTGCTGTAAGCAAGACAACTACAGAAAGCAACCCACCGGACTATTTCAGAATAACAACATTGTGGGGTCATGCAGACATTATTCCCCTGATGTTCAAACAGAGAGAACAGAAACAAGTTTATCTTTAGTACAAATGGAGGAGACTTTCCCCATGTTGACCTCTCTGTCATCATTCCCTCTCATGGAAAAAGGATGTGACTTTAACATGAATGACATTTCAGTCTCTCTCTGTGATGTAGAGCTCAACCTCCACTGACGTTACATGGAGGCTGTCTTTATGAATTAAAACTAATGCTGCTTTTCCTGTGTTCAAAATGGAGATTGAGTTAGTATGTGAGGAAGCAAAGGAAACCAAAGCGATACCACAGATGTCGGTTGGCTTCACTTTGTCACGCTTCACCTTGTAGGTTTATTTACAACTGACAACAAGCACCGGAAGTGAAACTGCCGAGAACCGCCGTGCAGTGAAACTCTCATGCTTACGTGCATTTGGACTCTTTGACATTTCAGTTTGTTTCTTGCTCACCGCCCACATGAACTGAGAATCTCACATATGCTTTATATTGTCTCACTACAGATTCTATAACTGAAACAATTATGATGTATTAATATTATATCCTATTTATTTATGGCTTGCCTATTTCCATGTATTTATTTTTACAATAAAATTACAAAAAGTTTGCAGTTAAAGCAGAACTATGGGAGAAACCTATTGCATGTACTAGTTTTTTAGCAGGAGGGGAATCTCATGCAAACACAGGAAGAACATGCAAACTCAACAGCACCATCTAGAACTAAACCTAGGAGCTGTTTGTTGTGAGGCCGAAGCGCTGACAGCTGTGTACTGTGCAGCCCAATAAAGGAAATAGATGCAGTTTGTGTGCAACAGATGAAACTCATCACTATGCACACGGGAACCCCATATGCAAATTCTAAACAAGAAACGCTGTGTTGGTTTCATATAAAAAAAGCAGTACTTCCGCTGCTAAACTTCTGCTTCTGCCTGTAAAAATAACAAATATCTCCTCAGAGACAAAATGTCATAAAACTGATGAATATTTTCATCATATTATTGCAGGGGTTTTGAGAAGAGTCCATTAAAACAGAAGTGAAACAATGACTGCAAATGCTGAAGATACCATGTTTTGGGGAATTCCATATAGTTTATATATTGACGATATATTTTCTCTTTATGAGTGATCATAATTTCAAATGTAGTTTTGTTTTAAATGCATATGACTTTCAATTTCATTTGCAGAGCATAAACAGAAACTACGCTCAATATTTTATTTTCCTCAAAGACTTCAGAAAGCTTCAAACCATGTTTGCAGCTGTCATTTTTGCACATAACTAAATTAGATTATCTTTATTCATTTTAAAGACTTAGATGTCCTAATTTATTTATTGTTAGTTGTAAGTTGAGAGTTCAACCTGAGCCTGATTCATCCCAGAGGTTTTCAGCTAAATTAACTAAAATGACTTGAGGGCCTTATGAGGTTCTAAAAAGACACAAGCAGCTTACTTACATGTGACTGAATCTCAACTAAAAGACAACTAAATGTCCCCCACTATGCTTTTGTTAACTATACAACACGGCCATTAGGACAATTTGTTATCATTTCTACTGATTTGATTTCTGAACAACACAGAGGTAAAGAAAACATAAACATATTTGATTATGCAGTACCTTTATTTAATTTTGTTTTACAGTACATACAATTACAATACAATATTTACAAATGACTACCAGTATTTTGCAGCCATGCTCTCATGAAAGCATTGTATCCAAAAAGACAAATACAATGCCATTTTATCATTTACAATAAACCAAAGCATTGCCAGAAAAACAAAAATGTGCAAAATAAGCAATGTGTTGAGTGGGAAGCAGAACCGTTGAAGCTTCAAGATGATTTTCACCCAGTTAACTTTTGGAAAAAGTTCTACTGTTTAACGTAGCTGCTGATTGAGAAGGGTGTTGGGGACTTCTTTAGGCCGACTTTGCTGTAGCACAACAGATGAGTTGATTGGTTTGGGGAAAAAAACACTAATATGAGTAAATAAGAGACATGCATACTTACGTGAGAACTCTGTCTCTTAGTGGTGGCTCTAAAAAAGAAACACAGATATTATTAAAACTGTAGCACTACACCAAGCATAACTACATCGAGAAAGGCCTGTCATTTTTTAAATTAAAGGACAAATATGGTGCTTTTTTTGCTGTTTTCTTCCTTTAAATACTATGTACCCCCACTCTGTAATCTTTCTCCTGCACCAGAAGCAATAAAAAGAGTGTAGTAAAGCACGCATGTGTTTTCCACATCAGGATTTGAGTTGGATTTAGCTCTATCTATTGACTGAAAAGAAAACTACACAGGGTAAACCATCAAATCGATCTTGCCTGATGCCTGTGCTAATGCTGGATGATTTATGGACTTACAATGTAGAAGATCTCAGAGATCTACCTATGACATTACAGATCAGGGACAGTCACAGTGAAGTTTTGAGGGGAACAAAAGACATCTCACAGACAAAACTTCTGTAGTGTTTTTGATGGGAAAGCTATTTTAATTTTTAATTACATTTTTTTTTTTAATAATATGCCCTCATTATAATACCTAAATGGTACACTATGTACATTTTCTGGTAGAAACTTCATCCCTGCCTGACTGTTGTAATGTTATTGCTTTGACTTGAATCTTTCCTACTGTTACTGTACATAATGCTCAAAAAGGCCTTGAAAATCATGCTTCTGTAAAACACAGCTCTCCAAAGAGCTAACTTAACTTGGTCTGATAGAGCCACATCATTCATCTCCATGGAGATCTTGAAGTTTAAAGTCATACCATGTAACATTCTATAGCCAAAGAATTATTATCTTGCATCAAAATTATTTTTGAAAAGCATGCTTTTCAAGACAATTGCATCGATAATCATAAACAACACACCTTAAAAATCAATTTTGATTCAACTACAAATGATACCTACTTAAATCTATTTTTTGCTTGACAGTGTCCAAATGTTCCTAGTAACACCCATCAAGTGCAAATATTGTTTTAGCATGAGTTAGCTGCCGTTAGCATACTGACATGGTTCAATTCGATCTGCATTCTGAAAGTTGTGAAAAGAACTTCTAAATGAATCGTTATGAAAAATTGTTTGGCTCAAAATGCATTACTGAAGTGAGCAACAGTTGCAAAAATATTTGAATTAAATTGACACAGTGTAACCTCACTATATTTGGAAAATCATCGGTACATCAGCATTAAAATTGGACGTTAAAACAATACATTGAGACATAATTCATGGACATCCTTATGCTACTACTGAGGAATCATGAAGATAAAAGAGCAACATCTCTATGGAAACAGGGCAGAAGAAGGTCCTCATCTTAGCCATGAGAGACAATTTTGAGGACATGCAAGTCCACTCAGAGTAGTTACAAAAAGGTATAACAGGTTTTTGGGCTATATCAAATGAAACAATTCTAAAAAGTTTGGAGAACTTTTAGAAAAATATTCTTTGGAAAAACATGATCTCTTTCTATATTTTCTATTAAGACATGATTTTTATATGAACATTCTATGTACTGAGGAAGGAATTGGGTTAATAAACATTTTAACTGAGTCCTGTAAAGGTAATGCACCTAATAAACAAATCTCCAAATATTTCTACTGAGTGTATTAAAGAAACATGGGAAAACGAAGCTAATATTAAAATATCTATTGATGATTGGGTTAGTATATATAAAACTACAATCATTACCTCCTCATCTGGTCTCTGGAGGGAATTTACATGGAAAAACAATGATCCAGAGAAAGCTCAATGTAGCATAGATTACGAGAATATTAAAGCAGGACATTTTCATATTTTTTGGTACAGCGATAAGATCTCCCCCTACTGGTCAATGGTAACAAGCACAATCCAAAACATTCTTGGAATTAGCTACCTTTTGGGATTTATTGAGGCTTATTTGGTCAATTTACCACAAGAAAACAGGAGGTCTGACAAAGTACCTATTGTTAATTCTGTTAGAAATGTTACAAGAAAGCCATAACACACATGTGGCTCTGTAAAGATGTACCTTTAATCACAGACTGGATTCAAGGAGTCAACGAAATTAAAGAAATGGAGCGAAAAGCTTTTTCAATGAGACTTTCTTCTGACAGATGTAATGTTTATTGGGAGAAATTGGTCCGGTATATTGGGAATGAGAAATAAGTGTTACCAAATGTAATCACTCCACATGTAAAATAAATGATAAAACATACACAGAACGTCATTTTGCACAAATCCTGTTTTTGATGATGTGGCTCTGAGATTAAACAAAGCTGGCTATATGTCTGGAGAAACACTGAGTAAATGGTTTTATAAAGAGGCCAGTACTGTTTTTTATTTACTTACTCTTTTTCTTACAGCAGTTCTTGAATTTCTTCTTACAGTCCTTGCATTTGTATTTGCAGCAGAACTGGACGATGGCAATGGTGAAGAGGATGAAAAGGATACCAAAGCCCACAGCAACTCCGACTGCGGTGGAGTTCACTTGGCTTCCTGTAAAACATAAACGATCATTGAACTACTTAACATAAACTGTAAACTTAAAGGTGCACTGTGTAACATTTTTGACCAAAAATACACTTGAATAAAATGCTTTTGCTATTTAGATGTTTTTGTTGAAGTTAACAGATATGTGTCTTGACTAAGTGACTTAAGTGGACTATTTGGCCAAGAGAGGGGTCTTTTCTTGTATAATTTCATAGAAAAGTAGGTCTTTTAGTTGTGTTTTTTCACATTCTGTTGTGTTTCTGAATTGTGCAGTTGACTTTTCATTTCCAGAAAATTACACAGTGCACCTTTAAAAATTGTGTTTTTGTTATGATAATATCATAAATATGTCTCCTTTTCTATATTTCATCAAATACAACAATGTGTTTTTTTTAAGCTACAAAACAAGTGCACTGTGTAACTTTTTGACGAAAAATTGACTTGAATAAAAACATTTTCTTGTTCTTAAGATGTCTTTGATGAACTAATGTAATAATACATTTATTTTGAGCAGACATACGCAGACACTAAATTAACTATTAATTGCCTGGAGTAGATTGTGTCCATAAAAAAGATGTTCCTTCAGTTATATTTTTTCACATTATGACATAGCACACAATAATCACTACTAACAATGTTTTTATTTCTAACAAATTGAAAATTACACAGTGACTTTTAACGGAGCTTCTTGCTTTCAGGTCAATTAATAATACAGTAACCAGATCTAAACTTAAATGTATTCTTCATTCATTCTTCCTGGGATCCACATTGTAAAACACAGTTAAGAACAGCAATATTCACATAATGTAAGATAGATATAACTTTAAAGATAAATTGACACATTAAAATGATTACAGATCATGTTGTAGCACTAACCTGTTCTGTAAGGATAAGCTTTTCAGATAGATGCAACTCACCATTATTTCCCATGGCTCACCAAGATGAATACTCAAAAGGATTTTGGTTCTCCCTTTCCTGCTTTTCTGATTTATTTGAAATCTTTCTGAAAATTGTTAAAATGTTGACAAAAAATAAAGAAACACATCTGAACGCTCTGTTTTTCCTTTGTGTGGTGACGTGTGTCTCTCCCATGTCCCCATACCAGTCATACTTTGAAACCGGTCCAGCATCTTTCTTTTGCACCTGAGCCTCTGACTTGCCCTGACTTCATTTGCAATTGTTAAAAAAATCTCTTCTCTCAGTCAGCCATTGTATATTAGGAAAAGGGATATTTGATTGGCTCTCCCCCAAAAAGGGAAAACTCCAGATTTACAAAATTACTTGGTCTGTTCTCCTGAGATTTCACATAATCCTGTGACATTACATGTGACATCATGGATCAGAGGATTAGGAGGACTCCTACAGGACAGAATACTCACTACACCCATATATCACTCTTTTAACATACATACATATATATATATATATATATACACTATATATATACTATATATATACTATATATATATATATATATATATATATACACACACACACACACACACATATATATATAGTATATATATAGATAGATAGATATAAATAAATATATATATATATAGATATAGATATATTGTGTATACACACAAACTGTCTGGTACGTAATTGTCATAGAATGGCTTGGGAGCTCATATGAATGTTTCTGTTACATATTAAAGTCACAAATGTCACATGTGTAATTGTTTTGAGCGATTAAATCAAACCACAGAATGTAGAGAGGCCAACATGTTCCTAGGCTACATGTATTACATGTCTTGTCCTGACTCAAACAGAAAACAGTGGGTGGGGATTTTTAATAGTGTCACTGATCCCTCTCTAGTGATAAGAATCCAAATAGATCCTTGACTATTTCTGTCATGACATGTGGGAGTGAATGTGGGAAAACTGACACTTACGGCAAAAGCAGCTCTTCTTGGGAGACACGCCTTTTGGAAACTCTGATCTTTAGCTCCCAGTCTGAGAGTGAGAGGCGGGGGTGAGGACAATAGAACTCAATACCGCTAAAATGAGATGAAGAATATCCAAGGAAAAGGAAATGGTTTAGGGAAGTCTGTGAGGAAATAAAGCAACATCATAATACAATGCACTCGTAGTCCTAAAAACACAAAAATACAAATATTTCCAGTTGTATCAAAACCAATTTTAATAACTGGGAGCTGTAACATGGTCCTGCTGAATCAGTGTGCAGCTGTTTAAAAAGCCTATACTACTTAAATGAGTTCATTGTTCTAAAAAGCTACTATTACTTCAACAGTATATTACTGTATATGCACTATATATATATATATATATATATATATAATATATATATATATATATATATATATATATATATATATATATATATATATATTTTTTTTTTTTTTTTTTTTTTTTTACATTAAAAGTAGATTATGTTTTGTTTGAATCTTTGATGAAGTAAATTCATGATGAAATAAAAGTGTAACTCATTAATAAATTTGTTTATGAAATCACATGAATCCATAATATTGAATGAGTACATCATGAATTTACCCTGATTTCATGCAATAATTCCTCTTTAACATATCATATATACATTGAATAGTTTTCTGTTTATATACATATAGTTTCATAAATTAATCCACAATCTCTTTTCACAGTTTGCAATATCAAACTATGTAAAAGTTGCCTAAAGTAATATAACCTAAAGACAACATTCCTAGCAGTTAAATATTAACTGCTTTGTTCTAGTAAATCTCAGACTTCCTTCTTTACTGCAGTCAAAGAGAATATCACATTTCACACGGAAGATAAGCGAGAATCTTGGAAGTGTGCAGACTGAGCATGAGGGACTTCTCAGATTAGGTAATTCAGCACCTTTTCTGAAAAAACCCTCTAGTGTGATAGGCTACATCAGATAAAATATCAGTGAGAGAGGCTGTTCCTCAGTGGTAGCCACAAAAAGGATGGGATGGGACGCTTTTAAACAGGATGCTCACCTGTGGCAACTGTGAATGATTCTCTACAGTCAAATGAAACAGGAGCGAAAACAAGGCTACACAAGCGAGGACCACCTGCTGTAAGTTTGATTGGATTTATTATAAATAAGTAGCTTATAAAAACGTATAAAGAATGTAAGCGACAGTTTAAACATATTATTATTTTATAGGCTTTTTGTACGGAATATTTACTGGATCAATTTAGTAATTGATTTTGCTGGAACAATATTGACAATCATTTGCCTCTGCTTAGTATTTTAAATAAATTAATTAAGTGACATACAGTAAGAGTGATATTTTCTTCATAACAAAATATTGTCATACTGAAGAAACTATAGTTGTGATCGCAAAGATAAAATCAATTAAAAAATTGTAGGATCTGTGTTAATTCTTATGTTCAGCATCTCTACATAATATATTCTAGCTAATGTTTATTTTATTTTAGCTTAGCTTAGCTTAGCTTAGCTTAGCTTAGTTTAGCTTTTTAGTTTATTTGACAGGGACAATGTGTAAAAACATTAGGTTATAGCCATAGCTAGTTTCCTGAGCAGGCGAGAGCTACAATAAAAATGTAAATGTAAGTAATATTACAAATACACACAACAGATGACCATTTACTACACATTAAAATATACAAGAAAATTTCGCAATGACCAATATACCAGACACAGTTCTTAACGCTGACACTGTTGGTTTTCTAATAGTAAATTGGAAGTTGTGGAGTTTGTTGTACTTTTACTGTCACTAGGATGAGCTAATAATTAACTTGTGAGCTGCAAAGTGAGTTTTAAACAAAACAGAATATAGAAACATTGTATTGCTTTAGTGCATGTAAGAGCGAAGAAAAAATTTTGATAAGAGCGTAAACATTTAAATGTTTCCTGGAAATCACTTTTGTTTAGTACAAAATATCAAATATTTTGTCTATGTTCTGCCTAGCATGAAATAAGTGCTCAGTTACCTTTAAGTTATGCTGACCTTTTGACCTCTGTACCCATTGAAAGAGTAATTTAACTCCAGGGGATGCTAAGGACTACTGCTACTGGTCACAGAAATATGTATAAACAATGCACTAATACTACGTTTTCATGAAGACTTCAAATTAGTTTGGAGCTGTCATGATGAAGTGACTAAAAAACTTCCTAATCACATGAATTAGGATTTGATGACAAGTGGTGGGTCTAGCAGAGAACTGTCTAAGCAGCTCTAAACACACCTTAGCCTCAGGGGAAACGTAAATTGAGTCATATAAGAATGTTGTTGCTGGGTTACATTAATATATTTGTCTTTATGGCTGCATATTCTGAACACATTTGATAGTCAGTGAGAATTCACGCTAAAATACACCCCAAATTACATCGAAATGAATGTTACTTTAAAAAGGTGAGTTGGAGGGGGCGGAGCTTAAGCTGTACACACGCACAGGTAGCCAGAGGATTTAAAGGTGTCAAGTTACCAGGAATACTTTCGTTTTGTTTTGTCAGTCAAATCAGCCATCTGCCAAAGTGCCAAACCCATAACGACAAGACGACGCAAAAGGGAAGGAAGATTACTTCAAATTTTGGGATTTATTTTCTATTCTAAAGAAAAGAAAAGAAGTTGTTGTGGTGGTAATTCTTCTCAGGTTTTAAGTTAGACCAGAGGAGCAGTTAAAAAGATTCCAAGAGCTGTGCTCGCTCTGTTAAGTGACTGAGTTCTGTGACAAAGACGACAGCATCATGTGGGTGAGTGAATGGCGAAAGGGCAAAAATGAGTAAAGGTGAACAACTCTACACACACAAAAAGTTATACTAACAAATCCAGGGAAACCGATTTGAACAAAAAACCTATTGTACGCTCACCTCTACCTCTGTATACAGTATATGCTATAAGCTCTCAGAGTTTTGTATACAGATGTGATGACTGCTCCTAAAATGGAGAAGTGGAAAGAAAAGAGCACAAATGTTTTTTGAAAAATATTGAAGACTAGAACAAGTTTAGCAGAATAGAGTTAATGTCACACTACGGCACGAGTTGGGTGTTTTGTTGACCAAAAAAACCATAGTCCTTGTTTACTTTCTTTTCTGTAGTTCTATTATCAGAAACTAAACTCAAAAAGAGAAGGAGAAGACAAGAGGGAACTATATTTTAGCAAAAGAGGTTTTCTTTTTACATAGACTGGATAATATTGGACTTAAAGACTACTTGTGCACACAGTACTAAACATGACAATCCCGAATAGAAACCTGTTACATACTGCTGAGGATGAATCATCAAATTTCCATTTTGCTTGTTTTTCAAGTTATATCTCTCCTTCGGTTCACTTTGTCATTATGATAGTATAAGAGTTTTTTTTCCAAATTCTGAATATAAATTAAAATGTAATAGCTTAAATTGTTGTCTAAACTATTCGTTGTGTAATGATCCAATAAATAGGTCATTTACGAGCACAACAGTGTAATAACACATGAGTCACATCATTAATGCTAGTTATGAGTATTTAAAGTGCAAATGACAAGTTAAACAGCAGCTTACAGTAAAACATAGTGAACATGATTATATTTAATAATAAATGAAAAAATAATACTAAATGACACTTTTTTCAAAATACTTAAAGACGCTTTACATAAAAAAGACTAACAAAGATATTTAAAACTGTGCTAGACACTTTGCTTGTTTTCATCCTGTTAGACTTGATTATTTTGATGAGGTTTACAACTGACTAAATGTGACATAAGTGGAGATAATTCTACAACTGTTGCCTCAAAACCATTTAAAAAAAAAAAGAAGTAAAAATCCAGCTCAATTACCTAAATGAAATGTAAACAGTCAAAAAACATCATAATAGTCAGATTGTCTCCAAATTGTCTTGGCATTTTTGATAGAATGACTCTTTTTGATGTGGAGTGATTCTGTTTTAGAATCAGATCTATTTCTTGTCATTTCAATTATTATTATCATTTTTTTACAAACTGCAACGTCACAGCTGTAAAACGTGATGCATATTTCCTAAAATGAAGAACTGCTGTTTGTAATTTTGTATGTCAGTCATGCAGCAATCTGAAAATATGATGCTTCACCTCCAAACATACTTCAGAGAGAATAAAACTTGTTCCACAAGTTGGTGTAAAAGTTCAGAAAAATACTTAAAGAGCTGAAACCTCTGTACATAAAGGATTACGTGTGTGGTCATTAAGTATTTTCTCCACTAAGCAGTTACATGCATGTTAGGGAACGCTTGGTGTTGGTCAGAGGTTGAGGCGCCAGGTGTTTAGGCGGGTGTTTAGGGCTGCTTGCCATCATTGAGTACAAGGGGTTTACTTTGTGAAACACTTAGAAGACATCTGTCTGTGTATTTGTGCTATATAAATAAACCCCTCCGTTCATTCACAATAAGATTAAATACAAAACAGAATTACCACAAACATTATGCCTAAAAATAAATTATTTACTGGTACCTACAACAAACTAATTTGTTCTGTCTGAGAAAAGTAAAATAGGAAGAAAGAAATACAAATAATTGTTAGGGATCCACAAACGTTTTACAAGTTATCTGTGAAACTTTCCTAATGTCTAAACTAAATATCAGTCTAAGAATAAAACCAGAATAATCAGCTACAAAGTAATGGAACATTGTGTTTTACCTTTTTATTACAAAAGTGCTAGAGTCTATTTAAGACTCTAATATTGTACTGCACTAATAGGCCCTGGAGACAATTGACACAATACTAAATGACATTTGACAGGTGTGAATGATACTAGCAAAAAATAAAAGTATATACAGTGAAGCGCCCATGCTACAGCTGATATCACCAAAAAAATAGTTAGTTACATTAAGATTACTTTATTGTGGAAATTTATAAACCACATTAAACATTTTTGGGGGCAACAACACACAATGGCGACACACCTCCTCAAACCTGCACTAATGATATTATTGTCCTTTCATTAATGTGTCGACTTTTACTTTGATGAACACGTAAACATAGTGACGAACGAAACCAAGACATCATTGCACAAGTCTTTCTGTGTTATTTCTTAACTTGATCCTGTCTTTGGTGTTGTTTTATCAGACTGCTGCTGAAGTGCCTGAGGAGAGTGCACGGCCACTGAATCCAAACCAACGGCCAGGTAACAAAATCTTATTCAAAAAAACATAGCTACCTGTTTTATTATAATAATAGCAGCGGCATCAACAATAAGTGGTAATCTGGGTGTGGTTTGTCGAGGCTATAAATGTTTTATCGTTTTACATATAACTTATTACAAACTGTGGTGCATTGTGTGAGTTGTTTGTGTTTGAATATTTGTATTATTTAAAAACAAATAATGATTTTTATTCTCGTTGGGCTAGTTACTACGTAAAACAAATTTCTAAAACAAAGATCAGTTATTCTATGATCCTTAAAAACTCACAAAACAAGCCATTAAAAATAGAAGAGGTTTTATGTTTCGGCATACTTTTTTTTTTTAAACTTCATGTTGGTCAAATTTATATCATATTGATGAGCTTTCAGTGATCTAAACAACAAAAAATTGTATTGATCAAAACTATCAACAGATGAATTGATCACCAAAATAATTGTTAATTACAGCCCTACATGATTTTTTCACATGTTAGGCCTGTCCTAGTTGCCTGGGATCCAGAGTCCTAGTATAGTCCTAGTTGAGTGTAAAACGTTTGACAGCCTCTGACTTAAAACTTACAGTATATATCTTCAGCTTTTGATTTACCTGATGTTGACAGACAAGTTAAAATAAGGTGCCCTATATCTGTTGTAGTGGTTCCCAGACCAGGGCGTCACAGAAGACCCATGACGGCCCCCAAAACTCCAACACAGAAGACTTCTAAAAAAAAGTTGTTGCTCACCATCCTGGCAGTCGTGGTGGCGCTCGCTATTCTGGCAACAGCGGGATACTTTGGTAAGACAAGAAATCCTCAAAACTAGCATGATTTTTTAGTGTAATTTCAGTATCTGGGCCAACTTTTGAAATGTTTTCTTTCTCTTGTCAGTTAAAGTGCTCATAGACAGCAAGTACTTCTTTTGCAAGCGTTCATTCAAGTTCATCCCAATTGACCAGGCCTGTGATGGGAAGAGTGACTGTGCAGGAGGAGAAGATGAAGTTACCTGTGTGTCAATGTTTACGGTCAACAGCACGTTTCCAGGTAAAGACAGGCTTTTCTGAGCTGAGTCACTGCGGTAAGCCAAGCTCCTGTTCCATTGTTTGGCTGCTTTGTGTTCAGTGCGGCTGATGTCGTCGAAGAGTGTCCTGCAGGTGTACAGTATCAACACAGGCTGGAGAAGTGTGTGTAGTGATGGCTGGACTGCGGAGCACACACAAACTGCATGTAAACAATTAGGATATACAAGGTGAGTGATTGGAAGAAGTGTCCTATAGCAATTTATAACAACTTGACAGGGCTGGGCGATATTGACAAAAATTAATATCTCAATATTTTTTGGGCATATCTCGATACGATATTCAGACGATTATTATGTCAATAGGCTGCGTTCAAGTTATCAGTGTTTCACAACACTGTACTTTGTCATGAAATATCTAAAAGATCATTTAACTGATCTGTTTCAATCTGATGATTTTCATAAGTGACTAGACCTGATCACTTTTGTATTTCAACAAAATCTGACTTTGAACAAAATTTATTTGTGCTGCAACCATCTGTGTGAAGTATTATTGGTCTGGAAAATGCTGGTATGTCACGTGAGCAATGTGAAATGTTTGCGAATGAATCACAGAAGTGCAAACATTGCATTTATATCTTAAGTTGAAAGTCACTAGCATCGTTTTCTATTTTCTATTCTTACAGGGTTGTGGCAATTTTAACTATAAACCATATACTTGATATTCAATTTTTTTATATCTTAATCACGATATTATCTAAAATTCAATATATTGCACAGCTCTTCTTGACATTTATTTATGTTTTGTTATACAGCAATCCAACATATACTAAAGTGCAAGCGGACTCACAGTTTGGGCCATTCACAACAGTCAAATCTGGAACTGGAAAAACCCCCGTTCATCAAGCTACAAATATCCGGTGAGATAAAAAACAAATTCACAAAGACCATTAGTCTTACATGATGTGGCTAAATTACATTAGTCAGTCAGAAATAACTTGAAATGAACAATAGTTCATAGCGTTTTCAATTCAATGTAAAATCCATTACACCATGTTATGTTCTCTTGTCATCTCAAGGTTGTATTTGGATTGATTCGTGCTAGAATCTTGTATTGTCCTGCAGCTGATGTTTGAGTGCTCAGAAAAGTCCTGTTTTCACCTGATGACTATGTAGGGTTTAAAATGGTTACTGAAAATATTGTCTAGATTTAATTTTTAGCTAAACGTAAACATGATTATGATTAAGATTTCACAAAACATTTAGCTTGTCTTTAGCCAGTTTGGTTGTTTTGGTGAAGTTTATTATCGTCTTTTGTCCAGCAAATACAACACATTTGGAGAGGAATCCACAAATGTTACCTAGCAACCAAATTGTAAATCTGGACCATAATCAACATACGCATTGTCACAGGAGTGACAATGTGACAAATTATTATAACTTGTAACACATTAATTGTGCTAAATGATTGTTTAAACTCCACAACCTGTGTCAGTTATGGGTAAAGTGTCTTTGCATTTTGGCGCTTTTTGATGACACGTGTGCAGTATGTATGTATGTCATGAGTTATAATAATGACTAAAGATAGCATGGGGCCTGTTGCCCTGGCGGCTGCGACGGCCATCTTGCGAGGGGAAAGGCAGCAAAATTCTAATTGAAAACAATGTAAAAACAAGGTCAGATATGTCATGTATACAGAAATACATATATTTATGTATTTCTGGTCCAAATAATACAGAGGACTGCTTTCTGTCTGTGTCAAGTCATTTTTTCCTGAATTGTGAATATAAATATTCAGCCTGAAAACACTGCACTGGGCAGGATCTGATGCACAATTAAAGCACTTTTGTGTGTAATTATGCTATATGAACACAAACTTTCATCATTATTGTGTTGGCTTTAAAGAAGATTTTAATAGCTAAAAATAAAAGAATGTTTTTTCAATTTTTTTTCACATTAATTTATGTGTACATTGAGTTATGCTTCTGTTCAGTCAAACACGAAAAGGTTCAATTATTAAAGAATGTAAGTGAAAAACTAATTTAAAAGTTCAGCCTCCCATTAGTTTGCATGTGTTCTTTAGTAGAGTTTTCCTCACACAAGATGGCTGCTAGTAAAAAAGTAATAAAAAAAACTTTAGCTGTTGAGTTCAAACCAAATAGGATCACTTTAAGTTTCTGTTTCTGAAAGGTAGAAACTCCAGTGTTCATGTTCCCACTTTAGTTTCCCCAGACAACCATTATGCAATGTCCAAAATTATGGTTTGACTGATTTAAAGTGTTTTATTAATATTTGTAATATTATTGATGAAATTGCTTACGTCTTAAACACTTTAACAAATGTATTTCATTGTTTTCCTCAGAAACACTGTGTGCCAAACTGTGGTGGCTTTGTCATGTTCAGGTAAGCATTGCAAACAGCCAGTAAAAGAGATGACACTTTTTCACTGCAGTTTCACACTGACAGGTCTATACATGTCCAAAGCCAGCACTTTTTCCCCATGGCCTATCACCTACATGCTTTTATGCTAATGTGAATAAACTTGGCTACATGATTGATTTGATTCATAGCTGCTTGGTTTATAGTAGACTCCTAAATCCCCTTTTTGTCAACAGGCTATTAGCTGAAAATGTCTTGATATGACATAGTGGAAATATTACTCATTAACTGAAACCTCTGCTGGAAATACCAATCATCAACATTATATTATTACAGTATTACTAACATTTGGTTTTAGCTGATCAGATAGGTCTCATTGAAAGCTCTGTTTTCAGACTGCGGTGATACTGACCCAGCAGGGAGGGTTGTCGGTGGCACAGACACAGACATACAGTTCTGGCCATGGCAGGTGAGCCTGCAGCAGTCCGGCCAGCACACGTGTGGTGGCGCGCTGGTCACACCTGAGTGGGTTGTCACAGCAGCTCACTGTTTTACCGGGTCAGTAAAGTATGAAATGTAAAGTATATAAAATGCACACACTCTGCACAGACTAACACAGTCACATGGTGTTTGTAGAAGTAAAAAGGAGATAAGTCGCTGGAAAGTGGTGTATGGACAGACGTACCAAACATCATTAGGAGGTTCCTCTGTGGACAGGATCCTCATCAATGGGAAATACGATGGATCCACCAATAACTACGACATCGCCATGATAAAACTCTACAGCCCCATCTCAGTAGGAGGTAAACTTAAAACTACTTGTCTACTTAACATACTTTGACCAATTTAAACCCACCAATGATACATGGATGACCTTCACACTGACTGCCCTCTTGTTAGGCACTTTTAATATAAAGACCTCATTATAGGCCTACTTACAAACCACATCCCAAAAATTTCATAAAAATATAATACCGCAGCGTAAAATCTTCAGCACACTGGTACATTTGGGCATATGTTACTTAGCTAAAAGCTCTGTATCCATCTTTTTTCCCTTTCTAGAAACTAGTCGGCCTGTTTGCCTCCCACCAAAAGCTCTTGGCCTTAAAAATGGAGAAGAAATGTTTGTAACAGGTTGGGGTTACCTAGAGGAAAATGGTAAGCTACAATTCTCAGGTGATTAGACTCATCAACTTGAAAGTTACATGAATGTGTTGTTACTTGGTCTTTCAGGTCATGTTTCCAACAGACTCCAAAAGGCTATGGTCCCACTGATAGATCAAACTCAGTGTTCCGATCGCACAGTTTATGGCAGTGCCATAACAAAGCAGATGCTGTGTGCGGGGCTAATGGAAGGTGGCGTGGATGCTTGCCAGGTAAAGAGTGACTATTCACCAAAATCTCTTCACAATATTGAATAATTTTTTAATGAATGCCTTATTCTACTTAGGGGGACAGTGGAGGACCTTTGGTGCATCTCTCTGACTCCTCCAAATACAACCTGATCGGGGTGGTGAGTTGGGGAGTTGGTTGTGGCAGAAGAGGGAAACCAGGTGTCTACAGCAATGTGGAAGAGATGATGGATTGGATCAACACGGTAATTGAGGTAAACAATAAATATAAGCTGTTAAGGTACTGCTGAGATGTTGGCAAAACCAGACACCCTGACATGTTTTTCTGATTTTTTTTTCTCTAGAAAAACCCTTGAATGCCTGCTTAAACTACCCCACTCCAATGTGAAGCCTACACTTTTTTCAATGAACATGATGGCACAGGGAACATTGTAGCTACAGTTTTAACACTATTTATCACTCACTTACAGTATACAGACAAAGGACATTTGCTGTTGCTGACATGTCATCTGCCATGTCAACATATCTTGGGGGAAGTGTGTAGTTTTTTTAGCTGCAATAACATTTTACTACATCCATATTTGATTACAACCATTTCTGCACTCGTGGTCAAAGCATGCAAAGCAGCATTGCTTTTGCAGAATGACTATACCTGGGGCTTTGTTTTAGTTCTTTAAGGCACCACGGTTTCACAAAAGCACTTTAAGTGGGCCATGAGTTACTTGAACGTACTGCTTGTTTACGTATTCTTATTATGCACTGAGATTTACAGTTGAAACTTTCAGAGAACTAGTTCAGAACAAGAGTTCTGTGCACTGAACATTTTCAAAAGAGATAAGGATTTTAAATTAATAACATAATAAATTAAATAAATTAAAAAAACATGTGTAAATAACATTAAGTAAATGTAAAGAACTGTATATAAAGAAATGGTTGGATAAACTGATTATTAAGGTATACATGCTGGATGCAATTGTAAATACTTTTTCTTTAAAATTGTAAATAGTGAAACTATGGATTTGTTATAATGTATTTCTGTGAATAAACATGTTTGTTTTTTTATAAATAATTTTCTTTCTTTCAGGATTAAACATAATTTATCAGAAATACTTTATTTTTGTTTTTGTTTAACGTTACAGAAAACATCCACTGATAAAATGTAAATATGAACTCAACTTTAGTGTTTAAACACTAACCTCCAGATGTGTTAAACTAAAAGTTATTTTGAAAGCTTTGCAAAACCAGAACCTATACATAATAAAAATAATCATATTTATCTTTTTACACGACGACTTGATCCTTTGAAGGGATTATCCTGCATCATAAAAAAATACATATTAGTGTAGCACATGAAAACAACAATGAGGTAATCGTTGAGAGTTGTAACTTACATCTTCATCATCATCACTGTTATCAAAGAAAACGCCTTTAGAAGACTGGCTTTGACTTTGAGACTGACTGCTGTACTTTGCAAAAGATGTGGATGTTGTTCTAAAATAGATACATAGTTGTATTATTATTATTATTATTATAATTGTTTTAATAAAATAAAATTTACATTTAAAAATGTAATAAAAAGTATACTTTGAAGGGGTTGTGTAGTTTTTCTGACAGGGATATCTTCATCTGAATCGTCAATGCTTATCTACAAAAAAAACAAGGCATATCATTTAAAAGATGGTAGGAGATTTGTGTGCATAAACCTTTGTGAATTACTTCTTCTGCTGCAAAAGAGCCAGGGCGAGATGATCTCTGCGATGTAGCTTGAAATGCTGTTAGGAAAGAGATCTAAAGTTTAATAATTGACTTTAAAGAGAAACAAAACAATAAATCAACTTGTTTTTGGAAGTAAACAGTGTCTGACCAGCGCTCCTTAAACCTGTAGACTCCACCCCTTTGGTCTTCCATTCACGACCAAGTTTGCTGCTCTATTTGAAATGTTATTATTGGGCAGAATTTAGGAATATACTGTTACTTTAAACCAGGGTTATTTACATGGCAGCCCACACTGCAAAGACCAATGGTTCATTTTTATTTTATGAGGAAAAAAGCAAAAAAGTGGAAATGTTGGAAATAAAGCGTAAGTTTGTGGTGCAATTTTGCTGTCTGGTCTTCGGACCATAGCACTTTGAGAAATCTGGTATTCTGGAAAATATAATCGAATGGGCCCTGCTTCAATGTCTACCCCCAAATTTAAGTTATTATTAGCAGTAGTACGTCATAGCGTACTACCTTGCATTATGCTTCTGCTTTGAGTTGAAGAGACCGATTTCTGACCACGGCCACGACTTGCTGGTTTGGATTCAGCACTAGCTGCACCTGAAATCAAATTATTTTGATTACATTCATAGGAATTCAGTAACTAACACATTTTACCATTTATACTGCATGTTTTTGTTAATGAATTACTATTTTTGTATTACACCTACCTTTACCTCTTCCACGTCCACCTCTGCTACCCCTGCCTGCTCCCCGTCCACGGCCTCTAGTGGGCTGTGGGAATGAGCTCAAACCTTCATCAGAGTCCATAGCAACATCACCATCAGACAAGCGATCTGAATCATCGCCACGCTCCAGCCGGTGGGCTTTAGCTCTGTTCATAGCCTGATGGAAAAGACAGATATGATGAAAAAGTAAAACTCCACAAAATTACTTTCTCCGCTAACAAAACTTTTTAAAAGCAAACTCACTTCTTTAATTTCATTTTCTTCCTCTGTAGTGTTCTTTTTTGAGTCTCTGAATACCTTGATCTGTAAATAACATCATATTACTATATAGATATGGACAATCAAAAAGAACTTTGTAGAGACAATGCAATCAAACAAAGCCATAGAGCCAATTTGTACTTTACCTCGGCATCAATGTCTTGTTCTGTAGTTACACCTCTGGCCAGTAGGTGTCGCTGCGTCTTCTCAAGTTGATATGAAATCAACTCTTCTATGGCATCTTTTTCATCTTTGTCAACAAATTCTTGTATTGATTTTCTCATGCCTTGTTCAGTTAGCAAAGACAGCTGCACTTTCTGTGAAAAGAGTAACAAACACATTTAAATATATATTGTAATTATATTACAACTGTTTGTGAAATGTACCTGTTCTGCTGCTTCAAAAAATTTCTTAACCAAATCTTCCACTCTGAGTCCTTCAGTTGCTGTATTCTTCACCAGTTTGTTGTAGTCAACATTGATTTCATCTAAAATCAAAAAAAAAATCTATAGCAAAATTGTATTTTATTGATCATATTTTGTGCGAGTCATACCTTTAATGTCTTCTTTCTGCTCTCGCCGCCTCAGGAAGTGAATAACATCCTTTGGATTAGCTACACGATCCACAAACTTCTGACTGAAGCGAGAAGTGTTGAATGCTTCAAAACCTCCACTGTAGTCCACCTGTTGAAAAAAATGGTCAATTACTGTAATTCAAAAGGCAGGAGACTTGTTGCATTAAAAAAGAAAGTTTGTCTTACTCGAAGTCGAATCAAAGGTTTCTCGGGAGTCATAGGACACCCTAACCTTTCTCTTTCTGCTTCCTCCAGCATTTCATTGACCTGGAACCAAAATAAAATAATTAAAGTTCCAAAATATACAATCTTCATTGTATAAAGATAAAAAAGCTTTACTTTTGCATAGCAAAATTCTTCCACTTTTTTGGTGACGTTAAGTGTATCTGGGGTGAATCTGTCCTGGTAGTCAGCTAAAACCACATCTTGAATGAAAAACTGGCGCACCGTTTTAAGAGGTAGTTTTTGCATGTTCATTTTGCGACCATTGACACGAAGCAGACCAATGTGTCTATAAGTATAATATCCCTTAGGTTAAACAATGTTTTCATTATAAAGTTTTCATTACATTACGCAATGCTGAATAATACTTTTTGGCAGCTTCTCCAGGAGAAAGGGAGGTTGCTACAGAACTGCCAGGCTGCGTCACATAGAAAAGCTGCTGCTCATTTCGGGTTGGAGTGATGAGACACTCATGTTCATGGCCCCACACGACTAGATCTATGAAGTCAGCGAGGAACTGCTCTGGAATGTAGTTTGTAGGACCATGTTTACTCCTTTAACAAAAGAGAAAGTAACAAATACAAAATGTGGCATTTCTTGAACTTTATGCTTCATCCCTGTTTCTTTTATGTGTTGCATGTAAACACATACCTGTTCTGGTGCAAAGTAAAGAGGTTAAACCATTCGTCTTGGTCTTCTTTAGGACGAAGCATTGTTACTTGATTATTTACAAACATTCTATAGAGGCGTTCATCTGGGATGGAGCCTGTTAATATTTTTTTTACACAATTTAGTAAATGAATGGTTAAAACACACACCATAAAAATTCTTACCAAGGCCATAAAGGGCTAGTTTTGTTTTCCCTTTCTGCATGAGAATGGGGTTGATTTCTATTTTTTCCACAGATTGAGAATGTCCAAAGTGATTTACCAGACCTGCAGCACTTAATAAATCCAAAGCACACAACCCTTCAGCCTTGAGAAAAAAGAAAAAAATCAATAATCAATAAAATGCACACAAATGCATCCTGAGGTTTACATTGGCAAGAAAAAGCATTGACATCTCTTGGTAATATTAGAATTTCTGTAATGATTTGATCATAAAACGGAATCTGATCTTCATCCAAGTCACAACAATAGACAAAGCCTAGTACCAATACTGATCCTAATACCCTTTCCTCCCACAGTACAAAATAAAAAATGTAACTTACCCCTGTAGGGTCGTCGTGATTACCGTGAATGCTCAGTACAGGTATAGAGATATTCAAATTTTCATCCTGATAATTAACCCAAGAAAACCTTTAAAAATAAAATACCTGTAAATGTATTGAACACTGCCAGAAGAGAAATGTACAAATGTTATTGTCAAACTGACTTAGTTGTATTGAAGTTTACAGCCTGGTCACTGACAATGTTGAACTGAATTGGAGTATCTCCCATACAGTATTGTCTTAGCATAGTTATGCAGGTATGAAGACAGCGCCGAGATGGCTTATTCTCGTGGAACAAATCCCCACCCAGGAGAATAAAGTCCACCTTAAAACAGAAAATACAGTAAACTGTCATGACTGTCAAAATCATCTCTCAAACACAAGTTGTATTCATATTACAAAATATGAAGGTTTGCCCTATTAACGACATTGTGTCGTGTTATCTAAAAGGCAATTTCACAAGTATTTTATATGCTGATTTCAGATAGTGAGAGTAATTTTCTTTGTCTTACAACAAGAAAAATACGTAAACAATACTTTTTTTGCTATAACTTGTAGGTTTTTGAATGATGTGATGCTCCATCTAAGAGCTAGCTACAGAACACTTACCTCATATTTTTTGGCATATTCTAATATCTCCTTCAGTGTGTTGTAAGAGTCATTTCCGCGGATGGCATCTTTCTCCAGATAACCCAGGTGTATATCTGTTGAAATGAGGATCTTAAAAGTATCTTCGTCATCCCTACGAAAAGTTTGACAGGCAAAACATGAGAACGCATTCAACACTCCCACACAGCAGTTTGTTAGATCAAAAACTTACATGGTATTCTCTGAAGACATGGTGAGGTGTCAATTCTCTTTTGTTGTGTTTGTGATGTTACTGTCAGAAACATAGAGCCAAATGAATTAAGTTAATGACACAAAAGTCATCTGTGTAAAATCTAAACAGTTAAATAGATAACTACGTATGTAAGTTAGTTATCTATTTAACTGTTTAATGTTACATTTTACATTTAATGTAAAATGTAACATTAAAATGGCGACTAAATCAACAAATATCTGTTAATACTGTCATTAAAGTATCAAGAAAAATTTGTATTCAGAAAACGCGTGGGCACAAGTTAGTTCGATAACACAAGCTTCTATTAACACTATTACGGCTAAAAACATTAAAATGCATTTTCTGTTGTAGAGCTGAATCCATGTGACTTACTTCAAACATGAACGCTTTAATGCTAGCCTCTCATGTCCAAATCTAGCACGCAACAAAAATCCCGGCAACTCTTGCAAAGTAGAGTTGTGGGACTTGTAGTTCTAATAAAGACTACAGCGCACTCAGTCGTAGTGTATTAAAACTACATTTCCGGTAGCATGAAGTGCTAGTTCGATTTATCTGCCGTGAAAACCTGGTTCAGTTTTCAGTGAAACACAAGTTGGACACAACCGTGATGAGACACTTCTGGACTATAGTCTGACATAAAACAAGCTCACCCAAGTGCAACATCAGAAGAAGACGAAGAGTTTTAGCTGCTCGTCAGGATTGTTTGTGTGCTGCAGAATTACCGATTAGGCAAAGTTGTCGTGTTTTGTAGAAGAATTTCCACTAAAATCTGTCTAACGTACTCAAATTGTATGATTATTTTACAATTTCAACCTTTATAATGCGATATGGATCCTCCTGCAACAACATCAGATGGTTTGCGAGAAAGGGTAAGTTCCCCCAAAGCATTAATGTATGCATAATGTAATACATTTTCTAGTCAGTATGAATGACCCACAAGCTTAGCAAGATTTACATTTCTGTATTTCAAAGCTGCCCATGTTAATGACTCAAGCAAGATCATTGAGGTTTCTCCTTACTGTGAAATGTTTTATGTTATTGTTTGTTTGTGTTGTCTGCAGCATCTACGTCTACAACCACCAGCAGCAACTACTAGTTTACTGTGTGATAGTCTGTCACTGCCTTCTTACAAGGAATATCCTGCTCAACGTCCATTCATCACTACTCTGGTCCATCCCTCTCCCACAACTCAGACATATAGGGCATCATCACCCTGTAAAGCTTTTCCAGAGACTAACAGTGCAGGTAACCCACATGTGATCACAAAATAAACATAACTGCACAGCATGGATTATTCACATTTTCTAGTGTTGTTAAGCTCCATGGTTACTGCCAGTGCAACACGATCCCTTATTTATTCATCCCAAGTCCATCTTCTCACATTACAATAGGGAAATAGATACATTGGAATTAGTTTGTTTAAGTCACTCTCTTTTACATTATATAATTTTTCTCTGTAGCCTATTTGTTTTCTCATTATCTCTTCTTGTTACATGTTTGTAGCAATTCTATCTGCCCTGCGCAATCTACAAGAGAAGATCCGGAAGTTAGAAAAGGAGAAGGGACACCCAAGGATCTCTTTGCCTGATGCAAGGAAAGATGTGAATAACACCAGTACACATAGTGATACCGACATCAACAAGACAAATTGCAACCAGGGTGAGTATGTGTTCCCTAAACTGAATTCCACTCTTAGATATAAAGTATGGGCTTTCCTTCATTTTTGTATTTACACAATATTTTATCCAATTTTATGTAGTGTTGATTACCCAACTGGCATCTGCAGAGTCCCGTTGTTTAAAACTAGAAAAACAACTTGATCAGACAAGAAAGATGTTGCGCTCTACCAAGACAGACAAAACAAACATATTCAATCAGGTCAGTTCTTTGTGACTTTAAACTGGTTGAACATGGCAAGTTTTTGTAATGCAGTAGTTTTCTTGTTTCAAAGGTAAAGGAAACCACCAGATCAAATGAGCAACCTATGGACAGCCCCTCTATGCTTGCTCGTTTAGAGAAGCTTGACCTTTTAGAGCAGGAATATCTGAGGCTTATGCAAACACAGAAAAACGCTGAGGTACCAAAGGAGAAAGTAAAATTGTTGTTGTTTTTATTGTTGTAATTATATTTTCTTGTTTTCTTTAGAGAAAGATCCATGAGTTAGAATTAAAATTACAAGAAGAAGAACATCAAAGAAAACTGGTTGAAAACAAGGCAAATCTGGTAAACAAACCTGCCTTACAATCTATTAGAAAATGTGTAAAGTAAACAACATAACATTTAATTATATATAAGTTGCAGGCTGGGTTGGAGACAAACAGGATTTTGTTGCGATCAGTGTCTCCTCATCGGAAGTCCAAAGACAAAGAGTCTACTACTAAAGTGAATGCAACATTTACTAAAAAAAAGCACTTATCAGCTTGCTTCATTGTCATTTTTATTTTTTTATCTTTTGCAGAAACCTTTGCTGCAGCAGTCTCCTACAGAGCCACATTATAAGTTTCGGCTCACAGATGTACCATTTGTGGCTGGAACAGTTGAGTCTATTAGATTGATTTGTGTAAGCAGATTGTCATTCTATAAATCTGTTCACTTACTCAAGTCTGCATCCTTTTCTTTTTCCTAATATTCAGTCAGTGGGCAGTAGCCACTCTGTCCGTGCAAACGTCCAGTCGGTTTTGTCTCTTCTTAAGTGTCACCAGCCACTTCTCTGCAATAGTCGGGTCCTATCAAATAAACCTTATAGCGTGGGCCATAGCTATTCCACTTCTTCCTCTTCATCCCTGTCAAATGAGGATGAACTATCTGAACTGTTTCGTGCGCTACAAGAGGAACTTCAACTTATGAGCTTGTAAGTTTAGTTACAACCTAAATAAAATCCCTGTGATTTCAAATTGACCACATTTTGTTTGTTTGTCCTCAAGTGAGCAGGATGAACTGCTGAAGAAAATGGAAAGGAGTGTTTCTGAACAAGAAAGAAAAGACCTTCAGTGTGAACAAGAGAAGCTACTTATGAAAATGGAGAGAAAAGGAGAGCAGATCAATAAACTTTACAAGCACAAATCCCAAGTATGTGACATAGTAGTTTGAAAGTTTGCTTGAGTCTAGATTTAAATTGCTTTGTTTACGTACATGTTCTTTCAGGTAAAGAATTTGTTGAAAGACTCTAATGATGACAGTCAAGTAAAAAAAAAAGATTTGAGAGCAACACGAAAGTTTTCCAGTAGAAGTTTTTCCCCTGGAACAGCCAAGCTCAGACCAGGAGAGACGAGCAGAAGAAACCTACGCTTGTTGAAGGACATGAGAGCTCTACAACTGTCTCTGCAGACATGAACTTGCTTCACTACACATGGTGACTTTTTGCATCGGTGCTACTTTTTAATTAATTATATTTCAACTCAAGTTATTTGTTTTGCTTTGTTTTTTGCTGGAAAGGTATTAGTGATATTTAATGCAAAAACACCAAATTCTTCTTTAGATTTTATTTGTAGCCTAACCCTTCCACTAGAGGGCATGAATTTGTATTTCAACTAACAAAGGTTAAGAAGATTTAATACACATTATGAAATGCTGCATTTACAAGTGTTACACAATAAGTACTCCTAACCCTCAGCATTTTAATTAAAGAGAATTTGCTTAGGCAAAAGGTGCAACATAAAACACTTACAATAAGTGTAAAACAGAAGCTATTAAAAAATTAAATTAAATTAATTTTTTTTTTTCTGCATTACTCAAGTCTACACCAAAGTGTTGTTTACAGTAGGCTTTTCCACTGTCCCTAATCCAAATAATACTCTTCTCAGACTTTTTAAATTGGTGTTAGGTCATGATCTCCAACACTTGACTGCAAATATACAAATATAGATAAATAATTCTGTGTTTTTGTAGTGCCCCAACAGGTGGACAGTATAATCAAGAGATTTACATTCACCATAAAACTTTCAGTCTGTTGCCAGACAAGAAAGACTCTGGAGTAGAATTCAGAACAACCCTTTTTCTGGACAAGCATCACAATATTTTCTTAGCATTGTATTTGACAGAGATTAATCAGTGTACATTAAAGGGGGTAATGATTGTGTTACCCACTACACAATGTGCATCAATAAAACGTACATGTGGTGACATGATGGGAAGTGGTAATGTCAAATTGCAAAACACTAAAATTAAAATAGACATACACATGTGTATATATACAGTACATACACATATATATAATTTTTAACCATTTACAGCTTTATTTACAATTGAAGTGATTGATCCTTTTTGTTCACCGAACTTGAACCCAAACTACATCAATCTGATGAACAATAACAACTAAATTTCTGCACAAAATGTATACGTAATACATCCCTGTATTGTTAATGTGAATAGAAAAATAGTTTCTTTTACAAAGTAAAACTTTCCCTAATATACAGTATGTATTTAAATATATGCCTCTTGTCTAAGCAGTCTCTTTTACAGTAATAATAGGATGAAACTATAATGGCAAAGACAAGACTTGGGTGCGTAAAGCGGCCATCATCAGGTGTGTGTGTGTATCCAGAGTCTGGACATGTGATCCTCCGTGTGTCTGAGCACTGCTGACCTAGCCTCCAAAGCCCCAGATGAAAACAACACCTGTAACCAGAGTCCTCTTGTTTGTGTGGTCAGGTGTGATAAAGCTCCCCAGGCTCGCTCTGCAGGGCCCCATACTGTTCTAAAAGAACCATGTGTGTCTTTTATTTTCTTTGGCAAACATCGTCTTCAAGAATCTGTTAGAGTGAGGAATTCTGATTCCTTTGTTTTGAACTCCTCTTGGTGCTTTGGCAAAACTGGTCGGTTGGTGTAAATATCATCTACAGGCAGAAGGAAACTGACCGTCTTTACTTTGACCCTGAAACAAAAAAAAAAACAACAACTACTACTTACAGTAAAATATTAATAATATTAATAATAACAATAATAATAATTAGGGGTGTCAAATTAGTGCATTAATTGAGATTAATTAATTACAGACATATTAATCGAGTTAATTTTTTTTATCGCATTAATTTAAAAAACTTTTACTTCATTGTTTCCATATGCGAGTTCCAAAGTAGACATAAGGGTTGTTCAACTTGGCAACAAAATACTTCCTGAAGTCTTCATTTTTTGCAATACATTAATATTTCCTATCTGCAACAATAATGTAATTAATTAAATTGGATAAAAACAAAACAAAAACACTTAAGTTGAGTGTTTTTTACAGCAATTTTTAGGTGAGATTAAAAATAGATTAATTAATTACAGATCATAATTAATTAATCTCTTCAATTTTTTAATCGCTTGACAGCACTAATAATAATAATAATAATAATAATAATAATAATAATAATAATACTACTACACTATCAATAATAATAACAATAGACCTAATAATAATAGTAAAAATAATAATAACAATGACATAACAGTAACAATAATTAAAAATGAATGAATAATTGGGCCTACTGTAGAAGACCCAATACCTGTTCTTGTGGACATAGTCCTGAAAAGAGTGTCTGCTGTGGGTTTTTCCCATTTCCACTCTGGATGGACTTCCAAAAAGGCTGTCTCCGTGATGGAGCTCCTCTTGTCTCTCCCATCCAGAGTCTGCTCTCCTCAAACGGTCCATTCTGCTTTCTCTCATGGACACAGATGGCAGACTAGAGCCCATCGAGTACCTCCGCACAGTCATCACATTGTTCTCTGAAAAAAACAACAACAACAATTTGTTCTAATAAAGTGGTACTCTTGCAAATTATCGTACCCTGCACTAAGCTGCATTTTGAAGCTTTAGCCTATGAATAGGCGGCCTTTTGAAAGGGAAAAGATTGCTCCTACTGGTCACTCACCTTTGTACGGCCCCTCCAGAATCGGTGCAGAGGCGTTCCTCCTCAGATTGAGATAAGGGTTCTCCTCCAGCACAGTCGTGGACGCTAGGCTCGCATGGGCCACTTTGGCCCAGTGTGAGCGCTGGCTGAAGTCCCCTCGCAGCTCTCGGTTTTCGGTCTCTAGTTTTTTAATCTCGTCGCGCATTTCCATCACTACGTGCGCCAGGCTGCGGGTGCTCTCCATGACGGCGCTGCTGCGTTGCCAGTACCAGGGCTTTCCAAACACCTGCGGGACGTCCCGCGTCGGCTGCGCAGGCTTTAACATCTTTGCCTCTTTTGTCTACTCCGAACAACACGACGTGTCTTTCTCGCTTATGTGAGCTTTTCAATCTCAGTCCAGATCTTGTTCTGGGCAGATTATGTCGCCTTTCACCACTTATGCAGCTGAAAAGGCTACGGTGATCACCCGGCGCTACACGAGGCATGTTTTATTTATCAGTGTCGGTGTAAAGTTTCAGGAAAACTACGCAGGGGTCGGAAATGAAATGTGCTCTGCACCTGAGCACGGCAGCATATGAGCTGTAGGCTGTTAAAGTTGGAGAGTAGGATACATGCGCTATTAGCCCACTGAACTGGCTGTAACATTTAAAAAAATCTTAAACGATTTTGGCTGCTTTAGGCTTTCTCAGACTACCGATGTCAATGAAAGTTAAACCTAATGCTTCTTATAGGCCTGGCCTACCTTTTGCTAAAAGAATGAACTTAAAGTGTAGCTATAAGTTCTAATGCTATGCGCCGTTTGTAATTTACAGTCTTATGGCAGAGTTTGTTTAGAGAGTCTTTGTTAAACACAATCTTGGAGTGTGGGCCTCTGCTGAGAGGAGAAACATTACCCTATCACCCCCTGCACTTTGGATTAGCAGAGGTTGGCAGGGCAATAGCAGCAGAGAGCCAGGTCTGACAGTAATACAAGAAAACTGGATGCAAGAAAAATGCAGACTGAGGCTAGGCGCCTATTGAAAATGTAGATGTGTGTTAGCCTTATAGGCCTATGCAATATTGTAAGTGTAAAACATATGTCCAAAATAGTTTGACATAGGCCTATAGCATGCGCCACAAGAGGTCCCACAGTCAGACCCTGCTGTTTGGGGTCATTGAACATGTCCTCATCAGCCTCAGTCCCAGAATGCCATTAATAAATAAAAAGCACTCTGCGTGCTCGGTAATTACACAACTATCGGAAAAATCTAACACTCGATACAGCATTTCACTTTCAGACAAGACCTAAACACCACTGAATATTCTAGTCACATTGTAAAACATAAAATCACATATTTGAAAAAAGCTTAGCCAAAGAACAATGTTTCTCAAACTGTGGTACTTGTACCAGTGGTGGTTCATAAGCTCTTTCTTCTGTTCTAGTGTTAGCTTCATTTAAGTGTTTTAATCACTTTTATGATCTTCTCTGAGTAATTTATTTTTCATTATGTAATACTGTGGCTTTGGTATATTCTTATAAAACCAGTTTCTAACTCAAGTCTACAATAGTCTCGTTACAGAAGTAATTAAGATTTAAGTGATATTTGAAGAGACAAATCTTCGGCGGTAGCACTTGGTGCAAAAAGTTTGAGATCCACTGCCATAGAGCACATAAAAAAGTCACCACTTTTGGACTATACAATTTTTTATTAAATGTTATACACAAAACATCAGTTTTGTTCTTTTTTTCAATTCAGCTAAACAAATATTCATATAGTTTATTTTATATAAAAACAAAAACTTAAATATTATTTCTTATTTACAATTCAAAACAGTACATGAAATAATAACAATTTCTGTGATATAAATGTTACAAAACATTTCCCAGTTGAAAACTGTTAAGCAGAAAGTTTGTGAATGTTAGCGAAATTTCAAAGTAGCAATGTGGAGCTTCTCTACATTCAGACAGGAACTAGAGGTGCGTTCAACTCTCTTATGTTTAATGTGAAATATGGCCTGTCTTATAAATATGTTACAATTCATACAATATTTTTCATAACCTCTTACAAATGTTGAAAAGTTTATTCAGGTAACATTCCGTGGCTGAACACACCTCAAGCTCAATAAGACACTGATCTCTAAAGAGAGTGGGTTTGGGACAGAAGGCGCATGTCTGTGTGTTTTGTCTTAGACAAAATACTGTAGGTAATAGCATTGTGGAGCTGTGTAGACTATACACAAATAAATCAGTTGGTAAAAGAACTCAAAGGCCACAAATTACTGTAACCAGGGTTTAAGATTATCCACCGTTTGTGGGAACATAATCTTTTAAATTTTCTGGTTTAGGGATCTGAGGACAAATGTCAAGGATTTGGCGTTAAGTAAATATAATGGGGGTCATGGAAGGAATCAGGCAACTGTTTTGGCCTGTTCCCACATCTCGTGACACTAGTCCAAAAGTGCTCCAAACTACTGACTCACAAAGTAAACCCTGACTGCATCTAATTCCAAAACAATAGTAACAAACAACCTGACTCCAACTGTGGACAGTCAAGTTTAACAACAAACTACAAACTACTACAACCACGTCTTTTTCACTTCTTTCTTTGACTTTTCTCACTTTTCCTGAAAATTACAAGCTCTTAACCCGTATGGGCACCATGAAGGGTTAAGTGGTCCACTGCGTTTGGCCCATTCAAAATGTGCTGTGGCGTTCTGTTCCTGGTTGCCTTGTTTGAGGAATCTAGACAAAAGGTTTAGAAGACTTTAACATGAAGCAAGAAAAGCTCAAAATGAAATAGAAATAGTATACAGTGTGTGTAGCAGGAAATGAGGAGTGAAATGACATACCAATCTTAGAGAGATTGGACAGAGAGCTGTTGGAGGCAAGAACATTTTTTTGAAACTGAAATTGAACATGTTTGAAAAGAAAAAGAAAATATAACACTACAAAATATTGAGTTTCGAGATGTGCAAAGAAAATGAAGGAATAAATAAAAGCAAGCCAGTTTGTGCAAGTTGAATGTGCTGTTTGTCATAGGGAGACCTGCTCGTTCATGATGCCTGACAGCTCTATGAGCATGTCCCGATAATGAGTCCTCATCTCCTCCTGATACTCCAGCTGGTCCTCTTTGATCAGACGCTCATTCACATCCAATGCTTGACCACACGCTTCTGCAAACTGCCTACAAAGACCAAGTACAGACTATTACAAATACACCCTTTTGCCACAAATACAAAAGCCAAAGACCAAGTACAGACTATTACAAATACACCCTTTTGCCACAAATACAAAAGCTAAAGTGATGGCACCAATACCTGAAAATCTCCTTGAGTAGTTTAACTTGGTTGTCTGGATATTTCTTGGCATTCTTCTCTTCTAAAAATGCCCTAGCATAAGCCATAGGCCAGCATTGACCTATAATCCGGACACATGAGATTTGATTAGATAAAGCTCCGTATTCCTCAAGGACAATCTGTGTGTGTGCACACCTTAGCGCTGACACTGCCCTGCAGCTTCAGCTGGAGCCTGATCATATCCACTTCTTCCATGTTGCAGAGCTGGTTAAGTTCTGAAACTTTCCGGGACATCTCATCTATTGCCACCTCTATTGGGTTCATTTCTGTGCTCTGCTGCTCCACTACTTCAATACGCTTTTTTAGATAAGGGAAGTAGGAACTTGCTGATTTGGAGGAAAAACAAACAATGTTTACTGGATTAAATGCATGCATTTGTGATGATTGAGTTGCACATGTAAACTTACTGGTTAGTATGGTGCGCCTCTTGCATTGCTCCTCCACTTCACCATGCTTCTTTCCAGACAGAGTGAAGGGGGTTTCAAACACAAAACGATTGATGTTGTGATGTCTCTCAAAATCAGTTCTCTTTTCCTGTTGCTCTTTTTCATCAAAGTATGGAATCACATAAGTCACTTGAATGTAGGCAAACTTCGGATCTAGGTCTTTAGGATTCACCTTTTTTCAACAACCAAATAAAATACCAAATTATTCGTTAATCTAAAATGTACAGAAACTCAGCTTGAAAACAACTTACTTTATTTGAGTCTTGGATCATCTTAACATTGTCTGCTCCAAATTTGTCAGAGTAAAGTTTGAGTAATCTTTGAGAGATCTCAGACAGTCCTGTTAGCTTTGGTTCTTTGTAGATGAATTCCTTGCTCTCTTCCTCTTCAAAAAAACCCTATGAGAAGACAACCGAAACAATTAGCAAAGACAGACTTAATTTCCTATGCAAAAGTGTGGGCATGCACTGGAAGATTAAAATATATGGTGTAGGTTTGACAGACAAACACTGCCGACATGTAAGTCTAGTTTTGTTTATTGAGGTAAAACTTTTAGGTAAGGTAAATGAGGCTTAATGGGTACACTCTGAGGATGACCTTCAAACACATTATTTCCATGAAGACCATTTCTGCTCCAAGTAAAAGTGTTAATAAAAGCAGGAAAAGAGGAAAAGTACGAGTGGTTAGCAGAATGTTAGATCAAAGACACACAAGACTTACCACAATCTTGATAAAGATTTTTTTTATAAAAGAAAAAAGCACAAAGAAATATTGAAGACAAAATTCTCCAAAAGTATCTATTCCAATAACCCTTTCACAAGCTGGGAAATGTACGTAGTCTTTTTTCCAAGTGTCAAAGCAAATACTATTTAACACACTCTATGTTGCTTAGTGTCTTACCTGGCCATAGAAAGCAACACGATAATATCGTCCAAATAGTCTTTTCTCTGAATTGACCACCTCTGTCACTTTTAGGTAGGAACGATGGATATCATAGTAAAGTTCTGACAACCTCTGCATTTAAACACAAATAAAAATACTTTAAGTTATTTGTTTGGAAAAAACTTTTGATTAAAGAAATGCAAACACATACCTTAAAATCTCTGCGTTTTTCAAAGACGGCAATGACAGGTTTGTTGATGTCAGCAATGAGCTCATGGCGTTCTGACTTCCACAAGTAATCAACACAAAGCTCCAGCTGTTCAACCAATGTGTCCTGAAGATATTTTTAAAGTTAAAGTGTTGGTCACACAAGCATTATAATATTATGTCACATTGTTATTATTTTTTGTTGTTATAATTGGGAGAGCATACTTCAGTGTAAGGAGTATCCTGTGTGCCTGTGTCCTCTTTCATAGCACCTTCCTCCTTCACATTCGGACTGATGCACATAAAAGCCGCCCAGCCCATAGAAAAGGAAGCTGGTTTTGTCAATACAGCAGAAGATGAAAATAAAAAAATAAAAAATAATGTGGTCACAGACATTTCCTTTTCGCTTTTGTTAAATAAAGACAGGTAATAGACAGAAAAATATTCAAGTACACACAAACTCTTGTGTGAAGTGAGGGGCACAGTGGCATTAAAGAAATAGGCCAAAAAACTACATCAGTGCATATATAAATAATATATATTTTGCACTTTTAATTGAGCATATGACATTCCATGAGTGATTTTTCTGTGCAGAGTTTCTAAAAATAAATTCATTACTCTGCCAACCAGAATATTTGGGTCATGCAAATTCATGTCACTTCTAGTCCCAAACTAAAATACCGTATTACCAGATGTTCCATACTACAAATCCTATAGCCCAGCCCCACCACCAGATGGCCCCAGGCGCATACACTCACTGTCTGCTTCTCGAGAGGTAGTTAGTAAGGAGCTACAGTTAAAGACAGGGCTTTCTTCAGTGGACACAGTGGACATCCTGGTCTTGTCTGCTCTCCAGTAGCCTGTTTGGTAGGAGGGTAGGAGGAGGAGGGGGTGGTGACTTTTCATGTTTGACATTTCAAAGTAGTTGACAGGCTTTACATTAGTGTAAGCTTATAGCATGCAGGGTGAGCAAAGTTATTTTAATGAAGTGGGTGAACATGAAAAGCAGGTGAAGAAGGTGTTGAGGAAAGCTGACATGCATAAAGGAACAAGCAGTGGAGGTATGGTCAAGCCAACCAGAGAGTAGTTGCTTTAACAGACTGAAGTGTTCAAAAAATATTCTATGAAAATATCGCCACAAAACAATAGAGTTTAGAAGTTAAGGCTTAAGCTTAGTTTGAAGCTGCACTGCTCAAAAATAAAAAGCAAAATGTAGCAACTAAGTTTGTAGCTAAAAAAAACATTTTTACTTGTTAATAGTACTGACCTCTTCTTTTCAGTGATTCTGCAATAAGTGCCGATATATGAATGTAGCACATAGCAGCCTGAAAAAAAGACCACATTTAGCAAAAATCTTGAAATGAAATGCTTAAATGTATAATGACAACGTTACCTCAGAAAGATCCCCATTGCGAACATGGACCTTTGCCATACTTTCTAACCATGTGCGTCGGAGCTCAGGTGTGCTGGCATAAGAGTTAGCCAAGCTGTACTGCAAGTCAATCAACATTTCAGGGTCTTTTTCATGCTCCTTCATCTGGGCCGTTGCCATCAGAACTGTTCGAATCCTTTTGGTCAAGTCCTTCACCTCTGCTGGAAATGGGGTGTTCTACATGGGCAAATTTGAAATAAAAAATGAACAACAAATAAATGTGACAAGATATCTAGCACTGAACTGAATTGATATTACCTTCAGGTGCACGTCACCATTAGCAAAATTATTAATAATAGCAAGAGACTGTTGAAAACGAGAACCACCAATGCCAGCATCAGCTATTAACTGACTCACTGCCTTGATGACCTTATAGAGAAAAGACAATGTTCAACACAATAAAAGCTTTAATTCACTGATGTCTGTTTGGAGAGTAGTGGAAATCCCAAACCTGCAGGTGTGAGCGTACTATAGACTTGCCCTTGGTAAACTCAAAGTTCTTCCTCATAACAAAATACAACAGGGCTGCTGCCTCCATCTGAGTGGAGCTGGAGCGATGATTACAGCACTTGAGGATCTCATAGCAGAGGCAGCCACACAAGTCTGCTTTACCCTGGAAAAATGCACTAGGAAACTAGACAAAATAACAAACATAGACATGTACTGTAAAATTACGTCAGATAAATGCTATATATTTTAAAGTTTCTACTTTTATTTTACATGTCTTACCTTTTGAACAAAAAGACGGAGTGCAGCAAAGACATGTCGCAGTGTGGCAGTTGACTGATTTATCTGAAAGTAGAGCATGTAGGTGTCCAGCACCTTCTTCATCAGTACATTCTGTCCATCATCCAGTAACAACTGTTTCTAAAAAAAAAAAAAAAATATTTGACAATCCCACATGAATTCCTCTTTTACCACCAGGTGGATGTTTTGTTGTGTTTCACTCTCTGCTACAGAGTGTTATGGATATTGTGATGTTGTAGGGTAGACACCTTGTGATGGTGAACAAAAAGCTCCAGTACATCCAGCACAGTCAGAGACACTTCTGTGGACAAGTTTGCCTCTACATCTGTTGGACTGGAATCTCCTTCTGGGATATTCCCATCTACACACATAATCATTTATATAATTTTGATTTTAAATATACACTTTGATCAAATGTGTTACCTGTTTCCATCATCTGTAACAGTTTAGGGTTGGTGAGTGCATTTTTGCCCCTAATGATGGGCATGGTTTGGGAGCGAGCATGTCTGTGACCATCTCCAGATGACATCCTAGACAAGAAGTAATACTAGTCATCATTAAGAACACAGATTTAGTAATGATTTTAAACAAAAATGTCAAAACTCCATGTTAGCAATACTGTTGCCATTAACATATGAATGCGAAGACAAAACAATACACCAGAAAACATGCATGCATAGGGATACAATTGTGTAGCACAAACACAGTGACAACTTACATGATGAACATAGGACTACACACTGATGACATTTAAACAAAATATTTGTGTTCAGTATTTTCATATTAAATATTCTGTTCAACTATATGGATTTTAGCAACAGATATTAGGACACAGGTGTTGTTGGTTTTAGGTAAAGGGTGGTTACCATTGTGGAAGGAGACTGGAGGGTTGAGAGGGCTGAGAGGAATGGTTAGAGGCCTTCAGGGTGCCATTGGCTTGGGTTGACTGGGCCAGCTTTACTGCCGCTGCTAGTTTCCTGTTTATGACCCAATCACACCAGAGCTAACAATGGTTAATCAAGATTATCACTCATAAAAGCTTACAACCCTGTGTCAAATAACCTCTCATGAATAAGGGTACTTATATACGTGGCTAATTCAAATCAATAGTTTATTTTTACAACTAAACTATATTTCTATTAGTCACAGATAAGATCTCATTAAGTTAGTAGAATGCTACAGAAACAAAAACTATAGAAAGTTACACAGCCAATGCATATAATTTGATATTGGCATGGGCATTGTGAGTATTATGGTAAAGAGATAGTGGGGGTTAAAGGGAAATGTAAAACAAGATATGAATAGCATGCATAGGCTGCTTATTACTTGCATGTTAATATGACATTGTCAATGTATCATGCTTTTGCATTAACCAATAAAATAAGCTACTAGACTGACACCAGAAAATCTACAGAGACCAAGATGATAACGTTGACATGAAACATTAAAAAAACTGTGGGATCAAGTCAATGTGCAAAACAAATTGGAAATGATTTAGGAATATTTGGGGGGAGAGGGAAGAAACATGCAATGATCATTACAACAGCATGGTTAACCATGGAGTGTAGTTTTGTTTTCTAAAGTAGATTAATTTGAGTATGCATATGCAAAGTAGTTTAGTAGTTGCAGATGAATGATGCTTGCAAAATTGCAAAGTATCTCATGGCTTGTGCCCTTATCTCTAACTCAGACACACAGAGACACACACATCGAGACACACTGTATGGTTATGATGCCCTTGGGTCTGCTTTTACAAACCTATGCTAAATAGCTGCTGCAGACTGGCTAAAAACACTACTTTCTTTAGTTATCTTAGCTTAGCAGTAGCTTGCAATGTTGAAAGATTATAATCATACTGTAAAATGAACTAGCAGGAGTCCCATAAAACAAGGCAGTCCAGAGGCAGAGACATATACAGTGTATGTACTTTTTTCACATAAATTCTTCTTTCTCTGCCAATCAAAAAAATAAAATATTTCTGCTTGACAAGTTTCTACTTTTGGTGTACCCCTTATCGTGCACATTTGCAAACGGATGAACAGATGTGCGTCTGTTGTCATATGAATTATGCATTCAATTGGGATGCGGGTCAGGAATGTGTGCATGAGATAATAAGATATTCTCACTGCTGCAGAATATAAAGGCCCTGTTCACTTGACAGCTCACCTGGCAATATGACGCTTTCCAAGAAACCTGAAATGTTGAAGACACAATCTATGAAAGAAAAAAAAAAGTTAATTGATAAAGAATCATAAAGTGAATGAACAGCATGTGCTGAATCCTGGATTTTGCACATTGTGAGTAAGGCTACTCAGGAACAGGAAACACAGACAGTTAATGTCGCAGTTAGTGAGTGGAAAGAGATCTCTCATTGGAATTCTGGTCTGATTTTCTACTCTGGGGGTAATTATTTTTTTCTGTTATATTAATTATTTTTAATAATTTGAGGTTTGAGGTTTAATTTTAATAATTATCTTTTTGTCTATAACAATCTACATTAAAAAGGTTGTGCTAAGAGTCGAACAAAGTTAAGAACTTACTCTAAGATGTTAAAGAAGTCAGAGATCTCTTGGTGGATGGCTCTGTGCCAGTATGACACCAAAACATCTGAAATTCAAACATAAATCCAAATGAGAAAGCCAAATGAATGAGACTTTGATATACATACATTTGGTATACATAAATTATATTAATTTAACCCTTTAAGTGCCAAAGTAGCAATTCTGCCCCAATCCTTGATTCTCTAGGTGACAATTTTATATGTCCAAAAACGTATTTTAACTGAAAAACTCTAGCACCTAAAGGGTTAATGGGTTCATTACTTACCCTCAGAAATGGTTTTCATGATGTGCAAAAAACACATGAGGAGGCTGCGGGTCTCTGCCTGATCCAGTTTGTCACAACGTGAACCATAGCCAATTAAGGACTGGGGTCTGGCAAACTGATCAAACAAAAATGTGCTTTAGTAAACTATTTTTCTGCTTGTTATGATTGTGTATATAAACTGTATGTTTTTTTTAAATTTTCAAATTCTTCACCTTTTCACATCCGTCCATCTTCTCACTGTTCTTGTCGCTGTTGCTAGGGTTTGAGTCCACACTTATCAGTGAGCCCCTGGAGTCGGTCTGGTTACCCGTGGCAACTGCCAAGGAGGAGAAAGCTGATGGAGGGGGAGGGGTATCTTCATAAATGTCTCATTCAAATCTCTTTTTTTTTTCATCTATAGTCCAATCAACAAGATGGACATCTGTGCTACATGTTTGTTCACCTGTGATGGAGTTCAACACTTCTTTGGAAAACGAGGCATCCACCGAGTTGCCATGGCGAGTAACAGGAAGGACTGCTCCAGGCACGCCAACGCTTACACTCAGGTCATCCCTCGAGCCCTGGGAGAGTTGTAACATGTTATAAGGGAAAACTACTTAATACAGTGTTTGTTTTCATATGCAAAGCAAAGCACTTACTTGATCACTGGAGGTGAAGAACATTGGAATTATATCCCTTAGGAAAAATCGTGGCATGTTGTCCAGGATGAGACCATATAGAGGAAGGTAGAGAGAGGCTATTCTCGCTTGTTTCTCCTGCAAGTAGATTTCAGATTTTTGTTCATAGTTTTATATGAATACCCAATACAATAACAGAACAAATAAACATTGCAAAACAAAACAAAAAAACATCAATCAATCAATTCAGACATTTAGTCTATTTGGTGATAGTGCATCCCCACATAACACTGATTTGAGGGTACCTTTGTAGCATAACGTGCATCCAGAGAGTGCTTGGCCATGAGGCTCTTGAGCGTTGCTAATGCTAGGTGTCTCAGGTCCTGTTCATCCTGGAGAGCCAGTCCAGTTCCCGTAGCAACAAACCAGTCAGGAAGTGCTTCCTGCAAAACTCTCCAGTCAGGTTGTACTCGGGGATCGAAGCTGAGGACACCAATAGGTACGAATGTGGGTCAATGAGCCAAATTGTCAATAACAGCACTTCTTAGCACACAATCAATGCACATGCAAAGTAGCAATGCAATGCTACCGTGAATGGACATAGTTACCATGAGTACTTTGTGGCTCTGGGGATGCGTGGTCTGATATGGACAAGAAAAACAATAAATGATAGACAAAAAGAATGAGGTGCAAACAGACTAACAAATGAAAATGCTGTTTGATGCACAGAAACAAATACACAATTCGCATCACTAACCTGAGATTCGTGCAGAAGGCAATGGTAGGCTGAGAGGAATGTAGTGCTCATGGTTACACACCTCTCTCAAAAACTCAAACTTTAGCTCACATAAGGCCTGGTAGATATAACAAAGATTATAAACATAAACTAGTTTGTTGTAACAGCATAAAGCATCATTACCTTGCTGTCAGTGGCAGTGATCATGTTGATGTAGTTGCTGATGAGTTTGAAAGTAAAGCCTCTATCCATCATAGTAAAACAGCGCTACAAAAAAAAATAATATTTGTCAATGTGAAAAACAATTGTATCACCCTTGGATTTGTGGTAATGTATGGAATTCTTCTCAAAATGTGTTTTGTATTCAGTTGACACACATAGATCAGCTACCAGTAGGTATATGTTCAATCTCAACAAATGTGAGTTCTCTTACCTTGACAAAAGCAGCAACAGCTCCATTAGCAATGCGTGTTTCCTCTGGCAAGTCCTTGTTTTTCCAAAAAATGTGTTCAGACACAGTTTCCACAAGGGACTCCACACGGCTCAAGTAAGTTGAGGGAAAACGTTGGGGTCTTGGGATCTGAATAGGCAAAAGTTAACAACAGTATTTTTATCAGTAGTCCTTTCTGACTTTTACTGTATTTTAAAACAGACAGCACTGTACCTTTACTTTGTTGTCATCTACCAAATGTTGTGCCATGGACTTGACAATGAGCTCAAAGAAGAACCAAGAAAACTGAAAGAATAAATAAGTCAATCAATAAGCTTCTGAAAAGAAAAACTCAGCAGAAAGATTATGAATAAAGATGAACCTTGAGTATGTTTTTGACTGCTGCCTGATCATTGCTCTTCAGGTCAAAGGTCATGCCTTTGGCCATCTCTTCATGGACAGTTCTAAAACCATGAGCTTCGGTCTTGAACACGTACTATATGAAAAGAGAACATAAAACCATCTATATTTGTCTGACAAGTAAGGTGAAAACCTGAACAGGAATAAATTACATTTTGCATTGATAGAAACACACGTGCTTTCTATCTGCACATACACATTATGGTAATTTGAGTACCTCTAGTAGTGAGCTTTATGCCAATATGTTGCTATGGCAACCTTTCTTCTATTAGCTATGCTGCCCTCCTATTTTTACTTCGCCACCATCGATCTTGAAGCACTGCAGTTTTTACTCATTGTCGCAAATATGGAAAAACATGATTTTCAACCCACACTGTTTTTGACTTGAAACACATGCTTCTGATTAAGCTTGCTAAATGTCTTAGTTGTGCCCAATCTGAATCAGTCCTCTTTTTCCTCATATTCTGGGCATTTTTCTCCCTTTAACAATCACAGCACATTCTCCTTTCAGTTTTGAAATATTTAAAATATTTACCTTTATATAAGAGTGCAAGAAGTGATCCAAGTTTTCTTCATGGCATTTTGAAACAATATAGACAAGGACTCTGTAAAACAAGGCACATGCCAGTGTTTTGTATACATCTGATCTGTCTATGATTTTGAACTTTGAGTAAGACACAATACCATGACCAACCTAGTGGTGGCAGTAGTGACTTCATCATTGTCATTTTGAGTCAGAACCTTGAAGAGCTGGTTGAAGAGGACAGGCAGAAATCGAATAATGACTGGGATTCTCTCCATACTGAGTACACCCTAAAAAACAAAAACAAATAAACAGTGTGGTAATTATATTTGCAGTATTTCATGATAGCTCTATGTTTTGAATCTTCGGGAACCTTCAGGCAGTTGAGGAAGTTTGAGGTAGGAGGTGAAGAGAGATCCAGCTCTCTTTTCTGGCACTGCTGAAAGAATCTGTTCAAGTGGAGATCCTGGGACAGACACACATGATTTGCTTTATGGTGAATTGTAAAACTTGTAAAGCCTGATTATGCTTAAGTGTGTTGTCTCACCTGAGTATATACAGTGGAGATCACATTTGTGGACACTCTAAAAATGGCTTTTCCCCCATCCACCCACTTCACATCTGCACTGCTCTGTAAATGACACCAACATAATATATTACATTGTAATTTCTTCTGTTTAATTACAGAACTTTGCATTATTCATCCTGATTTAAATATTAATGCATGTCTTAAAATAACCTCTGTGCTCACCTTGGTGTTGCTGGCGGCTTCCTTGATGCCAAGATATCCCGGTGGAAGGTTTGAGGAAACCGAGATGTTGAACTCCTGAGTTGCAAGACGCCCCTCTTTAAGGAGCGGCAACCAAGCATATCCCACTACAAAACCAAATACACTAGTATGTTAAATACAGTTTATTTAAATGTAGTGTTGTACTGCCTCAAACCCACCTGACGTCTCCAAAGATTCTTTCCTTTTTGCATTTGTCTTTGCGTTAATGTCACATGTGACGTGGTAAAAGGAAAAGAGGAGATGGTGCTTTTCGTGAAGATGTGTGGGAAGCTCAATTTTTACCTGAGGACAGAAAGTGAATATCATAAGAGGGAGTGTGCTTGTGCAGGAGGCTAAAAAGTGCAAATTTCACTAGCTAATCTAAAACACGGTTGTGCCAATGCATTAATTTACAAACCTCATCATAAAAGTCAGGGTTCTGAGAATGATGCAGTACAGTGGAACAGGCTGCCGTGGTAAAAAGTGGCCCTCCTGGCTTGCTGTATATGCACTAAGCAAAAACAGATTTGATGGTTTAAAGGTACTGACGAAACAATAACATTATTTTAAGGAGCCACTTTGTTTATTACCTTTACTGGCTTGGCACTTTCTTCGTCTGAGTTGTGGAACTCTACATAGACTGCAAGATTACGAGCCTGCGTACAAAAGACCCATTGTAATACTTACGCATCTTTCCACGAACAAAGCAGCAACAAAAAATAGCTACACCACAATAAAAATAAAAAAAAACAAGGGCTAGTTCAACATTACCTTTGCAAAGCTCTTCTGGCTGTCATACTTAAGGTGTTTAGGATAGACATAGATATGGTTTTTGTAAACACGGTGTGGTTGAGTGAATTTAGTTGTGTCTTGGATAAACTCTTCAACTTCCACTGTTGGCTGGTGCTTGCTCAGTTCTTCAAATGGCTTTACTGGGACATAAGAGGATGTCAAGCAATCTAGAAATAGATAAAATGTTAACAATGTCTCCCAACAACAGTATGGAAATGATTAAATAGGATTTGAAGAAACATACTTGGATGCTCCAATGGCACATAGTCCATTGCAATGTCTAGAGTGCCCGGGATAGTTTGTAGTTTGCTTGTTTTTTCAGCCCTGTGCATATGTTTTTATTACCAGGCATGTGCATATTATTCCTTTAGCAAAAAGTCAATATTTAATCTGGTATTGGCTCCTTACCTTCTGTATTCATTAACAAGCTTTATCAGATCATCTGTGGATATCTTGTTACTCTCCTGCCTGAAAAGAGGTGAGAAGCGAGAATCTCGATCCAAAGCCCCATGGTTGTCCTTAAACACTGACCTGTAGAAAACATTATATTATAGCTCCTAATTTAAAAGGCCAATTTGGATTCAATCTTTCATATGCACAAACCTCACAGCCCAAGCAAATGGCATGCGATACTTTCCCAGTTTGCTACAGAAGTGCTTGTTGGATTTAATAATCTTCTGTACTATCTGCAGAAGGTAAATCACATAATGTAAAGATAAATGGTCAGAGGAAGAAGGTGAATTCAATACAGTGTTACATGAGACATCCTAATTTACTCCAGGCCTATGTGTAAGGACAAGGTACTCAATTTAGTTAGACATTTGGCAGTTCACGTAGCTCTTTAAACAAACATTTCCTGTGAGTATCATGTTTAGTTAAATGTCTTTGGCGCTCAGAGCCTAAACATATTTTAACAGTATATGGAGATCGATGGGTTTGTGTATTTATATTAATTTTGTGTAAAACAGCTAATGGTATAAAACAGCTGCTTTTCAGACCTTGCTAGAGTCTGTGTTCTTGATGTATGGATCTGTCCCAGATGCAATGTTTCCCATTAACACTTTTTCCACCCGGGCCACCATTACTATGTCAGTGTGGGGGTTGGTCACAGAAAAGATTGCCTGTAAGTAAACAATCCCACTGTCAGAAAGTCGTCATAGAAAAAACAAACAAACAACTACATCAATATGCATTAGAGCTTATGCAAAAGACATCACAACATTTCAAACAAGAGCAGTGAGTGACATAAAACACTAGACAGTGATCAGAAAGGACAATTTCTCCTGTAAGTGTAAAAAGTGTAAAAACTAAAATAAAATACGAAAAGGTTTCTACACTGTGTTACAGTCTGACCAACTATAACTCAGCCAAAGAGAAAATGTGAAAATCAATGTTGGTAGAAGACCAAATAAATACAAGGAATACATTAGCTTCCCCTTAAATTTCAAACTGACCCAGATTTTGGGTTCACACACAGTTTAACTCTTTAGGATTCTTTCCTTAAATAAGATGTTGTTGTTTTTTTCTATAAAGAAACTATTTGTTTGTTAGATAAAAAAAACACATATTTTTGCTACTTTGTCAGAAAGTTGAGGAGCATTTTTCAAATATTTTAAAATGTACCTTTTTGGGGAAGCAGAGCCAATGCTCCAACTCTAGACTGAGGTAGCAGTCCCCTATTTTCTTTTCTGACGGAGGCAGGCCATTTTCCAGTCCTATTAGCCCCGCTGTTAGACCGTTTGTCCCACTACAGAAGCCCCCGAGCATCTGACGCACAGCTTCATGGTTCAAGTCCACATGAAAATCTGCTGAGATTTTTTTGCCCTCTCTTATATCCATTAGGGCCAACGATAAAAAGAAAGGCTCAATCTGAAAAAACAGACAGATGTGTTGTTGCAAGCAAACACACATTTAACTAATAACAAGTTTGTGTTTTTTTTACATTAGTTACTGGCTCAGTTTCCACTTCATTGAGCGAGCCCTGCAGCATGAGATTAAGGCTTCGACAAGTAATCATAAACCTTCTGCCTAATTTCTCCTCAAAAGGACGCACATTTGGCTCAGAAGATGAATGTTCAGATCGTGGGCTCCTTAGAACCTATGCAAGGCAGAAAAAGAGGTGTTACTCTTTTATCTAGTGTTTTATTCTTTTATATTAAAAACATACAGAAGTCAGGTGAAGTGATACATACAGGGGTGTCAGGATCAAGGGAAAATAAGTTAAGTCTTTCTTCTCTCCTTGCACAGCGAATTCCCTCATCTGTCTCTGCAATATACTGTAAAAGATCACAAGGGTTAATAAAAAGAAACACCTTTCTTTGAATTTGCTTAAGTTACTTGATATGAAACTAAGAGAAGGAAGTGTGTATGCTTTATAGCCTAAAATATCACATAGTCAAGCACCTAGAATAATCACTTCTTGAACAATGTCCAAAATAGTTTGGGTTTTCAAACATTTCATATCACCAAACACAATATTTGGCTTTCAGAGTATCACCAGATCACCACCAGACTTTATCAGGTCTAAATTTAAGCAAAGTATGCTTTAAAATAAGAAATTACTAAATCATACTAAAAAAAATACTAAAAATGTGTTCTTGCTAATGATGAATCCAAGCATTATAAACACATTATTAGATTTGCGTAAATTAAATAAATATTAAATCTCAGGAGGGTTTCGTATACCACCAGGAGCAGTCCGTGTGCCACAATTTGAGAAACACTGACTTAGTGTATTGTTCAGAAAATCAACTAATGTGAAAACCTTTGCCAACTCAGGATTGATTCCATTTTCTGTTGTGTCTTCTTTTTCCAGCAAACAGCTGTCACCCAACGATAGATCAAACACATCTGAAGAAAAAAACACAGCCTTATTTCTCATAGTTTTGTTTAATGGTTGTGAGCAGATGTTGGATCGGTTTCAATTCAGAGAATCATTCTTATTCTAATTGTTTTTATAAAGGTATGTATTAAGTGGACTGACCCTGGCGGTGCTCAGTGAGATCCAAACTCTTGCGGTCTGGGACAGGTGCGTCGTGTGGACTGATTTGTAAAATGCGAGACAAAGTGCTGATCCACTCCTCCATATCCTGCTCACTCTCCGCGGCCAGCACGAAGTAAGTCACCTCATTCATCTTAAGCTCAAAGGCATGTTTCCTCAGGCGGTTGTTCTAGTCAGAAAAATAACTTTTTAAATATTTTCCACATTGTCATATATATGCCATGTAATATCTTACACGTACCTGTACTACACCAGTGCAGGAGTCAAGGAAAATACACCCTTTAGGCTCTTTTGAGATCTTTTCATCTTTGTAGAAGTTCATGATGTAGGAATTGTCTGTCAACTGAGTTAACTGGAAATATCTCCTTTTAAAAGACTGCAAAGAGAGAAAACACTGTGTAAGTTTAATAATTAAAGTTACATAAAATGTATTGTTTCACACTCAATGTGTTTGCTCAATGTATTATGTCACACACTCATATGTTTAAACATGCAGACTTGACCTTACCCGCACAGTGATACTGTTATTGACAGTGCTGTTAAAGTTGCCCTTGTACAGCCAGCCTGACCGAAACACTCCATTGCATCCTATGCCCGATCCAGCCCCGCCTCCTTTGGATGAAGATAGAGAGGTGGTGTCCTGTAAATATAAATACATTAACATAATACAACAGAAAGCTGACGATCGATAGGAGAAGGGAAATTTCATTGGTTTATTACATTGGCCATCAGCCATTTTCCTCTAAATGATGTCCAAGGCTTAAATGCTACAGGCTAACTGCTTTTGTAGAGTATTTCTAAGAACTTAAGCTACACTAAGCTAATTTAAACACGAGATGCAGGATGTTTCCAGCTTGTGATACATTCATCCTAAAAGCATTGTGTCAAGAGAGGCTGTTTACTGACCTCATCCTTGTCCACATCTTCATAGTCGATCTCAAAAGAATGGGATGGCAGCTTCTCCGCTTTGAATAATTTTCTAGAAGGTAACAAACAGAAAGAGGCATTAAAATACAAAATACAATGCAAATAGTAAAACACACAAAAACACAAATAATATTTCTTATATCGGAGAACTAAGAGTCAAAAGTCAACGATGGTCGAACTTTACATTTACTACTTGTGTACCTGGTTTTATGTCCCAGTAAAAGTTAGCAGACTATTTACATCCTGTCTAAAGACCTAGCTAACTATTAGGTCATGTGAACAGACCCAAAACTCCAGTGGCATGAGGGAGACATTCTTGTGGTGAAAGGGGCTGCCGGGGTCAGCCTCTGTGGGACTGAGAACACTGACTGACAGGATCATTTAAATAAATCACTGGATATGAATCACCGTCACAAAAAGTTTATTTTTACAAGAGAGACTAAAATCCAAGTCAAATAAATAAACATAACTTCTTGTCCAATGTATATCTTGTTTTGTTTATGATATAAAAATTAAAGCTTGCTCCTTGTTTATTTATGCAGAACTTGTATTGTATATTTTACCTTTTAAACAACATAGAATGAGTATGTGGAGAAGTGCAGTACCTGGGCAGAAGACGGTAGTCTCCGGCATAGTCTTCATGCATAAACTGGACAACATTCAGGTCGGAGTTATAAAATTTACAGGCCTGGTAAAATGCAGATAAAAACATACAATGAAAAACAATAGATCAGAAACATAATGAGAGTCGAACTGTAACATGTTTCAAGTGTGCAAGAAATAATCTTAAATCTATTTATAATATAAACAATGTATTTTCTGTTAACATTATTAAATAAAATAGGTAAAATAAGGTAAAAAAAATGCTCACCATATGCATGTCTTCAAGGAAACTGTCCAAATGGCTAGAATAACTATTTTTTACTGCATATGTAATAATCATTTGCCTCAATGTCAATAACAAGTGTTCTGGTTCAGGACAAACCTGGCAATAATAATCCAAGCCCACATAAAGTTTAAACACAACTAAATTAAGTTCTCCAAAAAAAAAAAAAAAAGGCTTATGAAGTCAACAAATGTGTCTGGCATATTCCTATCAGGACTTACTGAACTTTATCCTTTTTTCTGAACTGAATGAATATTACTGGTTATTTGTCATAAAAAAGAGACTGATGCTGGTATAATGAAGACTAAAACATCAGATGAATGTTTTGTGTCCTTTATCGAGACGCTACTTAGGTTGTAATTGTTGTAAAATTGTTTAACTACTTAAAGTTGTTTACATTACCATTCTGAACGTGGGCCATGTGCGTCACAGTCTCGCTCCCCAATTTTTTTTAGAACATTCTTAACTTGGAACTGAGCTTAATCTCAATGTCCACATTACAATAGGTAAAGTCCGCACTAAGGTAAAGAAAAGCATGTGCAGACCACAACAATCCGCTCAGGCTCACCTGTCTGACCAGCAGACATTCAGTCTGTCCCTCGGCTCCATCAGGGACTGTTGACTGGAGAGTTCTCCTCTCCTGAGGCACAGTAAACACCTGTGGAAGTGCAACATATCATCTTAGAAAACTTTTTGCAGTTATATTGTTCTGTGTGACAATTTAGTATTTATACGGTGCATCACAACAACTCACAATATTATATGTATATATAGTTATATGTAGTTTACAGCCCACATTTACATTACACATTTTTTTAATTTTTTTTTTATTATTATTTTTTATTATTATTTTTATTTATTTATTTATTTATTTATTTATTTATTTATTTATTTATTTTTTTTTTTCGGTCCAGTAGGCTATTTCATTTATTTTTCACTCAGATCTTACATTCATGATTGGAGAGTGTGATTCTCTGTGTGATCACTTCTCAGAAGATTCTCAGTTAAGACCTAAACACAGTTATGGTCAATTTATGTTTAAAAATATTGTCTCATGATGACCTGACCATTCAGAATGTTTAGGTAGCCATCTGGTCTCACTTGTATTGCTGAAACTAGACTAGATCAACTGCAATACGAAAGACCTTTTTTGCTATACACTTTCTCGTCTCCATAAGCAAAAGTATCCTCTTCATTTGACCCTTTGTTTAATTATTCATTTATTTAAAGGACAATTTGCAGTTTCATTCAAAAAGTGGCTGCACCAGATTTAGCAGCATGCTCATTTTCATCATGTAGTTCAATGTCTCTGCAGCATCTAGTCCGTAGCACTGAGTATCAAGTGCTGTGCTCAGATCCAGACCTTGTTCCTAGGCGTGATCAGAACAATCGTAGATGGAGGATATTCTCTAATTTGTATATTTTGGTTTTGGAATGCAGCAAAATGCATACAATTTGTCCAAACATTTCGTGGAAGAAAGTCAATACAATATAATGTAAAGTAGTGGAATGTAGTACAATAGAAATGTAGACCTATTAAGCCTTATATAGCATAACTGCCATATTTGAAATCAACCCAAGTAAACCTATATTTTTAAACTGCAGCTCTTGACCAACTCTGACTATAATCCATTGGAGTTTGACACACCTGACAACCTGGAAAGTACCAAAACACAAACTGTACCTTAAAGTCATTATCAGGAAATAGGAGCAGGTCTCTAAGAGGATCCTCCTTCAGCTCATCTCCCAGCTCTGAGATGACCGCCTCATAGTCCAGAGGGTCGATCAGCTTCGGCTTTTCCTGCTGTGAGCATACATTTTAAAAATTAGTACAAACAAGTGAGTCGCAATGAAGGTGAACTAAGCTAATGATGATGCTGTGACATTTTAACCACAGTAATACAGGAAGTAAAGCAGTATTGTTAAAAGTGCTTCTGACATTACAACTCAGCAAACTGTTGAGGAACAAGAGTTAAGTAAGTTAACATCATTGCATGGAAAACAATTAAATTTTCCTGACAAAAATGAATAAAATTAAAAAGTCCGTCAAACACCAACGTGATAAGGGTGTTTGAGGTTAAACTATCTGTGTGAGTGCAACAGATTTGGAAATGTGGTTTTGATTTTGCAGGTGAAAATGAATATTTATATAAGTTACAGCTGTTTTAATGAGTTCTGTCACTCTGAGACAACTGTAGACACAGAGGCAAGCGCAAAACTAGGGCTGTGGAGGCTGTGGTCTGAAAAAGAGGAAGTCAGTCACACGTGGTTCTCACGCACACACACAGTTTATGTTTGCACTGTCAATTCTAACCATTAATAGCTTAGCTTCTGTTTGTGGATTAATGTTAAAATTCAGAATCCAATCCAAAGGGGAAAAAAAGATAAGTTAGTTTACGATTTTCAGTTTTGGTGACAGTACACTGAATATTGTGCTATGACTCATGTATGACATACAGAAAATTTGGGGGAATTTGTCTCCTCCTCATCATTGTTATCTGAACACACTCTTTTCTTTAAGCATTCGCATGTACTAATTAATAAATCAATAATGCTAGAGTCGACTACAAAAGGAACAAAAAGTATATTACACTAAAACAAAAGTACTAGAGACAATAATATTAAGTACAAACATACTATACTTATCCGAGTGAAATCCGCGCGCGCACGTTTTGTCTTTGTTTTTCTCCTGAAAGTGACAATTTTGCTTCTGAAGCTCATTGCCTCAACTGAATACTACAAACGATAACATAAAAAGTTAACAGGATGATTTTAGTGGGTAAGAAAAGTAGCTCAATACTGCTGTCATATGCTGCATCGGAGGCAAAATGAGAATGAGCTGCTGGGTGCGTACATGTGGATGTAGAGGAAGTAGATGTTTGACGTCCAACGTATATTTTTACCACAAACACAACACGTTCAGAGTGAGAAATTCCCCTTAAGAATCAGCCAACCAGAAACTATGGCTACACATCATTTTAATTCTTCCATAGACTAACTTTATTTTCTCAAAAATTATTTTAGGCATGTGACTAAAAAATTTTAATGCACAAGCAGATTATTATGTCACAATTGTTTTTAGTTTGGCATGCACACAGACACACTTCCCCCGTTAAACCTCATAGCAGAACAGAATTTGTTATAGAGGAAGTTTTGAGGACAAGCATAACCAGTGTTATCAAAATCTACCAAAAGCATACTGCGTCTGCGGAAAGCAAGTGAAAAACAAAAGTATGCCTCGACTTGCACACCAGCAGAAGATTGTTGAGAGGAGTGCATCAGTTTGACCTGCTTTGAACTGCAGAGCTCACACCCAGTGTTTCACATGTGAACACTGCAGTATTCTGTGGCTCTGCCCTGCTCCTCATCCTCTCTGTTGCATGGCACCTGCCTCTGTTGGCTTGTGTCCCTGCCCTGCTTTAGTCACTCTCTCATCTCATCAAACACCCCACTACTCCTTCATTTCATCATTTGTCTTTGATTTAGTCGCTGTATTCCATGCTCTCCTTTGAACCTGCTTTATGGTGTTGGTAAACTGTAGCAACCATCACATTTGCACTGAACACTGAACTGTGAATGAACCAGTGAATGAAAACTGATCTATGTCAATGTGAAAAGCTGGACATCCAATGACAGTAACAAGAAGGAGGACATGAGTCTGATGGGGGGAGGTCTAGGGTGGCCTGTAGACACAAGACATCTGCTGTACATCATTACAACCAAGGACCGGGAAAGACTGGTAAAGCTAATGTGATTTCAACTTCAAAGAGGAGGCTGCTTTGATGGAAAAGAATTGTCTACTCAAACATGTACTTGAAGCTACAGTAAACTGAAAAACAATATTACTTTTAGGAAGTAAAAATATACACACAAAAAGTTAAGAGTTTGAACAACATTTGTAGTAGTATGCCATATGGAGAGGAGTTTGACAAAGACAAACAGTGTAATGTAAAAATGCAACGTATTTTGATCGTAAAACATGACAAGCACCTGAAGAAATAACTTGCTTAGTTTCTTCAAGTAAAAAAACAAACACAAAAATTTAAAAGTTGAATCACAGTTTTCATGCTTTAATCTGAAAAGCTATTTTTAACATTGCTGGAGAAGGCAGAAGTAGCACATTTTCCCACAGAAACTGGATTCCTTATGACTGACCCCACTTTGCGCTCCCCCTCCATTTCCGCCAGTGATGAAACCAACCAGAGCCCAGTCACAGATACACACATATACCAACATCTGCAGCAGAAAGGCACACAACTAAACACAACATTCCCATTGGACAAGATTTCTTTAAGCTATCCTGATCCCAACATGCATATCAAGAGTGGTGCAGGGAGTTGTGCAGGTTACCATGACGATGACTGTCAGCGGCGAAGTGGTAGATGCACTGTACGCCTCTAGAGTAGGTGTGGCCGCGTCCAATGACATCTGGTCGTGTCGCACGCACATGTGTCCACAGTCTGGCCCTCCCACTGAGCGCAACAGCAGCACGGCACTGGCAGAACAACCCATACTCCACTGAACTAGCTCACGCCTGGGCTAAAGGCTGTTCTGTTATGGCTAGCATTAGGTCTATAAGTAAGTCCTGCCCTGTGTTTCCATCTTGTGCTACTCTGCTGCACTGCTACAGTCAGTGGCGGTGCTCTACCAGCCAGCCAGCCTGTCCCTCTCTCTTTCCTCTCACACACACACAGTGACTGCAGATGTGAGCGGTTCAGCCCAACTCACTAACAAATCACAGTCTGCAGTGGCTGTCAGCTGACCAGAACCAGCTGCAGCACACACTCACAGACTACAGGAGTTTTGCTGATTTTCATTTTGCACCACTTAGTCCATACATTTGCACTCAATCACTCAGTAAATCCCCATGCTCTAGCGCACATTTTTTATGTACTTTTGCACTAAAAAGCACTTATAAAGGATGTTACTGTCCCAAGTACAGACTCTCACAAGTACAGACTCTCACAGTGGCACACATCTAAAGGCAATCCTCTGTTTGATGTAAATAATAATAATAATAAAACAATGTGTCACACTACATACTGTATATACATTCATGTAAAACACAATTCCAATACAGACTTAAAAAATTGATTTTTCTTCCTCCAAATTCCGATAAAGGGCTGGCACTAATTTAAAATTACCACTATCTCAGTCTAGATTAAATATTTATGTATTACACCACACTGAGACATAGCAAGTACAACAGAATTCAAACTGCTATTATGAAATTATCATAACAGCTTAAACTACATATGAAAATACAAACTTTATTTTTCTTTGAGCTATAAAAAAATAATTGAAGGTGCACTGCGCAACTTTTTAGCCAAAAATAAACTTGAATAAATGCATATTTTTGTCATTTAAATTTCTTTCTTACACTAAATAATTAATAAAAATCTTCACTTTTACTTTAAACGAGCTTGCATGGCCACAAAAGTCTATATTTGGCTTGGTAGGGGCCCGAACACGTCTGTTTTTGCAGAAAAGCTTTTTCTTTAGCTGATTTTTTTTCATATTATGGCATAAAATTCATCTCCATTCAGAAAATCCAAAAGCATTGTTTTAACTTTCCAATTCTACTCAATTGTGTAGATGACTTTTCACCTCCAGAAAGTTACACAGTGCCCCTTTAAGTTAATAGTTTCTGTATGTGTCAGTTGTACATCTTAATGACAAAGAAAGAACCAAACTTTTCTTGAATTAAACATCTGTATTACCTAAAATAATAGCACCATGTTCCAGTCTGGAGCCAGTGCAGAGTGTCTCTCCTGGGAGTATTATGGAAGGCTATCGAATGGAAAAGAGGTGTGGGCTGGATATACAGATGTATGTAGGCTTATGGAGTAGAGCCTCCATGTGAAATTCCCCTGACTTCAGTTCAACGCTCGACGAGGCAAAAGGACGCTGGCTGAAATGACATGTTCCATTACATCACTGCTGATCTGCGGCTTTGGCTCATCTGTCATTTTTACCACTGAACGTTTATCATGTCATTTACATCTGCTATTGTTCCTGTCCAGTTTTGAGTCAAGTTCAAATGCTTTGTTTGGTAATATGATAATAATGTGCAGCAAAGCAATACACTTTTGCAAAGTCTAAAGAAACAATGCTGAAGATATAGATTTGTTTTTTCTAAATTTGAGAATCATTGGGTAAATGCATTAAAGTGAAAGCCCAAGTAAAAAACTGTTTAGATGAGTAAATATATGCTAGCAGAGTATTTTTAATATAATAGAATAAATTAAACCTTCATTTCCAGTTAAATTTACAAAAACAAAATATCAAAATATCATGTAGTTCAAACTTATTTTTAAGTAATTTGGAATCTAAGATGAGTCTGACCTAAATGAGAAAGAAAGTTAGAAAAAAGTTGAATCAGCAACATTCAATCTCCAAGTTATTCACACAAAATACAAAGGCAAAACATTGAACTCTCTGTGATGCGGATGTAACCATAGTGATGATGCCAGGTCATCATTAAGGTCATTAGTGTCCGTATCAGTGTCCCCAGCAGTCCAGCCCACCACCTCCACACACGCTCATCATTATAATACTTTACACAGCCGAATATAGACAACATGCAATAAGCGTAGACACTGAAAGCATCTGTACATAAGAGAACTCCAACTCCCTTCCCACACAATGTCCAAACAGTAATATGCCCTATACTGTTTAAGATGTAAACTCCCCTCACCAAAACAAACCTGTTATCAAATACCACTGGCTCTCACTGAAGGCTCTTTAGTACAACATGTCTGATTCCAGCGGCTAAAACACAGAAAGACGGCCACAGAGATGAGCTTTGTTGAAATGCCAGAAACACCACAATAGTCCGGTCATGCAAATATGCCCACACAAACATGCCCAGCAGATGCCAGTTCTCCTCATGTTATGCAGCAAGCTCTCATTCACTGCAAACAAGATATCATCACTACACAGACCAAAGTGTTTTTTTTTCCTCATCCAAACTATTTATATGCTGAAAGACAAAAATGTGCATGAACACTTCGAACAGTGCACATTTACCATTCAACGAAGCATGACCAAGCTCTGGAGTAAAAGTGATATTCTTCTGCAGGAGTGATTGCTTTGTGCAATGAGCCAATATAAAGTGTGAAAATATTATTCCTGGTTGAGTCCGTGGAGATTACCAGTATTTCTATGTTAATATTGCACTGGACACAAAAGTGCCTCCAACGGATTATTCAAAATGAAATGTAAATGTAAATTACATTAGCTGACAACTGTATGATTTTGGGGTTTTCTTAGTATGATATGCTCAAAACAATATTTTTGTGTTTGTATGACTTACACAAAAAGGCCAACAGATACAGCAAACCATTGCTAGCTGCGATTATACATAAGCTTACTAAACTTTATTTGCCTAGTGTCCAAGTTTGAGGGTCTTTAAAGTCTTAGACAAAGCTTACAGGGGTAAAGGCTTTAAATACAAAGAAATTAATTTGATGAGAACATGTCCACCTTATCACCTTCTCCACTGGATCCACAAGATTCTTTGATAACAAATGACTTGCCAACAGCACACTTATAGGAACATGCCTCATTAAAAACTGCTAACCTTTGGCTTGAAAACCACTTGAAATAAATTCAGTAAAACATTTGCTTCGTTAGTCAACAATAAAAAGCACCACTATACGTACTTTATGCTTTTAACTCTCTGCCCTTTTCTATTGAGATTCGGGTTAGATTTCTGAATCTGCTGAGAATGACATCACTGGGGTGTACAGGGCAACATGCCGCCATCATTTGTTGAACTAATGTCTTCCAGCTGTACAGCCCCGTCTGTGTAAGTCTTGTATTTGAGTTAAATCTTCACAGAGAACATTGCTGAGGGCGACGGAATGGCGGTAGTTGGGCATAAATGATTCTGCAGAAGATTGGGCCGAGAGGACAATGTTGCACAAACCATTTGAAGAGAAAAACATACAAGGCGTTTTACTAGCTGTGGACACCTCAGCCAACTAGGCCGAGGAGGAAACCACACTCCATTTAACCTGTTACAGTGCCTTGTAAGCAGTTTGCTCCTCTGTAGTTAGGTTCCCCATAGTGCTGCAGGCTGACTCATGCCAAAGGTGTTTGATGTGGTTCGCTCTTCCACTAAAATTACTTGGGAAAACATGAAGCTGTTCCCATGGCCACCAATACAGGAAGGATGCTGTCACTCATTGGCTGTAGTTCTCAGAGATCAACCGTCTGACCTCAAGGGACTAGCAGAACTATAACTGGCAAAAGGTCAACATATTTATGGCAACCACTAAATTCTCATATTTCTCTTTAGTTTTGTGATCACCACAGCAAATAATCATGCTCATAGTGTGTAATTATCCCTACCTCATTCTAGCTTGGGACAGGCTATAAGGCAATTGCTGGTATTTGTTCATTCTCATATTCTGTAAAAATGCTACAGATCTTCAGCTAAATGATTGTATTGAGTAAACCTCAAACTGCAAATGCAACACTGCAGCACAGTTTGGTGCACAAACAGGAAGACAAAGACTAAAGTGCTTCTTTTTACCTGAAGTAACCCACGAACCATGAAGTCACTTCAGCCAAGATTTAAGACCTGTTTCAGCCATCTCTGGTGTATCAAATAGATTTATAAACTGCTGATCCTACAATCCAGATACAAAAGAAAACAACTACAAAAGTCACACTGAGATAAAAGATTGCATGCCATTCTAGTTAGCTGCTCAGCTAAACTTGAACAATGAGTTTTCTGATGAGGGCTAGAAAGAGGGCAAGGACACGGTGCCAATGCCATCTAGTGCTAAACAATCTACATAGCAAGTTCACAATGCCACCCAGTGCTGTAACCTGCAGGGGGCGCTTAATGCCACACTACATTCTTGACTGTCCTGGTTTCTGGTTTATTTAGACAAGGAAGTTATTAAAATGTCTTTAACTAAGACCCCAGTCCAGGGGCAGGAGCGATGGGGGAGGAGGGCCCTCAGACAGGCAGAGATGAGAGGAGAGCAAGGGAAGTGAAGAGCAGCTGCCAGGAGCAGGGGGAAAATTTCCATTCCCCTTGAACTCACCTCGTTTTAAAATCCACACAGACTTACCACAACAATGAAGGTTTACAGGTTTAAACTTAAGGACCTCTACAGGCACCATTATCAAAACTAGCTACATATCTGTGTATCATAGTGTGTGCTTTATGTTTATGAGGCCATATCTTTAGGAGTAATGTCAACAGTATATAAAAAATATCATCATCATCATCATCTTCATCATCATAACCAAGATTCTGACTAAGTTTTAATAATAAAACATGAACATGAACATACATTACACATATCTGTATCTTTCTTGAACAATTTTAGAACTATCTGAAGCTTGGTTATACCTATTTTAAGACTTCATTACCACATTAATGTGGTAATGAATACAATGCATTGAACATTGTATTGGCTAAGAAACTCACTTCATAAATGTTTCTTATAGAATCAAAGTTAGTACTGAGTCTTTTTGTATTTCAACGACACTAAAAAAGCGACATATCACAATTATTAGAACAGCATTACGTCAAATGAAAACAACTACAACACGCACAGCAGTAGAAGCAAATAATAATAAATAAAACATCTCAAACACACAGCTTCCCTCTTTTCTCTGTCTGTGCCTCATTAATTCAGTTTCCCACGTGGCATCTCTCCACCTCCATTGCCCCATTCAGAAAATAATCTCTCATCTCTAGTTGTCTTTTGCATACATTTTCCAATACTACTACTGTTTTTTTGCTGTGTTTGAGTTTTAACAGTGGATTGTATCTTACAAGCTTTGCCATTACTATTACTCAAGCAATAACTCATTATTGTAGAGCACCAGGCAGATGGGACAATTCCTGTGGTTGTTTAGGAAACATTTTGAACTATGTTGAAGTCCACATGTTTGAACAAAATGATAGGGAATTTACCTGATAAGACATAATTATTGCCAGATTGATTACGTAATGCAGATCACAAGACATAATGACTTTATCATTAATGTGATTGATTGCTAAAGAAAATGTTGTAATAATATTTACTGGCACACTGATGATCTCTGCATGTTTTTATGTACAACTTCATTTTGCTGGCTTCGATTGTTATAAAAATTACTTTCCTAACACAGATACACAGATCATTATATATCATCCACAGAAAGTAAGATAATTATATAATAAACAATGTGCTTTTCATAGGACAAATATAATAAACTGAGATACGGTGATGTTATGTCTGTATGATGTTATGTACTGGTAATTGTATTTTCTTCTGTAAATCAGGGACTGTAGAAACTAGCTTTTTAGCAAAAATCTCTTGGAGAACATCGTTGGACCACACAAAGATCCTTGTGATTTATTAGACTTTATTATGTTGTTCTATCATAACCTATTGAATGACAAATAGATATAGTAATTATATTATGACTTATTTATTGAATTTAACATTTACTCCTTGAATTAGAAGATTCCGAATTAGCCATCTTCAACACAGAGAGCACAGTTCAGAGCGTGGCTTCTTCATAATGTGCAGTTATATTTGATCTTTGGTTGCCATTACTACATTTATTTATTAGAAATCTGGATAAAAGTATTTCTGTTGCTCTGTCTGACTGATTATTTTGATGATTTTGATAACATTCAATATTTATTCTGTCTGAGCCTTTTATCTCTGTGGCGCTGCTTATTTTTTCATATCTTTATAACTATTACAGCTGAAAAATGTGTCCTTACTTTGAACCTTCTATATTCACTCATACAGAGTCTAAGCTAACATTGACTTTCATGTGCTCATGCCACACACACATACCAGCAATAGTTAACATTTTACATATTATCATGTAAAGCAAATCATAACACTGACAACTCCAGCACAGAAGAAAACAGTATTTGAATATGTACACTATAATAAATCATGTGGTAATACGCCTACATATGACACCAACACAAAGCCTACATGTGACCTCAGGGCGACCTCTAGAATCTGGCAGACGCCCACTCAGCAACTCCGTCTCCCCACGGTCCCCATGGCGCAGGACGCAGCTGTTTTAAGGACTTTTCCTTCTGTGTTTGAATATGCATAATCCTCACTTACTTCTCCCCAAATTGCCCAAGCCCTATTTATGATTGTATCTGCCTCACTCATTGACCCCCTTTCTTCAATTTCTTTTACAGATTTCCTTTACAGCGTTTTGGCTCAGGTTGAAGGCGCAGTAAATTGACCAAAGAACAAGTTAGTTATTATAGTACAGTGGCCAAAAGGATTTGAAATACAGGGGATTTCAAAGGCACTCAATGAGATCCTAACCAAAACATACACCAAGCAAAGTAGAAACCCTGATTTCTGTTTTACTGTGTTGCAAATCCTTAATGAGTGCTTTGAATGCAATATGTTTTTATACTAAGCATGTCAATCAAAATCTTGGTTTTTAGTCAGTGTCCAAATGTTAGGTAAACTTCTATCCGTTGTAAATACAGATAGAGCAATTAATAGCATATAACAAGTTGAAGTATCTTTTAACTAATTATTTTAATAATGCATACTTCATATGGAGTTTAATAAGTAAATGTAGTTCTTGGACACTGGGCAAAAGTAGTATGCTTTCTTTGACAAATGGCTTAAGACAGAATAATGTTCTATCAAGGCTGCATTCACACACAAAACACTATGAATATGGGTGTTTTGCTAAATGAAATGCTGCATATAAACACATTATAATATTTGTGCGAATAGTGCAAGGAAGAGGCTATGTAAAGGCAACAAAAATGAATATATTTAATATTTACTCATATTTTTATTTCAATATTTTGTTTATGGTATTTATCAATATTATTATGACTTTTACCAGTACTTTATACTGAAGTGAGCAGGGTAAGTTCTCTTTATCAAACATTAATAACAGCTGCACGTTTTCAGCTCCTGTTTTATGTTGCTCTGACAGACTGACATGCTAAAAGGGGGCTTAGTGGGTCAGTGGGATTGATCAAAGCCAACAGAAAACCATTAGACAGACCATGCAGAGGTAGACAAAAGTCCAAACCTGGCTATGTTTAAGAGGCTGCTGTGGTCTGCTGTACAATTCTTGACACATTTTCTCTACACCAAGCCACTTTGTTTCCCAATTATGCTGCTCCCTGAAGCACAGTCTGATTGCATCCTTCAAAGCCATAATGAGGGAAAGTCCACATCATTTATAAGTGTCACAGTAGTGTGCAGCTTGAGCTGGCGAGGGCACGAGGGCACAAGGGTCGCTCCATAATGGCACTAGCATATTCAGGCCTCCTACTCTGGAATTCACAGAGGCAGAGATACAACACAGCAATTCACTCAGCACAGAGTTAGGGAACTATTCTTAGACCAGTATGTGAAGTAAAGTGGCCCACCTACTCCTTATCTGTCCCAAGGGTAAGTGAAAAAGTTGATGTGCCTAAGTGTGTAGTGGTAGGCTTGAGAGGGGAGATGGACAGAGCTTTAAAAGAATCACAGCAAATGGATAAAAGTTAAGCCTCAGTGAGGCAGAGTCAGTCTGCTAAGTCTGAAAGCAGCAGTTCACTGACTGTGAAGCTTTTGCAAAGAGCCTATTGTAAACCTAAGCTGGCACAATGGACCGTGCCCCAGGGACCTCTCTCTCCTCCTCTCATGTGACCTCTCTCAAGCATGGACAGGCACAAATTCTCTCTCCATAAAGATGGACCAAACAGGCTGTTCGTCCTTGTACAGCTTCAGCAACCTCTAGTCTGACACCTTAAGTCAAAAGTAACTAATTCATTTGGCACAAACTCACATTGACTACCATAATTTCTGTTCACGTGGCATTCTAAAATTCTACAAGCCAATAATATTTAACACAGATGGAGGTCAGATGAATAATGCTTGAAAGTAGATTATTTGTCGTAGTATGAAATATGAATGGCTCTATGTATGACACGACCATTTTGCTATTTCAAGGCAAAGTTATTAATTAGAAAAAAAATATTGCTCTTGCCTACTATCTGGCCTTATGATATATTAATCAAATCCAACAACTTTAATACAACGTAAAAGCTTTTAAAGAACAGTTGTGTGCAGGCCCGGCGTGGCTAATCGGGAGAGTCGGGAGAATTCCCGAAGGGCCGGGGGCTTTGAGGGCCGGTGTGGGCCATGTACATGTCAGTGCAGTTTGTACAGATGTGACTGGAGCGGCCCGAGCCCCGTCCCAAGTCAGCCCACATTTCCCGTTCTGTTGTCGGGTGGGACCAAGACGCAGAGACGCACTGAAAGCACGAGGGCAGTCGCTCTAGAGTAGGGGTGGCGAACCCGAGGCTTGCGAGCCGCATGCGGCTATTGACCAATCAGAGTGCGGCTCTTTGGCTCATTCCAAAACATTTGCGCCTCCACGCGCTCTCTCTTTCCCTCTCGCCAACATGAGGGAGAGAGAGCCGCATGTGTGTAAAGCTGCTGTGCTGTAACCTGGCTGATCCTCCTAATTAAGCTAAAACAAAGAAATCCTGAGCCCTGTGAGTGTTTTGAAGTCCACAGCGACACTCTACTACTCACAACCTTTCAGCCACTTTTTATTTCACGAATATAGACCTCAGATTCACGGAGTTATGATTGTTTTCGCCTTTACTGAAAATTTCCATTCATTTCAATGGGGCGGGCGCGCGGAATTTGACGGGACGTTACGAAGCATTTAATTCACTGTCTCAAGACACAGGAGATGTAAAAGTGATACTAAGCATGAGTTCAGACGTCCTGATACAAGTTAGTGAAGCTTGTGGTGTTTTTAAAGCTTCTACAGCTCCAGCTCCACTGTCACTGCTGCGTCCGTGCCTCTTCACGGTCTGCGCTGGGAAGAGCAGGGCCGGTTTAAAAAAAAAAGAGGACCTTTGAAGGGGGGGCTCATCTAACATGAAACATTTTAAATTGATATTAGAATTTGATAATAATTATATTGTTAATAAAGTGACTCATGTCTTTTTTAATTATAGTAAAATTACATCACATAATAAGAATATCACATCTAAAACTCACCAAAATGCAGGAAATTGCACAGAATTTTTAAAAATTCTCCTGGGGGAGAATTCCCCCAGACCCCCTGAATTACACCAAAACCATGTTATATTAAAAAAATTAAGATTCAGTTGACTTTGCTGGGACGCTAAATAACCCACTCATTTTGAGCACCTATAATAAAAGTAAAAAATAATATTAATAATCGCATACATATTTACATTTTTATTTGTCAGAGGGCTGGTCCATTAAAAATTTTCCCGGGCTGAAAATGAGTCCCACTCCGGCCCTGGTTGTGTGATTCAGTAAACGACAAAGGCGCTAGTAAAAGCCTAGATTTGTTTTTGCTTAATTCCTTGTACTATGAATGTGTCATTGAAAAGACTGGCAGCTACAGTAGGTCTTCACAGTGCCTTGGTACTATCTGCGGTTTAGTCAAAACAAATGGCTATTCATCTAAAGTAGTCTCTCTTTAATCTCATCCTGACAGTAGTCTAAACACAGCAGAAGTCGCAGTATATCTTTCAAATCTACACACATGGTCCTGTCAGAATATCAGAGAAGGCATTACGAGAAAGACAGCATGTTTTTGACTGACACACATGCAACAGCTCAACCTGCAGCGCTGAAAGGTGCTAGTTTCACAACCTGCTCTGACTTTCATTTTGATTGAGAGGTGTTTGTGATGATATTGATCTCTGAAGTGGATGTATCATTTGGTCATACAACAGCTATAATAAACAGCTATTAAAAAAACACATTAACATAAAAAAAAGATTCAATTCAACATTAATATTTTAGGCTAATTAATACACTAGTTCATGATTTTATTTCTACTTTGGCTGCTAAAGTACCAAATATAGCATGGCCTACTGAGTACAAGAATGTTCACACTGAGCTCATTTCCATAGACAGAGAGACCCTAGAACAGTCTGCAGTCTGTTTACAATTGGAAGTTGCCCATCAAGCAGAATTACACAGTCCAAACATTATAACAGAGAGAAATCTTGCAGAATCAGGTAACATACATCACTGAAATGAAAACACAGAGAAATGGAAAAAAGCCTTTTGATAAACAAGATGTCAGATATGCCAAAGGAGAGAGGAGCACTTCCTGTAAAAATTCCATCCTAATTGACCTTTCGCTGTTGTCGTGGCAACAGAACCATGACTGTGGAGTAATTACAGAAGACTAATCCTGTTACTGTTGCTGCCACAACATAGACCATGTATTATTTGTTATATTGGAATTATTAATAATGGTATTATATAGGGCTGTAATTTTTAGTCGTTAGCCGATTAACCATTCATTGGAGTTTTACTTGACAATTTTTAGAACTTTAGATTATACTGATGGGGACATCAGTATAATCAGTATAGCATTAATTTAATGAAGACTAATTAGCAGATTTTTGAAGACTTTTCTGCATATTGTTAGTTTGATCTAAAGAGCTTATTAGGCCAAATACGTTATCGGATCAAAAAGATATTTAACCAGTTTATTGACATGGCTTGAGTTAATTTTGACTACAGCCCTAGTACTTTCTTGTGTTTTGGTTTCCATTTCCAACGCAGTGCTCCCACTTTTGAGATGCTAATATAGTCATAAGCTGGGTCAAAGGGTACAGTTAGTTGACTCCAGGCTGTAGAGATGGTGCGTCATGAGGGCAGCAGTGAGTGGTGATGACAGCACCCCACGGCACGTATCCTCAACATGCCCCCACCAATAAATGACAGTGCATGGCTTACTGGCACACATTTAGCCCCAGACATGTAGACATGCCTGGCAGTGATTTTATACTAGACAGTCTGAGCAGTTTTAAGATTAGCATAGCACTGTCAGGAGCTGGGAGGAGATTTTGTCACAAATTAGGTGCAAATTGCAACAAAGGAAGGAAACACTTAGATTTGATTGCTCCATTGTGCAAGTCTGATTCTGCACAAATCTTTAGTCTTCTCTGATGACTAATTAAAGGAAACATGAAATATGCGCATGGGGCTATGATAACCACATTGGTTAGGAAAGTACCAAGCTATGTCATTGCACAGAATTAGAAAAAAAAAAAAAAACAGTTATGAAGAGAAATTTTGCATTTGCCTGGTATTTAGTTTAAACACATAGTTACACATAGTTGCAACAACTTCTAACATAAAAAAATATTGGCTTAAGAGGATGAATCTACACTCACAAGCTCTTTGTGAATTATATTAAGATAAAGGGCATATATTTGGTTTAAACTGATGTGCACTGTGTGGTTTCCATAATGTCAAGGGCTGCTGTGTCCCTTAGCTCAGCAGGGTGCCAAATAAGTAAATGCATTTGATTAGCATATTGATCATATTTCGGTTGACTTAACCAGGGTTGCAATCATTTTCACAAAGAGTGCATAATGAGATAGTACAATCACTTACTAAACAATATTTCTAAATATATTTATTTTATATGTTTAAAACTCAGAGGCTAAACATTTCCCTCAATCAATGTTGCGTTATGCTCAGTGTCCCACTGACACACTAACACAGTGGAGTGTAGAGAATCTGGCTGACCTTTCATTTGCCAACCGGTAATAGCCAACAACCTATGCAAACACCAAAGTAAGAGTAGAATGTGTCCATTGGCCAAATAATCTTAACATAAAACAAAGTAGATTATGTTTGGAGGTGAATGTTTTGTAGCCTACATAAATGATGATGCCACAGTAGAGCCTCTCTAAACTGCACCAGACATTCATTGAGGGGCACCCACGTTATAGTGAAATACAGTGTATTCTCTAGTGCTGCCTCCATTTTAACTGTGTTTTGATCATCATTGAACAGATGCGTAATGGCACATCACTATTTTCACTCCAATTTTCAGACAGCAACCCAGCCGGAAAATAGGATTTTCAGCATTTTCACCAGTAACTAATATTAGCTCGTCAATAGAGGAAACAGTACTAATCCCCACCCAGCACTGTCCATTTAAACATATCGAACAGTGGCCAGAGCAGAATCAATGGACAGAGGCACAGCGTCGCAGCAGCAGCAGCACCGTGTTCATCATCATTCACTGGTATGAAAGATGCAACATGAATGTCAATGTCAGCTCCGTTACTACAGCTGTCGTAGCTCACAACCAGACTCCAGACACCCACATCACGCTGGGGTTCCCTCTGAACCTTAGGGCCCACAGGTGTTTTCCTGTGCCACCATGTTTTACTCCAGAGCAGCTCTACTCACCGTCACTGCGGAGAGACGGACTGCGTTGCACGCTGTCTGCCGTATCTCCGCGGCGCTCCCGGGCTTCAGCAGGTTCTTGGTGAATCTCCGGGTGGATTCAGCTGCCATCTCGTCATCTGAGCGGTCACTGAGGATGATTCTGACAGGTAGTCACTGCAGCGGTCTGGGCTGGTCCTCTCCCCGAACATATGAGCCCACCTCAGTGTTTACACACACGTCCGCACGCACGCACACGCCTCTTTCACTCGCTCGCGCACACAGCAGAAGGTTGCAGAGGATGCCCCGGCGCTTTTGGGGCTCTACGGACAGCACCGCGTTGCTTCCGCATGTACCCCTCACAATAAAAGTGCAAATATGGAAATGTAGCGGAAAAATCCATTGACAAAAGTAATGCATTTATTTTGAAAGGTTACAATAAACCTCCACTTTGTGACTGACAGTGAATTGATAACCTTGCCGACGCTTGTCATATTGAGGATGGGTGGGTTAAGGTTGTTTTCCTTTTGCGATTATTAAATGAAGCATAAAAAGGCAACATTGGTACTGATTCTGTGACAATATTTCGATATAGCCTATTATATGAGATAAGGCGAGGAAAAGGAGCACTGATCTCTCCAGCCCATTGGCAGTCTTGTCACGAGCTCGGTGGAGTAGTATCTACAGTACTGCTCATAGCAATTCAATGTGAGGGTTAGCAGCGACACCTACTGGTAGACAGTAACATGCATCATTTCCCTGTTCCTCTCTATTTTTATTTAGCAATAAATTATAATCAAAAATGTATCTCAGTGTATAAGTTTGAACTGCAACAGTGCAAAACTTTGTATGCCTACTTTAGCAAAAAAAAAAAAAAAAAAAAAATGAATCAGTGAAATGAATAAATAATAATAATAATAATAATAATAATAATAATAATATAATAATAATAATAATAATAATAATAATAATAATAATAATAATCTAATCTGATTTAAATGCATTCATGTCTGCCATACAAATACATTAAGGTTCTGCTTAGTACATGATAAAAGTAATCTGGCGCCATCTGCTGCATATGCTGAGCGACACATCTTTGTGTTACTGAAGTTCACCTCGCGAACACGTGATGCACCGGCTACAACTAGCCGGTGCAGCACATATACATACATATATATATATATATATATATATATATATATATATATATATATATATATATATATATATATATATATATATATATATATATATATATATATATATATATATATATATATATATATATATATATATATATACACACACATACATACATACATACATACATACATACATGCATACATACATACTGTATAGTACAAGTACTGACCGGAGTTCAGTCACAAAAAGCCCAAAATAAAAAAATAAATGAATAAATAAAGAGGAGGAGAAGACTTGGACTCGTGGGGCCCAATTGACTTGGACTTGACTTGAAGGTCAGTGACATATGACCTGAATTGGACTTGAGGCCAAAGACTTGAGACTTGCAGAACAGTGCCTTGGTAGGTCTTTTTGCACTGTAGGAAGTTTTTGTTCAGTTTCTTGTTCTTTTTTTAGTTCCAGTTCCCATTTTAGACGTGTACACACAGGAACTATGGACTGGGGACACACTTTTGGAAATATTTTGCTCCTGTATTGGGGGAGGGACTTTCAGTCAAACCAGGAACCTTTTGGTGACACAAGCAAATTTACAATACTAATGTTGTTTGGAAACATGTTTTATGTTCTCACAAACTTTCTTTACCCTAATTAATAAAAAAATAATAAAAAAATAATAATAAAAAATATATGTAGAATAATAGCTCGCAAAATACATTTCAAAACGAGTAAATGGTTAATAGTAAATAACACATTATTATGAATAAGACACAATTTAACAAAAACGTTTTTTATTGTTAATTTCTGCTTTTGAACATTGTAGTTTTATGTTGAATAACATAATAATAATGGTTTTGTTTTCCTAACACCTACCTTATTACACATTTAAAGGTTGTTTCTTTACAATTGTAATACATTTACAGTAGTTTTTCTGTGAGACGTTACATATTTACTTTATCTCATTGCTTTTCACAATTAAAGTTCACTACAGCTAATTTCCATCTGTGGTCCTGGGGAGAACATGTTTTTAGTGGTAGGAGGAAATCTGGAGGAAACCTACGCAGACACGGGGAAAACATGCAAACTCCACATGGAAACCTCGAACCCAGGACCGATCAGGCCAGAGTGCTAACCATTTGACTTAGCTACATACATTTATGAATAAAACATAGACTATGTTTGAGGATGTCAACTTGTGTCTTTGTGATTTTTTTTTTTTTTTTGTGCTTTTGCATGTGAGAATTTTAATCTGAATTTGTGAATCAACTAAATGGTCATTTTTTAGACAAACTTTGCGCGTTTTATAAAAAATGCATGCATGCTTTTTTCTGCAAATTTTTTCAATGTTAAAGTTAAGTTAATCTTATTTGAAATATTTCACATATTACATTTAAATCAGTAGTTTTACATGTAAGTGTTTAACTGTACATTTATGAATCACTCTCCACTTCGGGACCAGCACACGCTCTGTAGTGACCGCTAGGGGAGGACATCTCAGGACATCCCGCGTTCTGTGTCAGAATCAGAATGCATAGGAGCTTCCGGTCCGCGAGACGGTAGAGCGTGCTCGAGTGTGCCCGGGGGTTTGCGGGATTTCTCAATATTCTCGGTTAATAAAGGGATAAAAAAGCTATCTTGCTCCTTTTGTCAAAGCTTACTCGAGGAAAGATTCATTTAAAATGTTTGTTCTACAGCTTTGAAGGTAAGTAGCTAAAGTAAGTGCTAGCTAGTGCTAACTAACGATAGAAGACTTTTCTTAACTTTTATTATAATGAAATCAATGCAGTGATGTTTTATCACGTGTTTGTTATTTTCAGTGTCAGGTAAAAACTGTCTGACAGACGAGGCGGTTAGAGCTCATTATTAGCACTCAGTGTTAGCTCTATGAGGAGGGAGGCTCCACACCAACTGATCAGCAGGATAAATCATGTTTATATTCCTGTTGGACTCATTTGTTAGTTTGTTAAGTTTGCGCAATGTGTTCAAAGTATCACCATGTTTCACTTTGTATTGTGTTTGTACTACTTCTTCGGAGCAGCAGTGTCATGCCAATGTATGCATAGTTATGACAGTGGGGCAAGCCTATCTGAAACAATAGTAACAGTGACATACACATTTTTAACAACATAGGGCTAGGTTATCTGGGAAAAAACATATTCGCATATACGCTTTTTTTTCTCATATTGATCGATCTCAGTTTTTGATTCAGTCTTGTTAAACTTTAACCTTTTCAAAACCAAATAAAAATGCCATTCATGAACATAAACAAAACAAAAACGTTTAATATTTCCCATTTATTAGATTACGTTGAAACTATATATCAGTTTTCTGCCTCAAAGTTTGACTTTTGCTCCAAACTACACATTTTTACTGACAAAGGATTTTTTGATTTTCGATTTAAAAGCCACCCCCAAATAACTGACACAAACGCAAATTCAACAACACAGACGCAAAAACACAAACGCAAAAGTGAAAACACAAACGCAAAAACACAAACGCAAAAGCAAAAACACAAACGCAAAAGTGAAAACACAAACGCAAAAGTGAAAACACAAACGCAAAAACACAAACGCAAAAGCAAAAACACAAACGCAAAAGTGAAAACACAAACGGTGTAAGCCTGGGGTGTCAAACTCAGGCCCGGAGGCCAAATTCGGCTCTCAAGAAGATATCATGTGGCTCCTGAGCATGATTTCAGATTATTACTGATAGTGGCTCCTTATATCGCTGAGATGTGACTATTATATGTAACATGCACTGGAATGATACAATCTGTCCAAAGTTTTCTTGCAATGAAATTATGTGCAATATAATGTAATGCAACATGTATAAGAGTATAAGAGTGTCTGCAGAGACAATTCACCAGAAGTACTGCCCCTATGACACATCAAACAGTTTGGGAAAAGGTTAGTGCTAGATAGTCAGGTCCGGAGGGACAACAATTTCATTTAGGAGAACGGGTAAGTTTAGGAAAAGGGTTAGGGTGATGGCTAAGGTTAGGAATAAGGTTTGGGTAAAGGTTAAGATAAAATATTTAACAGTTTAGGCCCGTTTAGCAACAGTAATAATCTCATTACCATGGCAACCAGCTCACTTTTGTCCCTTCGGACCTGACTATCTAGCACTAACCTCCAATGATAGTGAAATCAGGTGCTCATCAAGGATCCATGGAAAAATGCTGATAAGCAAAAGGAGGAAAACCGAGGCACTCTGATGTACAAAAGTATAAAAATCCTTTATTGAAACAGGGACATACCGACGCGTTTCGACCCCTTATGGTCTTTGTCAGGGCAAACAAGGCAACACAAAGAAGTCACACAGGTGTTTAAATAAGCACAGCGGTCATGTGCTGCAGTCACATGACACGCGAACTTCACCAATTATTTATCAATACAAACATTACAATTATGCATAGAAGATTAAAAGAATAATCTAGATTTTACCCATGCATAAAACATGGGTAAAAAATTTATTTTCAAAATAAGTTTTGGATTGTCTGGTCTTATCGATGAATTCAAACAACTTTTGCTGTTACAGTCTGTTGTTTTATACATGGGTAAAATCTAGATTACAACAACGGCAGAGACGCTTGTACCAGATTCTAGGTTCACAGCAAATTTCCATCTGCAGTCCTGGGGAGGGGGAGGGGAGAGGGGAAATCCTGAATGATAAAAAACAAATTAAATGTATTTCTTGTTTTGGTCAAAAGTTTCACCGTTAAGTCTGGTCTTATACATTGAGCACATTTGATCAAATATGTTGGACATGTATATATTCATGCTTAAAATTGTTGTGATTCTCTGACTAATAAAAGGTATTTCAATTATGTGTGTGGTATATGAAGCAATAAGCCTAATATAAAGGCATTAATTAGTTTAAATTTAACAGCGAAAAGATGTCGACAACGACCTGATTTGGACTAAAAATAGCCCTCGTCCAGAAGACGTCGAAAAAAAGACACCACAGGTGTCAAAATCAAATGGTGGTAAGGGCCAAATCGATCAGAGTCAGAGTTGGTCAAGGGCCACATTTTAAAATATAGGTCCCTCTGAGTTAAATTCAAATATGGCAATAGGGTTGTATAAAGCTAATTTAACACATTTACTGTATATCCAGAATTATATTGTGTCACATTACATTATGTTGCATTACATTATATTGCACATAATTTCATTGAAAGAAAACTTTGGACAGATTGTATCATTCCAGTGCATGTTACATATAATAGTCACATCTCAGCGATATAAGGAGCCACTATCAATAATAATCTGAAATCATGCTCAGGGGCCACATGATATCTTCTTGAGGGTCGAATTTGGCCCCGGGCCTGAGTTTGACACCCCAGGTCTACACCGTCAGCTGTCATATCTTAGACAGCCAAAATTCCGTTTGTGTTGTTGAATTTGCGTTTGTGTTGTTGAATTTGAGTTTGTGTTGTTGAATTTGCGCTTGTGTTGTTGAATTTGAGTTTGTGTTGTTGAATTTGCGCTTGTGTTGTTGAATTTGCGTTTGGGTTGTTGAATTTGCGTTTGCGTTGTTGAATTTGCGTTTGTGTTTTGCCCTGACCATTTAAATTCTCACATGCAAAAGCACAGATTCACAACCCCCAAACATACAGTATGTTTTAGTCAAGTCATTTTTTACTTGAAAAGGAGCACTTAGTTGAATTACTCTTTAAAATGTTCTGTAATATGCAAACATGTTTTGTTCATTTATCAGTGAGACAACATAAAAGTTTAGAATGAACTTTCTCTTTTTTGGAAATACTATCTCATCTCAGCTATGTCTTTTAAAACTAAAATAAGAAATCGTCCTCAGAAATCGACTTTTAAATCGGCCATTGATATCGGCATCGGCTGACAAGGTTTAATAAAAATAGGTATCGGCGAAATATCGGTCGACACCCCTATATGGGCTTTCATGTGGAAACAATACAATTGTCCAGTCTGCTCTTACAGAAGTTAATTTCATCCCTAGATAAGGGCTGTCATTTTTCTACAGATTTTATGGCAGATCCTTTTTATTCTAAAACAAAATAAGATATCCAAAATCCTCTCTGCGAAAAACGCTGGATCTAAGTTGTGAACAAAATTAATCAAGAAGTTCAGACATGGCTTTGTCGATTTTTGCGATTTAGCTAACCCCAATATTTTTTCTCATAAAAGGCCTTATTTCTGTATAAAAACATGACGCAATGAAAAACTTGGAATACATTTTTTTCGTACATTTATATGAGTAATTTACAGCAGAAGTTTCACATTGGTAGCTATTCTGTAAAGGAGACAAAGGAAACTCTGGTTAAAAGATTTAAGAATGTTATGTGTTTTCAACAATGAATTAAAGCAAAGCTAAACTCTACCTTTTTGGCTGCTAAATTGTGCATTTGGTGTGTAAAGGCCTTGTCTACTTTTCCTATTTATTTTTGTCCACTCAAAGCTGAGTATTGAAAATGAACTGCTTTTTCAAGTCGCTAAAATTGCTTCTGGTGTGAGTTTGCTGTTACTGCGGACTCACACCAGAAGTGACTCGAGCAGGTATACAGCTACACTGTAGAAAATAGGGATGTCAAAAAATCTGTACCCTGCTGATACAAATCGATGCTAAAACTGGTATCAAAACTCAATACTCGTTTGAACAAGTATCGATGCTACTTGAGCAGCACAGCTCTGTCACAGAAAACATCTCCTTTCAGACAGTGCAGCAGAAAAAGGATTTGCCCTAGAGACCTGCTCTTTTACAGACTTACACAGCAAAGTGTGGGCTCTCAGTCTTTGAGTTATGTTTCTAGTTTTTATGATTGCGAAGAAACGTCAGGTTAAGTTCTTAAAATTATATCAGTGTTCACTTTTAAGTCATTCGCAACCGCACACCCGCGGTAAATATTCTGACAACAAACATCATGTCTTTACCTCCAAACTGTCACTAACTGTACTAAGCTCCACCTCCTTCTTTCAGACTACAGCCCCGCTCCTTCTGCTGCACTGAACCATGGGCCCCTCCTTTTAAAAGCCTGTGCACACCTGGAGCTGAAGGCTCAATCAGATCCTCCGATTTAAAATGACAACTACAAACCCAAGCATCAGCGATCCAAAAATGATCACATCTTATATTTGCGACCCACTTCTGATGCCATAGTGACAAATACTTCCTCAACTACACACACGTCCACACAACAACAAATTACACTCCAACCAACAATACCACAATACTAAACACAAAACTCAATTATGTTTGCTCTCGAATGCAGACAGGATGCTACCGTAAACTGTAACCGGAAATGAGTTGGCATCCTGAAATGATCAAATACTGCATACTGTATAAACCTCAAATGTGCCTGATAATGGAACATGGCCCAGTATGTATGTAAAGGTTCATCAATCAAGTTATTCATAAACTAATACTCAAACAAAACATCAAACATAATTAAAAGAAATGAAATATTCTACCATATATACGTATATTTTTTTAAATTGAAATTGAATAGAAATAGCATGTAAGTATTGAATCAAGTTTGAAATTTCAGTATTGTTACAGCACACTAGTGTAAAATAATTTATTGTAACATAGTTTAGAGTTAAGGTTCACTTTAGTTTCATTCCCAAAAACAAGTAAAAGAATGATCATAGGTCTTTGCATTTCAGAACATGATCTCATTCTCTTCTTATGTCCAAATAGATTCATAACAGGGGGATATTTGCACTGAGAAACACATGATCTTGTGTCTAATTCTCATTTCCTCTTTCACAGTCCATCTCAAAAGAAGTGAGGGCACATCTGCACAGTCCCACGGTGACTGTTACACCACACGAAATGTACTGCACCTCAGAGGTATGCGTTTGCCTGAAAGATTGCAGGGCTGTGCGAGATTTTTCCAGTGTGCTGATAGCAGATATATGACCACAGAGAGGTTTAAGTGCAAGGAAGGAAGCAGTGATATTAAAAATTAGGTGGAGAACAAAAAGTGAATGAAATTTTGATACATTTCTTGTCAGTGGCGGATATGAGCCCAAGTGTCTCCAGTGGTGGAAAACAAATTGATGTCTAGAGTGCATCTGCATATGTTTTTCAACAATCACGAAGCTTCTGCGGTCAACTTTTTTATTCTTTTTTTCCCCTTTTTTACTCTTCTGTTGTTGCTTATTGTTGTCATGCACAATATAGTTTTACAGGTTAAAGGTAGTTCCAGAATTAATTGACCTTTATTTAACCAGGGAAGTCCCACTGAGATTCAGAATCTCTTTTGCAGGGGAGCCCTGGGGGAAGGGTCAGGGGAGGCATTAATGGACATGTTTTTAGTTGTAGGAGGAAACCGGAGTACCTGGAGGAAACCTACGCAGACACGGGGAGAACATGCAAACTCAACATAGAAAGGCCCCGGGCGGCCCGGCAGTCAAACCCAGGACCTTCTTGCTATGAGGCCAGAGCGCTAACCGCTGCGCCACCGTGTCGCCAGAAAATTTGTAAAAAGAAAAGAAACAGAGAATATAATGGATGCGCTGAATCATACCAGTGTAGGGACTGAAAAGTGCAGAATTGATCAATTCTGCACTTTTCAGCTAATGTGATGTAGCTGTTATTTATCCTGCAAGTAACGTCTGAAAAAGAAAGAAAAATAAATTCAAACGTCTGCCACGTCAGTCAGTAAACATTCTTATTGCCTTCAATTAAAACCTCAACCAGGTTGAAGTGATGACATGAGACTGATACTGTACTTGATTCCTGATCCAGATAAAACTCTCATCCAGCAACATGCAGCAGTATTATATTATTAAGATGAGTTTTACTTTAACTTTAATGGTTGGGGCAGCTACCTGCTAATTTTTATGAAGATACCATGTTATGGCAAGGAAATTATCTTTTTTTCATTTATTACAAAGTGTTTTTCTTATATACAAAAAAAGACAATAAAACAAAGCAAAAAAAAAAAAAACATCTGTACAGTGACTAGGGTAGCTTCAGCACAGGTCTGACCTGTAAATTGACCTTACAGTGTCACTTGAGTGCACTTTTAGAGGTAGGCTGGGCAATTAATTGAAAGATGGAAAGGTCCAAATTGAGTCTTCACAAATTTGGTTGTGTTTTTTAAATCGAGTGATAAGTGATCCAAAACATGTGGTTTGGAGCAAAAGACAGACACTTTATATTCTGTATCGTTTATGTTCATAGATCACAAATCACAGTTCAATGAATACAATTAAGATGTGATTATTTTATCCCCAACTCCTAGTGAACTAATATCAATTGTATGAAAACAAGCAGATGATGAACCCTCCAAAAATGTGACCCTGTAAGAGAAAAATTCTCACTTTTACACACAAGTATATAAGTTTAATGTAACTTTTTTATATGTCTTATTTAATAATCCAAATTTACAACAAGTCAACTCAAGGTCGGAGGTTTTAATCAAATAATTAGTTATTAGTTATATTGTAAGCATCATATTTTTTACTCTTATTTCCATTTGTCCTAACTCCTCCCTTATAAGACACTCTTTGTGTCGTATGTGACTGTGTGTCTGCCTGTGTATGTTTTAGAGAACATTGTGTAGGACCTGAGGTGAAATGAGGCATAAAAGGCGATGATGAGGTCCAGATCTTCAGCATCCTGACAGCTGTAGATTAAATTAAAGAACTTCAGACAAATCAGACACATCTTTCTCTTTCTCCTTCTCTCCATATTTTCACCCACAGCCCTCGGCAGGCTAAAAGGGCACGGAACTTGAAACAAAATAGACTTCATCTGTCATGGCATGGCCAAGCTTTAAAACTGCACCAGCTGCTTTGAGTTTTTGTTTGCTTGTTTAATACCTTGAAAAACATTATGCATATTTTGAAGATGGAACATCAGCACTTCAAACTGATTGAAGATGAAACAGATTTGAGACCAACAAGCGTCGCATCTAAAATACATAGACCTCTGCATAGAGCTGAGAGAGATATCGAATGGTTATGAAGATTTGAAAAAGTTTAATATCGAGCATATCATTTATAGTAAAAAAAAAAAAAAAAGCTTCAAAAAGAGCTGCTTAAAAATGCAAATTAAAAGATCCATTGTAAACTTTTAAATAACCATAGAAAGCCAATATTGTCATTCATTGTTACATACAAAATTTGTCTTAAGTCATTTAGTGTGTAACTCTGTGGTGACCAAAATATGTATATGTTTTGGTCATATTTTTTTTCTGTAGGATAAGAAGGATTTTAAAGCACGTTTCAAATTTATCACATCTTTTTTAACATTTGAAAATCTTCTTTAAATTGAGTTGCATTTTTTTCTGCTTATATAGTTTCTTAACATGAGTTTTTGGGCAAAACATTAAGGTATTACCCGCTTTAAAAAGGGGGCATGTCCTTTTTTAAACAAGGTCAAATACAGTTATATTTGATAATTACATTTTAATATAATTAAAGACATGTTTGAACATTTTCCTGTTGGATCGACAGAATATTGTCTGGATATTGTAACCGAGAAATGCCAAAAAATTATCGAGATAACCGTTTCCAATATCGTCCAGCCTACCTCTGCATTACTCCATTGGATGTAAATGCAACTGTAGTAATGACTATACTACACCTTATAAGAAATCAAACTTTGTCTGAAGTGAAAATCTGTTCACATGATCTGAAATCTCTACTCACACATATTTCGTTGACGACAGTAACATCCTTCTCCTGAGAATTATTGTTTTATGTGACACAAAGCACTTTTAGTTGTTAATAAACATGTTATAGAACTCTAATAATGACAAAATGATTTATAGAAGCAACTGACACAATCCATCACTTCATTTAAGTTCTTACATCTAGTTTTTTCCTCCCAACCAGAAGGAATGGAGTGGAATGCAAGTCAATTAGATACTCCTAAATAGAGACCGGCCAATATATCAGCCAGCCGATATTTTGGGGGCAATATTCAGATTTTTTTGTATATTGGCCAAAGTCAACCTCAGTTTTGGCCGATATCTGATCAGGCAGTTGTTTGGGCTTTTCCTCTGTGGGAAAGCCGCACTCACAGTGATCAGCTCTGAGTTGGTTTGGAGAGAAATAACACTTCTTTTATCTGTCTTCATTCCTAAGTCTGCAGTCTTGATTTAATCATTAACATGTCTTTAAGCTTTATTCTTGTTCTCTGACTTTGGCTGCAGCACAAGCTTTAATAAGAGCTTGTCTCTTTGTCTTAATGAACAATATGAGTGTCTTTCATGAAATGATTGTTTCTTGAGCCAAAATACAATCGAGCATCATTACAGTGTGACAAAGACACACACATGTACCATGGTCAGCAATAGTTTAGGTTTTACTATCTCACCTCAGCAATGCTTTTAAATCTAAAATGAGAAAATCTGCTTTGGTATCAGCATCGACTGACAAAATTTTGAAATATTGGTAATCGGCATTGGCCAAAGAAAAACCCAAATCAACTTTTACTCTAAACTAAAAACCACAGAAGCCACTTTAGTGTGGGTGTACGACTGTGCGTGCAGATGTGGGACATACAGTTGAGAATAATTAAACCCCGCTTTTTAATTTTCATTGTTTAGTGATGCATTCTCCTTTTTTGTTGTAGACTAATCTCAATAACTTTGTAGATTCCTTCTTTTTTTGACACACACAAAAAATACAGATACGGGCCCAGAGGATCTTTTAAAATGTATTTTAAATTCAAGCAACAAGAGAGCTAAAAATATATAATGCAATAAGTGGTTGTAGGCATTTTAAGTACATTTTATTGGCGTCCAAGCTTAACCTGTCCTCAGTGGAAAAAAAGTTGTTACTACCAGTTCCTAAAAGAGAAAAAAAGGGGCCACTGCTATAATTTAAACCAGAATATGCTATTAGGTGAGTTTGTGTTTTTTCTGTATTATTGTAAGTTCAGTTACAGTGTTCTTAGATTGCACTTGGTTGGATCAAAAATTGTGCATGGAATGTTAGTGTTTCCTGAGGCAGTAGAGGGCAGCATTGGACAGCCTCTGTGTAGTGTTTCAACAGCTGGCCAAACAGACTGAGCTGGGGTTTGTTGAGCTTAAGCGTGCGCGAGAATAAAAAAGATAGTTTGTGCACACGGTCTTTTTTGTCTGACTCTTCGGTCCTGCTGCTCAAACCAGCAGAATTAATAGGCTGCCTTGCCAAGAAAAACACTCTAATCAGTGGGTTTCCTCTCATTAAAAGTTAATTAGTTTGACACGAGTTTCCTGCACAAGAAAGTATTGGCCACTTAGAAGTCATTAGAAGCAAAGGAAAACATTTCACTGAGGAAGGCTGGAGGAGAAGAGAGAAGAATGGACCATGCACACAGACACATTTAAAATCATACAGATCATGGTTACTTGTAGCTCGCTCGCTCATGTCAGCGCTACTTTACGAAATGATAGTGATGTGCGTAGTGTAAAGTGACATGCTCTTTAATATGGTAGGGAAAAAAAAACATCTGCCAAATTTGACTCAAGCTTACATTGTTATGAGCTGAACTAAAGTAACTAGTGTAATTTTCATTAATCATCAGTAATGAGCTCTTTTGCTTTCGCTACAATGACATAGACAAATATTTGGTTTGAAATTCTTGCCTTATGAATGTCTACAACAGTGTTTCTCAAATACATGCCACTGCTGGTATGGTATTCTTCAGTAGAGATAGGCCTTTTTAGTGTATTGGCCTTTATTCTCTAAGCAAGGCTGATATGTTTTGGCCCAGCTGCTGTCTAAAAATGCATGAATGTCAATGTGAAGTGGATACTGCCCAAAACAAAAGTTGAAAGTCGGTTTTCCATGTTTCTATCAAAACAAGGGCATTTTAAATATTCTTTTGAGAAGCACATGCTTAGGATCCTGTCAACAAAATTAGTTTTATGATGTGTTAAAAACCTGTTAGATTAAAGGAGGTATTGACACAATTTGTGGTTAAGCAATTCCTTGTGTAATGTCATCATTTATTATTTTATTCCTAAAAATGTCTAAACTGACATGAATTTTGTAATTTGTTTAGTAAAATCTTAAATGTAGAGAGCTTTACTTCATTTTAGTTTAAGTAGTGCGTAGTGTGAAAACATTGGGAAAAAAGCTGCACTGTGCATGATTTTTGGTTGCTTTGATTGCTTTTCTTTTGGAGATGATACAGCTTTCCCAATAGATATTACAACTTGGATATCTTCATGGAGACAAAGATATGGAGCTGTTAGGCCAAGATTAAAATCAGAATCAGGTTTTAAAACTTTTTTTTTGAGAAACAAAAACAACTAGAGTAAAATAAACTGAAGATATATTTCTAATGCCATACTAGGGAACATTCTAGGCAAAGTAATAGCGTCACAGTGCAGTCAGGCAAGTTTTGGACTCCTCATGGTGCATCTTTTAAACAAACAACCCATTGTGTTAAGTTTGACCTTCAGCACAAAACACACACTGGTTTATACAGCATCTATTCTAGACTATATTAGTCAGTGTATGTTTTGTGGTCTCCCCAATGACGATGTTGGACATTTGGTCTATTTTCTTGTACAAATGTCTATATATATATATATACACCAATTTTTGCTTTCTAGGAGGATATCAACGATGGCTCAAGACTTGATGAACATTGGTGATTTCGATTTAAGGTAAAGAGCATCTACTTTTCTTAACTGTAATGTAGGTGTATGCAAAGCCAGCTGAATACTTTCCTCCTTTACTTCTCTCTCGACTGCTCTCCAGCCACACTCATCTGTCCAGTCCAGTCACACTTCCTCTTCTTAATGAATCATGAAGTTTGACTTTTACTCCTTAATAAGCAGTGTTTTGCAGCGAGCGCCTGGAAAGCACAGAGTTTGTTTTCCTTTAATTAGTCGGGCAGGTCCCCCTCTGAACACGCCAAGGAGAGAGAAAGATTGAGAGTGTAGTCCCAGGCATCTGACGAGGAAACGCTGAGAGGCAAAGCGGGCGCTGCCAGGTGGCCACAAGACGAATGGGTGCGGGCACAAACTGAGACGGAGGAGGAAGCACACAGGCACGGTGCTGTGGACTGAGACACAATCATAGGAAATGTCCTGGATGAAAACACAGCAGCAGCCACTGGTGAGAGATGTCTGGGAAGGAGGCAAAGACAGACACGCAGAGAGCCAAAATGGACCAGTGAAAGAAAAGAGTGGCTCAATAGGTACAGGGTAGGAGTTGGACAGGGACAGTTTAGTGGTGATTTTAGAAGCTGCAAGGCTATAAGTTCATTGATAAAAGTAAGAAATAAACAAGAAATTGCAACACACCAATTGTAAAGTGCTTTTATGTCAAGATTCCAGACAGTAGACTTTTTCTTTATTAAACCTTCTGGTGTCCTGTTATTGCTAATAGTTTTGATAATAGCAGGATAATGTGCAGACTACCCACGTGGAGTTGGTTTTTGACTTCTGGGCAGACACATTCACATTATTGACCAGCTGAAGATTATTCTGTGCACAAAGAAGCAGACAACAGTCCTGCTGCTGGCTTGTTGCCTTTTTCAGCCTGCTCCTGGTCTGCTAGTATCTCATCCATGTTCTCGCACTGTGCTGGAGAAACATCAAACCTTCTTGCTCCTGAATGAATTGTACCTGAGTAGCATGTGTGGGCTGTAGAACCTGCCTCTTAATGTTACCGTTAATGATCAGAGCACTGGAAAAATGCTAAAGTGCCAAAAACGGAGGAGAACAAGGAAATGATCTGTGGTCAGATTCCGAAAAACCTGTCCAATAAGTGTTTAGTTTCTTGTTTTCACCTGTTGCTTTGTAGATTTGCACATGATCAGGTCAAATTGATTCACAATGAGTGTGGCTTCCAGATGGGACAGGCTGATATCTCACGAGTGTGAATGACTTGGAGTTACATTGGGTTGTTTAACTGTTCCCTTTTATGTGAAAATTCTCACTAAGGGAGCATCTTTTTTGTAAACATGTAAAACATGACCTCCAGACAAAATGTTGGACACATAGGAAAGACACATAGGTTTTATTAGTTATTTAGTGCAACACAGACATTTAAATTATAAAAATGTATATACATGTTTTTTTAACTTACATGCTTGTCTTAAAGGCCTAGCCAATGAAGCCAGGGCCTATTAAGCCTTTAAGTCCTGGCTTAATTGGCTTAAATCCAAAATGTGTCCCAGTTTTGTCCCAGTATTAACCTGGTTTGCTTCATTTCATGTGTCTCAAATTGGCCTTGATAGTTTTTTGTCATCTTAGCAGGTTCATCTGTTTACTCAGTGTTTCCACATAAAAGTTTTTTTCAGTTTGCTGATAGTATTTGTGCACACTACATTAGATAGTGGCATTCAGTGGTCTTTTTGTCTGTGCCATGCTGTGAGATCTCAGATATTAGAGCCTCATCGGAGTGAACCTTTGCAGAGTCAATATCACTGTCTTCACCTCAGAGTCTGACCTTTCCAGGCTGTCCCTTCTTTAAAAGACCCCTTAACACTCATACCTTCCTCCCTGTGATCAATCTTCTCCGCCATCGCCACGACAGCAAAGTACAAAGCCAATCACACGGATGGGGAACAGGGAGGGACGCCACACTCCACCTCTGATGAAATGTCACTGAGAAAGGCTATGTCAAGAGACCTTGGGCCTGTCAGGAGCCTGCTACCTGTGTGCGTCTGTGTACAGCAAAGGGGGGCTTCAAAACACTAGGGAGTAGGGTCACACTGTTGTTACTTATTGACTTTTTTGTTTTATTTTTGGTCTATTTTCCAAAAAAGACCAGGGATCTGGAGAAATTTAGTTATTGTAACTTGTGCGCCAGCTTGGTAATGCAATGAAAATATCTGGCCAAGGGCCAGGAGATGAGTTTTCCCAATTTCATGATTCATTGCCCTATTTCACTTTTATTTCATTCATTATTTTTTGTTTGTGTCATTTAAAACATACACTGTGCTTTCTTTTTCTTTCATAACGTTATGGTCATAGCTGAAAAGCTGGCATATAAGAAAGAGATAAGAGATGAATACTTTATTTATAGAGGGATTATTTGTTTATCAACAAAGGATGCGCATGCAAGTTGTGAGCAGAAAGAGTTGCAGCGACCTATTACAAGCTGTAGGAGTAGCACTAGCCAGCACTATTACAGCTATTTACAAGAGTTTATCACTGCACGAAAACAAGTTATACTGCTAAATCAACATCTGTTAAGGAAGTTCATCTTTGCCACTTGTACATGTTACATTCAGGTGAGTGAAAAACACAAAGCTCAAGCCTCAGTAGCCAGACGTCCTTCGTACGGTTTATACCTGATCAAAACTGCTTGTTTTGTTTTTATCAAAGAAGTTTCCCTATCCAACTAGACGAACAGTACCTGATATATTTTTCTGCTTGCGACCTGCGCAGTAGAATGGAGTGTGACCTTGACCGAAAATCCCTCTATAGAGCGGTGATTGCTGTTTTAACAGTTTTGCAAAAAATACAAAATGATACATTTGTATTTTTATGTATCCTTTATTTATAAACTATTATGTTCTAATTTATTACTATATAATACATGCAAACTCAAGATATCTCCTTTAAAAATTTTCAATACAACAGATGGAATACTTACCCACAGTTTTGAGCAAGAGGGTTAGGTCTTGCAGTATTTCTAAACACAGATACATGGAAGTTACCAAATGATATGTTGGAATATTTCCTGTCTTTCTCATACGTTTCTGCCTTTTTCATTATGTTTTTTGTGTTTCTTTGCCAAAACAGGGAGATGCCCGAGCCTCACATGGTACGTTTGCCTGCGTTCTCCTGCCAAGCCTCACCTGGATGGCTTCACCTGCGCTTCTGCCTGAATGTAGAGCTGCTGTCTGAATCAAAGACAAGTGCTGTGGAAAACACTGATGCAAGAAGGAGGTTAGTGAGGAAGTGCAGGGCATTCAGTCACAGCCAACAGTTAATGTGGGGAGTGACAAAGAGAGAGACCTAAAAATGTCTTATGGTTGTACGAATATGGACGTGTAGATAATCAACTTATTTGAGAGAAGTGATCTGTTAGATACATGTAATGATAAATAATTAGGATAAGTCACTTTCACTGTGAGGACATGCCATAACAATAACTACTACAACAATTCCTTTTATGAGTAAGAAAGTAAAGTTGTATTTATTTGCCATGTTTCATAAATTTAATAAAATCCAAGGCATTAGGCCACAACACACAAGAGAATTTTAGTTTGGAACTTGTATTGTCTGCATTATTACTACTACTATTACTTTCCTGTTTTTAAGTTGAGAATTTTCATTGTGTATTTTAACTTGAAATGGGTCTTTGTGGCTTTATTTAATAGTTAGTTAAAGACAAATTTTGATCCTCAAACCAATGTTCAGTGTGTTCTTCATAATAGCAATAATTACCATACTTTAATGTAGAATTACTTATAATTGAATAATAACACATCCTTGACACTTGTAATGTTTGAGGTTAAAAACATTATGCCTGTTTATTTCCACAAAGCTGTGCTAGATGAGATACATATGAAGACAGACAAATGTGGTACTTGAATAATCCAGTGCTACTTTCAGTAGCTATTAAAAGTGCCAAAACACAATCCCACACAGGTCACTTCATAGGCCTCCTCCTTCACTCGCTTCTCCATAAAAAATGCAGAAATAATTAAACTTATGTACGTTACTGTGTTATCTACTATTATGCAGCTAATGAGAAGACAAACATGGAGAGAGTAAAAGGTTATGTTTTGATTTATTTAAATTCATTATTTGCAATAAAGGGTTATTATAGAGCCAAGATTATAAATGAGCCTGCAATGTGAAACAATGGAATATATATATTATACATAGGAATATACAGCATCAATTACTCGATAACCTATATGAACATCAGCATATGATAACAACTGAACTCGCAAATGGATTAAAATAGTGCAGAGGACTTTGAATCAATATGTGCTTAGAGCTACATTTGGAACATCAGGCATTTGCATTGTTTGATTTTGGGTTAGACACAAAAGCCGCTGCCTTAAGCATGTGCTGTTTAAATATATATTTATTTGTTTGGGGCATAGTGGGGTTGTAGTTGTACACGCTGATATTCCACATTTGGGGAATGGATTGTATTAACTACAAAAGAGGTTACTGTCTGTGGCTAGCATGTTCGGGCTAAAGGCGCGTCTGCAGTTGAACAATATCAGTGGCATAACCCTGGTTTTAACCTCACATATGAGCACTATTGATTCATTCACTTTGAAGAGGTCCTTGAAATTGTTTCGATGAGGAACTATTGTGGCAGCCTTATGGGGCATCCGAGGCACCGGTCCAAATGAGAATGTCTTGGAGCTGGAGAGAGATAGACTGACAAAATCACAAAGGCTGTAGAAAAAAGGCAGACGGAGACAAAGATGAAAAAGGGAGAAGAAGAGTAAAGGAGCTATAAAAAACAGAGAAGTCCTTGTTTCAGAAACAATGACTTTATGCCGGTAGAAAGAGCAGCCAGAGCTGTTGCAATCTCCATGTCTCTGACAGAACTCAAGGCATATCAGGCTTATTGCATTACCTGAAAAAGGGATAGGCTAGAAATAATCAAAAATGCATCAGAAATAATGCACTTTTCAGACTCTATCCATCATTGTTTCGGCACCCTCGATCCTTTACGAGAAGTGAGTGAGCTCAGGGAGGGGAGCGAGGGCCCACTGCCGCTCCAACAGCCAAAGAGGAGGATGGGTAATTAAATTGTGTGTCGGCCTCTAAGAACTTAAATGAATGAAATAGATGAATGCTATTGCATTATGCCACAATCGTGACCCGCAGAAAACTAATGTCGGAATAATAGTTTGCGGTAGTGGGTCTGTTCTCTGATGCAGACAGCCACTTGAGTGAATATGCAGTGTCCTCCACCTTGACTGTATAATGCAGCGCCTGTCTCTGAGTGTTTCAACATTCCTTTACAGTGCTGTCTTTTTCTTGCTGTCACGCCTCCATCACCCACTGGACAGACATACTAACCAACTTTTTTTGTGTTCCTGAAGCAGGGGGTCAAAGCAGAAGTTTCTTTCTCTTTGCAGCATGCCTGAGACGGGCCTTTGCTTTGTAGTTTGTTGGCTTTAAAAAATGGGAAAATTGTCCTAAAATTCTGAGCAAAAAGCCTTGTAAATAAAAGATCAAACCAGGTTGGTGAGCAGAACAAGCGATCTGCTCCTCAGTACAATAACTCCCTGAGTGTCACTGCGTATTAACTTGACATGTTCAGCAGAGAGAAGTGTTTTACTGCAGCCTTGACTACTGTACAGAGTACTACCACCCCAGGATATACAGACCTTACTCTACTCAAAGAACTATGCCTTTTGTAGCTTTGAAGGTCGTACCACGTGTCGTTTTAAGATGACAACAGGCCTCACAACTTTTTCTTCTTTCTTCTTTTTGAAAACTTCCTCAGAACTTACTATGGATTTTAACCTTTCAACCTTTTCATGGAGGTCATCAGATTTCTACAAATATCTTACTAATGAGTTTTAGGTAGAACAGAATTTAAGGGTCTTCCCATGCTCCTCTCGTGTGGTTTCTTGCCAGAAGATGGCAGCACCCAGCTACAGTTTGGCCTCCTCTCAGTGCCCTCTCCTCTATCTTCTTCTGGATGTGTTGTGTCCAATGATGGATAGAGATGTTTGGCTAGTGCAGTGCTCTCTCTTACATTGTGTAGGTCACTGAACTGATTGGGAAGCTAGTCCTTGCTGTTTGCTCTTTACAATAGCACACGCTAAACCAGTTAAACTTTGCCTCATGCCCACTCAAGTCTGGAAACATCAACTGATCACCAGAATCACTTTCGACACATCCTGGCAGTGGATACTTTAAATATGTTGCAAATAGCTGTCTGGGGAAATTAACGAGAATATGCACAATCCTGTAAATGATGGCACCAACTTCACCATGGCCTTGAAGTAAAAGTTGTCATATTGTTAGCTATAGACAAGCGTGGGTTTATTTTTGTTTGTATATGCTTGAGGGGCGTGTAGTGCTGCTCCTGTTGGCCCTGTTATTTGATTTCCTCTTTTACAAAGGCCACAGTCAGAGCCCATGCCAAAAGAATGCATGCGATATCAAAACAAACTTGACTGATGAAAACTGTATATGCGCCTGTTTAAATATGTGTATGTCTTTAGGGCTGCGCTGTTAGTGATCTTCCTCGAATGCGTCTGAGTTGCACCAAAAAAAGCACAACGCATCTTGAAACTCCTCCAAGCTTCTAATGATGTTTAATGATACCTCTCCAGTGATGGAGCGCGCACACACACACCCCTCCAGGAGTCACAGCACCTTGCCGACTGTGGAATTACAGGCAGGCGATAATCAGGTCAGCCTGCAGGTCCTCGGGGATCGGAGGTGTTCATAAACATTCCTACTGTTCTTTTGTGTTACTTCCTGCGGTGAAACTGGGAGTGAGCTAGTGCGCCAGCTCGCCCTTGGGTGCTCCAGCCCCGTCTCGACGTGAAGAAACACACCATCTCTATGAAATGAAAAGACGCGCAAGATTCATGTAGACATATCAGAATATTAACTGTCTGATTTGCATAAAGAACCCTCCTAGATATCTACATGTGATTTGACATTTGGCATTGAAATCAGTAACTTGAGATATCTAACAGCATTAAACATTTTGTTTAAAAGCTGAACAAAATTCTCTACGTGTGTGTGTTACATTACTTGAGGTTGATACTCAAAGCCAACTGCCTCCCCCTCCATTTAGAAAACCTTCTACAAACAAAGACCAAAAGAATACAAAAGCGTGGGTTCATTGCGTGTTTTATTTTTTCTTCTAAAGATGTCAGCCTCAGCTTTTCAAAGATTTGACTCTTGCTCTGCAGTCAAACAAAAACCTTTTGGTAAATTGATTAGGCACTCCAACTTTTGGGCTTTTTGATGTAACTCAATGTGAAAAGTTCAATATTTCTACACACTCGCACTGGAACGATCACTTTTTATCTGTCTGTTTTCCCATTGGTGACCTGAGGCCTTGTGCTAGAGCAGGTGCAGAAGGGGCTTTTGACTTTTTTTGGTTACTTTTTTCCAACCTGGTCTTTTGCTGTTGTGGGAAGCTGTAACCATGATGCATTTGGCAACATTTGAGAAACCCCCCAAAAATTCAATACTTTTCCTTTTTCATTGTCACTTGCTTTAATAGAAAACCTTCTACAATCTCCAGAGGCAGATATGTGTGATAAGTGTCCATTTATAAGTTATTTATTGACTGCACTTGCTGTAAAGAATCCCATGTCACAGTCAGTTTGCTGATGGCTACTTTACCCGACACCACTCTTATGTAATGTTGATGTTATGGCAATATGAAACTGTAATCCTAGTATTGGCAGGAGTAACAATAAAACTGAATGTGCCAAGCAATCTAAAGCAATCACTGGCGCGACCAAATCAAAATGTTCAAATTACTTTGGCTTTGATCTGGCTTGTCTCATTCTTTCCATTTTTGAAGCTGGATGTTGCCCCATGCTTTGCCCCGGTGAATATTGTTTCTGCCAATTGTTTGGATCTAGAGTATTGTAGACTTTGAGAGCAGATGTCTCGTGTGTCCAGGCCACCTTTATTGTCAACATGCCTCCATCATAACTCTGCTGAACGTAAACAGCATGGCCGCAGCACAAAGAACACTGTCAGAGAGGGATCAGCCGGAATCAAATGGAAATGTGAAATAAATCAAAAGTGACATGCTTAAAAGTTTTGACACTGGTTTACCATTGTGGTCATTTGTCAAGTTTAGGGTTTAGCCCTTCGAATTTAAAATGCCTTTGTTTAGTGTGGGCAGTAGATGAGACAAAACTTTTCTTTTTGCTCCCATTTTCAGCAGCAGAAAATAATTTACTTTTTAAGTATTAGACAAAGCAAATGAATGAAGCAAGCAGTCATCTTCAGTTATTGTTTATACTGTATGTAGGTTTGCCGTATTAAATTTGACACACATTTTACATTATCTGTAGTGGAGTTTGAGCCATTAAAAAGTTAAACTTAGCAGCTGAGTTATTTACTGTAGCTCTTTGATGATCTGACTTTGAGAAAATGATCAAATACTTTAATGTGCATATTTATAAAACTTTTTTTCCCTATAACACATTTAAGGTACTTTCAAGGAGAAAGTAAAACCTGTTTAATCTTCCTGCAACCGATATTTGGTTCTACGTCTACTATTTGGAAAGCACAGGCTTATTGCCAAAGCAGCTGGGGGAAGCTGTACTGTTCTTATGTGATCTCTGTAGTATAACTAAAAGAAGAGTACATTGTATTGTTAATGTTAAATCCTGGCATAGCTGTGGTTTAATTGATTCTAGAATGAAAAACATGGGAAAAAAATCCAGCGGAGTGGGATTTAGAAGTAATCTGAGCGTTTGTACTGTCTGTGAAGGACTGATGCCGTGGTTGTGGTGTTAACATGATGCTGTAAGTGTGATAGCTCTGTAATAGCATGTCATTATACTGTTATGGTTACACAGCTCGGTGGAACAGCACTGTGGCTGTGTAACATTGAGCACGGCAAAACTCTCGGCTTCATCTCAGGAAGCCTCTCTAGCAGTTCTTCGCTGATTTGTGTATTCAACATTACAGTTTAAATAAGCATCTAGACCTTGTGCCACTTTTTGGAGCATTTGATCAAAATCCAATATATTTAAGGTAAGTAGAATTATGGCCGGTTACCCAAAGAAAATACACCACGCTGCCTGGTGAAGCAGCTGTAAGGCACGAAAGGAGGAGCGGCTGGCCCTTCTGAAGGGGAATTTCTGAATTGTTCTTTCTCTAACTCAATGTTTACAGTCGTGACTATAACCGTTTTTACTACTCAACCTCAAATGAATACATGAAGATATGCACACATTGTTAGGTGAAACTAGTATGTACAACAAAAGTTTGGCATTGTGATTTGTGGAGTGTTTATAGTGCATGACCTCGCAGCCCTTGTTCTCATCTCCATTCAAATGTGGTTACACCTTTTTTGTGTGTTGCCAGCGCCTGTCTCCTTGCAGCTGCATGACAAACACACCCAGAATAAAAACATCCAAATTAAAAATCTCTGCCCTGACCGATGTTATTACAATCTTTAACATGCCAGTAAACAGTGATGAAGGCAGGCAGTAGGGATCTTCATTTTCTTCTGTTATTTGCTTTATGGAAAATCTGTTCTTCATAATATGGCACAAACAGAGCTGGAGCAGAAAAGCGGGATAATGCCAAAAAGAAGCCCAGGCACAAATTGGAGTGAATTTCAGAAATTTCCCCAAACTTGATTCCTTCCATATTTCTGCTCAGTAAGTGTGGCCAGATTCCAATGATGAGCTCTGGCTGGATAAACTAATCAGTCTGGAATTACCATAACAAAATTAGGGCTAGAGTCAAAAACATACACAATATATGTAATTATGCCCATTGTTTTAACATAAATGCATATTTTCTTTTACGTCCACTTACGTTTGACTGCTAAATTTGGCGACTGACAATGAAGTACGAACTTTCTGAAAAAGCAGATCATTTTTTTTTTTTTACCTCAAAGGCAATAAGGAAATAGACAGTCTACAAGAATAGTGATAAAATCGAAATATTGTTCAGTAATGATGAGCAAAATCGAATCAACAGCAGAATCAGCAAACAGTGAACAAAATTCAGGAAAAAAATGGCTTTGGTGTAGTACAAGTGAAGAGTGATAATAAAATAATAGATAAAACAAAAAAGCAGACCTTCACCTTGCTTTTACACCCTAGAGGAGTTTTGACCCATATTAAGTCTGAAATAAACAGTTATTGGTTATGCACTCTGTATGTGGTGTCACTATGACTTTGTTACGACTCCTTGTCAGATTGTACCAATGTGAGGTTCCAGTGTTGCTCAAAGAGTTTCACAACAGCCAACTGACGGCTCTTAAAATGTATGAAACAATGTTTTCATCTCATTAGGCCTACAATAAGTACAATAAGTGCAAACACTCACTTTTTTACAATTAGGCTTTGGCCTTTTGTTTCATTATAAGAACTTTCGCTGCTTGCCTCATATAGCGGTAGCCACTTAAGTTATGTCACGTGCGATGTGACATAATGTTCTTATGTCTGTAGTTTGAACTTTTTACACGTTTAAAAATCACTGAGTTTTTAAGTTCGTAACGTGTGCGTCACAAAATTTAACGTTGAACCTTTTAACTAGAGTTCAATTTAGACTTCTAAAGCTTTTGAATTATTATTGTGGTTTTAACTTTGCTTTTAAGAATAGAGACCTGAGGAACTTGGTGACACCTGGATTACTCTGAACCTTATTAAAATCGAATGAAGCATCCTGCAAATCTTCTGCACAAAAATTCTGCACATGAACTACAGAAGTTTACTCTTTTTTTTGTTTGTTTGTTTCCTTATTGAAAAGGTTGCCACATGTTTCTTTATGTGCAGTGAATTGAAAATATCTTGACCTATATCTTTTACCCCAGATGCCCTTCCTCTAATGCCACTCTCTCTTTGTCCTGGCTGTGACTGACGCAATGCACCCAAGGCCCTGTGGCTCCTTGTGGCTGTATTTAATAAACTATAGAGTATTCTAACAAAATGTTATTTGGTTCAAGTCACTGTAGGCAATGTCATTCTCTAGTGCCATAGCTATTGCTTTGGTCAGCGGATGGTTTGCCCGAAAGAGAGATAAGGAGAATAGGATGAATGACAAGCTTTGTGATGGCAGGAGGCAGCAGTAACTCGCAATAGAGCCCAGCATTTAGCCTGACCCTCACTGATCTGCGCTGTCTGAAGTAGTCAAAGCCAAAGAAAGGTGATTCACTTTCAAAAAATACATCAGTTGTCAAAAGAGGCTGTCAGACGCTAACATAGAAAGGCACTTCAATTAGATAGTACCAAAAGTAAGGCTGTTGCCCCAGATATGACGGTTCTGTTGATGTTGGCATTTTTTTTTTTTTTTATAAAGACCTGTGAGGAGGAAGAGATGAAGTAAGCAAAACTGAAGAGGTTGGAAACTACCTACAAAATACCACTATCACTATTGTCTTTTCCTGCTGTACAAGAAAGAAGGTGCTTTATTGCAGTATTGAGTCCATAAAGTCTTTCATATCAAACAGACCCATTGTTGACACACTATGGCTATGGTTAGTCTCGTCATCATATACTAGAAATCCTTAAATAATTATTGTTGCTCCAATAAACTTAAGCAATGCTACTATGTTATTGTAATTTTATTTAATGCACCAATCCTTGTTCTTATTAATTTGACTTTTTTGTTGGTTTCTTGCTCCATTTCATTGCGTTCTTGACACGATGTGTTTTTCCTCTTTTAATCTGTCTCTGCTCCCCACGTGCTCCTTCTGCTTTCCCCTGGGTTCAATGTCGGGAGAACAACAGCAGAATTTGTTTTGCTGCCTCTCATCAGATTAGTGTTGATTTTTGTCCGCGTGCCGCACTTCAGCAGAGTGGATGACTTCTTTAACTGTTTATCAGGAGCACATTTACAGTGGGCTCAACTGTTTGTTAGCTGCCATTTACTATGAAAAAAAATCGATGGACGTCAAAATGTGATTTTATGGTCTGCTGTTATTGAGACAATGATGATTTCCTGCTGAACTGGATATGGGATGTCAGTCCCACTGGTCTGTGGTTTGAAAGGGCTTTCATTGTCTAATGTAGCATTGTGTGTCATATCTGGTCTTGAAATCTTTGCTGACATAAATCTATAAATAAAAACTTAAAGGGAATCTAATATGCAAAATACAACCTTACTTTTTAACCATGCTTTCATAGTCTTCTCTCATCACTAGTTTATTCAAAAAATGCAAGAAGTCAGTAGACCTTTTTCTATTTCTAAACTTGTTTTGTGTCTTACAGTGAAGAAAATGTGAAATTGCGCTCTAAATACAGAGCTACTGCGCCCACGTGACCAAATTCGCTGCGCGCGCCATCAGGCAGTGACGCTACCATTGAATCTAATGGGAAGGCGCCTAATATTAGCTTCTGTGGTTTATCCTGGGCATTAAGTTAGTCCATAAAAATTGTATGTCTAAAAAACAACTCCAATAAACATTAATGACCATTTTGCCGGCCAACTTTGTTTTTCACAAGTTTGGAAGCATAAATCACGCTCTGAATCTGCCATTTCTGGACATCTGATACACTTTCCATCTTCTTATTTAATTTAAACGTTTTCCTGATGATGTTTGTGTGAAATATATTTTTACCTATAAATCGCTGTACAAATAACGTTTACTCATGATAACCATTAAACAATCTGATCTTGAGATCAATGAAAACATGTTGTGCTCCGACTAATGTGAAGCTTTTTGATAAACACCCTGAAATCATTTTGGTTTAACTTGTTTAGCTTTAGTTTGTGCATTTATCAAACCATCACACTACTGCTTATTTAACCAGATTAAAATAAAAATTAATACATTTGCATCCTAATTAATCCAAGTCTTGACTCACTTCTAGTTGGTTTAGCTGCACAATATAAGTTTTTTTTGCTTTCAAATGGCGTCTGTCAGCTTGCGGAAATGGCTTTGATAATTAGTATTTCTCAGTGTGCAAAAATAATCCATAATCTGTAGAACTACCATAAAGTTTGATAATGCCACCATCGTTGAACTCAGTGCTATCATCACTACCGTCCCAAGAATATGCGGTGCATGCTGGGATAGCGTGACGTCAGTTGCAGGAGCTCTATAGCCTTCTAAATTACATAAAATTAAAATATTTCAAGAGCACAAACAAATGTTTTAGGATTCTAGAGGTTATTGTGACACTCAGATTGTTTTTTGTTTGGCAAACATGGACTCATGGTCAACATTCATGGATGAATCTGATTGTAGGGGTGTGTGTAATTATTTTTACAGTGCACAAATATACAAATATCTAACTAACTTAAAGAGATACATTTCATCAAAATTTAGCAATTTTTAGTTGTGTTTATTTCATTGGCAAGTGCGATTTAAAGTAGAACCAACAGAATCAAAACTTAACATTATTTATTCTCTAATTTTTGCGTAATTTTAGGATTGAAATAAGGCAGCAAAAACACGTGTTAGCACATTTTACACTGCTAAATAAAAAAAACAAAGAGCCAGAGTTTCTCAGGAGGAATTTCGGGTTGGCATGGGGGCGACACAGACAAGTTGCAGTTGCTGTGCTTACTGTGGGACGCAGCAGAGAGACAACACATGTTTCTTCACACATGCCCCAAAATACACATGCAACCATCTTCACGGAGGCTTACAAAGACATTTAGTTCTGCTTTAAAATGTGTTTTCTAATAATTCTTTATACATTTTTGACGTTGTTCTTGACTTTTATAACATGCTCTCTGCTCTACTTTTTTCTATTCATAGTATAAGTTTTCAGAGATTCCTCATTTCCGAATATTTGTTGATGACACTTGAATCCCTTGTTCTTTGGTGTGCTCAGAGTTCTAATAACAGTGGCATTACCAAACTACTCAGCTCCTGGACACTCACAGTAACAACAGTGTTTGAGCTGAAGCTTCTGACTGTCAGACAACGATGACACAGTGTCCTGTCAGACCAGTAATGACCGAGATTTACACTCTATTATTAGAGCTAGGCCCCTGTGATTTGGGAAACCCCTCCATCTGCAACAACAGAGGGGCCATAGTGCAAATGAACACAAGCATTAAAAATTACACTACAGTCAATAATAAATAAGTAAACTGATAACATTTCAGCAACATTAGTGTTTCTAAGTGATTGGTCAGTGCTTAGTACCCTTAACATTAATTACTTAGATTGCTTACTAGATGCATCAGGTCCTTGTTATGTGCGATGAATCATGGGTAATAACATTTTAGGACATAAGGAAACTAAATTGTAAGTTTCAACACTGCCATTTAGGTGTTTCCTGTTGTAACTTCCCATGGCAACTTATAAGAGAAAGACACCTAGTAAGCCTGTCATAACTATACTGTGCCACAGTGTGTTCCAATAACAATAGCTATAAACTGAAATAGTTCTAGCTGGGTATTCACCAAAAGATGGTTTGCTTTTTGGAACAAGTTAGTAGCAAATCTGAGGGCTTATGTAGAGGCAGAGGTGAGCTGAGGAGAGAATGAGGGTGCCCTATCGCAGCAGTCAGTGCACTGCTGCCAGCAATGTCACATGTCATCGCCATGGGAACACTGGACCTGTGGACTCTTTTGGACTAATAGGCAGTTGTCAAGGCAATGATAAGATAAATGCTGTGTTTGATGGAAACATAGAGGGAAATGCCCGATAGGCACTAAGAGAGAGAGGCCCAAACATTCAGCAGAGAACCATAGAGAGCCAGGAAGAAGAGAACACACTGTTAGCATTTTGTCTTAATTTCAACTTGGACCTATGTGACCTGCACGCTAACACTTGACTGGAGCTTCTGTGTGTGATATGTTCATAGGCACACCCCACACACGTGTAGAGGGTGGGGGTATGTGCTTATCTAATGTTGAGGATTGAATTCGGTTAGCCCCAGTGGGATTGGGTTAGGGGATGTCAGAAAGATAGATGGGCATCATGCTACAACACCCCAGCCCCCTGCACCCCTCACATTGTTTTGCATGTGAATGTTGCTGTTTATCATATGTGTGTTTGCGTGCTTCTGTGGGCTCAACTTTTTGAATTTAAGATAAGAAGATGAAGCAAAATAACACCTGAGCCTGCTTGTGACACAATATATACAGTAACTTTAAAAGTTTAATAATTTATGACTCTGTGATCTATGTGAATATGACATGAAGTACACAGACTTTGTCTCCATGTTGTGTAGAAACATTTTGTGGTGCCTCTGTGAAGTTCTATGGCCACACCTCAGGCCTTTGGCCTCTGATTAGCCTCTCTTGTCAGTGTTGTGGTCATATATTGATTTGTACAACAACACAGCCTGACTTCTCTTTCTCATTTTTCTTTTCTTCCACTTGGTCACATCTTCAAATGAACCCACAGAGATACCTAATCCAGGCCAATTTACTATGCCATGTTAATATGACTATATCATGCTGGAGATATCTTTTCTCTGTCTTTGTCACACTAATGCACTGACCATTCCAATCAGACACTGTCTGCCTCTATCGCTGCGTACTGTCTGTGTGATCTTTTCCCTGGAGAGTCTGATGCCCTCCAGTTATAGCGAGCCATACCTGGCCATAGCTGTCTTTAAATGGCCTCAGGCAACTGCTTAGCAATTCCACGCTGAATACAATGGGCTCACACTCACATTCAGACGCCATACGTCTCAAGCAGACAACTCTCACAGCTCCTGTCTTGTAATAAATTTTCAAGCCTTGGAAAGCTCCTTGTGATAAACTTCAAACAGGTGCTAACAAAAAAGACAGACTAGTCCTTTATCTCGCCTTACCTGCTCTGCCAATGTCAAACTAATACTCCTTATTAAGGTAGACAAGAACCATGAAGATATGGGTCTGAAGAACCTATATACTGTATCTAATATCAATAAAATGCACAAAACTAATGGTCCCTTACTGTATCTATCAACAATTACAGAATTTAGTGGCCTAGTTTTGCCATGTAAAAGAAAACATTATGAATTTTAGCTGTATTACTGTTCAATGGTAAGAGAAAATATGTCCCATTTAGAGAATAAAAGTAAGGTAAACACACATTAAAGCAAGCTTAAACTATTTTATCAAAGTTGCAAATCATAGCAGTTTTCCATAATGGGTATCAGATATGAAGAGCACATACAAGATTTAAATAAAGTAACAAAGTCTGCCTCTGTGTATGAAGCTGCTGTGATGTAGTGTCAATATAAAGCGCTCACTTCCTGCTGTCTGCTCCATTATGGCACTGGCAGAAACCTAATATGCCTGAGCACTACAGCCGCTGCAGCCTACGATGCTCAGCCTTGCCTCGCTCCATCACCTTCTTTACGACGTCCTCAAACTACCTTCTCTTTCTAGCCACTATTGTAGCAATGCTTTTTGAAACTGTATTACATTCAGTGTTCATTTTTACTCTTTCAGTCCTCCTGCTTAATTTAAATTATCCAAACATTTAAATAAAGAAGGCAATGCAACTTTTTAAAAATATTTATTTTATATGTTGATGTATTTGTACATTGTTTTTTGAAAAATTTATTCTGTTAAATACGCTTTTATTAAATAAGATTTTATTGAATGTTGATACTTCATGCTAATCCTGAATTGTGTCAATCAAAGTAAATGCAGTAAAAAAAGATAAAACATTTACATGAAACTTTTTGCACATGTAAAAGAATAGAATTAAAATACAACCAAACATTCTATGAGGAAAACAAACGTTACAGCAGGGGTATCTGTTTTTTATACATCAAAAGAACAACATCTAGCCTTGACTTGCAAAAATGTACGTAACGGTGCTTAGGTGGTTCACTTGAGTTACACTTTCTGTTTGAAAAAGGCCACGAGTGCAGCTAAAAATGAATATATCTGGATGTGTTGAAGGATATGTGAGAGTTTGGTGCTCTCTGCCTAGTCAAACAAGTTTAAATTGATTTTGTTCGTGCAACATCACATCATTCTAAAACCCAAAAATATTTTTTGTACTGTTGGAGGGCAGAAATCTATAGGTTGAAAATATGTGAAATTACCTTTTAGATTCTACATTTGAAAGTACAACATTGTTAATGGGAAAACTGGGTCTTGCCCACTATTTGGCCTTATGAAATCATCACATTCTAAATCATGAACAAAACCTAAGCCTACTTGTGAAAATCACGTTTCAAAACTTTAATATTATGAGACGTTTTTAGCTATATCATATTTTTCTAGCGTGGTTTATTATTCCTTAAAGGTGCAAACCAATATTATCTCTCTTAATATGGGTTTGCCTGAATATTCCACAGTACGCATGGAGCATGGTGTCACCATTTTCATAATTGCTGCTAGCAGCTTCTTATTATTTACAAATGTAGGCTCTTTATGTACGATTACCTGAGACGCTCTTCTTTACCTTGACCTTGCACGTTGAGGGTATTTTCCAGTCAGCAGATCGCTTTATCTCTGAGAGCAACAATCAATAAGGATAATTAATGATGCCCGCCGCAATGATAGCCTCAGCAGTCATTACCAGGCATTAATCCATGCAGTCAGAGGAGGGTCAAGGCCGGCTGCATCGCTCACCTAGGGGCGTGGTGGTGCAAATTAAAATAATCTACACAGCGGCCACACTGTCAGGCCTTCTCTGATGCATCCAGCTCGGGCGGGCCATAATTAAAGATGGCCCATTGCTAGGCAGAGGGGCACCAGGGTGACAATCCACTGCGATGTCTCTTTAATATACAACACTTAGCCCGAAGGATGACACTAACAGCAATCTGCAGGAACTCATCTCACCTGCAAGCGTGGGAGGGTGGCAAGTTTGTTTTTTTTCTTTTTTCCTCTTCCAGATATGCTGGGACATAAATCAAACGCATAACATGCAATTTTCTAATAACGCAGCGCCCTCCGAAATGTGATTTAGAAGTAAATATAATTTGGTCTGGGTGTGAGACATATCAAGTGGATGTATTATGATTGTAGTAATGCTCTGCTTAGAATGAAATATCACAAGGACGAGCTTTAACAGGTGATTATGGGATAACTCTGAACATTGCAGACTGCCACTGTGTTGTAATATAAGATATAAAGCTAAATGCAGTGATGAATTATGCAGAACAAATATCTTTACCAGGTAATGTTACCAAATGGTACAATATCAAATCACTTTAAATCTTTAGTTTAATGTTCAACTCACTATGCAAAACCGCAGTAAATAGTTTATGAAAACAAAAAGTATTTTCTCCACTAGTAGACTATGATCAGAGCTGTTTTTTGCTTCATCAAGTTATATGAAAATGATCCTGCTTATGCATTTGTACTTCTTATAGCTTTTCTCTATTATGCAGGGCAACTGGATCATTGTACTTTCAAATCTTGTGTGGCATGACAGCTTTATTCAAAGTTGTAAAAGCAAACAAACAAACAAAGAAATACTCTGATAATGTATATTTGACAAACAAACTCCTGCAGGTCCATATGATGAAGAGGCTTACAGTATGGGTTGGACATTGCACTACTTTGCATTACTGAGTTCCATGTTACACAAATTATATGTAAGCATAACATTATATAGTCACAAATAATATGCAGATAGAGTTAACATGAAACAGTTTATCCTGTAACAACAACAACTTGTACTGCTTTATTGTCCCTGAGTTTCTCTGCGTCTGATTGGCTACAGACCCAAAATAAGCACTTCCCACCTTGTTGTCAAGGATATTTACGTTTACGCTTGAAAGTTTGTAGCAGAAATTCCGCTTGATTCCATAATTCATGGGTGACATTTTCATTGTACTTAAACCTTAAGGTAAAAATTGGAAATGTGAGATTTCATTTCCTGTAATGTTTAAATTACTTTTTGCTTGGCCGGCGTCCAAAGCCGTCAAAGCGCCGAGGGGCAGAGAAGAGATGTTTAAGCAGAGGTTGCACTCACTGGCAGCGTAGAAGTGGAGAGAATCTATAATAATGAAAAATGCATTTATCCTCAGCTGCCATGAATCCTTTTCTCCCTATGAAACACACTGAAGTGAAAACGCATGTGCATTAGTGCGACCGAATATGTCACATTCAACACGCACAAGGGGACGTGAAAAATAACCACCATTGGAATCAAAAAGCCTCAAATATGCTAAAGCCTGTCGCGCCGGAGCTGCACTTATCCTGAACAATGAACAAAGTCAAACAGATGAACATGAAGAAGGGATGCTTGATGATGATTGACAGGCTCCGGCTACAGCTCCCTCCCACACAGCATTACACTGTCTTCATGTATCCAGCACCAGCTCCTTCACCTTCAGCTCCATTTGGTTAAAGTGAAGAGGCGTGCAGGCACCGCTTAAGACACTCTGGTGATTTCTGCGCAGTCGTTGGCTCCAAGTTAACTTCTCCCTTTTTCCCGTTTTAAATTTTCATCTGATTACACTTATTACTGGACAGGAAACAGAAAGACCTAGAGGGTAAACTGTGAACTCCCTTCGCAGCCAGTCAGAAATATACAAGAGCAGAGGCAGTGGCTCACTTGCTTACCAGTAAATGGGCTGAATAATTACTGCCTTTCAGTAAATGATGTGCTTTGACTATTCTGCAGGCCATAGTATCCTCCGTGATCTTTTTTCTTGATTAAGTCTGATCTGTGCAGGAGATACGTGCTTTATATGACTCTGTGAAGTAAATTGTGGCAGCACGCTTCAAGAATGAGGTTGTTAAAGTCTTCAAGCACCGACTCAACTGTCACCCTGACATTTATTTGTGCACTCACTTTCACAACACATCAAAGGTGATTTAGACCTGCAAATGAAACACAACAGGATTAATAAATCTAGCCTTCAACTGTATTTTATGACCCAAGTATTTAATTGCACAGTAAAGACCAAAATGAGGTAGAAAGATACTTAATTTTATGTACCTACAAAACAATTTGAAACTCTCTCTCTCACTGGAAACTTTCTCTTTTCTTTTGATTAAAAATGTCATCTTAAATAGGTGGCCCTCATTGAATGAATGTCCTTAGATATACAAATATGTGCTAAATAAGTTCAAAAGAGAAAATTCCAAAAATGCTCATGGAAATCCTACATTTAGTGATATTTGAACTTGCTCATTGGTGGTTGGGAACGCAAAATTACAAAGAAAAAAGGGGACCCAAGGCACTCTTCATATAATAAAGCCTTTATTTTTCTGGGCTAATTCATTGTTAAAATATAAAATATGTGCTCTTTAAATATTGCCTAATTTTATTAATGACCACAAGCATGTTTATGTTCTGCGTTGAATTAAGCTTGTTAATTTATCAGGACAAAAAAAGCACGTTATGATTTTATATTTATATGGAAACTGTTGATTTATGACAGTAATAAGAAAAGATCAGGATCAGTATGTGTGGGTTTACTTTTGTGTGCGTAATCTATTAACTTGGCTTGTCATGTGACTCTTTGCTGGCTGGTGTTTCTCATTTTTAAATAGTACTTGAATTTTAACAGGAAAAAATCTCTAAAAATAGAAAAGGTAGCAGATTTTTATTTTTTTTTTGCAAATTCTTAAGAACGGTATTTAGAAGATATTTTGTCAGATCTGTGTTCAAATTAGTTACACTGGAAAAAATAAGCTTAAAATTGATTGAATGATGTAGTGTTTATCGTTATTTGAACTATTTGACTGTCTTAAATAAAGCAGAACAAGTGCATTTAGTTCTTATTTTTTAACCTTGACAATCAAGTTCAAACCAATCAAAACCTTCTCAAAACATGTAAAATGCCACAAATTCTAGGCGCACATAGTTCTTTGTTTTCTAATTTAAGATGGTATTTTTTTCTTGTGTTTTGAATTATCAGACAAATATTTGTAAAATCACAAAAGTGCAGCAATATCCCATTATAAGCTAATTAAGCTATTTCCTCTTCTTTGAATTGATTATTGTACAAATTCTGATACAGTATATATTTAACCTTGCCTTGTCTTTAAGAAAGTCCAGCATCACTTATTTAATTTTCTTGTAAATTAGCTTTTTTGTAGAATGTTTTTACTGCACGATATACTCGATATTCAATTTTTGCCCATCTTCAAAACAACATTCACGATATTATCTAAAATTCGATATATTGCCCAGCTCTAAGTGTATTGTTTTTTATTTTGAAGTGTTTTGTAAGAGTGTCTCCCTGCATCAAAACACCAGTGTGCACATATTATAATATGAATTGGAAGACATTGCAGGAGTCTATCGTTGAGTGCTTGACCGAATCTAAACCGACTACATACATTATGATTACAAGCTAAAGTTGTGATATATTCAAAATGAAAACTTCAAACTAGCAAGCACCAAAGACAAAACTGGTGTGCACATCAAGGTGGACTGCCAGGGGCTCTTTTTCTGAGGTCGTCGTGGGTACACCCCCTGTTTGGTCCCTGTCCGTGTGTCTCATATTTGTGGGGTACGTGTGTGCCCTTGTCTGCCTGTGTCTACACGCTGTCATGTGCCGCGTTACACAGCCTTTTAACTTTTTATGGTTTTCTCTTCATTAATTGAAAACATGACGGGAGTGCTCTCAGGCCTGATGGATAGAGCAGGAGAATTGAGAAAGTCATTAGCTTTACTGGAATCACAGCCTGTCAAGCAGTCAATACACAGCGCTCCACGTGTCTGCAAGCAAAGATGGAACAATTATCCCCTTTATGAGGAAACTGCGGCGTGCACGCGTCTGTGTGATTGTGTGTGCATATACTAACAAGCTGGAGCAGGGCAGCAATAACCCTCAGCTAAATCACTCATTCATTACTGTCAAGTACCCCTGACTCATAGGTTATTAAAAAGAGCCATAATAGGAAGAGGGAGATAGAAAAACTTAATTAGTAAACAATTGTGATTAGTAACCTTTGTGAATTTTTTTTGGCATGATTTGAAAATATGCATGCAAGTATCTGTTAAAAAGTAAAACCTACTCACTGTACGTTGATTTAGGGTTTGAAGTGTAAATACAGGTTTTTGTTTGAGGCTCATCTTATTATTACGAAGCATTGCTCTTTCTACCTGACTGATAACTGCAGAGACAGGCTCATCCCTATGATCTCTATTTTGTTTTCCCAGATTTCCTCTCAGTTTTTACAATTTTAATGAGTATTAATGCATGGTAAACACATGCAAACATGGCATGGCCGGAGCACTTGGAATAACATCCACAACCCCTTCCCCATGTGGAGGTCATGGCCCCTCACCGTACACTGCTCAGCAGCAGGAGGTCTTGAGTTCATGACCTCGGGGCTGCGTTAGTAATAGCAGGACACTGCGGGCTGTCTGTGAGGATCTAGCCATGACTACAATCAATACTCCAGGTACGAGAGCAGCACACATACAATGTGCACTGAAACTCTCAGAGGGAAACAGCATTATCAGAGCTATACAGCAAGGCAAACATCAGACAAGAGTCAATCACTGCTGTAAATAAGATCCTGGACTCACTAGGAAAGTCAATACACATTATATGTTTGAAATTCTCCTGCTTTTGTGTATTTCTCATAATGAAAAAGTCTGAAAAATATAGACAGGCTTAGTGTTTTTAGCTCTTCTTCTGTTATTGCTTTATAAGCGCTCAAGCACTTTACATAAGATTTATTACATCCAAGTAGAAATATTATCTTGTGTGGGTGCCATTCATCACACTGGCTGTGTGACACTGTGAATGATACCACCAAATTATGTAGATCAGCTGTGTCTGTGGGGAGAATTTAACCGGTAACCCTGGTAACCCCAGGTACCACGAGCTTCTCCCTTGAGCATTTAGCATTTAGGAGGTTCAACATTGCCTTACGTCAGTCCAAATAATAAGAACATTACATTGTTATTAATTTGTATTATTTCAAATGTTGTAGTGCTCAAGTACATGAAGAAAAATAATGTTAGATCCATCACACAAAAACTAAAAAAACAAACAAACAAAAAAATGAAACCTAACAGCAGTGAAAAGATACACCATGTAACTTTTGTTGCACCTGTGTGTCTCCAGGGAAATGACATTGATTTAATTGGAAAATTTTTATTGCAAAAAAAGATGCGCAGCATTAGTTATTGTGTCTATTGAGTGGGATTAATTTAATGCTTTACTGTGAAGCATTTCAGAAAAATCAATAATGCAATTTTTAAACTCTTTTCAAAGTCAAGCTTTGGACTAAGAATTGAATTTATTCTTGCCATTTATAGTTTAAAGGAAAATATGAAACAAAGATTAAATAAAACAAAACAATATACAAAACTTAATTGAGCTGAAATTCACTGAGGTTCACTTTTTTTTTCAGCGTGTGTAAATAAGAAAATTCATTCCACCTACCAACCTCCAGCCCTCTTACCTGGCATAGAACAGTTGAAATGAGACATTATTGTTTAGCTCTTGCACGAAGCTTAGACAAATGTTATCTATAGAAGCACTGCGCTCAGGGCCTATAGGCAGGCGTATCATAATTACCAATAATGCTTGTACTGAAAACAGGCATCTTTCCCCGTTTCTCGTTTACTTGCTCACAGAGCTTACTCAATTATGATGCAAAAGGGTGTTTTTGAAAAGCCTGGCTCATTTCTAATTAAGCCACACACTCATACCTATTTGTAGCTCATGTCCTGACATAATGCAAATGCTATGTAAATTAACTGCACTGATCTCCTGCTAGCTCCGCACTCAGAGCTCCTCGGAGACCGCTGGGGCATTTAGTCATACTTTATGCTGGTTTAGTTACTCATTGGATGAAACATAGGCAGAGGCAATATACTAAAGCGTTAGTTAAACCAACACAAGATATAATACTTGTGATTGTTTTATATAAAGCAGTTTTTGTAAACATTTTAGTATTTTATTTTGTATATAAATGCCTTCACTCAGTGCAGCTACCTGCTTCTTAACTCATCCTGCCGTTTAGTGTGGCCCCTAGCTGTGAGTGTTTAGACAGGCCATTAACACGCTCACTAAGCACACAGTCACGCTTGGTTTGGCATGTCAACATTGTCCTATTGGCTGTGACTAATGATAGCTCCTGCTACACTGTTGTGGACATGGTTCATAGTGCCTAGCTCATATTTGACAGAATTTCTGTTATTTGATTTGCAGTATAAATATTTTCTCAAAACTATAAATATTCGATAATTTTTTTTGCTAAAATATTGTATAGTAGTGCATCAGATTTATTTTGCAATGAGACAATGCTATATAAAATAAAGTTGATTTCTCTCCATGCAAAATGATTAAACTAAATACATTAATGGTATTCATTAGTTATTGTGTCCGAGTCTAGACTTTCTCTTGACTCGTCCGTGCCATCATTTATTCCTTTGTACGTCTGTCTGCTTTTTGTTCTCCCTCTCCGGTTTGCTCTGTCTACCCGCAGCCCATTAATTGTGCCCGAACAGTGCCACATGCCTCAATGAAAATAAATTGCTTTTAATTTGGGCTTCCCTTTTTGCCACGGCCGGCATCACTTAATTTCATTAGCTCTGAACCTGTGGAGCGCTGTTTCAAAAGCCTCATCTCATGGACGCACTTGAAAATGAAAAGAAGACCCTCTCTTTTTTTCTTCCCTCGCTCCCTTCTCCTCTTCGCGCTCCTCAATTAACAGAATCGTTTCCTTTCAACTAAAATGAATGTTATTGAAACCAATTAGCATGGACTGGAAAATCTCTCGTTAATGAGGGGAGTGTGGGTGAGTAAACACCAATGAAAAGATGAAATTAGAGAAGAGGCTCTTCTTGTTGGCCTGGAATAATGACATGCTTAGTCGCCTAATTGTCTGGTGAAAAGCACCGCTGCGATAGTAACAGATTGCGGTGTTCATTAGGCAGCAATGGGCCACCTGCTGCTGGGGCGGCGAGCCCGCACTCCCTGTACACGTGTTTATCCCAGGGGGCACTTTTTTTGGACACAACGCTCAGTATGAAAAGCAAATGAGCTTGCCAATATGCTGCAATGTTGTGTCCTTATTGCCAAAGCACAGAAGCATGATATGTCAAATCAAATGAAATAAATGAAACCCAATAGAGTGAAGCTGGAGGGTTCCCTATGTTTTTGATGATGCTGAGAAGGGAAATGACCTATAAAAATACACGGCTTAGTAAAACTATGTCATTTCATTATAAATCCTGCAGATAAGTGTTCTATTCATCATTGGTGTTATCATATTTCATCACACAGCTTTTTATTGGAGCTTTTGAGGCCCAGTTTGTACAGAGTGTGAGGGTTGAAGAGGATAATGGGCCTCTAATTGCACCGTGTATCGGGTTGGGGAGGGGGCTGGCATTTGTTCCCCTCCATGAAATATTTAATGGCTCGCCGGGAGAAACAAACTCTACACACACTGTGTAATTCATAACCCGGAGATAGTCTTAGACTTACGGTTCACCACAAATCTATCCCTCCTCTTTGTCTTTCTACAGCTTCTGCGCCTATTATTCCTGACTACACGAAGTGAAAGTAGCTGTCCAAAGTGTAATGTTAATTAATTCATAATTAATTCCAGCATTAGGACCAAATGAGAAGCACATATTCTTGGGCGCAATGGGGTCTGCAATGGCTCCAAGGCAAAAGAAAAATCAGTGAAGTCAGTCTCTCAAAATACAACCCAGTACAACTTCTTTAATTCTTCTGATAAACTTAGGTGAACGAGTGTACCCTCATAACAACATTGTTAGCTTGCTATGCTCTCTGGCCCTCCCTGATAGACAATCATTCGCATACTAATAAGTCGTATTGTCTACAGCTGCTGCTGGCCATAATTATCTCATAGCTAACTTAAAGGGTGTCAATTAAAACACTGTTCTTTTTTCTGTTCTTCCATCCAGGGCTGCAGTTTCGCTCTTGCTTTGCAAAGCTTCTCAGTGTGAGGTCAGAGTTCAAGCGATGGATGGAGGTGGGGTGAGGACCTTCAGGATATTTCTGTAAAACCTCACATTCAGTATTGTGTTGATCAGCCATCATATGATAAAATAAAAATTTCACAGTGTACACACCACACATCTATGCACTGGTCATGAATTTTAAAGAGAAGTTCATCCCTGTGGACCACTTTTTTAGGGCCAGGGTTTAGGTCTTGCTCTAAAAAAGGCTAAGCGTACCCTAGATACACGCCCCACCCCGTTCACATCACATGCACCCACCACTCGACCTCACCCCTGCCTCCCTCTGGGCCATATAACCCTTTGAACGTTGCATTTCAGCTCTGCAGTCTTAATACTAATGCAAACATCAACTGTTGTTTATGATAACGGGTATGGCCATGAAAACGTATACAAATGACCTGTTTTTTCTGCACATCATCAGTAGGCCTATACCATATTTACTGGACCAAATCAATAAACATTAAAATATTTGTTGGATGTGAACATGTTTAAAATGTGTATTAATGCTAATTGTTCAATACGACCCCACATCATTTGTTTATCTGCTGCACATTTAATCGTATGCACTCTGGTGCTGGCATTTAGACACCTCTATTGCCCTTGTGGATGGAAATAGATTAAACTGTGAATTGTATGTATTTTTAAAAGTCTTAAGGGAATTGGAGATAGGAACAAGCAAATCTACCTTTTTCCCCTGAGATTGCTTCTGCTTAATTGATTTACTTTGTACACAGTGACATGGCCATTCACAGAGCCATCTGATCTGCCTTTGTTGGCGGCACGTGCTGGGATCCCTGTTCCTCCATCTTTATGCTAATCCACTTCATAAGCTTTGACACTGCTGGATTATTTTACTATAATATTTATGATATGTTTTGTCTCTATGGGCTAGCAACATCAATGGCAGAACTCAAGACAGACTTTGACTGCTGGATCACATATTGTATGGACCATTTGCCGTTAGATATCGACAAACAAATGAATAAGGACTTATTGAAGATCCAATTGATTGGAAGACAAATCAGGATTAATGGGTGTCAATAGTCTTTGTTCTTTAATAATAAATTAGAACCTTCACAAGTAAAAATGTTTTTAAGCCTTTTGTTGCATCTTTTTTTTTTCCCCCCCGAGTGTGCTGGGAAATTCCATTTTTAGAGCTTGCTTGTATGGATGACTCCATGACGTGATGGGTAATAAAGCACTAAAATAAACAGGATCTAAACCAAAGCGGACTTTCAGAATGTCTCTGATAGTTTTCAAACTTTCTCTTCCTACTTCATTGGATTTGATCAGGCTCTTTATTCCTGGCTTTATAATAGGACATTTCTTGTTTAGCTTCACATTTCCTGCTCCGAGTGTATAAACTATAGAGGAGGAAGCCGCTGTCATTTGGTCAGAATTATCCTCCTTTTCAATCTCCTTTCAATTATGTTATGAATACATTCTGTGTAACTTTTTGTAACTACAAATACAATTCACATAATTGAAATGAATTAAAATGAAATGAAATCCCTGTGTTCTTAAGCTAATGTTGTGCATTAAAGTCTTTAGAAAAGAAGAGTACTGAACCTCCAAATTAGTAATTTATCGCCCAATGATAGTTATTTTTAAATTTTTTGTTTGCATTTTTGTGATATTATTTAATCTGGTTTTAGTTGGACAGAACTGGGGCTTTTGAATGTGCTTTATAAACTTGTCAATATGCAAAATGCTAAATAGTTAGCATTTTTCTAGATATTTCGTTAATAAACAAAAAAAAAAAAAAAATGTAGCTCTAAATTATAAGACGTTAACTATTTTTAGCACAATTTTATCACATTTTAGAAGGTTCAGAAAAAAAAGAAAAGGTTATTACAATATTTCTGTCAATGTATTAGCAGTATTTATCTGCCCATATCAGGCCAAAACCAAAAAGAATTGTAAATGTGTTATTTCTTTGATGGTTGTAATAACATCAGAAGTTCTTTATTATATGTTTGTCATAGCAGTAAGTGTTTAAATCTCACTCTAATAGTACTGTATGTGTATTTATATTGTAACTAGTATGAATATTCAGTTAGCTCACGATTCCATAATAAATTGATCTGAAAACTTTTTCATTTACAAGTCGTCTATACTGCAAATACACGTTGACTTTGTTTAAAATACAAATTGTGTTTCATGAAAGAGCATTATGATTTATGCATGCTAACTACATTATAGAGCTTAGAAATGTAATTAACAGTAACTTCCTGTGTGTAATTGGAATGCAGCTGATCCCACAGAGGACAAAACGTGAGATATTAAACGCGTATTAGGAGCATTACTATTTTATGTTAGGAACACAGCTTAAGGAGTGACATTTATTATTTAGAGTTTCTTTTGTTTCACTTTGGATTCTAGCATGCAGTGCAATACTAAGAGCTGCTTTCCTAAATGCTCTTAATGGAACAGTTTAAAATGACTGGTAATCAGACAAATTAGCTTCAAAGTGCATTATAGAACACTAGGACATAATGTAATAAATTTCCTCCTCTTTTTTGTTTTGCCTTTTTAAGGTTGTAGAAGTACTGGAGATGTACAATGCATGCCAACATGAATTCAAGGTAAGAGCTATTTAATTTTGTGTAGACTCTTTAATTTCACTTTAAAAGAGCCTTAATGAGCGTTTCCTATTCATTACTGTGTCTGTTACATTGCATTTCCTGTGCTAAATGATGACAATAGAACCAATTTTCAAATAAGTTAAATAGTTTTTCCTCAGAAGCTCTTTCAGATTCCCTTTTCTTCTGTAAACTGGTTATTTAGTCTAGTGTGGAGCTGAAGCAGAGGCGGCATTAGGTTGTGCATTGTTGTGCAGCAATACAATGTGTTCTATTAAGGTCAACAAGACAGATTGACCACTGTGGAGGAATAAACAAGAAAAAAATTAAACATAGTTGACAGAAGGACACCGGCTTTCAGGTCATGGTGGTCAGCAAGGAGCTGTGCAGATAAACCCTTGTTCCATTGTTTAATCCACTCTCCTCCTACTAATATCACAATACAAATCTATAAGGTGACTATGCTGTAGAGGAAATATCTGACCACCTGTTCCAACAATTGTCTAAGTTAAAAGGTTAGGTAAAAGCTATGTAATGCACAATGTGTACTGTGTATATTGCACAAAGTTTTCTTGTGAGGACATTTAGGACCATTTTACTAAAGACAAAAAACTTAATTTTTATATTTTTGGAAGACAAAACTTCATAGTGTTTATGGTGTTCATAATGTACTTGTCAGGTTGAAAACAAAAGTTCATAGCACACATGGTGCCCACACTATCGCACTTCCTGAAGTCTTTTGTCACTTGCTGCAGTAAATGTCTTGTGCGGGACAAGGGCAAGACAGTGGCTTTATGGGAAAATGGGAAATGTGCTATCATCAGGCTAACAGGGCACCACAGTCCACTAATCAGATCAGGAAGCTGTGCGTGCGTGTCTTTGCGACAGATAACATGTGAGGTGTGTCCTGCACCACTAATGGCTACTGTGTTTTAGGCCCTGCACTGGTCACTTGTGCAGACAGCAGCTGAGTGAGGGCCTTTTCCGGGCCGTGACCAGGGAGAGCTGTCGTCTGAGCATGAGTCAGCTGGACATAGATGAGGGTAAATATTTAGCTCCATGTAGGAAACATGGATTTCCCCTCCCTCTCTCAGAACAATAATTCCCTCCTTCTTCTACGCTCTGTGTTGGCTTCTCAGAATAGCTGTAATTATCACACTTCCCTGCATTCATTTGAGGACCTCATTGTGCAGGCCTAAGGACTATGGGCCCAGTGCAGAGAATGAGAAACATTCTGCTGTTATCTGTCTTGGAAACTAACCAAAACCAGAGAACATTCACAATTGTATTGTCTCTAAATTGAACATGTTTATTGTTTTATCTCACTGGCTTTTCAGCTTAGTAACATTTATCTAGTCGTACATTTGGGCATTAAACATAGTTAATAATTATATTTTTCTGTGCAACTAAAATGACTTGAGGTTCAGATGTAAATACCAGCCATAACTTTATCTCAGTATCTAAGCAAGACAGGGCCTGGTTAATACCTGGACGAGGAACACTGGGATGAGAGAACCTTCATTGTGTCCCCAGGCAAATCACATTTTGGTTACATGTGTCTGAGCAGGTTTCCTTTGGGCCTGTAGCAACTGCCAACTGCTCCTGACCGATTCCCCTTGTGCCGCTGAAGGATAGGTCAAATGCAGAGAATATATAGCAAACACAATTTTTTAGATAATCAAATCATGAAACATTTGTTAATACCAACAGAAACATTGGAAAATCAAAAACAGACATTATTAGGAAATACAGGCATATTGTCCAACAGCTAGTAGGTAGTTGGATAAGCATCCCCTGTTCGTAGACCCTTCATCTCGGCAAGGAAAAGTATATACAGGATAGTAAACCTCTCTTGTTATTTTTTTTTTTATTGGTCTAATTAGACTTAAATCATTTGCACAAATAAACAAACCTTTCCCAAACTACCGAAAAAACCCAACTGCATTCCAAATGCATCCCATATTTTGAGCAGCTCTGATGTGATTGAACCAATCAGATGAGGCGTCTGGTGGGCAGCGGTGACAGTAGTATGTGTGACAGGATAAGTGCAAGAACAGGAGACTAGTGTATGAGGAGCTGTCACTCACTCTCTCCCTCTATCTCCATATCCCATAGACTCACACACAGACGGATGCATTACCCTCTAAAAGATACTCTCTTTTGACAAGCTGATAAATCAACATTATAGAGCTACTGTCTGGTGCACATGCATAGGCACTTCACCCAGAGAGAAAAATATCATCTTATTTACGATAACCTGACATCTCTGTGTGGCAAAAACCCTATTAGATTCTTGATGACAAATAAAGAGCTTGAGGAGGGAGAGAGGTTGAGAATGACAGAGATGTTTGGGAAGGGGGTTTTCTAAGGAAGCTGCATTTTTAGTATGCATGTTGATCCTGTTAGGTGGAAATGCAATAACAGATACGTAGGTCCGCTGCACTGGAAAAAAGACCAGCCCTACTCTCTCTGACTACCTTCTATTTATCATCCGCACATAGACTGTCGCTGAGTAGAATATATTGCTTTAAAAAGTGGCGGTGGTAATAGCATTGATCTAATTTCCATAAATTTTCATCGGGAATTTGATATTTTCTTCATCGGTGAACAACATAAACTATTTAAAAGAGGATGCTGGTGTGGCAAACTTTCCTTCCCATCCTTAAATTTGTTTTTGGATATTCCCTTGTGATGGATACCACCGGAGTCAGCGTAGGAGGGTTTCACATATTGGGTGGCTAGAGTAATGCGTGCACACACAACTAAGTCTTTTCACCATTACAGAAAAAAATACAATTGCAGAAAGTGCATGTACCTATCCAGCCCACCAATTGTATAACAATATATATTTTCAGTTTTATTTAGTGCATTTTTCTTCAGTTTTTCTGAAAAAAATAAAAGTGCATAACACTTTTCAGTTTATTTGTAAAGCATGAATTTTGTTTTTAACATCTGAATTAATCATATTACATGCCAACCTTTTGAAAGCATTCACGCTCTTCTGTTTTTGACCTACTAACAGCCTGAGCTTTTGTGAAATCAAGCTAAAGTTCTCTTTTTATGCTGAGTCTTTTGAACCAAAGCGTGTATTATTATTGCAAATGTTAATTTCGTTATTAATTATAATTGAAAGGAATAGACAGACATATTATCTTAGAAATTCCTAACCTGGCCAGCCAGATGGTTTATCTCGCGATATTTGTGAATTCACAAACACGAGATAAACCATCTGACCTTCCAGCCGGCCCGATTGGTTTTGAGAGTCCAAAACAGCGGTGGTTCGGCTCACTCACATCACAGCAGTGTGGTTTTGAGGCCCAATCACATAGTAGCAAGACGAGCGAACACGGGCTGTTATCGCCAAGTCTGATTCAAGCTTAACAAAGATGGTGGCTTCCGTGGATGTACGTGTTGTTTGCTGCTTTTGATGCGGTTTTAGCAGAAATACGGAGTCATTTGTTTTTGGAAGAAGAGCATGTGTGACACGTACTTGTTCTCTCCCACGCGGACATTGGATACACCACTACGAGTTGTTGCTGTGATTGCCTAAGCTCAAATAAGGTAGGCGGCCCACCCAATCAGCTCAAAGTATTTCACTAAATGCCCCACCTTTTCTCGAATGCCTTCAGCTAGTTAAGTCCCAGATGGATATAGTGAAAACTCAGATAGGAGTTCAACACATATCCATCTGGCGTAAGCCAGGTTAAGAAATTCCTATACCGTATGAAGATTAAGCCTGTTTGTCAAAAGCTGACAAAGTTGCGCTGAATTTGTCTTTCCTAGTTTTCACTATGTCCCATCAGACAGAATACTTATAAGAACAGGTGGACTATGAAGTCTAGTGGTAAAAACAGTTGTGTGTAATGCTGTGGCACCCTCAGAAACGAGGGCAGTAAGATCAACAGGAGGAGATTCTCCAGAGGGATAGCTCCGTCCCGGCCTCATTAGTGCGCAGTGAATTACACTGCACACACGTCTTTATGTAGACTAATCATATTACAACTAACGCGCTCAGCTTCACCTGGAGCTGACAAGGGGAGGGGGCGGAAAACTTTACACTCTAATTTGTCCCATAGACCTCAATGTAATCCAGCACCTCTGACTGACACCATTTTATCTTTCTGTCCATCTATCTGCCAATGAACATCATGGAGCTCCTCCTTGTTCGCCTTGTTCATCTGCACTGCTCCACTGGTTGTTTGCTCTGCCCCCCTCCCTCACACACCTTTAGCCTCCCACTCTCTCCCTCCAGCTCAGTGAATCCCTGCCCCCAGCTTGTCAGTTCTGACAAGCTGCTTTAATGGGCGATGTGGCGCGTGCCTCTGACCACTGAGCACAGTCATTAACCTTCACTGGCATAATTGAATTCAAGGTTGATTGCTGGTGACCCTCCCCCCTGCCGAGGTCCCTCTCAATGTACATATTCATTACAGGGCCCAGGCTCTAAATGGATTGCACAGGGAAAGCTGTAGCAATCATTCGGGCCGCGTGGCGGGGCAGCGGCGCACTGCTCCGAGGCCGCGAGGGGACCGGGACAGAGCGACAAGAGCAGGGGGAAGAGGAGGGGCACTAATTGCATGCTAGAGAAAGAGGATTGGATTATGAAAAGAGTGAGAGAATGAAGATGGATCCCTGTGACACTGTCAAATTAAGGGCAAGTCTTGTTCGGCAATGAGACACTGAAATGTACAGTGGCATTGCAGCAGCAAGGGAAGGGGGAGAGGATGGACGGACAGACTCAGACATGAAGGGCTGAGATGAGAGGGGCCATTGAGGCTGAGAGAGAATTGAATGTAGAAGAATGAAGTAGCATAGACACACACACATCCCACTGTCAGTGTGGTTTGAGCGTGAAAGGGCATATATCACCCCAGCCTGGGCCGCAGCTCTCTAACTCTTCCCTAATAGCTGTCAGATTACTATCAGCCAAACAAGACATCCAGCCTCACCTCCGTCTCTGCTCTTTTGCAGTTTGTGCTTTTCCTGAAAAGCCAGTCAACTCTCACTCCCACCATTGCCAAAGCACCTATAATAACATGTAATATTTTTATGTTTTATTTATTATTTATTTCAATACATCAGCGAAAATTTTGATTTGATGTGACTTGTTTTTGTAATATACTATCTAACATTGTACAATATTTGTTACTTTTAAATTAAAAAGGTTATGAGGTAGGATACATTATTCATAATTAAAGTACTAACTAAGCCCTAATAAACTTTTTATTCATACATATAGTCGTTATTGTAATCCTATCTTGGGGTGGAAGAAAAATGAAGCAAGTGTAGTTTATTTCTCACCACAAGCACAAACTGGCCAAATGCACATTATATACCAGTGGTACCCAACCTTTTTCAGCTCTCAAGCTTGAGATCTAACTGTAGCTTTACACTAATAATTTAGTTAATTAACAATGTTGAAATTTTTGGTTTGTATAATAGTCTACACTAGCTTCTGAAACACTGTTGGCCTATTTAGACTTTCTTTTATAGTGTAATAATTTTTCATCAAAGTATTATTAACCTGTTAAGGTAAGGTAAGGTTTATTAAAGACAATGTACAATTACATTAAGCACAATGACAGAGATGCTTGTACTAGATTGTAGCTTACAGCTAATTTCCATCTGTAGTCCTGGGGAGGGGAGGCACATTGAACATGTTTTTAGTTGTAGGAGGAAACCAGAGTACCCAGAGGAAACATACGCAGACACGGGGAAAACATGCAAACTCCACATAGAAGGGCCCCGGGCGGCCCGGGAGTCGAACCCAGGACCTTCTTGCTATGAGGCCAGAGCGCTAACCACTGCGCCACCGTGCGTCTTCAATTAGGTTCTAAGCCTGCTATAATGAAACACGCTTCAAACTATTGTATTATGAGGTAATTGGGGAGGGGTTTTGACTCGCATCATGAACAAACGAACTGCTGTAGGTTGGACAATCCAGCGTGAGCAGGAGTCTGGTCCTTTTGAGTGTGTGCTTTCAGGAGTCATGCCAACAGCTTGTGCTGTGCGCTCCAATGAGCATTTCTGCTTCCGCATCTAACTTGCGCTTATAAAAGACACTTGTGAATTGCAGTTGTAGACTGTAATTGGGTCATTCTCTGAAAGTGGGACTATAAAGTGTGACATCCAGGCTGAAAATTCAAAGTGCCGCTATCGTTTTATTTTTAGGTTAATTTCCATCTTTGAGAAGTGTACTGACAGGATCTATAACGGTCAAGAAAGATGCAGAACTATTTTTTCCAATATAGCCATTTCAATTTCAATTTCAATTGCTCTCAATGCAGCATAATTCCGCATGTAGCATGGACACTGCTTGGACCACATTTTTTAGCTGAGAGAGTTGCTATATACTAAATAAAATGTTGATTTTTGAGATATTATCTCTGAATACACACATTAGTGGCGTTTATCCGCTGCAAGGTTCCTGAGCGTTGAAAAGTCTTCACTTGCTGATAAAACTGATCAGGTCCGCGTGTAACTTTTATGGACGCCAACAGTTAAATTCAGATACCCAGGAATTCGGCTCTCATTTTCGCAAAACTCAATACAAAAAGTAGAAAAACAAAATGCAAACATATTTTCCAACATTATTCTTCATTTTATTGTGTTTCAATGCAGTATTTTATCGAGTTTACATGAGGAAATTACATCATGTTTATTCCTGGATAAAAATGTCACACTTTTGGTCATGATTTAAGCTATTTTTTGAAAAAAAAAAAAAAAAAACGGTTGTAAAAAAAAAAAGTTCCATCTTATCTTGGGCTGCAATTATTTAAAACCTTTAGAGGCACATTAGTAGTATATATTACATTAAAAAATTAAGACAAAATTATTATTATTTACTTAATGAAAACCTGTCAAATAACCAATAGGCAAAACGGTCCCACTTTCAGAGAATGACCCAATTATAGTTTGCGCTTGCTGGTCATGCTTGTAGATTGCGGTTGAATCTCGCAGTTAATGTTCATATAAAAAGACGGGGCTTTGAGATCGACTTCCACTGCCTCAGAGATCAGCTGTTCAATCGCGATTGACGGATTGGTGACCCCTGAAATAAACAAACTGCTTTGAACAAACCATGCCCCCAAAACCCAGAAGTCCGATGAATGTAAGACAGCTTAATAATGCTGCACCACAAAGCTCACCTACCTCTGAGGTCTGTCGGGCTGTCCTCCAGGAAAAGCTGTGTGCTGAAGCGTAGCAAGCACTGACCATGTGGTAGTTGAAAGGCATGGCTCGTCAGTATGGCATGGCCGCCATCAGTCAGAGTAGCAAGCTGCTGAGAGCCAGGGTGAAGAACAGGTGCAGGAGTTGGAGGAACAGGAACAGGGGCAGCGTGGGCCTGCAGGATGGTGCCAAACCAGTGCAAATGCATGGGCTCAGGCACTGGCATGAAACAACAGAAAACGCCATGAAGAAGACGCTGCTTAAGAGCATCATACCTCCAAGTGGAGAAGGTCTATCCAGGAACGATGTAGCTTCATGGGTAGATAGCTAATCCAGGGCACCAACAACAACCAAGCAGCACTCAAGCTCATTTCATACTTGACGCATCTGCGAGGACCGCGAGGGTCCGCGCGGCGCAAATACATAATTTTTGGAGACACGCCCCCTCAAGTGCCGTCCACTTGGACAAGGTTTTCCGCGTCGGCGTCAGGGAAAAATCTGTGACTACGCGGACGGTCCTCGTGGCAATCAACGGGCTTTCCATGGCAGCTCTCTACTGCCCTCTACAAGCAGCCTCTTGAAAGGCACCGAAACTATAAACACTGTCAGCGTCTGCTCCGCTCTAGGCCATGCGTCTAATTCCTGTGCGGACTTCACGTGCAGGACGCATAAACCAAGCTTCAGAGTTGTCTGTAGGCAGGCCAAGCAGACAAAATCACCTTGATGTGCTTACACCAGAGGTTTTCAAATGGGGTGCGGGGCCTTGGTGTGAGCAGGGATACTTTTTTTTTACCTCTCTCCTCTTTCCTCATTTAGGAGAGGCGGTGTCAGGCATATGTCTGTGTCAAAGCAGAGCAGCAGGAAATACTTCGTAGGGTTATTTTACAAAACTGGAGGTTTGCATAGGTCTTATAGTTTTGTGCAAATTGATTTTATATCAACAGAAAAAAAAGTTTCAAAACATAATGTGAAATAAAAGTGCAAAAATAAAACCTGATGCAGCACGTAATGGCACAAATACAATGTAAAACTATAAACTATATTCATGCGATTAATATAAACTGCTAGGAACAAATCATGCCCTCCAATTAAAACCCAAAGCCACGAAGCAGCTTAATAATACTGCACCTTCATCTTGTATTTTCATGCAGCACGGATGAATGTAAAATTCACTAAAATACATTTTTTAAAGATTAATATTATTATTTTTTGCTTGAAAAAAAAAAAAGACAATGCCACTTGTTTTATTAGTTTTTGTTAAGCAAATTCCAAGAGAAAGGATCAGTTGTAAGTGATTTTGAATCTTCAGTGTTTTAGCCATCTTTCCCCCTTATAAATTTGGACACTTTGCATGGTGTCAAAGTGTCCAAAGTCTGCTCTGATTGTAATGTTTGCCTTTAGTTGGATAAAACTAAGGACATTTGACAGAGACTGCTCTAAACCTGTTTTGGATATACATTTTGGGGAAGCTGGTTTCGGGGTTTGCCCTCAGGATGGCCTTTTGCACTGCCACAGGTCTGTCCGGAAACCTGGCTGTCCATACAGACAGACATGGTCCACTGAGAGCCATCTACGTGTCATTGCTGTGTACTGTTACAGTGTGGCGTATGTGGACTATGTGGAGCTTTTATCCCCCTCATCATCACTAACAGGGTTTCCCAGGCTCTGGCCACAGAGTGTAGGTCACAGGGCAGGAATCAAACAGCAGAACAATGGAGCACTTCCTCCACTTAACCTCCTAATGGGCTCTCAATGGCTCCCCTGACTCCTTCCAAACTATCAGCCACTGGATTCACTTACCTCACTGCACCAGGCCGTGTGTGTGGGGGGTCTGAGTGGTTCCGACGTGGCACACTGCAGAGCCAGCACGGGTTTGAGTCGAGGTGTCAAACACAAAGAGAGTTTAATACAATGTGAGACGTTAACTGAAACACAGAATTTCCTAACTCAAAGCCTGTCTATATCTTGGCCTCAGCAGAAGTCAGGTGTCTGGTTTGCTGTAGTCTCTTCAATGACCAATACAAAACTCAGTATTTACAACAAGGCATTTGGCTCCGCCTGTTACGCTTCAATAATTACTTTTAGGATCATCTTCGAGCACAGTGCAACCCCCAAATCTGCAAAGACAAGTGGCCTCATTTATTTCCATGGAGGGAAATAATTTAGCAGCACTGAGCACTAACGAGCTAGAGCGGAGGGATTCCTAATTAGATTCACTTTGTTTGTGTCATTTTAATTACGTTGTGGTCCCCAGCAGTGGAGCCACCAGTGATCTCTGAGTCTCTTAACTGTGCTGCCACAGTTCCACACTGAGTCCCAGCAGAGCTTTAGAAAACCAACAAACTGCACTGTCTCCATCAACCAAAGCTCGGGCAGACTGGGCTTTCTGTTCAGCTGTTGATTCGGAGCGTGTTTGGCGGCAGTGTCACTTTAATCTCCGAACGTAGTCACAAAGGTCACTGTTGTGTGATGCAAACAAATAACACCCACTAAACTTTTTGGTGATTAATCATTATTTATTGCTGTAAATGAAAGGCCTGGGAGACAGCTTTCCTGTCTGTGTAGTCTTAAGCGGTGTGTTTATGTTCCCTGTTTGAAGGGAAAGCTTCACTAAACCAAACCACTTTGAGGTTTGCTTTGAACTATTCCCCCAAGACACACGCACTAATTATTTTGTGTTTCATGATGAATTCTGCTCAGTTCATTAGACGGTTTTAACTGATGTTACTGTCTTAGATCCTGTCTGCCTGAGCGCACTCTCACAGTCATTTAGGTAATTGAGTGATTAATTGATACCTAATGATCAGCATAGACCTTATGTTCAGCTTTCATTTCAAACCCAACACTTTATTATAAGTTATTAGATTTAACTTTAAGAATCTGCAACCAAAACATTTGGGTGACAGTTTAAAACAAAGACATAGACTCCCAATGGTTAATATATAAAGTTATATTTAAAAAAAGAAACCAAAAATGCAGAAAAGGGTGAAAAATGAGACATGAAAATAAGGTCCTAAGGTTCTGTGGTGTCCCATCAGGAGTGTTCTTAGCCCTGGACTCATCCCATCTGTCTCATGTCCTGTGATAGTGATCAGTCTTCAGGGACCCGCCTCCACAGATGAGGGCAGCCTTCACCTGTCAGTCATGCTGCTGTGGGCCAAGACCTGGTTCACTCAGGGCACCTCAAGCAAGGATTTTGCTTGAAGACTTAGGAATGATACTGGTTTAGATTATCCAGCAACATCAAACAATTAATTTAAAATGTTACTCACAAGATGCCGTGACCATAGAATAATCAAAAAGAGAGGTAAAGGTAAAAAATATGGCAGGCAGAAGCTTGAGGCACACTGATAGTTAAAAGTCCTTTAATATAACAGTCGTCCCTGTTATATTAAAGGACTTTTAACTATCAGTGTGCCTCAAGCTTCTGCCTGCCATATTTTTTACCTTTACCTCTCTTTTTGATTATTCTATGGTCACGGCATCTTGTGAGTAACTTGTTAATTGCTTTTTGCACTTAAAGAGCACCTGATTGTCTTCATTGAACAGTTCCAAGTAGCACTCACCTGCTATGTTTTTTTGTAATTAATTTAAAATGTTGGCTTGTTTCTAAAAACAATATAGTTCCTCTCAAAATAAGGAGCACTGGAGTGTCCATTTTGATGTTCGTATTCTGTATTCCATTCAGCATATTGGCTTTAGGCCTTGAGTGTGTAATCAATTAATTTATGTAATTTGAAGAAAATTCTCAACCTCAGCTTCTTGTGTATTCTTTCTGCAGGTTTGCACAGCTCTCAGAACCCCTCCTGCATTACGCTAAAGGTTCTTGTAGCACATTGGTTTGAAGCCCTTTCTAAGTTCTCCAGAACCCTGCATTCAACTCGAACTCAAAACATTGGCCATAAAGGTGTTTTTTGTAATTTTTGTCATTGCATGTTTCAGGTAATTTAATTGATAATGGTAAAGTTCTATTTCCCTAGTCCACATATTTTTGTTATTATTTGTTATTGCCTTTGCAGAAGCTCTACAATCTGCTTGTCCAAATTAGACCGTTATGAAGCTAAAAAGATGCTGCTTGAGAATAGTCAAGAACCCTCTTTTCTTAAAAACATGACAAGCTTAGAAGTTTGTGTAGTCAATAGTTAAACATTATTATATTACTAAATTACAGAATCTAATAACTAACAATGCAGTTAATTGATAAACTCGTTGCGGCCTTAAACAAAACAATAAAAATATATATTGATAAATCTTTATTCTGTATATCTTAGTTTACTCAAATGAGCACTATTTCAAATATTGGATGCCAGAGAGTTGTTCATGTTAAAGTTTATACTAACCATACATTTTAGAAAACTGGACCAGTTTCTCACTTCCTTATCCACCTCTGACAATGCTTCATAAGACTAACACAGCTGATAAAATATATCAACATAAATGCTGGTCTTTAGACTTCCTGGAACAATATCAGAGTCTTTTGGACAAAAGCTGCTCCACAGCTGTGTCCTGCAGAGTCACCTCTGAAAACATGCAGGACACTGGACTGTCACCAGTCATTTAAACAGGAAAACTCCTTGTTTTATATTTATCTTTGACTTTTGGAATGATGGTTTTCCGGATCAGCCTGACATTTTATCTTAAAGTTTTAGTGGGAGTGAGAAAGAGCGGTGACTTTTGGATGCATGGATGTTGTTTTGTGTATGTCAACACTGATGGCTCTACTGAGTAATGTAAAGTAATACAGACCATCTGTGACAGTTAGACAGTTAACTTTTTTATCATAATGTAATGCATAACTTTTGTCAAAGTTATGCATGTAAAAAAACATCTACAAATTATAAACATTTTCTTTTCTACTATATTGTAAAATTTAAAATATAAACTCCCTTTAGAAATAATAACAAAAAGAGCAAATGTAGACCCTTTATCTGACTTTAACCCTTTAACTAACCTAGAGGCCAAAGCAATTGTGATTTTCTTATGTAATGAGTTTAAACAAAACACTGCAGATTCATTGTAGCAGTGTGAAGCAACCTTGCTGACTGCCTTTTAATCAAAACTTCACTGAGGTGATATGTGTTAAAATCTGATTGGCATTTTGACGATTATGATTATTGTTTAATTAAAAAGGAGAGGCCAACATTTGCCCTGTGTATGGAATGACTGCTGCATTGATGAAATTATCTATCTTGAAATAAATTAATATGTTTATCAGGTCCAAGGGGACAATTTAATAACTCACCTGTCACAATGAGCCGATTGTGTCTGGAAAACTGGCAGAAGATAATTACCCACAATGCTCTGCATCTTTGCAAAAGAGAATTGATGAAACACAATCTAAATTAGAAACAGTAATCCATTCCAGACTGTGATGGGAAAAGGTCTATATAAAGAGGATAAATGAAAAAGATTCTTGGGTTAGATTTACATAACCATAAGAGCTCTTACAAGCTCAGGTTTGTTCATGTGAACATCAATCTAAAGTTACACACTTGTACTCTTAAAGTGATCTATTACCGACATCTTTGTCCACAAGAGCTGGCACATGTGCGCATCATCAGTTTACAGTTATTCCTCAAGACTTGTTCTAACCTTAACACTGAAGTCGTCACGTCTAAGTATGTCGCACATTGATTTATGTTATGGAGACGTGCATGTTGGAAATGTGAAGAACATTTTACCTCCCCACAACACATGCACACACACCAAACCATCCATCCATCCAGGAGACTGATAGGACTCTGTTTAAATGAGCTGCAAGTGCCTGATCCTTTTTAGGCCACAAGTGCATGCTCAGGTCTGTACATCTCACTGTCATCACACTATCAGGTTAACACAAGCCTTTTCCTAATAGAGCCCACTTAATGCATCCTGTGGTTTATTCCGGGAGAAAAAATAGTCGCCCAAACACACTCTCCCTGTCTCACATACTGGAAAAATGACTACGCGCCCACAAAGCAGCCAGAGCTCCGTGTGACATCAGTCTTCCTGTGGCCCGGCACTACACTCACTAATGGGTGATACAAGCCATGAAACCTAAAACAGCAGTAGCACAAAGCTGAGCTGGAGCTTCATGTTTAAAGCCATATGGCCATTTGACCATTAACCTAATGCATCGGACTAAAAGCTCTTCCTCTATAACTAATTATACTGTTGTGTTATTACTTACTTTCTAACACTGCAGTCAAGAGTCTTTGTGCTGGTCTTGACAGCACAGGAAGTTGTGTATATCAAATTCTTTTTTATGTCTGGAAAAAAATATTATTGGTATTAGTATTAGTATTAGTATTAGTAATAATAATAGTAATAGTATTACGATTACTATTACTATTACTATTACTATTTTTTTGTTTTTGTTTTTTTAGATTTAGATTTTACTTTTGTAATCTGAATATAGTGACCTTAATATAAATGTCTTTTAAATGTATATGTTTGATCCTGGATGTCAAGGACAGGTCACTCTTGCAAAATCTCCATTAGTTTCAACCTTGTAGAAACAGGTCAAATTAAATAAACATATTTACTCATTATTATTATTATTTTTAACAATTCTGTTTTGTCCCGATTCGAATCTAGACTCGATATAGGTCAATATTCCAGTATGTTTTCAATTTTGTTATGCCTCACAAGAACAAATAATTTTTTTATGTGAATTTGCCAAATAAAACTTTAAAGTGAATAAAGTTTTTCAATAAATAACAACATTGCTGGCTTTAATGTACTTTTTAGTGGATTGAATCAATAGATTATTAAGAGAATATCGAAAAAACTCCATATTTTAATAATTTGTAGGTACATTTTTTATTAAACAAAAAAGAACAGAATCACAAAAAACTAATGATCTTGCAGTTTACTTATTTAGATTGAGAAATTACAGTGGAATCAACCCTTTTCTAACCATATAGAAATGACAAAAACTGAGCTATGAAGGGACACATGGGGATCGAACCCAACATCAGAAGTAAATCGAAACATTTTCAATATCATTCCATCCCTGGTTATAATCTGTTAATTTACATTACTCATTATACGTTTTCTTAATGTGTCAGTTTTCCATGCGTTGATGGGACAGGCCTGCTCATGTTGTTCAGTTCGACGCGTGGCTGGTGCTGAGTGGGCAGAGGAGTAACATGGAGTTTTTAATCTGTCTGTCTGTGCCTCTTCTCTGTCATTAACCCTGCGGCCCGACAGCCTGCTCCCCGTGACACTGACCTGCTTCACCTAATGAGCAACCAATTACTACAAATTAGGCGAGAGAGAGGGCATCGCTATCATCCACTGCAGATTCTACTTAACAGTTAGCAGGGATTTGGATGTCACAGGATGTTCAGGTAGAATAAATAATGAGAAGCTGTGTTTTTTTGTATTTCTGCATGCTACTAATATTGTCTGTGCTTGTGTTGTGGTCTTACATGTCTTGGTCCACAAAGTCAGGCTGCAGTCTCGAGTGAGCTCCACAGATCATCTGTATTTGCACCTGCTCATGCTCCTGCCAGACGTGAACGTGTGAGAAGGTAGTACACCCACATAGTTAGTCTTTAACCTTGCACACCTGGACACTCGGCAGGACCAGATTCTCTTTGGCCCCAGCTTGATGTTTATTCATTTATTTATGGGAATCCTGGAAATGATTGCCCTCGTCTAAGTCTCTTGTGGCAGCCAGGGAAGGCAGCCCAAATGCATGCATGGCAGAGAAAATTAATTAGGCATTATTACCTCATGCTAATGTGTAGTTTTTCTTAAGGACAAGCCTGTTAGCTAATTTGTAAAAAAAAGTGGTTCACATAAACGTGAAGAGTCAGGAACAGACAGTGTCTTGTAGGCTATTTTTGGATGCAAAAAGAAAAATGCGAAATCAGAGTGGGATAGAAGAAAGCCTTGAGTTGTTAATAAACAAGAGGAGAGTGGCCTGCAGAGGTCGCCGCGCCTGCTTCAGCTCTTTATTTATTTGTCTGTGGTCTGTTAAGGCCTGTGAGCTACACACACACACATACACACTCACATAGAGAGAAGCAGTGAGACAGTGAAGAGGGAAGTGAGGCGTTTATTTGTTGCTTCACTCTTAACAGGCTGTTGGCTTCGGCAGGGAACCCCCAAAGGTAGAGTTCAGAAACATATCTGTGTTCATATGTGTGTAGAAGTGTGTGTGCGTACTTTGAGCCTGTATCTTTGCTCTTCTTTGCCAGGAGCTTAGTAACAGAGCTTGTGTTAATAACATACGCAACAGTGAGACGCTCTGCTTGCCTGGTATATAGAAGAAACCCTTGGGACCAAGTAACAGAGAAATCTGCATCCAGACATAATATGTCTATGTAATGTCTATGTATATAAAACCTATACAAGAGAAGAAAGCAGGTGGTCTGAAAATGCATAATTATCAAAGTCTTAAAACCTTTAAAAGCAGTTGCACCAAAATAGATGACCTATTGTGGGAGGAAAAATGGATAAAACATTCTAAAGCATGGTGAAATAAAACCCAGTGTTGAGCTTTGAGCAGCCTGGCCCGTGTCATCTGTCTGCTGATATATATGATGGTTATCTGGCTATCTCCCTGTGTTCTGTTAACCTTAGCCTGCTCACACTGAGGACTCTTAGTGGCAGTACAGACAGCTTGATCAATAGGTCAGTGTGCTGACAGTAGTCCTTAGGGTGCTTCTGGTAGCGGGAGACCGGGGTATAAGCTGTGGCTGAGGAAGGGGCAGTTAAGGGTGATCATGTATCCCGCTGACACACAGCACCTAAGCCTAAGGGATGAACAATAGCCACAAAACACTCATTTAGCAGATGACCCTAACCTCAAGCGTCTGTGATCTCACAGCCAGGGTTCCCACCATAATAAGAGGCACATGTCACCTTCAAGTAGGACTTCATTCAGCACCCAACACACATTTATTGATGAAAGAGAATGAAAGACCTGCAGGTTGACAAACTTGATAATGTACAGTAGATCAGTGCCTCCACTCCATGTCATTTCACTCTGACTACTAGGTCAGATATTGCAGAACTACTGGTGATTTACAAAAACCCAAAACGAGGCAGTGTATTGGTAGCCAACCTTCTTCTTTGACTTCAAGTCAATTCAAATTTGATTTTATACTTTGAATTTGTAAGTTTACTGCACAGAAATGGAATGAACATTCATACACTGATGTGTTTTGGTGCAGCAATTATAAAGCAAAAACGTACTTGCCTTCCATGGAGTGAACAAAACCCATTAGACGGTTTGTATGAAGTGAAATGAAACAAGCTAATGTATCAGGTTACAAGTTTTGTCCTCTTCTAAGCAGAGACAGCACCATTGACTTATTTCTTGGTCCTCCCTCTGCTGTGGCCGTCTACATGTCAGACAAATCATGAGTGTGTCACATGGCACATGGGAGATGCTGCCACAGATAACCTTACATTTCCATTCAAACAGAGCTTTTGACAAAGCCTTAGCAACAGGCTTCTTAATCAGAGGGGCCGGCAGCGCAGCCTTCTCCTCTGCTCTCCTTACAGCCGTGATCTTGAGAAGGAGCTGCAAATTGGAAATTATTACACATTAAACCCTCGGCGCACAGGCCACGATCGAAGTGGATCAATATCTTGCCCGGCACAATAAATCAGCCGCTTTCTCTCCCCTACCTCTCGCTTTATCTCCAAGTGGCTACAGGCCGCAGAGCAACTGGAACATATTTAAATTTTCTTGTAACAAATTAATTCCAACATTTTCTCTTGATTGAATTAGGGCAAGTGCTGGTGCTGTCACAAGTGTTTGGGCTGCTCCCAGGGAGAGACAAATTGCCCGGCCTGGACACGGGTAACAAGCGGTGGTGTTGAGTCGCTGATAATCTCCCCACTAATTCTCCATTACAGCAAAATGAGGCCATAAATCTTCCTGACAGCTGATCGATGTAAACATTGTTTCCCCCATGATTGCCAGCTCTCCCAGCGGAGCTACTGTCCGCTCACAATCCGCTGAAATTACTCCCGCAACCAAGACCCTCCCTTTCTCCTCACTCTCCCCTCTCCCTCAGAAGAGCCGAGTGTGTGCATGGGATTGGCCTGCTGAGGAAACCAAAGTCACTGTTGTCCTGTCTGGGGTAATAGCTAGCCTGTCTAATTTTAGCTCACAGCCTGCTATATAAGTGGAAAACAAATAATCAAAATGTCTGCTCTTCAAACACACTGCTGTGGGAGATTTGCAGTCGTAGAAGTAAACCCTGTTTATTTAATCAAATGTAAATGATCCTCAAACCAAAAAGGAATTAGAGGATGTCAAAGAGGTCAAAGTTGTGTTAATTATTAAAGTATACAAACTGATATTATAAATATTTTTTAAATGGTCTTACCGATAAATCACATTTCATAGAAAATGATCGCATTTTTAACACATCTGGTCCGATCAACAAAGGCTTTGTATTACTATTTTATATTATATACAGTCTGTGGTATTACTCACAGAAGACATGTTTTGTTTTTGTCTGTGGCTCTGATTTTCTTCTGCTTCTTTACTTCATGTCTATCTCAACGTCATCAAAACAATCTTCCAGAGGGCTCCAGAAAAAAAACAAAATCTGGCTACAAACTAAGCACAGATCAGTAGTTGAACTTTTGCTCCAACAGACTTGGACTAGATTTTGAACCGCGACATGATAGTAGATCAACTTTCTGGGATAATGTCTGGGATAATTTCCCACTGTTCATAGTAAACAATTTTCCTGATTGGACAAAAACATGTATCACTGCCAGTTACCTCTCTTGTTATAACCCAACAAATTGTATGGTTAATCTTCCGGTCTGGCACTGTTCTCTCAAAACACTGCACAATATAAAGAGCCTTTAAATTATTGGGAACATGTGCAAAATTGACTTTTTGAGTTTAAATCCTATTCTAAAATTGCTTCCTTAGGTATCCTTCAAAACACCATTCTGAATGCCCCAGATCTGTGATGCCATAGATCTTCTGCACTGGTTTTACCTTCATAAATCAGTGGTCTCCAACCACCGGTCTAGGGACTGTGGCCATCCGCTACCGGGCCCCAAAAGATCTTTTAAAATGTATTTTATTTTTATTTTGCAGCCTATTACTACTTTCTTGTGCTTTACAATGAAAATATTGTAAATAAATATTATCGGTGTTACCCAACCTCGACCGGTCCCTGGAAAAGAAAATTGTGACTGTACCAGTCCTTATAAGAAATAAGATTGAGGTCTGCTGCCATATATCACCCAGACTCAATCTAAGCATTTCTGCATCATTAGCATCAATTTGATTGTTTGCGCAGTGTAATTTTCTTCGCTGTCAGTAGCTAGAGCTCTAACTCAATTCCGGATGTGAGAAACACTTGACTGCTATGTGTACTATTTTATTTTATTTTTTTGGTTCTGCATTCTATTTGTTGCAGGTGCACAAGCAGTTGGCGACCCTTCTATTCAGTTCACATTCAGCTTATGAACAGAATAGTTATCATCACAAATTTTGAACTTTTTTACATCTGTACTTGAGGTTGTCTTAAATTATTTTATTGTTACACTGAGCACCTGAGGGGGGCTCTTTTGCCAGTGTCTAAGATAAGAAATCTTTCAGTCGCCCAAAAACGGCTATTGTCACTCCATTGCTATTGGTTCCCGTCTGGCTGTGTCACTTGCATTATGACTTCATCACCCCTGAGAGAAGAGGAAGAGAAGGCAAAGAAAAACAGTTCACACTCATCCGTCATTGTCCATCTCAAATTACTGCTCAACCAATCACTGGAGAGGATCAATAGGCAGCGGCTGGGCAGGTTGGAGGAGCTGAGACTTGGAGATGAAATGAAGGAGGGAGGTCTGGAGATGTCCACGAAAAAAACTGCAGAAGAAGTGATCAATGCATGAAGATGGAGTTTCTCATTTAAAAGGAGTGAGTGTGATGTTTGGGTCCTCCCACCTGCTCTGAGCCATAGGAAGACGACGCACTCAGCGATCAGGCATTTGTAACTTGAAGTGAAAAACACAGCTGGGTGGAGGGCATAACGCTGCAGGTGTGAACTTATGAAATTGAGTTTGAAGCTGGAAAAAATGGCTTGTTAAAGATCATTGATGAGACACGAGTGGGTTTTGTCTTTTGTTTTGTCCAGATGTTCCTCTAATAGAACAGAGTTGAACTGGATACTGATAATCCATATTATAATTAATTTTTCAGATTATAAGAGATACAGCACAGAAATGACCTTGACAAATTTTTAGCTAATTTAAATGGAAATATGTCTCCCTTAATTTTTTTTCCAAATTGTATTAAGTTATAAAATACAACATACATTATTTATTACTTAACATCCATTGTCCATTTGAATATGTATATAAATATATTTTAAGTATCTTTTTAATCAAAATAGAATTTTTGTCAAAAATAAATAAAAGCACCATCCTTTCTATAGGAGTTATAGAGAGATTATCGGTCGTTGTCACTTCCGTTCTACTGCGCATGCCCCATGCAGAAAGAGACGTTGTACGTCTAGTTGACCCAGAAACTTCTTTGATTAAAACAACAAAATTGGACGTGAGCTAGCTGTTTAGGATCAGGTCTGAACCGGTATAAAGAAGTCGGGATCCTGAAGCTTGAAACAGTGTTTCTTGACGTTTTTTCGCCTGAATGTAGCATTTATAGATTGTAAGGTCGTATTTCATTCATAAATGTTGAATTAGCAGCATAACTTTTGCTTTCGCACAGTGAAAAACTGTAGTTTTAACTGTAGTTAGCTGACAACAGTGCTGGCTCGCAGCTCTTTCTGCATACCAGGTGCACGTTAGTTTATTTATTTATTTGAATGGGACAATGTGTAGTAATGAATGGCAAAACCTATTATTTAGAAATTAGCTTAAAGCTAATTTCCATCTGTAGTGTTGATAAACAAATAATCAATCCCTCTTATTATAACAATCATTGGAGTTTTCTTCACAACATTCCTAAACCTTACATGTATGGATCTTTAAGTTTGGTTTCATAAAGTTGGCCCCATACTAAGGAAGAGTAACCTATTAGAAGAGGTAAACAAAAGTGAATTAAGGGTCACTTTATAATTTGACCTCAGAATGAGGATGAATGACCGCTGATGCAAGGTTGGTAGAATAGCTGTGTTTACTTCAAATAGGTCTGTTATGCTTGATCATTGAGTCTATCATGTCACTCCTGCCCAATATCACTCAACAAGTGTTAGCGTTCATAATAATCCTTGCACTTGCAATTACTTCCATTTGCATAGATCAGTAGGTGCACGTTTAAAGGGCAATCTCTAACAATCACGTCCCTACAAAGTTGTAATTGCAGAGTTGTGGATATATTGCTTCTGCCCACGCCTCCTCCACATTCAAAGTCACAAGGAGTGTCAGGTCTGACCCCTCTGCTCTTGTGTGCACGGGCAAAGCCATATACACTCCAGACGTGTGTGTACAAGCAGCTGATTAACTCAATAAGAAACAAAGATCTTTATTGGGATGCTGTGTGCAGTAATGGTTGTTTGATTGGAAGCCAGTGGTTGTATTGACAGGTGAAGTGGACTGATTAATGGAGGCTTAGTAAAGAAAGGATAACAGTCCTTCACATGGCTTATTTACCGTTAAAAGAGTGACGGATGGTTCACTGCTGAGTGTTCACTTAGACGCCTCTTCAGTAACTTAATGGACCTTATTATGCACTAGTAACACTTTGGCAGCCTCCAATGTGAACAGCACCATCCTGGAAATGTTCTGATTGCAAGGGTGAAATTTTCTAGTATTTTTCTGAGTTGTGACATTTGTGAGGAGATGCACTGTACTGTTTAGCATGATAATGAGTTAGTATATAAGGGGCTATTGATTTACTGACAATTTTATAAAAAAATGTTTACACTAGCCCTGCCAATTATGACTATACATCGTTAACACGCAAGTTTATTTTTAAGGTCAAAGAGGAGCTTAAGTGTATGGTCTTCCATAAATGGCACAAAACTTTTCACTTTAGCTAGACATAATTACAGTAATAATTACAGTGGGCAGTAATTAATAACCTTAATTGTAATCCAAGGTCACAAACATGCAGTGTTCTAATTTCAAGGCCAAACTACAAATTGGTACAAAAATATAAGTCATGCACTTCACCTTATGGCTTATAGCAACATCAGTATGAGCGACTGTCTGTTACAACTGCTCATGCTAACTGTTTGACCTAAAGGGCTGAGATTTTAAGTATAAAAAAGCGGTGTGGTGTTAGTCAAAACAAAGTGTGCAGAAAAGTGAACATAGAATATCAGTATTGTGTCTGTCATAGGGGTCAAAGGTGACTTGTTTGGGGCTTGGTTGAAGCTCTAGTTTCAATTCACGGATCAGAATAGCTCAAATTGACACCAGGACCCATCTGCCCACTGAATTAATCCTACACTCTCTTCCATTTGCCCGTTTTTTTTGTTTTCTTTATCAGTTCCATCCATTTCTTTATTCATTCGGTTGACTTTTGAAAGGGGAGAGGTGACATGTCCGGGGGCATGTATGTGCGATTTGTTAAAAAAAAGAAAAACATGATTTTAAGTGTAACATTTGCAGACTGCAGGGTCACAGGCAGTTGTATTTTTTCACTCCCCTCTTCTCTCTCTCCCTCTGTCTCTGCTAAATCGATTGTTTGTTTGTAGGGAGCTCAAATGAAGAAGCAGCATTCAGATCCGCGCTGGCAACGAGCAGAAACGCTGCTTGGGGGAAGAGGCAAGCAAAAAGCAGAGCAGCTCGCACCATCAGCGCTCGTGACCTTAGGGCCAGAGAAAGAGAGAGTGTGGAGGATACAAACCAACCAGCCAACACTGTTCACTGTGGAGCATGGGTCCATCTGCCCTGGCCCTCTGCTTAAGTGAGTGCAAATTAACCGAAATCAAACTTTTATGGTTCAGTATGAATTAGATATCTCTGCATACCAAAGAGTAATAGTATTAGAAAGAATCTGTACACTCTTTGAAAGGGTCGGAATGGTATGTTAATTTATTTGACTGCTCTGCATGAGTGGCAAGCAACAGGTGAGGATCCCTGATATGAATCCAACCCCTGCTAATAGGGAAAGACTAAAGCAGAACCAAAAATTGACTGTTAACTGACATGACTGTCTCTGTCTATCAAGCAATCTACATAAACTTAGAGTAGTCCTAGAAGGATGGAAAAGGCAGTGATGAAAGTATGACACACATAAGGGACAGCAGGGTTTGCTTGGCTGAGCGCGGGATGCATGTCTTCTGCTATGGTCTCCCTCATGCTCTCATTGCCAGCTCTGCGGTGCAGTGTGGTGCTGGTGGCTGCGGCACTGGAGCCCCACGGGGGTCAGCCATGTAAGGAACATAAAAGGCCAATTTAATTTACCGCGTCCGTGGCTACAAAGTATTTTAATTCCGACAGCTGTGACTGAGGAGTTAATATTTGACTTGTCAGAAGTAGGGCCGAGGCCAGTGAATCATTGTAATTCTCATTAAGAGGCTCTCCCCCAGCAGCGCCCTAATGCAGAATAATGAAAGTCAAGACGGAGTGAGCTTCTAATGCCAGTTGAGGCCTATCTTTTAATATTCCCCTCTTGATGGATTAGAGAAGCGGGAAATTCATCTTGGATCATAGGGCCTAATTTAATAAGGGATCATTCCAGGAGTATTGCATTTTATAATAATGTCATTTAAAGTGTCGTCTTCCATTTTTACTGTCCCGTATGTATGCTTATATAATGGTGCCAGAGGGATGTGTTTTTACAGTGCTCACATCTCCACTGTGCCCGCTTAGACCACACTACCCTGAACATTACATGACTCAAAGTCCCCTCTGGCTTCACTGTTTTCATTTCACCTTCTCAGCTCATGGCCGACTGAGGGAGCGCAGCGAGAAGTTCAGTTACTTAAGCTCAGTGCTGTTTGCTCAAATTGTTTCTAATAGTATTTAGACAAAATAACTATGATATGAGAGTTGGGATTGTAAATATCACCCAAAGGAAATATTATAAAGATACATTACATTTGCTCCATCACAAGTGACTTAGAGGCACTCTCCAAGAAGCAGCGGTGCTATAATTATCCAGCCCACTCACAAAGAGAGGCTTTCACAGAATAAACAAATCTGACTAGCATGAGCAAGTGTTGATGTTTGTAGCAGCACTCACATTACGAATTATATTGTGAGGGAAAATATAGACAAAAATTATGTACTAACAAAATTCAGAACCAGTGTATTTATCATCTGATATTTTTGCACCATAAACAAAAACAATAAGAATAATTTAACTTGGTTGTGTCATAGATTTTGCTACACAATATTCCCATCTCAAAGATTATAGTTGAGTTTATCTGCAATATGTGGCTCATTTTACATTTTGGCAACAACTAAAGCTTGTAAGTAAAAAGTTTTAGAATGTGCTAAGAAATTACACAGTAGAAAAACAATATTTTTAACAAATTGTCAATGTAGCGTGTAGTTTGGAACAGATATGCTCGTTTATCAAAAATGCAGATACAATTTTTTGTTGATGTTCAAGTTATTATTTTTTAGTGTTTTCAATTTTTTATAAGATTAAATGAAAGATAAATAAAAATTGGGATCAATATGGAGGAAATCTGTAGGTATGCGTATTTATTTAATTTAATTTTTGTTATTATTGTTGGGTTTTAAACATTACTCAGCCGGTACAAACAAATGAGGCTTACTTCAGTGTGTTTTTGTTTATTTTTTCTTCTCCTTGTTACATAGAAATCACATCATGTTGGAAAAACTGTACCTAATCGTTCCCGTTAAGACAGACATAGCTGAAGTGTATGTCATGTTAAATGTATGTCCCCTGTCATCATAAAGATAAAAGGCAGCCTCTCAAACCTGCTGCTGCCTAACAAAGTGTTCCTCTTTAGCACACTCATGTCTTTGGCACCTCTGTCCACGAGCTCCTCCAACATACTTCTTCTATCTGCTTTACACATACCACTGCTCTTATCCACTGATACAACTGACTTTGGGCTTCAGTTCACTTCACTGCTTCTCACAACTCTACTACATATTAGTTAAGTCAGTAAGCAGATCATAATAGTCAAAAGGCAAGGTAATAGAAAAAAATGTATTAATATCTGCTAAAGAAACACCAGCGGTAAATTACCAAAGCTTGAGAATGTTTATTAATGACAATGTACAATTTTTGCATTAAGCACAAAGGCTGACATGCTTGCACCAGATTCTAGCTTACAGCTAATTTACATCTGTAGTCCTGGGGAGGGAAGCGGGGAGGCACATTGGACATGTTTTTAGATGTAGGAGGGAACCGGAGCACCCGGAGGAAACCTACGCAGACACGGAGAGAACATGCAAACTCCACATAGAAAGGCCCTGGGCGGCCCTGTTTAATTTATTATTATCAGGAGTATAATTGTCTTTTGTTTCTCTGTTTGTTTTGTTATTATTATTTCATTTTATGCATTTTTTTTATTTATAATTATTATTCAATTATGTTCTTGTCATTTATTGTATTATTTTTTATTATTATTAGTGATGTTGTTGGCCATTACTGTCTGTCTTGGGTCATTGTATTTTATGATTTCTGCTGTCACTTCACATGACTCAAAATAAAATAAAATAAATTACTAATTTAATAAAGAAAATACAATATTTGAAGAAAGAAGGAAGTGTTTTCAATTAGTCCTAAGTTAAAGCAATGGGGATTTTAATTGTGAAATACTTAATTTAGAATAATGTTTAATGTTGTCACTTAAAAGTCAAATTAAATTGTTAAGAAGAATACTGGATTTCCAATACTAATTTAACACAAGGAATTATTTAAAGATGTACATTTTTTAGTCAAGGCTTAAGACACACTGACGTTTTAAACACAACATAATAGTACTTCTCTTATCAAACACTGTGGTCTTGTACTTAGTTCTTACACGTCTGTTGTGTAGTTTTAGGGTAGTCATTTTTTGTTTTGATATGGTCTCAAATGATCATTTTTTTATATTTTAGCTCTAATTTAAAGTTAATTAAACATTTATAGTACAACAGCCTCTTTTGTTTACTTTTCCATATATTACTAATGATAGTGTATCTCTTTAGACTTTTGGTACAACTTTTTTTTATATATACAGTATATAGATAATCAAGCCCCATTAGGTATTGATCAAGATCAGTGACAAAGTGAACTACTAATATAAGCTGAGTCAATGGGAACCTCTAAAAGACATGGCAGTGGGCAGAAGAGAGGAGGGAACTCAACCACGGGCCAAAATGTGAGCTCTATTTTTACATCCCATTTGAGAATGAGATAGTGTCCTTCGCTCACACTCCCTGTCGCAGAGAGGGCTAATGCAGGCCTATTTAATTAGACGTTGGCAGCTTGTTGAGCCAATTCAATACTGCACCCACAAAGGGGTCCTGCTGCTGCCGGTGGCCCCCATAATGCAGCTCCTTTTGCTCTAAGCATTTGCCCTCTTAGCTAGTGGCATTCATTTACATTATCCTGCAATGAAACATGATGCACCCCCTCACTAGAGGCTCCAACATACACGCTCACTGCTAACTTCACCTGCAGATCCCAGGTGAACTTGATGCTGTCCTCCTCTCTACCATTATGCATTATGCTGCTTGTGTGTATGTGTGGCATGTTCACAAGTACAAATCTGGAAGTGCAACTTGCTTATACTTGCCTTGGAGTAAATTACCATAGCAATGCAGCTGTCAATACTGTTATATCAATGAGAGGACACAAGTGGCAAGATCAATAAAAAACATCAGAATACGACATTAGCATGACAGTCACTTCACTGCTTCAATATTCTATTACTTTTGAAGTGTGCAACCCTTTTCTCCCATAATGCACTTTCACAAAGAGAGTAAACTTGCTTAAACTTTTTCAGTCGCATTTTGCAGTTGATAAAAGGATGAGCTGTTTGCAAAATCATAACTGTGTATGATAAATGATTGCACTTAGACTTACTTGGACAAATCCTTTTTACAGTATCAGCTTATGTTTAAATTTAATGAGCTTTTGTAGACTGGAAAACAGTCATTTTGTGCATTTGTAAATGATTTTACTTCTCCTCAGATTTAATATTTAAAAATGGTTGATGTTTGAAATGTGCCCAAGTGGTTCAACAGTCCAGTTTGCATGTTTTTAGGCACTAAACATCAATCTTAGATCTTGTTAATTGCATTTGCGTCATTAGGAGCTCTTTTGAGTGCCATTCCATATAATGAAAGAGCTTTGTTCGTGTTCACTATTTCTTCAGATCAAAATCCAAGACATTCCTCATGCAGTTATGATGTGCTTGTATTTGACTAACCAGTGAAAATTGTAACGAAATTGCATGAAGCCCATCTGTCATGGACTTGTATGTTTCTAAAATCAGTGAGATGTATAGATATTTGGGCATCTGCAGATTTATGACTGTATGTAAAACAGCTTATATGAGTGCAGTATTGTGATTTATGCATACCCTGAAAAGCAGCAGCTATTTTCCATCCCATCTAAACTTTTCCCTGACCACAGGCGTCTGTCACCAGTTCAAAAGCACTAGAGTGTAGCTGACAGATATATAAATGGTTATAAATGTTCCCTGAGCACCATGTTGAAAAAGTGTTTAATGCTGGAGTGAATGATCCTGGACCTCCCTGGATTTGGCCACATTAAAAGGACACTTGAGCATCCCCATACAAATACAGGGTGATTGGTCTGTGTTTTTGTCATTGCATGATATTTGAAAATGACATTTCGTAAACTTCAGACGGTGTGAATACAATCAATATGAGATGAGTTAGGTCTGTGTTTCCAAAAGCCTTTTGTAATTTAAGATGTGTGTACAAACATTTGATGATTGAAAAGCAAGACCTCTATTACCGTCACACACAGATGATTGGATCTTACCAGCTTGTAAATACAGAGGCACTGGCCAAGTGGGCTGCAGTTACTCTCTCTTTTGGTTGTTTCTATCAAATTCTTACATGCTTTTCCTTCAGACCATAATCATAATATATACATAAACCAACCTGCTCAAAAATGCTTACACAAGTCTGTGCATCTGCACCAAATTTTGCTCGTTTTCAATGGAAGCAATACAAGCCTGCGAGTTACTAAGCCTCATATATCTCAACACATACTCACTTGTTATGTCTTCTACCAAGGCTGAGAGCTTTACATTATGCTATCGTCCTGATCTGTGAACCAGTTGCAAATGGAAATGAATTAATAACAAATAAAAAGCAGGCAGTGCATAGCTGCAAAGCATGCCTCAGGGCACCTAAACAGGAAACAGTGAAACAATTAGACTTTTGTTTTGTTCTGACCTGTTGTTTTTTTCCTCTTAACTGTTGAACAGAATGAGCAAGTGTGTATTAGCAATCACCACAATAGAACTTCACTGGTCTTTGCAGAGGTCAAATCTAGTGAACACCACTTTTTGTCCTAAAGTCAAATGAAATTCAGTGTTACAGTTAGCTGTGGATGGTGACTCAAGTAACTTCGACTGTGGCTAGCCACCCGAGCCTACATGCATGCGAAAACAGCCAGTAATACTGCATTGTAAATTGTGGTCTGAATTCTACTGGAGGGATTTTTCAGCAGGTTTCTTTCTCACTTTCACTTCATGCGATGTGTTTGAAGTGTTTCTTTTATCTGCTGCTGCTCCTGATGGCTGTTGTCTTTGGTGGTGCTGTGTGCGTCCTGCTCTCTGTGCTCCTCCAACATAACAAAGGCAGGCCCTCCAAAAGTCAAGCCTGAGGAAAACTTCTATATACACACTTGCATTTGTGTAAACCACCCATGTACAGCAGAGTCAATCACAGGCGGCATGCGGAAAATGCATTTACTGTTATTGTAAGTGCTCTGTGTGATTGTTGAACATGTCCTAATTTGATAAAAGGCCAGTCTGGGAAATGAGAGTAGTGTTTGTCTCAAGGGTTGTAGCTGGGTAAATATAGAAAGTAAGGCAGCAGTTGATATGAAGTTAAGGCATGTGAGTAACAAGAGGGCATTTACATGTACAGTATAGGGGAGAGTATAAGCCTTTCAATAAAAAGTTAGTCTAACCAAAGCTTACTTGTTGATGAATATGTACTATACGTCATTCAATACCCGTTAAGTGTCTTTATTTGGGACAGGGCAGAAGTCAGAGGGGTAGCAGCAGTCTGGCTGGCTCCCGGCTGGCTGTGTAAAGATGTGTGTCTTAAGAGTGTGGTGAGAGGAGAGTGAGAGTGTGGCTCGTCTCCATGTCTAATCAGCAGAACACTTGTGTGTCCCCGTCTCATTGTCTCCTGGGCCCCTCAGAGTGGAGAGGCCTTCCACTCCAGCAGCACACCTCAGGACATGCTGATAGATGGCTCACTGCCACAAACAACTGTCTCCAGCTCATTTCAGGATACAGGCTAAGAATTGCAGAAAACTTGTAATATTATTCTTTTTACTCAAATCTTTCTGAATGTCATACTAGTGTGTAATTTTTAGTGGTTTTGTTAGATAACTGTGCGGTCTATAACACTAAATGTTGGTCTTAAAATCGGTGTACTAAAATTGTCTACTGGAAATGTATTGGAGACGTATGGTGGGGCAGTTCTTGCCTCTTTTTTTTTTTTTTTTTTTTTGCTCTTGTCCCAGGCAGCAGTGTTTCCATCTCCTCCATTACTGGCGAGGCTTCCAATCAATAATTCAATAGTTTTGGCGTCTTAATCCAACCCCAAACAATGAGACACATTAAGCCATGTAGACTTCAAGACTGTGTGAACCTTATTAATTAATAGTTACACACATTGTGTTTTGTGTTGAAATATTGAAAGGGGAATATGATTCTGATTCCTATATTAATAGGCTCCTGAGTCAGATGCTTATCAAATGTTAAATAGAAAGCGGTAAACGTCAGGAAATTAAACTATGCCTTTTTAAGTAAAACGATAGATTCTGCGTTTTTTTCTGTACTGGCCATTAACTTTAAAACATTTTGATTTAATGTAGTCCAACATTCACAAAACTCCCGGGGCTTAGAAAAAAAAAATACAACTAGGCCAGTTATCGTGCTTTTCAATAAGGAAATGAACTGTTCGGTAATTACGCAAAACGTTTTTGTTTTTATTTTACGCACGCATGTCCATGCGTTTTATCTGCCTGTTGGCCTGTCCATCTGCTTGTAGTGGAAATGAGCAGAGCTACTCTCCAAACGCTCTATAACCAAACTATGAATAATGCATTGATTTGGAAGCGGAGAAGCAAGAGAGCCATGTTCCCCACTAAACGGGCCTGTCACCAGCGTGACGTTATCAAATGCCCGACATCTACTGCCTAAATTATTCACATCCACGCATCTCAGCTTAATAATAATAATAATAATAATAATAATAATAATAATAATAATAATAATAATAATAATAATAATAATAATAATAATAATATAATAGATAAATATAATTAAGAAACGTAGTTTAATTTATTACAGGAAAGAAAACATTTTGTTTTGATGAATTCACGTTTCACAGAAAGTTGAACAGAAAAAAAAATAGTGACATGAATTTCTATGAAATTGTGCCCCAATTTACTTCCACTGTTTATAAAACATAAATTTACAATTCGAAGCCATTAGGCCACACATAAAAAACAGTCCCGCGGGGCGTTTTGAAACCACTAGGCTTAAATGATAAAAATAACGTATGAATTTGTATAAACATATCTTACACTTGCCCGCAGCGCTGCTTATAGTCTGGCGTGGGGCCTGCAATGTCCTGCCCTGTGGTGGATGCCCTGGCACCAGTGCTTTAAGTGGGCCAAAAGAAGTGCTAGTAGGCCTACGTTATTTTTATGTGGTTGTACACAGTCTGAAATTTAAGCAAATTAAGGTTTGCAGCAGAAGCAATGCATCTAACGAAAACAGAAAATCTTCAATCCTAATCAGCTTTGTACAGAGTCATTTAAACAGGGAGAATAGGCTGGACGCTCAGAGAGGTGCTAGAATTCAAAAGTAACATTTTGACAACTGTGTACAGGTGCATCCTGCCCACTTGAAGCACTGGTCTGCACTGATCAGACATGTTATAAGTACTCCAAACAAGGTCAAAGTCAAAGTGAGCTGGGGCAGCAGCTTGGGATAATATAGAGTAAACACACTCACTTTTTAGTTGGCCATGGACGCAAACATTTGAACACTGCATTTACTCTCTCTGTTCAAACACAGAGAAACTAATGAAAAAAGACGAGGCCAGCCTCTATATCGATTCAATAAAACACCAATAACAATGTTTAAAGAAAACAAGTGCAGAATGATTCGCTTGTTTGACAAAGAGCCCATCGTCCAGCTGCATGTTCTCTTTTGGGTTGTCCGGGGCGGGCCCTCCCGGCTTTGGGCCCATAGGACCACTGAGGGACAGCTTAAGTCCCATGAGTTCAACATTTAGTAGGCTACAGTTTGTTTCTTTTTTTGTTTCATAAATAGCCTATATTTTTTACATAGTATCATTGTCCTTCATTAGAAAGGTAACATAAATATGGTCCGTGGATAATTTTCTCAGCGAGTCCTTGTGTTGTAGCCTCTGCTTCCTCGTGTCCATTGTCACTGTCACAGTCCCAGCGCAGCCGCGTGCTTTTTGGCCTTGAGCCTCAGGTCTGCGATGCTTGAGTTCTTGCTGGTGTTCTTGGCTGCGGCAGCGGCAGCCACTACGGAGGCCGCAGAGGCCGACTCTGCCAGTGTGGCCAAAGGCAGTCCAAACGGGGGCGCGGGGAACATCATGTAAGGCGCATGCGCGGCCAGGTGAGAGTGCAGGTGATGTTGCGCGTGGGCCACGGCACTGTCCAGCTGCAGTTGCGCCTGCACCTGAAAGGAGAAGGGCGGCACGTTGCAATGACTATCCTACAGGACGAGACGCACGGATGGGGAGAGAAGGGGGAGAAGACGCGTTAACTTTGCAGTGGCTGTTTGGATGGGTCATTAAGACATAAACTAGAATGTCTAATTCATCTTTATATCATTTATCCCAGGGTTGTCCTCAAATTGCAGTTGTTGAAGCAAGTAGCCTATAACATGCTGGCCAAATGATGAGTGGAAAATATTTGAGCAGGGAGATCTTTCTGCAGACCTTCTAGGCTATTTTCAAAGCTCTAATAACTATGAGGTAATTTTACATGCCCCATCAGTGAATGACAAGGGTTATTAAACAGTCTGGTGTTGCCCCTATATTAGAACTGTAGTTACTGCATAGCACTTGGGCAAAGGCAGTGCCAAGACAACAGTCAGGGGATTGGTGTGGTAATAATCTAGACACTTCAAAAGAACTTGCCTGTTGGAATGGCATCCGTAAAGCCCCCACGTTGACATATGGTGCTACACGACATGCTTCAAATTGATTCGCGGCTCCAATCAGTACTCCTGTCGAAAAATAAGAGAAGAAAGAGAAAAAGGCAAAATCTGCAGTCAGTGTTATTGTCAAAACAGAAAATATTGAACTAACAATGATTACTGTGATGTAAAAGCACATAATTCAATAACTTAAGTGCGTGTGAAGAAGCGATGTCGGTGTTTATATAGTAGGCCTATAACAAGATGTAGGCATAGGCCTACCTTTATGAAGCTGGTTTTCCTGCTTTCTGCATTTGGCTCTTCTGTTCTGGAACCAAACCTGTGGGGACACAAATTAATTAGAGTCCCGCTGATTGGCAGCTGCTTGTGAGGCCATGTGTAATTCTTCTCCAAGCGACAACAACCATGAAAAAAATATCCCCAAGGAACGGTGAAACATTAATGACACTGCTTAACCCAGATTTTAATTATTATACTTAGTGTATGTGTTACAAGGAGAGAGCAGGAGGGCTGCTGAAACCAGTATCAGGGAGACTGTTAAAATCGAAAGCAGAGCCATTAACATTAAATTCCTGTTAGGTGAATAGAGCCCTTCTTGTTGAGATGTGCAGGCCAATCGGCCTATAATAAATAACCTTGTCAGCGCTGGTTTCATCTTTCTATAGATTTGTGTCCCCGAAGAGTTGAATGGACTCTCAGATATCGAATAGCAGCAAAGCTATTACGGCTTGGGACATCAGAGCAAGGCGATCTGAAAGCATCTCCCTCGTTCTCTTTCCATTTCTCTCTCTCATTAAATGACCGCTGAAATTAATTACCCTTATCAGCTGAAAATCCATGTCGGTGAAGCGCTTAAATGCCTCGCAGTTGTGTGTAATCATTGCCATCACGCGCGCACGCACAAAAATGCTTCAAACAAGTCACTTGCGTTAAAATCGACAAGCGTCAATTTCACAGCAACGCCTTGGAACCGGGATAAAACGACGTATGACTATGATAATCTGCTGCTTTGGCTTTCAAAGACAAAGCTTGAGCAGAATTAGTGCAACATGTCAATCTCCAGTCTCCCTTTACATCAGTTCAGTGCGCACAGTGGATTGAAATATCATATTGATTTGTCTGTCAACTGACTTCATTTATTGACCACAACATTATGTCAATCGGAAGTCCTTTTGTGCATGCCTTCGGGTTTAATTTATGACTATAATAACTGCCAAATCCGTTATTGAGTGAGGTTGAAAAAAATATATATTATAAATGCAGTGCCCTTGTGTGCATTTGTGGCATCTTTGTACTGTTAGAAGTGAGTTGCTTTTGATTGAAAATAAAAGTATAATTTATGCAAATCCCTGTGCGCACGGGACACAATGCGCTTTTGGGGACATTCCAGATCGGGACGGGGGAGCCCTGGTTTCAACTCTTTGTGGAGATTGTGTCTGTTGATTTGTATGTTGAAAATTGTTAGGCCTGCGTTTGTTATAATCTAAATTTTAACTCCTTAAGCATTCTGTTTCGTGCGTAATATAAGACTGTTTAAAAAGGTTTAATAATATAGGCCTATGGTTGTGTGCTTTGTGTCTCTATGCCCCCAGACACTAGGTTTCTGCGCAGATGGTCCAACGATAACAGACTGGACAAACACATTCCTTCTTAACATCATAGCCGGAAAGTTATTACAGCCAGATAAATAGGCTACGCTTTTATCCAATAGTTTGAGAAAACAAAAAATGTGTAAGAAAATGTTATTTTAACGTTAATATCTCATAAGAAAAGAAACTAAATATAGTCAATAAATACATCTAAATTTATTCGTAGGACTATATAAAATTACACCGATGTTTTTTATTAAAATACAACCAAATAAATTGTGAGGTATTTTTATAACATGCAAAATGATCAGTTGAACTCGATGTAAATCCTTATATTTAAATGATGAAGCTCATGGTGAATGACACACACCTGTACCCGGGCCTCTGAGAGTCCTAGTCGTTGGCTCAGCTCCTCGCGCATGAACGCGTCGGGATAGTGCGTCTCATCGAACAGTCGTTCCAGTTCGTTTAGCTGCTCCAAAGTGAAGTTAGTCCGACTTCTCCTCTGTTTGATTTTAGTCTGTGTTTCGTCCTCAATGGGTTTGGAATCCTCTTTTCTATCTTTTACGTCCGTGTTGCCTGTGTGAAGAGGTAAACATCAAAATTTTGACACATGAACATCTCTCTGCATCCATTTATAAGTCTAAATCTGTGCGTAAAATGACGATTAAAACCAGTCCCAGTTCTTAAATGTACACTGACGAGCCAACACAAAGCAAAAACGTGTGCCCTCACATCCCTCAAATATCACACAACTATCAGACCACGGATGTTTTGTCGAGCTACATAAAGCTCTTTAATAATTAACCGCTTATAAATATGTAAGGCTGTGCCCACTGCTGGGTGCCTCACAACCGCCGTTCTCTTTACAAAGCAAACTTCTTTATTTTACGCTCTGAGGTTCTTGAAAAATTACGCACAAAAAAAAAAAGAAACCAAAACAGAGAAAAAAATTAAATGAGATCATGAGAACAAACATTTGCTAAATTAAAATAACCTATATAATTGTGTCTTGCTGGGGAAAATACCCTTTTAATTTACAAGACAATATACCTTTATATTTTAGAATTATTCAACTAAAAATAAATGCTTAAGTGTAGACTTATTTTTGTACAGTGTGTTTCTCAGATTTGTATTCAGTCCATCCTGCGCTTCACACCTGAGAGCAAACGTGTACGTAGACAGAAGCTGGTTTACACGTTTCATGTGGTGTGTGTGAGTGTGTGTGAGTGTGAGCTCTAAGAGGCGCATTTTACTTTTATTTCTAACTCGTAAAGATGCCAGCAAGTAATGTATTGAGAGAAAATACGTTTGAATAAATATAGCCTATGTGTAAAAATATTTTATAGCCACCTTATATTCCTAGTTATGCGTAAAATTGGCAGTATACGCAAAACGAGTTAACAATTAAGGTTGGAAATAGCTGTCAAAGTTTTTTTTCTTTATTTTTTTTAATCTGTGGTTTACAAAATATTCAACATTTACGCACAGAAACATCACTTACTTTTTTACAGGAAAAAGATAGTTCAGTGTGCAATTTTTGAACATTTATTTTTCAAGACTCAGACTTGAAAAACTCTGATCATTTCATGTTTTACACGCCATGCAGGCTACCAAAATGTCCTCAAAATTCAAACAATCTTTTAAAAGTCAGACTTGCTTGCTTAACGTGCTAATGTGCCCAAAATCAAACCATGCGTAAAACACAATCTTACCGTCTATGAGTTTAGGACTCCCTGCGTCCCTGATTCTTTCCGGGCCGAGCATGTCCGTTTCTCTTCCCGGTGAGAGCGCGACGTTTCGGTTGACAATTGCTCCTGCTAACGCTTCTTCTCGACTCCCGGGCTCGACTGTTAAAGACTCCCTGCTCCCAGCGCGCGCAGAGCCGGTCTCCAGCACCTCCCTGTAGGTTATCACCTCCTTCTTTTCCTTCACTTTCTGATCGAAAGACTTGGACACAAACGCGGTGAGCTCTTCCATCACTGCTTTCCCTCCTTGTTAGAAAGAAGACACACTCACCACTCTCCTCTCCCTGTTTGCTCCTCGACAGCTTTTAAGACATCAATAGCGTGGTTGTTTTTTAAGTCGACCCCTTAGAAATGAGGCGAGGAGGTTAGGTGATGCTGCTGCCAACTCTGGGGATAGGTAGCCTAAAACACATGTAAAGCAGTATCTTCTCGGCCAATTCCTCTTCCTTTGGATGCGGAGTTGGGAACCTGCTGGTGAACCTCTATTGAAGTCACAGTATTTATACTTTGCGGTGCCTTGCCCCCTTGATCCGTGCAAATTACCTCCCCTCAGGATGCCGGGATGAGCCCCCCTTCCCCTCCGTTGATAGGAGTGAGAGAGGGACTGAGAGAGAGAGAGGGAGCGAGGGAGAGCTTTAAACAAGCTTTACGCAGCGTCGCAGCTATTGGTCATTAATCCGAGATTGACAAGAGGGACTAATTAATTGAATTAAGCGCTCATTCGCTGCTATTGTCCTGAGTTAGTTTTCCAAACACCCGAGAGATGGCCGTGAATCTTTTTTTTTTCTTCTTCCTCTTTTCGACCGTCTCTCACTCTTGCAGGGTGGGGCTTAAAAATGGGAAAATGACACGAAAGGGGAGCACGTGTTTTGTAGAGTGCTTCCTCAGTATCTCTCTGTGATCCGGGGGTAAAGAAGACACAAGAATGACAAGGGGCAGTGAGCAGCTGGGACGGGATGCGAGAGCAGGCGCGCAGCTTTGGGAAGTACGAGTCTGCATATAGGCTGTTTGGCTTCAGTCCCACTCATGCATGTTCTGATCACTGTGCTTAGGGCCTAAAATCTACCAATGCATAATAAGAATGTATTTGCATGCCAGGAAGCTTTTGATATGGTAAAGTTATATGCATAGACTAACAAAACATGCCTATGCTTGCTTCAGGTTAGTCCCATATTCTTGGGCTAAAATAATAGTAGTAGTAATAATAATAAATAATAGGCTACTACTACTACTACTACTACTACTACTACTACTACTACTACTACTACTACTACTACTACTACTACTAATAATAATAATAATAATAGCAATAATAATAATAATAATAATAATAATATAAATAATAATCGTTGTTAATGCAATAACAATATTAATAAAGTTGCTATTAATATTAGTGTTGTTATTATTATTATTGTTATTATTATTGTTATTATTATTAATAATAATAATAATAAGATTAATATTAAAACTAATAATATTAATCTTAGTGTTATTGGTTCTGCTGTTGAAAATGTTTGCAACCTTTTGAATTTATGTGAGTCTGTAGTTTTATACACAAGCCTACTTCTAACCACATATAGGCCTAGGCAAGCAAATATAGCCTAATATGTGGCTATAGATTATTCACATGATTTTTTTTTTTTTATGGCTAAATGAGATGATTATCAAATTGTTTTCAGAAAATTTTAAACAGCTTCAAGCTTACACTATATATATATATATATATATATATATATATATATATATATATATATATATATATATATATATATATATATATATATATATATATATGTAGCCCAGTGGGAAATTACAAGTTAGTATTCCGTCACACCACTAGAGGGCGCATTGTACACACTATGCTCTAGGCAAGCGAAGAGGAAGTTCGTTCTTTTTTCCACTGTCATGGACACAGGCTGTTGATTTGCACCGAGCAGGCGGCATCAAAATGAAGGGTAAATATGATAAAACAGACTTTTATATGCAAAATACGACTCAGTATAATCACTAAAGCATGATGGATGTTGGTTGTTGTTTTTTATAGCCGATTGTTCACGTTAGCTCGTGGATGGGTTCAGATTGAGAAAACGGACGGCGTGACTTGTGTGTATCAGAGTGGTGGCTACTCAAAGACTCTGTATGATACATCCGCCTGTTTGTTAGGTGATTATTTAATTTTCCTAATGTGTTATGGTTCATAGATTGTAATGTGTAAAGACTTTACTTTGGTGTTTTATCAGTTGAACTGGTCTGGGGTTTCAAGTCATCTGCCCTGTTCAATGGTGTATGCTACCACTGTCTGGTGTAACGGTGTTAACTGGCATTGTGAGTAAAAGTTCAAGTTCTAATATGTACTGTAAATGCCAATATGTTTCTGGTGACTATCCAGATTTGAGCCAAAGTTAATGTGGTATTTTATTTTTGTTACAGGAACCACTACAGTTATTTGTGCACTCAGATTTGTTTTATTGTACTTTTGATTGTACTTTTATTCAAGGTTGATATTGTAGACCTTGGAAGCACTCCAATGTACTTTATTTACCATTTTACTCCAATTATTCATGCTGCTCTTCTCTACAAATGACGGAGAGTAGTAAAGAAATAAAGAACCGTTTTGTAGCTTGGTGTCTTCAAGTTATTTGAATTTCACTAGCCTACATATTTTGGTACCAGGAGTGGGGTTCTTTAAATTGGGGTTCAAATTTATTGGGAGTGCAGTACATTCTTCGAGTGCACAAATAACTGTAGTGCCATTGGTCGTCTCGACGCTAAAGGTCCGTGAGTTGTGCATCCTGGTGACATCGAGGGTGAAAGTGACACGGCGGAGTTTTGGTCAACAGTGAGGCCCATCATCGCAGGGAGGCGCACTTTCACCTGGATTTCCACGGACACGGGACACCGCAAGAAAGACAAAAACTGTACTTAACTGAAAAAACATATTTAAAGCATGTCAACTGACAACAATGAAAGCGTGTCAGAAAGTGGGGACGCAGAGCCTGACACTGGTGGGGAAGCCGAGGCTTTGGAACAACTCCAAGACAGACTATTAAGACTGACTGCTCAACAAGGTAAAACAATGGAAGCTCTCGCTACCCTGAGTAACCGGTCATATGTGTATGTGCCTCGTGAACGCCAAATTCAACCCTTCTGTGGGGATCCTGACAAAGATGGTCGTTCAATTGATGAGTTCATTGAGGAGGTTGACAGAGTTATTAGAGCCAGGGGTCAAAGTGACGTAGAGGGTGTTGATTTCATTCTGTCATTGTTAAAAGGTTCTGCCTTGGAGGAAGTTAGACTGTGCATGGAGGGGGAACCGCAGACCCCAACTGAGGTTTTTACTTGGTTAAGGGAGGCTTATTCTGACAAAAGAAGCGTAGCCCAACTTTTGCATGCTTTTTATGGTCGACAACAGAGAGAGGGGGAGGATTTTCAGGAGTATTCACATTCACTCGCCCAAATTTTGCGCCAGGCACTGAAACAAAAGCCAGATGCAGTGTCAGACTCTAAGCTAGCAGTGAGAGACCAGTTTATTGAGGGGGTTAGCGATACCTCTCTCAGAAGGAGCTTCGGAAAATAGTTAAAGAGAAGCCTGAGTCTACCCTAAGAGATATACGTGACATAGCCATTGCCTGGTCCTTTGAAGAAAAGCCTAGTGGTACGAAGTTGGCTAGGAGCAGGAAAGTAACTTATGATGATTCTGAGGCTAATGAAGGTCACTGTGCTTCTGTCTCCAAGGAAAGGTCCTCTATCACTCTGGAGGACATGGTCCGGGCTGTCTCAGAACAGAGCAAGGCCATAGGGGAACTAACCATTGCTCTCAAAGAAAATCTGATGAGAAGAGAAAATGTAGCCAAAGGCCCACTACAGAGGTCCAGATTTAAACCTCAATTTACTGATGATGGCCTACCCATTTGCTTCAAATGTAGGGGCGAGGGACACATTGCAAAAGAATGTACTCAAAACAAGTCTGCTAAACAGTCCCCCAAACCCTCTTCAACTCAGGAAAACTAGTTACCTCGGGTGCTGTGAGCCGTGCAGTCCGAGGGGAGGTCAAAGGCTCTAAAACTATTGATCGTGAGCGTTTCCTTGAGAGGGCTGTGGGTGAGTGCCATGAAGTTACTATCCAAATCAATGGGGTTTGTACCAGGTGTCTGTTAGATACTGGCAGTCAGGTCAGTACACTCTCAGAGTCATTCTTTAAAAAACACTTACTGGGGAGAGATGAAGATGTGATTCCCACAGCCAAGTGGCTTAAGTTAACTGCAGCCAACTCTCTGCCTATTCCTTACTTAGGTTATGTGGAACTAGATGTGGAAACCATGGGTTTAACTATCCCAGAGTGTGGGTTTCTTATTGTAAAAGATCCTGCAGTAGGTGAAGGTGAGACAGATACAGAGCAGAAAGTTCCTAAAAGTCAACCTACAGTGGGTCTTATTGGCATGAATATAGTGAAGAGGTGTAAACAACTTGTTACGTCTCAGTTCGAAACAACTTTGAAGGGGGAGCTTGATCCAGACTGGAGGGAGGCATTCCAGAGACTGCAGACATGTGAACAGATTACACTAACATCTTCAGCTAGGGTGGCAGGCAAAGACACAGTGCATGTACCTGCTTGCTCTCTTGCCACAGTTTATGCAAAAGGGGTCAAGGGGGCTTTGAATGGTGACGGTTGCTTAATATTAGAGCCAGTCAAGACCCCACTCCCAGGGGGACTTCTTGTTGTTCCCACTATTGTTGACACCACTAAATCTCTCTTTCCAGTTCAAGTACTTAACCTTTCTCCGGAAGACATTTGGTTACAGCCACGGACCAGGATAGGCATACTGTCCCCAGCTGAGCGTGTTGCCACTGAACCCACTGAAGTCCGCTTTCAGCGCATCGCTGCTGACCAAGAGGAGGTGATTGTTGAGCAAAGTAAGGGGCAGGTAACAGACGGCAAGTTTAAAGAATTGTTGAAGCAGTTACATATTGGTGGTTCAGAGGAGGAACAGGAAAAGTTAGCTTTATTGTTAGGCCAGTATGTAGATGTTTTTGCATTCTGTGATGAAGATTTAGGCTATACAGACCGGGTTAAGCATGAGATTCATCTTGTAGATGAAGTTCCTGTCGCCCAAGCGTACCGTAGGATCCCACCCACCCAGTACAACGAGGTTAGAGAGCATATTACCAAGCTTTTGCAGAAAGGAGTGATCAAAGAGAGCACTAGCGCTTATGCTTCTCCGGTGGTTCTGGTGAGAAAGTCAGATGGGTCCCTACGCTTGTGCGTGGATTATAGGAGACTTAATGCAAAGACCCATCGTGATGCTTTTCCTTTACCTCGCATCGACGAGTGTTTTGATGCCCTTCATGGTGCCAAGTACTTCACCACTATCGACCTGGCGAGTGGATATCATCAGGTAGCTGTACATGATGATGACAGACACAAGACTGCTTTTACAACCCCTTTTGGGTTATATGAGTACTGCCGAATGCCCTTTGGGGTTTGCAATGGTCCAGCTACTTTCCAGCGCCTAATGCAGGCCACTATGAATGATCTCATTTTCCAAGTCATGCTGGTTTATCTGGATGATATTTTGGTGTATTCCGAGACATTTGAGGAACATTTAACTCGACTTGAGAAAGTACTGCAGAGGCTGAAGGACACAGGGCTAAAAATCAAGGTTGAGAAATGTCATTTTTTGCAGCCAGAAGTGCGATTTTTAGGCCACCGGATCTCAGTAGATGGCATAGGGACAGATCCGGATAAAATAGCTGCAGTTCAAGAGTGGAATATCCCACAGACAGTGAAGGACTTGAGGTCATTTTTGGGATTCTGCAGCTATTATAGAAGGTTCATTAAGGGGTTCTCGCAGATTGCCGGCCCATTACATGATATAGTGAACGCGTGTCTCAGCCACACAGGTGTGAGCAAGTCCAAATGCTCTATAAGCAGTTTGTGGACCACTGAGTGTCAAGATTCGTTTGAGCTTTTAAAGGAGAAGCTCACAACTGCTCCTTTGTTAGGTTATGCAGATTTCTCACTTCCCTTTCTGGTGGAGACTGATGCCAGCAGTCTAGGCCTGGGAGCCATTTTGTATCAGCAGCAGGGCCAGTACAAGAGAGTCATAGCGTATGCTAGTAGGAGACTTCGCAATGCTGAAAAGAATGATCGCAACTACAGCAGTATGAAACTGGAACTACTTGCCCTTAAATGGGCAGTGTCTGAGAAATTTAGAGGTTATTTGCTGGGTTCGAAGTTTACTGTCGTAACAGACAACAATCCGTTATGTCATCTCAACACTGCAAAGCTTGGCGCCATTGAACAGCGGTGGGTCGCTCAGTTGTCTGTATTTGACTTTGATGTGAAATATCGGCCAGGTCGTTCTAACACCGCTGCCGACACCCTCTCTAGGCAGCCGTTAGCAGGGGAGCCTATAGCACATTCGGATGACTTGGACTTTGATGGCTGTGTGACCATCTGTAATGGTGCAAAGGGAACAGCTGTAGGGCCAGAGGTGGGTCTTGCAGGTGTACAGTGCTGTAAAGTGAGACAAATTCGTGCTTCTGGGACTGAGCAGGGCTTAATGGGAGATCAGTTCCAGAGTGATATTCCCACCCTTCCTGGGTACTCTAAAGTTGAGCTTGTGAAATTTCAGAGCAATGACCCAACGCTTTCTAGTTTCAGGCAGTTTTGGAACAAAAAGCAGAAACCAACCCGTAGTGAGAGGGAAGTTCTAGCAAAAACTGTGTTATCCTTACTTCGTCAATGGGACAAGATTAAAGAGTTGGATGGGTTATTATATCGAGTTATTGATGACAATCATTTTGGCGAATGTCGACAGTTTTTAGTGCCAGAATGTCTAAAGGAGCGGCTACTTGCTAGTGTACATGATGATATGGGCCATCAAGGGGTGGAAAGAACCCAGTGTCTATTGAAACAGAGATGTTTTTGGGTCGGAATGTATGATGATGTGGAGGAATGGATTAAGAGGTGTCAAAGATGTGTTCTTTCCAAAATGCCCCAGCCAAAAATACATGCTCCCTTTAAGTCTTTCATGGCAACACGTCCTCTGGAAGTCATTGCTGTTGATTTCACTGTCCTGGAACCTGCATCAGATGGTAGGGAGAATGTATTAGTAGTCACGGATGTTTTTACCAAGTTCACACAGGCATTTCCAACCCGTGATCAAAAGGCAGACACTACAGCTAAGATTCTTCTGCGAGAGTGGTTCATGAAATATGGTGTGCCAGAGAGATTACATTCTGACCAGGGCAGAAACTTTGAGAGTGAAGTTGTGGCTGAGTTGTGCAAACTTTATGGGGTAAAAAAAACACGCACAACACCCCACCACCCTCAAGGAAACGCCCAGTGCGAAAGGTTCAACAGGACACTTCACGACCTTTTGCGTTCACTGTCTCCAGAAAAGAAACGCCGTTGGCCTGAGCATTTAACCGAGCTGGTGTATGCTTATAACGTAACCCCCCATTCTACCACTGGCTATTCACCCTACTACCTCTTGTTTGGGGTACAACCACGTCTGCCCATAGACGCTCTTTTAGGGCAAGAGTCAGAACCAATTAGAAGAGACTGGCTGACCGTACATCAGGAGCGCCTTAGTGAAGCACATTCCAAAGCAAAACAATATGCTGAGCAAAAGGCATTGGAACGGGTTGAGTTACACAGACCTAAAGTTTACTGCCCTCCAATTGCAGTAGGTCAGCTTGTCCTTTTGCGTCACAGACCTCTCGGCAGAAACAAAATTCAAGATGCTTGGAGCCCTGTCATTCACAGAGTGGTAGAGAACAAAGACACCACGTACACTGTAGTGCCAATCGAGGGAGGGCCAGTCAAAAGGGTTCATAGGGCCAACATTAGACTTTACACTGGCCTTATTCCGGTCCTTCAGGAACAAGGCGCCAAGAGCCCTATAGATATACTTGAATCTGTCCCCAAGTGCCAACCTACGCTTGACATGGAGCCTGACTATGTCATGGTGGAGATAACTGATTTACCTGAAGCAAGCCAAGAGGGGCCCGCGTTAGCAATTCAGAGTGGCGAAGACTCAGGGCAACTAGATCAAGACATGTCTGAATCAGGGAGCGAGAATGCTGCGTCTGCTCTAGAAAGTTTTTGGGAGTCTGACACTGAATGTGAGGTTGTGCAACCAATGCCCCCACCTCGTAGGACCCTCAGGGCATCTGCAGGCAAGCATTCTAACCCCCACCATATGCCTCGTTCCACGTGTAACACTGTGTCTGTTAGTTCAGATGTGTTGTCCCAGTTGTTGACAAGTATGAGTGCTGTTCTCCAGGAACTGCGTCAACAGGGACGTTGACGATTTTAGCAGGGGAGTGTGTAGCCCAGTGGGAAATTACAAGTTAGTATTCCGTCACACCACTAGAGGGCGCATTGTACACACTATGCTCTAGGCAAGCGAAGAGGAAGTTCGTTCTTTTTTCCACTGTCATGGACACAGGCTGTTGATTTGCACCGAGCAGGCGGCATCAAAATGAAGGGTAAATATGATAAAACAGACTTTTATATGCAAAATACGACTCAGTATAATCACTAAAGCATGATGGATGTTGGTTGTTGTTTTTTATAGCCGATTGTTCACGTTAGCTCGTGGATGGGTTCAGATTGAGAAAACGGACGGCGTGACTTGTGTGTATCAGAGTGGTGGCTACTCAAAGACTCTGTATGATACATCCGCCTGTTTGTTAGGTGATTATTTAATTTTCCTAATGTGTTATGGTTCATAGATTGTAATGTGTAAAGACTTTACTTTGGTGTTTTATCAGTTGAACTGGTCTGGGGTTTCAAGTCATCTGCCCTGTTCAATGGTGTATGCTACCACTGTCTGGTGTAACGGTGTTAACTGGCATTGTGAGTAAAAGTTCAAGTTCTAATATGTACTGTAAATGCCAATATGTTTCTGGTGACTATCCAGATTTGAGCCAAAGTTAATGTGGTATTTTATTTTTGTTACAGGAACCACTACAGTTATTTGTGCACTCAGATTTGTTTTATTGTACTTTTGATTGTACTTTTATTCAAGGTTGATATTGTAGACCTTGGAAGCACTCCAATGTACTTTATTTACCATTTTACTCCAATTATTCATGCTGCTCTTCTCTACAAATGACGGAGAGTAGTAAAGAAATAAAGAACCGTTTTGTAGCTTGGTGTCTTCAAGTTATTTGAATTTCACTAGCCTACATATATATATATATTTGAGGTTATTGTGCATACTGTATGCATAAAACAACCCAAACGGCTAGGTCCTCCACGATGCTACGGTCAGACTCGGAACAATAAGAACTGTGAAGACCATAAAGCCCACTAAGCACTTTTTATTACCTTATTTAGACTATTTATTAATTTGGCACAAATCTGAATCTCACGCTCCTGTTGCCTACTGCATCGATGATGGAAATGTAGCAGTCTATAAGCGCCAAACACCTACTCCAATCACCATGTCCCTCCAACACGCCAGCACAGGACTGACTGCGTTGACAGGAACAGCGTGGGTTAAACTTAAAATACAGTTTTCCTAAAGTAGCAAATTTAAATACAACAAATACTTGCGCACAGTACAAGGAATGAAGAATATTCACAAACTACACTTGTGGTAAATTTTAGTATTGTTATTTTGTACTGTCTTTACTGATCGTTGTGTCTATCGGCCCATTGATATCGATTGCTCTGTGTTCGACTGTCATGCTTGTGTGTTCTCGATGTTTCGCACTCGATTAGTCTTGAGTAAGCAGAGCATGTTGTGGATTTATTTTTAAGAGGTGAGTTTCGGTATTATATTAATGTAGATCTAATAACCCTTTGCATTAGGCTTTCTGTTGTACATGACTTTGTTGCTAAAGGGAGAGGTTGAGCTGCAGCGGCTCGTAACGTTAGATAAATCGAAATGTGGCTATTTCTTTTTAGCATCTGTATTTAGCCACCATGCTAGCTACTGCCTATGCTACGTTTCTATTGAAACTTAACAGTGCTATTGCCTGGTGGAAATCTTTTCCACGTAGTTTTAGGTGATCGCGTAACATAGTACCTTGCATGAATGCGGTTGTTCATGTTAGGGAGCATATGTAATACAGTTAGTGTATTGATAATGTTGATTTCACTCCCACACAGGCTAACCATAACAAAGCAGCAGCATGGGTCGCCGCTCTTCTGATAGTGAGGATGGTGACAGCCGAAGCAGGCGGAGGAGAAAACAGCGGCGTCGTTCGTCTTCCTCCTCGTCTTCATCATCTTCGTCCCGCAACAGAGTGAGCACTAGTCGCAGCCAGAGATCTAGCCGAAGGAGCCGCTCCAGAGACAGAGATCGGGACAGAGACAGGGATAGGAGGTGAGAACACATTGAAGTTGTTAGAGTGTTGCCTGATATTCAGATAAAAGCAAGCAACGAAGCCTTTGAAACAAACAAACAAACAAACGAAAATTAATTAGACAAGTTAACAAGTGTTAATATATATAAGTTGACACGTGTTTATATATATATATATTATATATATATATATATATATATATATATAATATATATATATATATATATAAGGTATATATAAGGTTAGAAGGTACATTATGTAATTATGTATTAACAATATCAACTATATTATATAATATTAATCTATAAACTCTAGACCCCTCTGGTGGACCTGTGGAGGACATGTTCCACATAGCTATTAAAAGGAAACAGTTTGGTCATAAGCTATAGATGTGACACTATCGTTTTGTGTGACACAGAGTTCTGTTGACATGAAATTACAACATTCTATAGCAGGGCAGGGTAATTATTTTTTCTCATGGGCCTTATTTGAACCCGGACAAGTGGTGGAGGGCCAGACTGCTATCATTGGTGTAACAAATTAGCATTTTTGCCAGCACATTTTGGTAAAACAGTGGCTTTTTAATATACTAAGCCAATAAAAGAAATGTGCTGAGGGCCATATTGAAACAGTCCGAGGACCGCACCTGGGCCCAGGACTGCAGTTTTCCCAGGTCTGTTCTATAGTATATAGGCCAATATTATTTATTGCAGACAAAGAGCTGAAATTAATATTGTTTGAATCCAGTTTTTGGTGTGAAAAGTCTTTTATTTTTTTTATCACTTTTAAATGTGTTAATTATTTAATGTAATATTATATAATCCCTATGGATTTTGGCATGAGAAGGTCTATTTCATTGCTTACCAATATAGATTTTTTTTTTCCTTGCGGGTGTTTTTGTTTTGCGCAGTGCACATTTTACATCCACTGAGTAATATATTAATACTATTTTTCTATGAATAAATTGTTTTGTTTAAAAAATGTATATGATATAAACGTGTTTTTTTTTGCAATAAATTTGCAATTTAGCAGTTAATTAACCTCATTTAACATTTATGTTAAATAGTAGGTTATAAAGATATTAATCTAAGTGCTAGTACTCTAGTGTAATCTACTGTAGTGTGAACTAAAAACTTTTTGACCTGAAATGCTCAACTCAGTTTAGAACAGTCCTTGACATGCTTTGTCTCATAGAAATAATGATTTAGTTCTGAAAAGTCGTAGAACATGTCCTTGAAGAAGGATTTCAGTCGAAAAGTGTTGGGAAAAGTGCTTAACTCATTAACATTCATCCATGTCCTGCTGCACACTATCAACAACAATAGTTTATGAGCTATGTTTAGAAATGCTACTCCATGCTACACCAAAAGGCCCCTGTGGAGGAGCTGCGGGGCGTCCTGCATGGCTTTGTGGTTTTGAGCATATTTATTCATAATTAATATTGCTCAACTGTAATCAGCTTTGAATCACATTTTAGAAATGTGTTGTTAGCTTTTGAAATGAGGTGTCTATAATAACAAATTAACAAATTAAATCTCTTTAAAATATTTAGTTGGAGTTTCTCTGGATACATATTTTTGCATTGGAATTAGTCAAACTGTTTAAATGGTTCTTTTCTTCCTGGATGTTGCAGGCGGAAAAGACGCTCCAGCAGTAGTTCATCTCACAGTTCATCGCGAAGGAGGCGGAGCCGCAGTGGAGACAGGGATAAAGGAAGAAGCCACCGGTCACACAGGTCACGCAGTCGAGACAGAAGGTATCACACACATGCAAAAGCAAAAAGGATATTTCAAGATTCAATTCAAAGACTCCAAGAAAGGCAGATTTCCAATTAATTGCCCCGCGTCTCGCCTTACAATAATGTAAATTATCAGCGCCAACCAGCAAACATTTTTGCAGATCACTGATGACTCGTGAGAGTGCAATATCTATTTGCCTATTTATTCAGCCAACCAATAAATCTGACCGGCCCTACTCTTTATGCTTTTTTATTGCATAGTTTATTTGTAATCCTTTGCAATTAGCCACAAATTTAACATAGATTAATGTGAACAGATGCTTTTGAATGCACACACACAGCACAGAGCCACCCTGATCTGATGTCTCTTTCAGAAGCCTAAAGCAGAATGTATGTGGTGGCCCATGTCATTTGCATTACTAATCTGGTGTTAATGAACTAGTAAACTGTGGTTTTGCTAAATCCCTTTCACACAAACATGCACAACACCAACAGTGAAGAAAAGGTATAAAATATGCACAGACAAGGCCCTTTGTTTACTTGGACAACTGCAAGGAAAAGCAGAAGTCGCTTTAATAACTAGGGATAATGGGTAAAATCTTTATTAGAAGGATGAAAGACACAATGATTCATAAATTCTAAACACCTGTAATATGTTAAAACTGTTTACGGTGTGTACAGTACACAACTGATTGATTTAGAAAATTTGGATATCCATAGATGTTGCTTGCTTTCTGCCTACTCTCAGCGGTATATTTGTACATCAACAACGGTGATTAAAACATTCGTTACAAATGGCATTGCTGATGTGGCGTAAGATGAAAGGTGCAAGGGATTTAGAAGATTTAGTAGTACAGTGGATGACATTGGTGTTTACAAATTCTGCTCTGTGATTATCACGACTGTGTTGTGTAATCGGCTTAACTTTAAGCAGTGAGCAGGTGGGTTTTCTTGTGTTTAGTGTTGTAGACGTTTCTGTTTGTTAATGATTGTGGGTTGCTAGATGGAGGAGGGTGTTAAATCATCCTTTAAGTTGAACAACTTCTATTTATATTGTACTATGTTTTATTGTAAGACACCTTTGAGATTCTTCCCCAGATTTTTTTTCATTCTAATTTTGCATAGTTTTTGTTCATTAACGTTTTCTCAAACTTGCACTATAAAGTTTATTGTTTAAAAAATGTGTGTAGCTTACTGATTTAAATACTTTACTTCAGTCACCACAACCCCTTTATCCTAGTTATGGGATTCTCTAAAATTAATTTTTTTTTTATATGGGGATTTTTTGTTTATCAACACGGGAGATGCGCAGGCACACCCCGCTTATGTTATAAGCGGGGTGTGCCGGGGTGTGCCGCTAATTCAACATTTGTGAATGAATATTGACCCTACGACCCTTAAAAGTTACATTCAGGTGAGTGAAAAAACAGAAAGGAAAACGCTGTCTCAAGCTATCGTCCTGTTCCATTTTTAATGGAACAGGACAAAGAATTCAAAGAAGTTTTCAAAGGGCGGAAAGTGATGTCGACAGAAAATCCTTCTATAGTAGCATAGTTTACAGGAGTTTATTATTATTATAATTTCTTTTTGGCTGAAAATCAGACATGTTTTGTTTTTTTTGGCATCTCTTTAGATCTTTTAACCTCTGTTTTAGAGTTTGTAATGTCCAGATTGGATTTTTTTTGCAGATTGTTCTGAATAAATTTAACTACAATGGTAGGTGTAAGACAGGAGCGTAGTCATGTTTTGTGCAGTGTCACTGAAATGTTAAAATTAAGCTTTAGACTAAATACAACTTAGTTTCTTCTCTAGACTTGTTTGTTCTTAATATTGATTACCCTAAAAAGACAACTACTGGTCCGATATCTCATTGATCTGTTATAACCTCTAAACCTGACGACAATTATTAAACTGTGACTGTGATTATTAATTAAAATCCAATAATTGTTGCAAGTCCACTTTGTATAAATATCACAGATCATGTTTTTGAAATATTCTTTATTGTAATATTTTTTTTTACTTTAAAATGGAAAATCTTAATTTTGCTGTCTCTGCCTTGGCTGGACTTGTTTTAAGCTAGAGCCGAGTCAGTTGCACAGGTGCCCTTACTGCTATTAGTCAGCGATGTGTGAATGAGGCCAAGGGAGCGAGCAGAGAGGCAAGCTGATGGATCAGAGGAGGATTGAGTGGACAGGACTTCATGATTGATACACAGTAAGGATATGAGGTGCTGCGTGCCACCACCATCCCCATCACACTAACCCGACCTCACCTCCAGAATATGAAAAGAGCAGTGAGAGAAAGAGACAGAGCACCCTGACCACTCAGAAAAAAGAGCAAGACAACTTGAAGTTTCAGGTGAATGGAAATGCAAAGTGTAGATATGATGAGCTGGTGCTGGTGGAGAAGGTAGAACAGACCAAAGAGGGGAGATGGAGAGAATCGTCTTAGGAGAAAAGGAGTTTGGGAGCAGGTAGGCCAATGACAGGGGAATTATTCAAAAGCAATGAGATTATGTACAGGGACAAGATTGGGGCCAAAGTAGAACACTGGAAGGAATATTATTACCATCTTTTTAATCTTTTCTGTATAAATAAAAAATCAATAGAAGACAAAAGTAAGAATAATGCTCCATCAGGTGTTTACCATTTACTGTTACTTGGTTTTCTCCTCTCTCTCTCTCTCTCTCTCTCTCTCTCTCTCTCTCTCTCCTCTCTCTCTCTCTCTCTCTTTCTGTCTCTCTCTTTCTCTCTCGCTCTACTTTTGCACTATCCCTAAATCCCAATCAGAGCACGGCCAGGTCCCCCAGAGGCAGTCAATCTTGCCCTGAAATGTAAAACAGACAAGAGGAGCAGATTACCTATTTGCCATTAATGTTTATTCTCTTTGATGTGAGCAGGCATACCGGGCCGCATCTCTGTGTGTGTGCTCTTCGTAGTGTGTGCGCTGGCACTGGCACATGTGTGGGGCCTGATTGAGCGTATGCGAGCTTTTGCAGATTTGTGCACATGCTTGTTCGCGGGAGAGCGACGCAGCTCAGTCCACTGGGGCAGAGCAGTGTTCAGTGATCTGAGGTGTACCCAGTTCAACAAAGAGTGCTCATCACAGCCGGATCACAGGCACGTCTTCAGGTGAGCGGTGAACAGTGCTACGCAGCAGGGGTTAAGTGCGCAGGGCTCAATCAGTCATCTTGTCAGCTTTCTACTCATTTAACAGGTAGCTTTACAGGCAGCGTTGGAAGACATTAAAAGAAAGTGGGCAATTCAGAGGTGACTGAGAGTAGAAGCATATTCTGCAGGGTATACACAAACATTTTTCTTATTAATATTTCAGCAACATGTTGAGTTAGCAGGGCAGAGTGCTAACGTCAGGTTTTATCTCGGCTAACTGCTTGGGATGCGGTCATGTCACAAGGAACTTCAATTATTTGCTTCTACTCAAAAGACACACAAATTAAATTCAGACCCATGATATTACTTATGACAGTACACTCTATTTGTTTACATACTCTGTTTGGGCATCTACAGCTTACTGAATGGTAAAACGAAAATACCAAACCAGAATCTTATACCAAACCAGGCATTTTTATTTATTTATCAGTTGTTGTTTTTTTAGTAACCGGATGCTTTTGTTATTAAGGTTCAGTAAATGGTACTTCCTTGGTGATGATTTTATATTAACAATTACATTTTCAAACATGTATTATACTTATTTTTGACACATTTGAGGACATTATTGTGAATAGTATGATTCCCCACCCCTCTAAGATATTTTGAAAAGGTGTATTGAGTACACTATTAGGTAAAAGTCAATATTACGTTTTTCAGATCCTAGTATAAGAATCATAGACAAAGCTTAGTTTATTAGAAAGTCTGGGTTCTAAACAGAGAACTCCAATTGGACTCCAGTGTGAGTATGTGACACAACTGGTATTTATTTCACCAAGCAATTTTCTTCAGTGTAGAATGAGGTGTCGTTCATCTGATAGATAGCTTTTCATAGTGACACAGACTGTGCAAGGTCATCCTGGAGCCTTGGGAACAGGAGGCTGAAAGGTCAGTGAAGCCAGTCCATTCCTGAAAACATGTGTGAACTACTCATGCTGTTGCTATGAGTAAGCCACACCACTCTTTCCCTTGAAAGATGACTAGGTGAAAATGGTTCTGATTGTACAATATTGCACGTTTGTATGAATAAACTGTGTCTGTTACAGCAGGTGATGTTATGTATCCATGGCCTCCGGGTAGCAACAAGATGTGTTAAATAAAAATATTGCCTTCTAATCCAAGTATTTTATTTAGTTGGCATCAGAATACATATATAATTACATTTTAACTACTCTAGCCTATTTTAAAATAGTTTCTAATAATTCTTAATGGTTTCCTCAAATGTCTGTCTCTCTTCTACGGCAAGTAACTGTTCCACTTCCCTTCCTATTACCGGACAGGTCAAATGTTGATACAAACTGAAAGATAACCTGGTTTTGTTGTGCAGCATCTTCTCTAGTCGATAAAAATCAACATGCTTCCAGTGGCGAGATCTGAGTGCGTTTGTTGTTGTATTCCTCTCTTTGCCCTCTCCACACTCTTACTCTTCTCTGTGTTGTCTTTTTATTTATCCGCTGTAAAGGCCAGTCAAGCGCTACTCGCCTTTGTTGTCAGAAACCTTTATTTACCAAAGGGAGAAATAAGTGAGTGACACAGACAGACTCTTTCATCCCCGGCTTGCCGCGAGCACAGTTCCTCTCCAATGCCAGAGGAAACCCCCCTTACCCTCGCACTGCCAGGCTCCCCCCTCATCCTCACGCTCCAGCCCAGAGCAGCTCTCCATCCTGCAGGCTCACAGTGCAAAGCCTTGTCCCCTGAGTTCAACTGCTCTGTTTACACTACACACAACACACACTTGCCTCATAATTCCTCTCACACTCATGATCATGTTAGTCCAATTGTTTGAAAATGGGTCTTGGATCCTTTCACATATTCACACTGAAACTCATTGATTTTGCAGTTCAATAATATAAATATAGTTTTGCCCCGGTACAGATATATTGTAAAAGGAGTTGTCTGCATCTAATTATAGAGCTTTTATCTTTTTCAAACCAGGAAGTGTGTTGTTAACCTGCAGGTTGTTGTTAGCGTTATCAGAACAGCAAAACATTGCGCTTGCCAAACTTTAAATCTGCACGGAAAACTGTTTATAACTTTTTTTTTTAATCATATAAATTGTCCACACAAAGACATAATCTACAAACTATTAACCCTAACCCTGTATGAAAATGCAACCTTTCTATAATCTCATCTTTAACTCCAATGTAAACTACATTATATTAATCAGAAGTGAATGAAGAAGCATTTTTATTGGTAACTATGGTTATGTGTAGCCTTTTCTTCTTCTTTTTTTTCTTTTCTATATCAACACTTGATGCTTTTTTTTCAAATCTTGTATAATTTTGCCATTTTGCTTGCTTGCTTTTCCATTTTAAATCAATTTTCTTGACCTATGCTTCCGTTAGAGCCATCTTAATTTTTTATTTGACTTTTATTCCTTGTATACTGCGGCAAAAACTGTATTTTTAGAAGTTCAAAAAAATAGATGACATTGGCCCTAATGTTTATCAATTTTCACCAAATGTATTTAGTTAATAACGGAGATTATCCTTCTTGTCTCAAGGGGTTTCTGGTTTGGTTTCAAAGAGTTGTTCTCGATTAAAATCAAAATATTTGCCAATGGGGGAAGACATTAGTGCTGAGTCCATAGGAGAATTAGTTGAAGCTAAAAACTGTTGTAGACAATCAGGAATGTCTTGAAAAAAGTGAAATATGATGCATCACTTACACTTGTTCATAACAGGTTAAAATTATTCAAAATGAGGATGAATATTATGAATTCTTGTTTTTTTAGTCAAGATTAGAAGTAACTTTTTGTAGTGTACAGTTGCTTTAAAGCGGCTGTACCCGACTTTCTCACAGCAAAGCACTAAGTATTTAAATTTCTTCAACTTGTTTTTTGCTCTCACAAATGTTTGCATCGTTAATAACCACATTTATACATTTTATGTTGGTAGAGCATCTTTTTACAGATATCAAAAGGAAACTGGAATGGACCACTCAAGAAAAGCCAATCTGACCACTAATTTTAGCTCTTGATGTGGAAAAAAAAAGTATTGTTTCAATTCAGGTAGTACGAAGTGGTCTGATTTTGTCACATAGTGCTGCACCTACAGCATAGTTTTTGAGGGAAAATAGAATGTTTTACTCATTTACACACACAACTTAGGTACTGCAGCTTTAACTTGAGTTTCAATATTTTAAAGTGTCTGCAATCAGAGAAATCCACATTTAAAGCCCATATGACAGATTTTACATTTTTTTCTAATTTTGGAAAATTTGTCTTTGTTGTAAATTTTTTTCATAGTTTTATTTTTGCTTTATGATGAAATGGACAACTGAAAGCAGGACAGGAAGTAGCCTAATTTAAGCTTTGTAAAAAAAAAAAAAAAATCCATCCACATGTCATCAGAAAGTGCCAAAATGCACAGACAATTTACAGACAACTGAAAAAGTTCCTAAAGTTTAAACAATAATTTAATACAATTAAAATGTTACAAAGTATTGTCACTCCTGTGTTTTTATGTTGATTTTGGCCCGAATTTACACGTGTGGAGTCCCCTCCACATGTTTCATTTTTAATGGACAAAAGACAAAATTGAACTTCACGAAAACAACCAAATTGGGTGAAAACAAGCTAAATGTTTAGCGAAATCTTAATCATGTTTACTATGTTTTACTAAAAATGTAATCTAACCTGTCATACGCACTTTCAACTTTGGACAGTATTAATTAAATGTGCACTGTGTAATTTCTGAAGTGTGTATAGAAATAGAATGTTAAAATCACACTTTGAGGAATTCTCAATAGGGATATAGACTTTATGCTGTAATTTGAAAAAACATGCCAAAGTTACCCTCCTCCAGGTCAAATAGCCAATTTGTGGCAAAGTAAGCCCGCCTAAAGTGAAATATGATATTTATTATTATTTTGCCACAAAGACATATAAATGACAAAAACATGCTTTTGTTCAAGTTTGATTTTGGTCAAAACGTTACACAGTGCACCTTTAAATAGTACTATTTATATTAGGTCACAGCTGGTTTACAAGTTACAGCATTCTTGTTCTTGGCAGAAAAGCATGCTTGTAGTGTATTTGTGGCATCATACTGTATCTGCCACTTAATTGGCTGATAAATTTATTAAAATGTGCTTATTGATTGTTGAGATTTGGCAAAGTTAAGATTGTAATGTAACAATCTTTTACTTTTTGGCACAACTCTAGCTTCAGTGATTTTTTTTTTTTAGATATGTCTAAGAAAAGAGTAAATTGTCTGTATGAGGAATTAACTTTCCTGCTGCGCCCTTGGCATTAGTGCACATTTATTTGCTAAACTGTACAAAGAAGGCATTCAGACATTTTTCATTGTGCTAACTTTGTTAGAGAAAAGCTGTATCCGTCTGGCTGCACCGAGAGACAGGCTGAGCAGAGAAGCTTCTCTCTGGCAGAGGAAAGACCAAATGTATCTCTTTCACACATTCTCCTGCCTTCTCTCTGTCTCTCTTTTCTGTTTAAGCTTCTTGAAGTTCTTCCAAATTGGGTTTTAAATGCCAATTAGGAGGTTGAATGTAGTAAAATAAAAGCAAATGCAGGCAGGATGGCCTCACCTTCTGGCTGGTTAGGCTTCAGAGAGAGTCGAGCTGGACCTTTGGCTCCCAGCGAGGCTTTGAGAGAAATATCCTGCCTAATGAACACATTAATTAGAACCATAACTATTTATAAGATGATAATTAGAAACGAAGGGAGGTAAACTGGGCTTTTCCTGCAATTAATGGACGATTAATTACCGAAGCTAATGAAGTGGATTTTTGAAACGCGTGGAGGTGAAGTACAGAGATGTGCTGCTCACTTTGTGATCACTAGCATAATTATTTTCTCCAGCACCAAAGCGTTTGAGGCCGCGGTCCTCGCCAGGCTCAGGCCAGCTAATAAGCATCATTGCATCGTTATATATGCACTTAAAAAGACTTGCTTCTGAAATGACTGTCTAATTATTTCTAATTGGCAGGCCCGTGCGCCGTCATTGAGCTGTTTGGAGCCGTAGCGGAGCCCGGGGTCTAATAATGCTCTGGGTGGCGAGAGGAGGGGTTGTTGAAACGGTCGGGGTGTACCCTGTGTCTCTCACCCAGCAGGACTCTGGATCATATAAAGATCCAATGATCTTAGAGGTCACCTTTGAGTAGCCAGTAACAGTTGAATTTTAGTAGACTTAATTCTCTTCTTTTAATTAACCGCTTTTGGTCTTAATTTATGCACAAGTTGAACGCCGCCGTCTGTCCACATCTTCTCTTTCTACTCTTAAACACGCTTCACACACAATAAAGGAGGGGGTATGTTTTTGACTGTAGCATATGTGATTCAGTGGCCAGGTTTGAGCCAGCCCATTGAGACCTTTGCAACAGACCATGGACAAACCTCAATCAGGAGAATACACCTTGTACTTTCTCTGTGGCCATATGGACACACTGTCTACTGTATGCACACATATGTATTTCTATGTAAGTAGTATATATAATTCTTGTGATTGATATTGTAATCAGTGCTAACTTTGACTCCCCATCTTAACTTGTTCAAAGAAGTTAGTGTTTTTTTCCAAGTCATTGCTCTTTACTTAGAAAAGACAAAATACACAGACCCATGCAGCTCATCGCAGAAACATTCTTTCCATTACATTCACAATGCTTTATCTTATATGTATAAATAAATATATACACCTAGACATTAACATTCTTTAAAATAATGAAGCACATTCCTCAGTGTGCTTCATTACTATATATATATATATATATATGTATACAAATATATATACTGTATATATATATATATATATATATATATATATATATCTCTCTCAGCCATTTCCGCTTTGTTCCAGTAGCCCATTTCTCATCAGGGTGCTCTGGTTCCCCAACACCTGACGCAGACCTTGTTAGACCGGGCGACGTCTGAGCCGGTATCTCATGTGTTTCAGTGTCTCTCATCATTATCCGAGGTAGGCAGTAGCTTGAAGGGTCTTGCCCAAGGACCCACACTGGATGCTCATTCCGCTCCGACGGGGATTCGAACCGGGGTCCCCCGTGTGCCAGCCCTATGCCCTACCAACTGAGCTATCCAGTGAGCCGTGGTGGTGGATGTGGCAATACCAAGTGATGGCAACATCAGGAGAAAGGAGCATGAGAAACTAGAGAAATACCAAGGGCTCAGAGAAGAGCTGGAGAAGGCTTGGAAGGTGAAGGCAACAGTGGTGCCCGTGGTGATCGGTGCACTGGGGGCCGTGACCCCCAAACTGGATGAGTGGCTACAACATATCCCTGGATCTACATCCGACATCTCAGTCCAGAAAAGTGCAGTCCTAGGAACAGCAAGGATACTGCGCAGAACCCTCAAGCTCCCTGGCCTCTGGTAGAGGACCCGAGCTTGGAAAGCGGATGAGACCACCCGCGTAGGGTGAGAAGGTTCATTTTTTTATATATATATATATATATATACATACATATATATACCAGGGGTCGGCAACCTTTTGTGTTCAAAGAGCCATATTGGACCAAAAAAACAAAATCTAAATCTGTCTGGAGCCGCAAAAAATTTAAAGCTTTATATCAGCCCTACAATGCATGCAACAGATGCTGTAAGTGTTTATATAAGCTTTGTCAACCAGTTATCAAAGTAATAAGTCGGATACAAATGCAAAATGAGCTTTCATGATTACCATATTACCGTACAACTCCCGAGTGTATGTGAACAAGCCAAAGGAGAAAGGAGAAAAAAAACTGTGTATAGGGCGCACCGGACAACAAGTTAACTTTTTGCGGGTAATTATTACATAATTCGACACCATGAACAGACGCGGGGCGCGTTTATAATCCCGCTCCTGCTCGAGCCTTTTTGACACGGAGGCCAAGGACTGCTAACATGAAGCAAAACTACAATATGCAGATCAAAACACGACTAAACTCTGCATAAATCATATTTTATATTATCACTCAATCATGTGTCCATTGGCCTTCAATGCAGCGATGTGACTGAAGCGCTTACCTGAGACAAAGTTGCACACGTCTCTTTCCGCTAAATCCAGCTGATTTTGCCCAAACTCCGTGTGTTATTTCCGCGCTTTCGTGCATAAATTACAGTCCTTCATTCAGTCTAGTGCTGGGCGATATGGAAAAAAACGTATATCCCGATATAGATTTTTTATATCACGATAACGATATATATCACGATATACCATAATTAAGTACGTTTTCAATTATTCACTGTAAAGTTTGACACTATTTCATTGCTTACTTTTCTCAACTTTATTTTGAAGTGAATTTAACTGAACAAATGAGACTCATTATAGTGAAGAGGAAAGAGAAAAGTCATGTTTTCTATGTTTATAATTGTATTAAAACATGTTTATGTATTAAAACAATATTTTCCAATTGTGTAAATGCTGTAAAATAAAAATAAATCCATTTATAAAACAATTTGCTATTTTACTCATCAAGTAAAGTTATTAAACAAAACAACAAAATATATACAGTTTTTATTGAATTTAATAGCTTATTTGTGCTGTATTTGGCACTGGCCCTTTAACACCTACAGGTTGGGGCTGTAGTTAGCGCTTTAGTTTCCCCTCGCCAACAACAGGCACACGTCAAAGTAAACTACAGAGCAAAGTGATTAGGAGTGCTTTGTCCCGTTCATCAGCGCTGCTTTGCTGGTGTTTAGCGGAGCACTATTGGGTCATTGGCCACGGTAATGCGTACATGGAGACAGGCGGAGCGCTCCACGAGGCTCTGGCTGCAAACCTGCACCGAGAGCGCGCGGACCGACAGGCAGAGTGAACACAGATATAGCGGGACGTGCGCACGGCAGGCAGGGCGCGGTGGAACTCTGGCGAGAGTGACAACGAGTGACGAAGGAAAAAGCAAGCCACGCCGGCTGTCTCTGTTCACGACTGCGGCGCTGACTGCAGCCCGGGCCACTCCTCCTTCCTCCGGACAGCGGTCTTTACCATCTCTCTCTTCTGACGCGCTCAAAGACGCGCTGGTGCGGTGGGAGAGAGAAAGAAAGGGCGACTCTGACGATGTACAAAAACTACTTTAACTATGGTTTTGTTGAAGTTACGCTATAACACGTGAGACAAAGCACGTTTAATACCACACACGACACGACTTATTTGCTGAAATGATTGATAAAATTAGGTTACAGACGATAGAAACGATAGAAGAGAAATGGCACGATAGACGCTTTTCTATCGTCCCCACGATATGTATCGTCATATCGCACAGCCCTAATTCAGTCCTCGGTAAAGTTTTCCCCTGCACTGCTTGCTGTTGATCTGCAAGTCCTCGATCGTCTGTGAACAGGGTTCAACGCTTTATTATCTCGTGGGTTGAAACAAAACGTCCGCATTTGCAATGAAAGCAAATGATTCGGTCCAAAAACTGTTGAATCCTGTGTTCTATCGTTCTGTTTCCCTTTTGGATCCATGGCCCTGACGCACCGGTTTGTTTACAACAGCGCGCGGAGCTGAAAGAAACACGTGTCGCCCGGCTATGACGTAATTCTTCGTTGAAAGAAATGTAGAAATTAAATATTTATTCTGCTCATTTTTATAGCATTAGAAAACTTTAAGAGTGTTTGACATAATTTTCCTCCTACGAAAATTCTATTAAAACAAAAAAATATTTTCACACAATGGATGGATGGATGGATGTGTGTGTGTGTGTGTCTGGCATTTTTTCCTCTGAATTGTGAATAATATAAATATTAGCCTTAAAGACAAAGCACTGATTTGCCCACAGAACAAAACTATATTTATGTGTCATTACATTTAGTAAGCACAAACATTCATCATTGTCCTTACTTTTCATCTATTGCTGTAAAAGAATTTAATAGCTCAAATGAAAAGTATGTTTTTTCAAGATGTTTACAATTACTTTTGGTTGAACAGAAGCAATAAAAATGTACAAATATGAAAAGTTTCAATAATCTGGTATTACGTAAAAATGTTGCAATTTTGTCACAATTTTATTGCTTTTAATTGTGTTAACGCAAAACTATTTTAATGACAAAAATTTTTTGGAAGCAAATTAATCGCCTGCTTATTTTTACCATTGAAAACACAATGCCCGACCACACCTGAGGAGGAGGCTATTCCTTTATGACTCGAGTGTCTCCACCTTCCCATGTCTCAATAAAGTCGTGGCCCTTGGTCACTAAATGCAGTGTTTGTCCACTCAAGTTGTTGAAAATATCCAGTAGAATAGTCTTTCAAAACTCTGGCAATAAACCTTCAAAGTTCTACTTTTGGTCACATCAAGGCTCGCTAGTTATAACTGACAGTTACACAATAAAAGCTTCTGTTGCAGCTGCAGAAAGTGCTTTATTGTGAAAGAGCAGTATAATAAACGCTTGTAATATGTAAGACATCTCAATACCACGATATGGCATAATGTCATGGGAAAGCCTACAAAACATTATTTTAAACTTCAAGAGAGTAATACAATCTACAATATAAGACATAATAAACACAAATAAAAGCTAAATATGTTATTAGATTGCAAAATGCTTTAAAAAATAGATAATAAACACATTTAAATAAATGCAACAAATTGCAAGTTAAAAAAAATGATCGCTTGATAGCCCTAGTATTAAGAAATGATGTAAACTATTGAAGTGTGTGTGTCATTTATATGACAAGTGTTCCACTGATGTTGCTGCACATCAGCACACTTCAAAACTCTCACTCTTTACAGTCTACCTATATTCTTACTCAACCTTTTGGAGAGCTGGTATTGATCAATTATGGTTGGTAAAAGGTTCTTTATGGGGTTTGTCTAATTCGGCTCAAGGCAGATGGAGTTTATGAAAAGCGACAGATGTATTGTAGTGAATGGGCTTTTTAACTGAAGTGCTTCTCTTTCTATGAATTACTTGAACTATACTGGACTTCTTTCTTCATCTCTTTGTTCACCTGACAGCAGCTCATAAAAATGAAGAAACTTTTAGAAACTTCTCCATGAGACAAGCCTCTGTTGTGTCATAAGATAACTTTACTCCGTCGAAGGGGGACTAATAGTGCTGTTTTTTTACAGGGCACTTTTCCAGTTGTGTCTTGGTGTTTAATTAAGTGTAGTTTCCCTTTAGTAGTGGAATGTGGCTCTGCTTTTGTCTGCCCATTCCTTGGTGCCTTTTACAGTCCACCCACATGGTTTGTCTCAGCGTTTATGATTTTTCTTATACCGGAGTTGTGAGGTTCCTAAATCACTTAAGCACACAGGGCTGAGCAGTCCACATTTAAACAATAAAAGGCTGTTATGCTAAGGGCCCTCAGATCTCCTACCACTTCATAAATACATGTGTATAAAAGGCAGAAAAATACATCTCTTCTAACCAGAGTGCGAGCCAGCGGCTGAGAGCACACCTGCTAATTAGAGCCAGCTTGATGTGAAGCATGGCTGCAGCTCTGTCTTCTGAAAGTTCCAATTCTGCTTTTTTTTCTCCCTTCCCATCTCCGTTTTCTTACATTCATTGTTCCTGCCTCCCAAACTTTTATAACCTTCATTTCTTCTTTAACCTTTCTCTTCAGTTATTCATCCTTTGTGGTCCCATTCTGTAGTTTGTTAAAGCTCAAATATCTTGCTCTTTCTTTGTCCCTTATCAGTCTCCCTCTCTTTCTGCACCACCTTTTTACAGATGGAGGCAAGACAACCAAAACAAGCCATTCTCAACCTGGTCTAGCTAATTGTTTTGTCTGTGATGTATGGTAGGACTGGGAAAGGGTTTTCAATTGTGTGATTGGCTGTGAGGGAGTTACCAAGTTAGCACCTAGTCCAAGAATGACCTCTACTTGACCTTGTGTCTGGCCCGAGTGGCTAAGCCAGATTCCCTTCAGCTCCAGCTGCTAATGGGTGTCATGTCAAGTTGTGGCTGAGCTGGGGTCAGAGGTTGCTTTCGTCGAGCAGACGGGCCAGTTTTGGATTGCGATGTGGAGGCTGAGTGACACTGGGCATATGTGCCAATAAAGACGCTGTGTAGCATGCATCAGTGCATGTTCACGATGCGTGCACAGGCACACACATGTACATGCGCCCATAGAAAGTCGTCGTTTCTCTCATCGTTGGCCGGCCGTTGTAGGTTCATATAGATCTGAGGGGGCTTTGAAGGCCTTTGAACTCTGCTAAATGACTTGACCTTGTGGCTTGTGGCTGCAAGCATGTGTGTGTTTGGCTGACTTTAGGGAGTGTAACTAGTGGGTGGCCCGCATGGGGTCTCATTTCTACTACACAGCCAAGCAAGCAGCCATTTGTGTTGATGATGGCTAAATTAAAAGCAAACTGAAGATTATGACAAATCTAAACATGGCTTTTATGTAGCCGAGCGGGACATGGAAAAACATTTGTGTGAGTCTTTTATGCTCTGTTTTTGCTGTGTTAATTGTGCTCATATTCAGCAACTGTGCAGCCCTTCCTTATGTGTTTTTGAGTGTTTATGTTATGTGTGTTAGGATAGTGCAGTACTGCGTGTGCGAGTGTGTGTGCCGCATGAACCGAGGAAACACATAATGGATGCTTGGAAGGAGGAAGCAGCTTGGGAAATGATTTCAACAGCTCTCATAATTAGAGGAATATCATAAATTAAACTTGTGTCTGCCGTCGCGTTTGAAGAGCACTCAAAAGTAATAAATTCTGGATGGTTAACATATTTGCATTCCATTCAGAAGGCGGCGTCGGGTAGGAACAGCTGTTTTCCACGTCTTTTGGCAGCAGGAAATGCACACTGCTCACTCAAGGTGCTCTTAGACTCATTGAAATGGCAAAAAAGAGAAGGAGTGACTTTTAACTGGAACATGAAGCTGCTGCTGTGAGCTCTGTCATTGGAAATAACTCAGCGGGGAACGGCGCATTAATGAAGTTCTTCATTTGTGAAGCTTCCTACTGTCAATGAGGCTGTTTCTTTTAACATTTTCTTTTACGTTGTGATATATGAGATGTGAGTCTAAAGGTGTCAACTCGGAGAAGACTTTCTCACGAAGAAATAGTTGGAGTATGAAACTAGCTCCATAGCTAACACTTGATTTGGGTGTCAAAAAATTATGCTTGTTTTCTATGTTTTGTTTTGATCATTGTTTGGCCAATAATGTTCTGCAGTGATATTGGACTGATGTCTCGTACAGAAGCTATGGGCCTAAGATGGTGACTCTAATGTAGTGGACATTTTTGTAACAAAAGTATCAAAACAATTGTGATTGTCCATGCACCAGTAGACTTTACACAGTTCACTGTTTTCAAAACAAGAATTTTAGTTTGTCCTCCCAATAGACTTTGGTGTTTGAATGTTTGGTGTTTCTGCTGCCAACAGTGAAGGATAAAGTTGTGGACGCAAGAGAACGATTAGCAACATAACCATGCAAGCTGCATACAGAGCCAGACTTAACTTTGGGTGGACTTCACTGAAGACGCTCACCTGTATCTGACGTTGCCCTTCCATTAATGTCCAATTTTCAATGAGAACAGAAATAGAATGGGAAATGATAAGGGTAAAACACCATCCAGCTTCACACTGGACCACATAATTACCCCAATGGGCCGCGGTGAAGGGATCATATCATAGTACACACCGGGGGGTCAGTGCAGATAAGCTCCAGCCCTGCTCCCAACATGCTGCATAATTACTCTATTGATAAACGGCCTGGGCCAATTGCAAAGCAGAGATTTAATGGATCGCACACAGAAACGAGGAAGAAATGGAGGAAGATGTTGGAGGTTGGCAGGAGCAGCGCATGTGTGTGTTTGGGGCCAAGCAGCAAGGGCCTTTTATTAGAAATGAAAATATGTTTAGGCCATAGGGGGACCCATTTTCCTGGGCGATAATAAGGCCAATAAAATGTAAAGCAGGGAAAGGGCTTTGCATGGGGTCCAAGCGTAGCTGTTTATCTGTGTGTGTCCTGTATTAGGCCATCTATCCCCCGCCTCAAATTAGCTAATCATTCTCCAAGGGGAAGGTCTTGGTCAGGAAATTGACATTTAGCAGCATCGACTCACTCTATTAACTACAGTAAATTTAATTTGCTGCACACCCAGAAGTGGGTTGTTTTTCCTTCTCCATCAGTGGGAGAGAAAGGATGGCGCAGACAGAGAAACAGTTAGCGAGAGATTGAGCTTATTGCATCTGCTGCTTCTGGCCGCAATTTGCTTGGCCGTAAATGTGAAAGACTTGGAACTTGGAACAGTGCATCTCTGTTGTATTTCCTCGTCATGTTGTGGTGATTACAAACATACGCAGGCATTGTCGATTCATAGATTTGCTCATTCCAAGGTCTGTTTCAGCCATTGATGGATTATCTCGTGTGGAGACTCCAAACTTCTAAAATGCCAAGTTTTTCTTTTCTTTTTATCCATCAGCTGTGGTGGTCTGACTCATTTAATCAGAGCTTTAGTAAACGGTCTTTTCTACATGCAACACTTAATCAATGGTCTGATGATTGATTATGATGTTTTCACCTTTTTCAAAGTCATGTTCTTGTCAGTTACAGCCTCATCAAGTGCATCTCTGCGTTTTAAGAAAAGTAAAGAATAATAAATGAAACATCACAAACAGCAATTTGGAGACTTGTGTAGTTGAACATAGTATGACATAATTTTGTAATAGTTTGTTCACTGTTAAATTCCTGTTTGTCCCCTTCTTTGTTATGATATTTCACTGCAGATTGTCATTTACAAAGTACATTTTTTTATGTAGCGTAACATTTTAGAACTTTATTCAACATTGTGATTCTCAACTTTTCAAATATTTACAACTGTGTTTAGGGACAGAGGCATGGCTAGGAGATGGGTATAACAGAAATTTTCTGCGCTCTTGAGCCTCAGTTTCAGGACATCAAAGAATTAGTCAAACATGCATGAATCAATCAAAATACAACATTCGGTACTCTAATGATGAGGAAATCATGTAATAATGTGAACGTTAATTTTAAAAAATAAAAAACAAAACAATAATTTACTCTATCGCTTGTTTCTATTAGGAGTGGCAGGTGACTGGATTCCAGTAACTTTGGGCCTTAGGCGGGGAAATACCCTGAACAGTGGCTAGCTCGTTGCAGGGTTAGAGACAGACAATCATTCATTCTCCAGGGGGAATTTACAGCGATGCCCAACTAGCATAAACAATGTGTATTCTAATTGGCTATATAAGTATTTGATCTTCTAATTTAGCAAGTTCTCCCACTTAGAAATCTTGAAGGGGTCTAAAAAGTTTTTTGTAGGAGCATTTTCACTGTAAGAGACAGAATCTTAAATAGAAAAATCCAGAAATTATATTGCGTGATTTTTGCATGAACAATATTTTGTATGTTACTGTGTCAAATAAATATTTGATCACTTGAGTCAAACGAGTTTCATAATTACAGAAACATTTGTTAACGATTGCAGTAGTTAACGGTTCCTGTAGCAGGGATTTTGGCCCACTCATCTCAAACCCACAATCTCCTTATTAAGAAGCCAGAGTTCTAATCACTCTGCTACTCTGCACCCAAAAAAAAAAAAACAAACAAAACAAAAAAAAACTTGAGTTTGCATAATAGGGCCCCTTTATTGAATGCTACATTTAGCATACAGCCAATCATAAGTTTTGCACATATTTAAAAAATTCCGTTTGAGACATTTGATCAAACCTTAATATGAAGCCGTCCTTTATTGTGTAGTCTGCAGTGATGAAGGTATCTCCAGTCTAATTGATGGCAGCACTTGTCAGAGTGTTGTCTGTTAGCATGGTGACAGGCACCTGAAGGAAATGATTAGTTTTCTGTCGACAGGGAGACAGCTCTGGACGTCCCAAACTGCAAACTAATAAAAGGGGGAAAGCAATAAAGCTGGCGGACAGCAGGTTTAACTGTTTTATAGACAAATCAATAAAATGATAGATGATGGAAGATAACTGGTGACTTATCTGCCAATGTCTTCAGGGGGTTCAAATCTGGGCCTTTGTCACACGCAGATACATCAGTGTACAGTTATGGGGGTTAAAGATTGTGTTCACATTAAAAATGATGTGCCATGACATAAATGCATTATATTTTGATATGTCTACATGTATACAGCCTCATGTTGAAGCATCAGTTACATTTACAATTCTTTTTTCATTGTGTGTTTGTGATTTGTCATAACTAAATAAAACCTGCACTGTAAATCTTTCTGCTACCAGAGGGCCAATGTCAGGATCAATACAGGGGACAGGTCTTCCTTCGAGCCCACTTCTAATTGGCTCTATCTCGTGTGTATGTAGCGTTGAGGGCCAGGGAAGTGAAAAATGAATTTGCTCTTCTCTGGAAATTGTTCCCAATGAGTTACACCTCAATTTATCATTTTGGAGAAGTGCACAATTGGCAACCACTTACTGTTGATGTGCAGAAATATTGCCATTGATTTATTGATGTACAATAAAAAAGACAAACAAGTTTAATGCATTTTTAAAATGAAACCAATGAGGAAGAAATAAACAAGTTTTGCGAAATTGAATCGCTGCTAACTTGTTCCACTCAGTGTCATGCAAATGTAGCTTTTATTTGAACTGTGTCTGACTTTGAAAATGTTTCTAATGCTAATACACCAAAGTGATCTGTTTTATGTGTTTTTTGTCCTTTGTTTAAATGTTTTCTCGTAAAATATGCAATATTTTGAGTTGCTCTTGTCCTTCAAGCATGACAGTCATGTGTTTCCCATATCAGGAATTGATTTAGAGCTCCGTCTACTGGTTGCAAAGGGAATTAGATCGATCTTGTGTCGCATGGACTTACACAGTGTGGAACAGTGGTTCTCAAACTTTTTTCCGACGACCCACTTTTTCTGGTCATCATTTGCGACCCAACTTTTTTTAGGCCGTCACAGTAGCCTATTTTTTTAAAATTATATCTATATTGAGAAATGTTAAGAGATGAGCTCTATGTAAATTCAATCCACTGTGATGCTGTTAGTGACAGTTAGAGATGGAAAATCGTTTGAAAACTGTGAAAATTGTTCAAAGTATGCAGTAATCGAAGCGAAAGACCAGAATTGATCAGTTTTGCTCATGCAGCGACTGACCTACACACACACACTCTGTAGTTGTTGTATAATACACACAATAATACCATAATACCCACGATGTCGGAAGAAACAAAATGTGGACTTGTGCAAGACTTGACTGAATGTGCATTAATATGTTTACTGTTTACTGGTCAAGTTCTGAGCACTAATAACTGGCTTTGTTTTAAATGTAATTTGTTTAGTTTGTGTTAGTTAGTGTTAGTTTGTGTCTTAAGGTAAAAAAGAAATGTTAACACAGACAAACTAACAAAATCAAACTAAATCGAAAATCGTGGCTGCAAAATTGAAAATTTAATTGAATCGAGACTTAAGTGAATCGTCCCATCCCTAGTGACAAGGAAACAACTTTATCAGATCTGACCAGCTAAAGCTGACTGTAGCCATGCTCGGTTGATTCATTTAAATGTGGTCAGCGGTTCAGAAGTTTAGTGCTTTAAAATTCATATCTTCCTTACGTACGTACTGTATCTCACTGAGTTTTCATCAGATTGTCATAAAACATGCAGCATTTTGTAGCTAATGACTCAGAGACTAAAGCGGTACAGTTGTCACTGTCCCTCTGTCACAATCTGTGAGCTGATTCAACCTGCGCCCTAGTCTGTTCAGAATGAGAAAGCTGGAGAGAGATAAAGAGTGAGCGAGCGAGGAAGGTGACGCAGCAGTCCCTGTTCATTTTAAAAAGGTCTAATTTCTCGTTGTTTAGTTAATTTACTGCTGCAGGTGCAGATTGTAACCTACATGGTGTCACCAGAGAGATAAAACACAAATGCGCAGAGCTGGACTATCATATCTCGAAAATACTACTCTTTGCATCAACAGTTTTTACAATAAATAGTTTAATCTTTATGTAGATAGACTGTCTGTTCGGCAACAGACAGACTCTGTGCTGTGCTTAGAAGCAGGGCTCAAAAGGTCATTCAGTTGGCAACTTCTGGCAACCAAAAACAAAAACCTGCCCCATGTTTGAGAACCAATGGTGTAGAATATCTTAGAGATGTATTTATGGCATCACAGTTTAGGGACATTCAGAACAGTGCTTTCTGAGGCTCAGAGGGGAATCTCACAGACAAATGTTAGTAGAGAACAAAAAACTCAAAAATGTTTAATATTCCAGATATGCCCTGTATTATGTAATATGTTGCAATTTAGAATGACAATGACATATTTTTTGCTTAATATATTCTTACATCTATTGAATATTGATGTTCAAATATGTGGTTATTTTCAGCAGTCAAGAATAGAAGCACCAAAATGGAACACAAAAACATTTCATCTTCTCATGAGGTCAGCTGATCTTGGAATTACAGTGATCAGTTTCCTGGTCATTTACAACATTTTTGAAAATGTGTATATTGTATAGTATTTTAGTGTATGCTTAACGCAACACACTGGAACTAAAACAAAGTGCTGTGTTCTGGCTGAATCAAATAGTAATATGTTTTAAATCAAGCAAACTTATGTGATTTATTCCATTTTCATTTTGATGTTTGTAAAAAGAAGTTCTAACGCCATATTTTCAGCGCATGTAAATATCGACCATGTGTGGAAGAGTTTCTGGCGCTAGAAACTAGTTGGACAGATTTAAATACATACTTTCAGTTTTGCAGTGTGAAAATCAGGTACTGCAGCTTTAAAGAATTTATTTTTGTTTGTTTTCAGGTCCCATTCCCGCCACCGTCGCAGCCACAGCCGACGAAGAAGTCGAAGTCGCAGTCGTGACAGGATCCGCCGTAGGGACAGGGACAGAGACAGAGATAAAGATAAAGACAGGGACCGAGACCGGGACAAAGACCGGAGCAAAGACAAGTCGGACAAAAAGGGGTGAGTGATTGATAGTTTCCCTCATGCATTGTGTACACTCACATAATAACAAACACATCATTGCAAGTTTTGAGTGGGTTCTGCTGTGCACAGCGGACTGTCTGCAGAAGTCCAACTGTTTTTAACTGAATGAGTCCAGTCCCAGCTCCTTTTGCCTCCCATCGATCATTCTATACCTCCATCCATCAATCCATCAGTGCCTTTCCCCTTCGATTTCCCCCAGCTATCAAGCACCGGGCCAGACTTTGCGTGTAATGTGATATAATTCCCCTCTTGTAAGAAAGATGTCATGGTTATATGCCAATGGAAGGGATGCGAGAATGGCCAAGATTTGGGTTGCCAGCCCAATATCCAGACTTTTGTACCCAGTGGACAAAGGGGCAATATTACGTCCTACATTTTAATAATTTAGGTCTCTGTTGTAAATGTTGGCAGAAAACAAAATCAGGATGTCTGCGGGGTTTTAAAACGTTTTAAAAGTTGCTATATTAAATTAGAATGTGTTCAACCCTAAAAGTATTTTAAAAGTCTTGATCACAATTTGGGGTTATTAATAACTGTTGTGAGTTTGCAATAATGTCAGTTACCTTTTAAGAGTTTATATACACATTAACCTAAGCAAAATTTGCCTCTTAAAGTATTGGTTTACATGTTGATCAAGTTGTGGAAAAAGTTTGACCAGCTTTTAAAATTGAAGCATTGACAGCATTTAGGTCCAAACTTTTCAACAATGTCCTCTATAGCTGTATCATTTTGTTTTAAAATCAATAACGTCAACACTGCTAGTAGGCTGTATTTGCTTTCATATTAAGTCTTCAATATCCTTTAGATTTGATAGGCATCTCTACCTTTATATCTGACCCAGCGTTGTCTTGTCACTGCTATGTGAATGCTCTCTCTAATAAAAACTGAAAACAGTATCTCCACCTGACACATTGTTGCACTTTTTAGCTTGTTGATCTTTTTCTTACATTTAAAATCTTAAGGTAGTGTAATATTTGTTATTACTGTTATTTCTGATTTGTAGCTATATGCATATGGAATGCAATTTCTGTAATAACAGAAGCACAACAAGTGGAGGTAATAAACTAGTCATACATTTTACAAGATGTATAGAATGTAAACTTGATATAAATGCTTAAATTTGATTTTGAAAACTGAAGTCTTCTTTGCTACCACTTGGCAATGATGTGTCTCTCTGTCTGTGACTGTGTGTGATGCACAAGTTTATGTGCCTCTAAGTGCTCATTTAGAAGCAAAAGGCAGAAGCTGCAGATTGTTACAGGAATATGTAAAACATAACTTCCAATCTCGCGCCCCATCTGTCTCCTCCATTCTATTTCTTCTCCTCTTAATGGTGACAGGGTCTTTACCATGCTCGTCAGCTCACACTGCCACATGTACATGCGCTGCTCCACTCCAGTCTCATTTACATCCAGGTCTTCTTGCTGGCTGGTGGTGGGAGAGGAGTTGTGGTGTCGTTGGCATGGTGGGGTGAAGATGAGGCTCAGGGGCTTTTTAGTGTCTGTCAGGATGAAAGAAGGGCCCTCTGAGCGGCACCCTGACACACGTCTGTGTGCGCGCATGTGGTGTTGTCGTCATTAAACATTTAACACTCCTCTAGTGTGACAGCAGGCTGCGTGCTGCTCCAGCACCATGTTTTCATGCAAAATTTATTGAAAAAGACAAGTACTTGTTAAGAGATTTTGCTGCCTTTTCTTTAAAAATGGCATGGGCTAAGTGCATGTTTCAGGGTCAGGGTATGTGTTTTGTCAGTCTGCTCAACTATGTTAGGTTGACTTTGCTTTGTCTAATGCAACAAATATAAAGATGTCAATTAAAAAAACATATCTAAAAGTTCATAGTCAATAAATATTGCTTAATGAAAGGGACAATTAGCTTTTGCGCCAACATTTTAAATAGATTTTGCATTTGTTTTTGTATTGTATTTTTCATCATAATAATATAAAAGGCAAAAAAGACAATATAAATTATGAACTGCAGCAAGCCCACACTTGTAATGTAATCCCTGTAATCCCTGGGCTTTCACACAGGTCAGGGTTTCTTTGGTTAATATTATTTTGACTCTTTCTTTTATTTAATTAACGTTTGAGAAATGTTTCACTGCTGCGTGAACAAGTGCACTATTTCCCTCCGGCAGCCAATGACAGAAGTATCATTTGAATGTAACAGCAATCTCCACCTGATGTTCCAACCCAATTCCCACCTGTAATTAATGAGCGGAAACCTAGAATCTCAAGTTAACAGATGGCTCTTTCTCCACTGGATACAACATGTTTAAAAATATTTTTAATTACTACTCACTGTTTTAAATGTGTTGGCATCATTAAATGCTGGAGTAGTTCAACCTTTGATTAAGCTTTGAGGAATATTCCTGAGCTATGGATGGAGTACAATCAGGTTTACTTTTTAGGATTGGATAAAACACCTGCTAATTCACCTTCTTAGGCTTTGGCTCTGTGTGCCACACTTAACCAAACTTCATATAAGACTTTGTCTGGGTTATTTAGACCTTAACACTTTCATTCTGGTGTGATGATGCCTACTGCCTTCTTTCTTTAGAGAGCAGATAGTCAAAAAATGTGGGCTGACTTATTCCTCTGTACATCTTCAATTAGAGAAATCTGTCCAATTAGGCTGAACTTCTTGTCTGCACTAGGTCACCAGAGGAGCAGCGGTCCACCAAAATCAATTTCATGTCATTTGAGTGTAAAGGGTGCAAAGAGCTTTGTGTGACGTCTCCTGTGAGCAGCAACTATCTTTCTTTTGAATATAATATTTCGGCGAGCATAATGAGATCAGAATTAAGTGAATGAAATGATAGTTTTCATTTAGTAGTTTGACATCTTTGTTAAGAACAGCAGAAGTGTTTTATCAGTATTCTCCCTGTTCACACTTAAATACAGTGCCTTTTTGGTTTATTTGCTTAGTCGATTTTTAAGTCTTTTAAACATTTTATAAAGACTCTTGTCTGACTTTTGAGTATAATCCAGCCTACCCATTCAGTTCTTGCAGTGTAAATGTGATTGTTTAGTAATTCCCCTCATTACTTTGTTTTTCCCCTGACATGATAAACAAAACCTAGGCTCACCATAGGGGTCCCAGCTGCACCCCCGGGCTTTAGTTTGGCTCGCACTGTTCCGACGTTCAGCCTTAACCTCCACAAGATGAAGATGCTGAAAGGCAAAGAGAAAACTATTACAGTACCCAAGACACACGCTAACATTGACTCTGAGGAAACAGTGGTTGGCTTCTCTGCCTCTGTTGAACATCTAACAGCTCATTAGTGGAGGTAATACACAGAGAAATGAGTTTATGTGTGCTTGTGTGTGCATAGCCTCTGCCTGGGGCGTCCTGTTAGCCTGTTGGGAGTCTGTATGGGTGGTGTGTGGACAATACCGCTGGCTGGTGTGGTCCGTAATATACTTGCACCAAGACTGTAGGCTGTGTCTGGCTTTGGGAGCTAGTTCAGGGGAGGTACTTCAAACAATGTCCTCAGAAGGTTAGGATACACTCGCATTGACTTAAATCAATGAGCGCTAAAAGTGTGTGCGCATTAGAGTGGTGGCCAGGAGCTAGAGGAGCAGGCTGAGATGTTGTAGGTGCGTGGAGAATCGGTGGGGGCTGGGAGGAGTGATGCCCACATGCAGAGGGTGGACAGTGAGCGTACACATCCCCACAGACCAACAGAGAGGCAGCTGGACAGGTTTTGGCCCATGGCTGTGTGCAATCATTAGCTGCTTCTTTGCAGGGAAGATAATAAACAAAAATTGGATAGAAGGATGGAGAAATGTCGACTGTGGACCTTGATAAACAGACTTTGATGTGCACAAACACACAGTGCATTTATTTAATCCACACTGACACCTAATTGAGCTGGGAGACTGTTGGCTGATCTTGTCCATCGGCACTGAATACAGTATATAGCTTTTTAAAACGTATAATATGTGAATAGATTTTTTCTCCTATTAAAATAAAGGCCTAATTTTTGAAAAAGCCAAATATAATTTGGAGGTTTGAAAGTTTGTCCCTAATGTATTAGTGTTGTCACAATACCAATTTTGACACCAAGTCACCAACTTTTTAAAAATTATTATTATAGATTTTTTTTTACTCTATAAAATTTTTATGTATTTTTTATTTTTTTTTTTATAATGTTGAGATTTACGTTACGGTCACGAGTGACCTAAAACTTAACACAAATATGATTTTAGGAACTTGATGTTTCTCCGTGAAATGCCAGAGACATAATTCTGATTGAGAGCGCTCACTTTGCTGTGTAAGTCTGTAAGAGAGGAGGTCTCTAGGTCAAAACCTTTTTCTGCTGCACTGTCTGAAAGGGGGACGTTTTCTGTGACTGAGCTGTGCCGCTGAAGTCTAAAGAAGCATCGATACTTGTTCAAACAAGTATCAATGCCAGTTTTAGTATCAGTTAGTATTGAGGTATTGTTTTTTTAACTTTCTAAACTCAAAAAACTGTTTAAAGTCAGTGCAGTTTATTTCAATGTATTGTTCCAGTTTCAAATGCTTTACAAGTCCACTTCTGTGGCAAGTAAAATCAGTATAGTACTGGTGCTTCTCGAATGACCTGCCTGTCCCTGATATAGAAACGTCTTGTCAGTGTGCAAAGTGAAATCTGGCCACTTTTAATCACAGGATAGACACCCTGAGTGAGCGATAGAGCGCTGTGACAATCCACTTAGTGCGCTCTGTAATCTGTTTAACCATTTACCCAGTAGTTAAAACAGAGTAGGCACACACCGAACTCCAGTGTGTGGCTGTGTTGATGTTTTCTCTGCCTTCTGCGGGCACTGAGAGAAGCCAGGGCTGGAGCACGATGACAGAGACCAGACTGGGCCAAATAGAAGATCCCTCCAATCCAATTACCCTGCTCCTCTCCTCTTCTCTCCTTTTTACCTTTCCCACTTTTTCTCTCCTTGTTGCTTCTTTCAGGGCCACAGAAGCTAGTGGTGACTGGTGTTGGAAGTGGCTGCTCAGCCTTATGGATCAGACGAGGATCCAGGCTGGATTATAAGCAGCGGGTTACCAGCATTAACTACGTAGGCCAGTTTAGATTTAGGAGAATTATGTAAAGTGACAAATAATATTTTCCTGTCTTTCATAGTTTTACCCGTCTTAGTTAAATTTGTTCGAGGGTGAACAATTCAAAGACCAATGGAACTGTGTAATAAACTATAACATGTAGATCAGTAAGTTATCTTATTTTCATTGTAAACACAAAAGTGATTGCTTAATATAAACTGGTCTGTTGATTTCCTGTGCAAAACTGTAGAACCAGTATGTCCTGCCTCTTCATTTTAAAAATGTATCTAACAGGAAGCAATTTTTAAATTATTTTTATTTTTGACAAATGCCTAGATTACCATTTTGAACCCTACATGTTTTACTTGGAATTATATTTTAATTACAAGTGGGCAGAGATAAGTGGTAGGTGATAACAAAGTTTTTCTGAGCAATTGAGCATCAGTTGCATTATAATACAAGATTACTCAAACACAATTTTGAGTAAACGAGTGATTATATAACACTATAATAACGACAAGCTTAGAAAAGTGCATTTTGCCTAAAACGTTTAGTCAAAACTCCGCGTCTTCTGCTCCAAGGGCAGGTAAAAGTTGGATAAAGCATAGTTTGATTTAATTTTAATTTTTGACTTATAAAGCAAAAATATAAAATGTCACTGTTCCATTTTTGTGCATAGTTCTTTTTTATCTGACATGAAAACTACAGTTGTGTTCAACAGGGTAGTTCTGACAATCCACTCACACAATGATGCTAAGGCGATGAAATATTTGAGTTTTCATTTTGAAACTGGTTTAGAGCAAATTTCACCAATTTGAGCAGCAAAGTAAATCATTCTGTCATATTTTAAAACAAATATTAATCAGAATGATGAATGCTTTCCATTTAGTCAGTTTATGTTTTTGTGGTTTTTATCTGATTGCAACTACATATCTTTAAATAATGCCTTATTGTGTTAAAACACAGCTGTTAAATAAAAGATGCCATAAATATTTTATCGTTTTTTTTAAATGTCACAATAATAAGTTAGTCATGGTCTTTTGATGACTTGGCCAACATGTTTCCTTTGCAAAAAAGCAAACACAACTATTACTTTATTTCCTTGGTTTAAGGTTAATGTCAAGACTGGATAAAGATAGAATGCTGAAAGGGCATCAGAGTAAAACCTTTTTATATAATCTCTTGGAGACATGCAGTGACCCTGAAGTTGGAAGCCCACAGTGAAACGTGTAGTTGTAGTGTTGTAGGTTGCTTTCTGAGGCAGCTAGACACAGATGTTTGCTTGTCTATTTGCATGAGTTCAAGTCTTGTGTTAACCTTTCTTTTGTACCTTTCTCCTTGTAACCCTCTCCGTCCTGGTGTCTTTCCCTGTAGGCCAGACTGCAAATGCTTGAGGCCATGTTGTTTTTTGTCTTCTGACGGACAGACAGACAGACAGAAAGCTGGGGAAAAGAAACTGATTATGCCAGCTCCAAACCACAGATTTTTAAAGACAGGTTGAAGAGAAGTGAGGAAGGCGGCATTAAAAAAAAAAAGACTGTGTGGATGATATGAATAACAATGTGCGTCGGTGTGTCTCTCCGGACCCTGATAACCTGCGCACCAAAGCCCAGTCGGTGTGACAGGCCGGCCTTTGTGGATACTTTATCCCGCCCGTACACTTGTAAGGTAGAGCTGGGATAATCGCGGCTAATCTAATTAAGGCTAAAGAGGGCCATGACTGAGGCTGGCCAGCAGCAGAGTGGGCACACAGGCAAGCACACACACCCACACTCACACACAGAGCTCACAGCAAAATCCTGTTTGCATTCGAAAAATAAGGTTGTCATATTGATTATGCAGATGAGCAACTAACTGGGGCTAACTGCTTCTCAGCCAGCCGGTTACAGCTGACACAGGCTAAATAGACAGGAGAGGAAGAAAGGATTAGGACAGGTTTAGCTTGCTGCTTTCTTTTCTGCCATTTTGCACACACAACATTTAGGGTCAAAGCGCCATTGTCCTTGCTGTTGCTGTCACATTGTGTTTGTTTGGAAATAATTGGGGAACAAGAAGCAGCTTAAACAACCACATACCCAGTTAACATGCCTGTTTTTTTTTGTTTTTTTTTTCCTGTGAGTCAATCCCGCAACTTATTCTGCGTGATCAGATGTTCATGAGGGATAACTGTTTGGAAAATTGAGAATATGGCTAATGTGAGGCCTAAGTTTAACTGAAAGTATTAAATGTGACATTGCTATTTATTTTGTCGCTACAAATACTTAAGTAGTGGAGTCTTGAGTCTGTTCTAATGTTCTTTTTTGCAGTTTTTTGACCCTGATCATATATTTCAGAATCAAAATATGTTTTTCCATTCTAGAAAGATATGTCTGTTAATACAGTACTTTTCTATTTGGTTAAATGCATTCTGTTAATACACTTATTCAGTATAGAATATTCAAGCAATAATTTCTGCTTCCAGCCCTGGTTTTACATCTTTTTTTGCGTCTCAGGTGAGCTGTAATATCACTTTTGCACAGCATGTCTTCAGGTGTGCACTAGAATCTTGTACATACTGTATCCGTGCCAGATTGCTATTTCCCCCTTTTGCCCCTATAGAAAGGGTCACGTATTGTCACGATGAGAGTGTGATGTACAATTGAAGGGCAGGATTGAAACTGATTACCTTGTTAACTCTTGGCACCCACTGGCAGCTTGAAATAGACCTGAGCGCCAGGGCCTGATTTGCAAATGAATTACCTCTCGCCCGGTCCTCCCCTGCACTCCCCCGTCTCCCTCCCTGTTTTTGTCGTCCATTCTGTGCCAAGATCATCTTTTATATTGTGCCATGACAGATGCTGTGCTGGGCCGCCATTGTTCTCCATCAGTTTTTCAGGGGGTACACGGAGAGCCAAAAGATTTCCACATGTGATTTTGAAACAAGCGTCCTCCCCTGCCGGAGAGCCTGTGCCTTTATTCTTTGTGTACCACTACTGCAATCTAGAGAGTTTGGGATGAAGCAGAAATATTGGAACGTCATTGTCTAGGTCTAAATAATGGGGAGGTATTTCTCTGATTACGACTGGGTCTAATTGGGAGGTATGAAAGGGGCACTGGCTATTGAAGAAACCGCAGGGAAATTGATTGCTCTTTTACCTTTGTACCCCTCTCTTTTTTTCTCTGTGTGTGCCCTGTGCTCAAAAGAAAGTCATTTTACTTTAAAAGTTGATCCAAACATGAGTTTCCCTGCAGCACAGAACCGGTGTTACAGTCTCAGTCGGATGTACTGTAGTATGGGTTGGGTTCGCAAATGACACTTTATTTATTTAGCATTTAAACAAGTTGTGGTTGTTGATGACAGCCTGTTGAATCAAGTATAGTTGTGTTGGCGATCACTGGCAACTGGAGCCTATCCTTGAAATACAATTATGCTAACTAATAAGACAGACTTAAAATAACTTGCACACTATAGACAGCTTGTGGATTTAAACATAAAGTACTGAACAGACGAGGATGGTTATATTTAAAACCTAGATAATATGTCAATATCCAAAATTAGAAATATCCTAACTGTAATTCAAAGATCATGAAATGAAAGCTTTATAACCAGACATGATGTGGTATTTTTGTCTTTTGTGGTTCATTTTATATTTATCATATTTTATTATCATTATTTCCCACTTAATACTGCTGAATTAGTTTGAATGTATAGCTTTTTGCATTGTTTTAGAATGCATTTGTTATAGGGATGTCCCGATCCGATCACGTGATCGGAAATCGGCCCCGATCTCGTGGTTTCAGACTCGATCGGAATCGGACGTTACCTCCCGATCAGGACTCGGAAATATTTATTCACTTTGAAATCATATCTAGTTACGCGGTGGCACAGTGACCCCAAAGCAGTAGCAGCGCGTAACTGCAGCAGCACGTCATATACGGTCGTCATACGCGCAGGAGTCGCTCATAATGGAATCAAGTCTGATTTTGTTCTTACAGCAGCGGTGTGAGACGCTCATCTGACGGCCGTCAATACGCTACGCGTTCCTCAATAGATCAGACTTCTAATTTATCAGCGTCAACGGCGCGTCTCCCAGGCTTTTTAGCTGGAAAAACACAGGATAAAGCCGCGCAGAGACAAAATACAGTTCCGATGCTCTTTCAAAATACGTCAACTACAAAGATTACAGCCACTAAAACAACATGTACCGAGCCCAGAAGCTCCGTGAACGATCGTGAACATCGCAAACTTTCTGACTTCAAACACCAACTTTAAATCACGTCCTTACGAGGCTCTTTTCTCCACGAATACGAGTCAGACTGTTATAAACCACACACCGTTTTACAGCTTAACTTGTAACAAACGTGTTTGTGAAGACAGCGCTGTTCCCTCTGTTCACAATCGCTTTATATGAGCCGTTTAGTCCTACCTGTGTCTATTTTCTTTCTCTGGCTTCTCTCTTGCGGCTGCTCTCGGTGCTGCGCGTGCATGTTTGGGTGCTAAGGCGCGTGCACATGGATGAGAGAGAGAGCGAGAGTTTGCCTGAATCCTACACTATTTATTGCGAGACGGGGTGAAAAATAGAAGAAAAATTAAGATTCTTAGTACAACGTGAAGTAGGCAAAGAGATGTTGGTTTTCATCAAGAAAAATATAAATTTAAGCTTTAATTTGTCAAATGAAAGCTGGAGAGTGCAGTGCAGTTCCTAAAAACACATTACTTGCCTTACTTGAAAACACTGTGGCACTTTTGTTTTCTTATGCTGCTGGATATTTTAAGTTGATGCTGTTTTTTCATGTTAGACTTTTTTTAATTTAATATCTACTGTTGTACTAAGGTCCAAAGTAAAGCATTTATGTATTATTTGATTGTTCAAGCTACGTCACAGAAGTCAAATGTTAGTGCTAAATGTTAAAAAGGTAAACAAAATAAAAAGTAAAAGTCATCTGGGTTTGTTTACTTTGATATTTAATGTTTTATAAAAGTATCGGATCGGGACTCGGTATCGGCAGATCATCAAAATCAAATGACTCGGACTCGGACTCGGGGGCAAAAAAACCTGATCGGGACATCCCTAATTTGTTATTATATTAGCTGTATGTATCTGTTCTATGCCAATGCTTTTCCTCTTCACGTGACGATAATTATATCAAGCTTTGCCTCCTACTAAACAACTCAGCAGTCAAATGTCATTGATCCAAGCATTTTGTGTTCTTGTGATGGTGAGAGAGCTGGGATCCTCATCACGTTAAATATGCTTGCCATTCAAACTAGCATTCAAACATATGAAGGCTCAATAGCACGCTTGACAATGCTTTGGAGAGTTGACAACACAACTGAATTATGGCTTTTTATCCACAGCCCAGTGTCCATAGTGTTGCCTTTGGTTCCCCCACCTCTTGTATTAAATAGTGACGTAGTTATTTTACTTACAGTCCAGTGTCCCATAGTGTTGCCTTTACGGCTGTGCCATTAATCGAAAAATCGAGAGATCGAGATCGAATCGAAACGAATCGTCAATTATTTGGTGGTGGGTTTTGAATCGAAAGATCGAAAACTGAACTTTTGTCAATAAAAATGTGTAGTTTGGAGCAAAAGTCAATCTTAGAGACAGAATAATGATATAAAGCTTCAAAAAATCTTATAAGTGGGACATAATAAAAGTTTTAGTTTCGTTTATGTTCATGAATGGCATTTTTCATTTGTTTTTGAAAAGGTTAAGCTAAATTGAATCGAAAATCGAGATCGAGCGATATGAGAAAAAAAATCATGATTATATTTTTTCCCAGATCGCCCAGCCCTAGTTGCCTTGGTTCCCCCTCCTCTTGTATTAAATAGTGACGTAGTTATTTTACTTACAGTCCAGTGTCCCATAGTGTTGCCTTGGTTCTCCCACCTCATGTATTAAATAATCGTGTAGTTATGTAGTTGGATTGGGCTGTAAGAATTAAGAGTTGACTCCTTGATAAAAGTAAAGGGCGGCAAAAAGTTAATCGATTAATTGCAACTAATCGATTATTTCAATAATAGTTAACTAATTTAATAATCAAATCATTGTTAGCTGGTCTGGTCTTAGGTTTCAAAGCATACGCTGAGCTGAAAATAACCTCAGATTAGGGCTGGGCGATCTGGGAAAAAATATAATCACGATTTTTTTTCTCATATCGATCGATCTCGATTTTCGATTCGATTTAGTTTAACCTTTCTCAAAAACAAATGAAAAATGCCATTCGTGAACATAAACGAATAAAACTTTTATTATGTCCCATTTATTAGATTTTTTTGGATGCTATACATCAATATTCTGATTCAAAGTTTGACTTTTGCTCCAAACTACACATTTTTATTGACAAAAGATTGGTTTTCGATCTTTCGATTCAAAACCCACCACCAAATAATTGACGATTCGTTTCGATTCGATCTCGATCTCTCGATTTTTCGATTAATGGCACAGCCCGGCTCAGATTGAACAGCAATGATAATAATCAACAAAAATTGTGTACATTTATTTCTTCTGTGATGTAGACCCTAGTTTCTACACCCCCAAAATGTTCTCAAACAGCGTTACTCTGGCATAATTTAACTTTCTAAGATTTGCCACTAGAACAAGCAACTTTTATTCTTATTTGAAGTAAAGTGCTTAGTTTTATCACATTACAAAAATTTCAAATTCAATTTGAACTGAATTTCCTTTATTGGAGATTATTACCTCTATTTCAAGGACAAGGATTGATAACTAATAAGAAATGACACAATAGAATGCATTTACAACACAAAACAATTGTTATAGTACAATTAAATCTTAAATCTTTTATGTAAATCAAATGTGGATATTTTAAATTAGTTAGAAGTTTTGATATTAGATTTACTATTGATTAGAATCTGGGAAGGTATCGATTTTCTTGGGAAAGCCCTTGCCCAATATTGATTTTGGGGGATCAAATGCAGTCTTTATAACTATTGTCTGTGTCTCTCCCAAATGTCTGTCTTGTGGTGCCTCCCGTCCAAGGCCCATAGTTGCTGTAAAAGGCAACATTTTGATAAAGTAGGTGTGGCCAGCAGTGTTGAGGGGAAGGGTTAAAGCGCATGTTCATACAGGACAGCGAGCCGTCTGAGAGGTAATGCATGGCTGATGAGTGCTGGGCTAATGGGCACCTCTGTTAGCTGGAAATCAAATGACTGCCTCTGCATTTTAAGTCCCTGTGTCGCCTCCATTGACTGACTAAAGATATTCATCTCTGTCATGTCAAAGGGATGGAGGGATCAAGAAAAAGGAGGAAGAATAAGAAAAGCGAGAGTGCACCAGGGGAAAAAGAAGGGCATTCAACAGGCACCTGAAGACCCAGCGTAATTATCAGAAGCCTGACCACAAATGACAACTCATCTGGTGCCGACGCGGTAATTAATTGTCCATGAGCACAAGCTGGGGGGTGTGGGGTGGGAAGGAGGGGTGCAGGTGTTGTGAACAGACTGGCATTACAGGTCATTTGATGCGAGAAAAATACAGAGAAGGGGATGAGGTAAGAGACGGCAACAGTTTAGGGATCTTTGTATAAAACAATAGGTAGACACACACAAAAAGAATAAGTAAAAGAGGCTTGGGGGCCATGGGAATTTAAATCTATTATGGAGAAAGAGTGCTGGAGCTGCTTTAACTGGTTGTTTTTTACTTGACTTGATCAGATAAATAAATGTTGGTTTTTGGGGCAACCGTACAGCTAGAACTTTCTTCTCACTAGAGGAGTTTTGGCCCAATATTGAGCCCGATACGTCTTTTAATGAGTTCGGGGAAGCGTGGTGCTTACAATGAAAACATATAAAGACATATTTGTCAATTTACTTGTCAAATCTGTGTGAACTTTAAACTCTGAATGTTCCAACAGGTTGCGCTAGAACCTTTACAACCAGTGTTTGGTTTCTCTGCCATGTTTTGTATGCTTTCATTGTGGATCTATTACTCCGACCTTAAACACGTTATTGTTGCGCTTTGCTTATATAAAAAAAAAATTCAGCTAATGTTTTTGCTCAAAAACATCAGCAGAATGAATCTTGTTGCTGACATAAACAACATTTTTGTTAAGAGGTCAGCTCCAGGCCAAATGATCTCACAATTTTGTCTTTATGTCTCTGAAAAGATACTTAACTCACCTTGCGACCACCTATTTGTATGAATGTGTGTATTTGTTTGATGGTTAAGTGTTTCCTTGATATAGAGTACCTTGAGTGCCCTAAAAGTATAAAAGTACCTAATACATTTGGTCATTTATTTGTTGGTTGAGTTGGAAGGTGAGATTAGTTTAAGAGAAATCTGCAGATCTTCATACCAACAGCAGTGTTTACAGAACAAAGAAATATGTTGTCCCTGTCCCACCTGCTGTGTCCCCGGGCCCCTTATATTACTGTTCTATGACTGTTGTAAGCAGGCCACAGTGTCTCTGAGGCCTTGTGCTACACCACCATTACTATCTGGCCTGCCTCCACTACAAATTGGATGAACAGGCACTGACACATTTTCAATATTATTACATTAAACCAAGTGGATTTTGATTGATAACCTAATATTGGCCTAATGCAAAACATCAATCATGGCAAGTATATTAATTATTTAATATTGTGGCGTAATTCAGAAATCAATGCTGTGTTGAAGGCAAAGCGAACAGAGGAAGGGAGAGAGACGAAAGGGAGATAAGGAGGAAAGAAATGCTTGGTCCCTGAAGACTTGGGCAGATTATATGATGTTTTGAAAGGAGAGATGAGGATGTGAAACACTGTGTGTGTGCAAGTCGGCCATGCACGACTAATGGATAGAATGATCCCCTTGGCCCCAGTGTGAACACTACCGGATTTCTCATTCTTGATAATGTTAAAAGGGAAAATTAAATGTACAATAAATTTGAGTTTGTGAATATACAGTATCTCTGGAAAAATAAAGGAGAAAGTGAAGTAAAACATCCAAAATGAGTGGAGGAGAAGAGCTCAGACAACACGTCCTCCCTGTGTTAGATTGTTTCTCACTAATTGTGCTTCATTAGCGGATTACACTCACTGTCACCACGGTAACAAATGTCTTGCTGTCTGGATGCTGGGGCCCGTCATGTATAATGAATGTGGCGGGGTGTTTGTCACAATGTAATGTAATTACAGCTAGATGAAGTTTGCCTTAAGTGGTTGACTTGTCTGTGGCTCACTGACGGAGCGCACAATAAACAAACAAAATCACTGCAGACTTTATGACCTTTTGTTTCCATTGGCATTTTATATACAGGACAAATGTTGATGCTTATTACGGCTGTTATGTGATTACAGCGTTATTATGAAATGTAGACAGCACATAAGACTGGCTCTGTGGTCACACTGCACACAGCCTGTCTGCAGATAGATGGATGGGTGTAGGAAGGAGAAGGGCGCTGGAGTGGGATGGATTAGACAGTATGTAATTTTAGCAATGGTGTAGATTTACACTATGATGCTGCTGACTGCATTAGCGACTGAAGCCTGTCGATAAGCTTTTCTCTCTCCAAGCACACATACACAGTGTGTGGAGCCCTGGACAGGCTGCAGTTGTTAGTAATGGGCCGCAGTTGGATGGTGGGCGCTCGGGGGTTTGTGTTTTCTTGATCTTTAGTTTTCCAGAGCTGCAAATGTAAAATGCGCCAAAATTGCATCTATTATTTACTGCCAATTTGCTCAGTTAAAACAGACCGCCCTACCCCCCTTCCTCTATTTCTACCCAGATAATCATGCAAACATTTTTTATTAATTCACAGATAATAAGCTCCCAGTTTTGTCTCTGTAGTTTTTAAATTATTATTATCACTGCGAGCGGCGGGGTGACAAACGTAGTTAACCTCAGTCTGCTGTGCACAAACATCAACACTTCACACATTTAACTGAAATATAAACATTAATTATCACCATTTCTTTTTTCTTTACTTGACCTAATTATTTTTGTCATTAGTTTTAGCATATTGTTCAGTAGAAATATTAGTAATGTCTGACATGTGTGTGTACATGTGTATATAAAAATGACTCACAAATTTTGCATGACTTTGTTACAGTAATTTCACGGCTTTGTGTTTGTGTGTGTCTGCTAACATGAACCTTTTAATAAATGCCATTATGTCAGCACTTTATTTGAAGTGAAGGAAATGTGTTGTTGTGTTTCAGAGACCCAGGCAGCATCAAACCCAAAGGACTGGAACATCTGGTAAGTTCTGTCAGACAATCCCTTCTTCTTTATTCTCCATTAACACAGATGCACGCCAACACACACTTTTGATTACCCCTTTGCAATGGAACTGAACACCTGCAGCTCAAATCTCCTCGAGACCTTTTTCGGCCAAAGCACACACCATCTACATCTTTAGTTTTGGTCCTAGAAAGAAAAAAAAAGATGCGTATGACATATTTATCACTTGATTACTGTGTAGAATAAGTTTAGTATGTCAGTTGTAAGTCCAAATTTGATAAGGGTATGTTTTAGTCTTATTAAAACACAGTGCATGACTTTTATTTTTTCAGCTATTTATTTTCACCTCATGTTCTATGGTCACTGTTTTATGTCTATTTATATATTTATTTTAGTCTTACAACTTGGTTACTGACATGTAGATGCAACTACAATCGGCGAGTCATTTTCTGAACTGTCAACTTATGTCAGTTTGCTAATCCTGTGTCTTCTAATCATTTTAATTCTTGAAAGCTGCTTAGTTCTACACTAATATCTTATTTACAGAATTTAGGTTAATATTATCAGAGTGTTTTTGTTTTTTGTTTTTTTATAAGTGAATGTGTAATGCAGTTATCTTGGCTTGCATGGATCTTTTTCCTCTATTCTCTCATGTATGAGTTGAGGTCCCACTGTGAAATCCTCTCTTGGGACACCTTAAGAATTTAATATCTGACGTATCAAGAGACTTCTGCACTATACATGCTTTAATCCAGGGTCAGAGGGCCATGCAACACAGTGCCGAGGTTCTGTCTTCTCTTTTTGGGTGCGGCCAAGCTAGGGTTTGATGTGCGCCATCTTCCAGGGGATAAATTATAGACAGGGGTCACAAAGGGTCCCGGCTCTCGGTGGCTGTCACATGACCTCTCTCCCTTGCCTCACTGCATACTAAACTGCACCAGATACAAATGACCCGCATGTGACACATGGAGGCAGGCTGACCGTGAAACTCAAATGGAGATGATCCTGACTTCAAATAACAATTCAGCTAAACCTCGTATGACAGGTTCTCAAGTTCATCTAGATTCTTTGTTGGTGAAGTAGTACTAGTAAATAATGTTATTTTGTTAAGTGATTTATTAACAGAATCTATGTCAATAAAAAGAGACGTTCCATCAAAAATGCAGTGAATTTACATATATCATTTCAAGTATTATTGTTTGTCAAATCCCAACTATTGTTTTGGATTTTGGACCTTAAAAGTGTTGCTTAGTAACATCTGTGGAAAAAACACCTCAAAAGTATTTGCTACATGGATCCAACCAGGAAGTACTGTTATTTATATTTATACAAAATGTTTCTTAAAATCTTAATATCATGCTCATTACAGTTTACTGAAAAGTGTTTGCACTTTAAGTTTGTCTTGATCATTCATAGAGTAAGTACAATAACTTACATTTCAAAACTATCTTTGCTTTTTACCAAAGCCTGATGAATGTCACACTTAAATATATGTTTTCTTTTTTTATGTCAGCGCTGCTTCCTGATTGAGCGGACCGGATGGGAGCGTCTATGTCTGTGATTGATGCTGTACTCTATAAAAAGTAGTGTGAATTATTCAGCAGAGGATTACATGCATAAACAGCATTAATCAATGTTTGTATTGGCATTTATATTGAAGGTGAGCATTAGGCAGCACAGGCAAGTTGAGTAGTTTGAAGGAAAGTAAGCAAACTTAGCAAAGCTATTGCCATACAAAGCTGCGCAAAAGTGAGACCTTATGTAAGTGAAGTATAATTGCTTTAAGTTTCTGACGTCATCTTGAGTTATTCGATACTGATGTCGATATATTGCCCATCCCTAGACTAAAATGACCATTTACTTTGCTGAATGTTTCATATGGATTATGTCACACATTGTTAGCCTGACAGAAGCTGTAGATAAAAAGACTTTCTCTATGATGTTGTTCTCAACTTGTGTAGAACCTTAGGTTTTGGTGCAGTTGAGAGGCACCATGTGTGGTTTGGTTTGTTTCTATAGTGATATTTAGGCAATATTATGTCAATAAGGAATGTGTTAAAACAATGGATGAGGGCAGGACTAAACAAATTCTTCTCGAGGGCCAGATTATTACAAAGACCATGGCCTCTGGACCAGATAGCTGCACAAAACTTCACCACTTTTGAAAAATGTAGGGTTATGCGAAATATCCACAACACAATCTTTGTTTCAGTACTAAAAAATAATACTGCTAGTGCTATAGTCTATATGAATTTTAATGCTCTACAAAACCACAATTAAACAAGGATTATGCTAGTACTAAGAACATTTCAGCATTAAACCAGGACTAAACCAGAACCAAGCAAAGTCTAAAGCAGAATTAAACCATAACTAAAATAGGACCAAATCAAGTCTATGCTATTGTAGCCCAGTTTTAAAACGACTTGCAAGAGAAAGTATCTTTTTGTAAGATTTGGAAAATAATTGAGGACCAGTTCAAATCTTTGGAGGGCCAATTTGGCCCCAGAGCCGATATATATTTATGTATTTATATTGGTTCAACAATAAGCAAACAAAGAACAATACACATCGAAAACTGTATTGCTCCGACTCTTTTCCTAGACCAAAGACAAAGTCAAGAAAATGTGAAGCATAAATTCAACCTTCTTCTAAAACTAATCTAATTTAATCAATCATTTATTTATTTTATGTATTATTTGTATGTGTTAACAACTTATCAAGTGCATTCTTCTACATGTAGCATAGAAATACATTCACTGTGATATTTGGTGGAAATGACACGTCTTGGTAATTGTAATATCTAAATCCCGAGTGTTTGAATTTATGGTTGTGTTTATGCTTATGGCGAGATTGCACCTCTGCCACCTGCGGAGTGCAAAACTGTTATTACAACTGGGATCTGGGTTCGTAAATAACCGCTCCTGACGCCGAGGTGAAGCTGTTGAGGATGTTGTTTCTGCAGCTCGTGCGCACATCCCTGAAGACTTCTGAGCAGACGAGTACCACTGTCAGTTGATGTACCGTTTTTACTACATCAATCATATTGATATTTCTGTGATATTGCAAAGCTCAGGTTGTATTTTTGTTTCAGAGGGTAACACGTAAACAGTTTGTAAAAAGTTTACACAGTGCTAGGTTGAAACTCAATTCAGAAATGAAGGGTTACACTGATTACCTTATTACCTAATTATAATGGTTGCCGCTGGTTGAAATTTTGGTTCAATATACAATATAAAGCCCATTTGCCCTTTGTGGAACACTATTATTATTATCCTTTTCTACAGTATGTACAGTACAGTATTTAATGGTGTTAATATGTAAATGTTTTTTGCTGTGCACATCATGCGCCTGTTTGATTTTTCTGATGAAGTTAATCACAGAAGTTGGTTCTGACTTAATTAGTGGGCCAGTGGAGATGTCAGCTTCATTAAGTGCTCTAAAGCAGCTTTTATTGATCATGTTTGTTTTGTTTTCACATTTAGCTGCAGATTGTCTGAACATGATCAGTTGCAAAGCAAGAGGAAAAGTGATGTTTAATTGCTCCCAGTGCTCTGAGATACTTTCTTTTTTGCTACCCTTACAAGCAACACACTTATACTAAGACTGATGCAACTGGCCCTTCTAGTCATTGTTGGAAGAATGGAGAGGATAGTCTGGCCTACAGCATCGGTTCACTACAGATGCTTCAGAGCGATAGTGGAAAGCCAGAAGCTCAATCAATAAGTGAAATATCTGCTTCTTTAGGATTACAGGCCCAATCAGCTGTAGTCACTGTTTTGCCGTTCACACACAGCTGGGATGGATACAGCGGAGAGAAGAGTGGACGAGGCTTCATTAGTTTAGTGGTTGTGTGGTTGATGACGACATGATGGTCGACAGTGGGATGCAGTTCAACTAAGGTCATCATGCGACATTGCTCAAAATATAACTCCTGATCGTTTAGCCATCTTAGAATAAAAATATACCCGTTGTGTTGATTTTAAATAGACCTTTAGTGTGGAATAAAGATGAAAAGACTCTCCTTTTGAGTCTATATTCGTTCATTCATTTATTTATTTATATCCATGTTCACCTTTTGACATTGTTAAATGATATCAACAGTTATTTTCCAGCCTCAGTTAAACAATTTTAGAACTGATCCTTTGAGTTGTAACATTTTTGGAAAAAGTTTATTTTGACCTTTTGTTTGGATGGAAAATTTCTAGTAGCTTGTGTGTATCAAGTAATGAATATGTTTAAAGAAGGCTAAAATATAAAAATAATGCACTGGATTTATATATCGCTTTTCATGACACGCAAAGACGCTTCATGTTTTTGATTTACTTATTCCACAACTGGTGGTAAGCTAACACAGTAGGTACATACATAGGTAGCCTGACCCGAACAAGGCTGCCATTTTGGACAATCTCCGACCATCACTATCCATTCACTCACGCCAGATTCATATACGTAGAGTAAGTAGGCAGTGTGGGTTAGAACAGCAGCTTCTCCTTTAGCTATCACACGATGGCACCTGATGTTCCAGTCGTCTCCTATCTAAGTACCAGTACTTCTCAGTCCCAACTCCCTTTGCCTTTGAGATCTAAAGAGATAAATCATTGACAAACAACCACAGCTAAAACTTTATAACGCTAGGGCTGGAACTAGAAAAAATAATTGTTCTAATGAAGGTGAGCGATAATTAAAAAACGGTAGAGGACCTTCTTGCATTGCTTCTTAATGAGATCACAAGGTGGAACAGAGTGTTTTAGTTCCAGAGAAGAACACTGCTTGAACATGTGTGAGTAATTTAGACCCTTATAAAAACAGGAGATTATTTGGCTTATATAATGATGCATGCTAATATTATTTTTTTAATTAATAGTAAAAAAAATAATCATATTTTATTACTTGCTTTTTTAATTGAAAACTATAAACAAGATCTTTTGAGTTTTAGTAAATAATGAGTTAAACGGAATTGGATATAATTGGCGCTGCAACAAGTTAATCAATTGATCCCAAATATATGGCAACTAATTTAGTAATTGTAAGTGTTAACAGGTCATTCACTTTGCACTTTATCTTTATCTGAATTTCAAGACAATCCTCATTATTATTACAATCTGTCTGTATGCCTATTTATTTTTAAAGTTAATTTTCTAATGTTTAAAGTTAATTTTCTTTGCTGCACCTGAAGTGCCCCTCAGGAATAAAGTAGTCTAAATCTAAAATCTAAATTCCAAATATGTCATGTGCTAAAATAATATGTTTTCTAACAAAGAAAATGTGTAAATTCAATGTTTTTGACAAAAACCCAATTTTGTCTGTAAATATACACCTCAAGCGACATTATTGGGTTTGTTTGGGTCAAATTGTACAAAATTCTCTATTCACATGACTTTCACACTCTAAACAACTAATCAATTAACTGAAAAAAAAAAAAAAAGCCCAACTAATCAATTTAAAAAATGATCTTGTGACCCAGTGCAATATTGTATTATAGGTCTTTATATGTTTACAAGGCATTAATATTGGTCACGTTGCAGTTTATGATAAACATTTATGTATTTGTATTAAAAACCTGAAACAAACATTGTTTGCTGGCAAACATCATAAATACTACATTGCAGCTTGTTTTATAAACTACAAAGTTCTTATTTTGACTATGTAGCTGCCAATTTAAATTGTTTACAAAGTCCAAGCTTGTACATGCATGCCCTGCTTGGAAAAAGTATACAGACCCATTTGCTTTAAAAATGGCTTTCTTCACTTGTCCCTCTGTGAGTTGAAGAGTTTAGGTCAAACAGTCTGGTCTACTGACGGACATGAGGCAGCAGCTGAGGTCCTAAGTCTGTCAACTCCTTGTCTTCTACATAAAATAAATTTATAAGTTCACCCAAGTTAAGGACTCCAAATTTAATTTAATTGATTCTGTTCTGTATCCATCTTTATTTCATTTTGTTAAATTAACTCATTAAACACTTGCCTCTTATCTGGCCTGTCCTTTGTATTTTGGTGTCTATCCTTGCTTCTCCCAATAAGATGACACTAGATAAGGCTAAAGCGACACATACAAAGAGATTCTGTAGCGATAACACACAGAGGATGGGCTGTTGCTAATCTGCAAACACATTTCCATGCTTATTACACTAATGATTGCGTGATATTTGATGCAGCGGCAGAGTTTGGTGCTGGTGGGGGCATGGCTGTAGATATAGGAGAGGGGGTTGGCTCTTTCTCTGTCTCATCTCAACAGTGCAGGCTAAATGATGGAGTAATTTGAGTGACCTCTGACACGGGGCAGGCCCAGACATAATTGCATGTCATTCTGTTGTGGAAGAGAAGGAAGAGAATTTCACAAATGTAGCCTCTTGCATATCAAATATTTTTGCGCTTGGGGTAATTGCCCTCGGACTTTTGCCCAATTGACCATAATATACCAATACAAATAAAGGAAAGATCGCATTACTTTCCAAATGATGACATGACATTAAGAACAGCCATTTTCATATATCAATAGGCAAAAACTAGTGGCTTTACTGTATGTGCTTCATCTTAATGGCATCTCTGGATGTCAAGGGCATGGAGGAAATTAAATCGGAAAGTGCAGATAGACCAAAGAAGATATTATCTCGGGATGATTGCAGTTTTGATAGGTATTCCAGTGAATTTCATTTTCTCCGGATGGGGAGAAGATGAGTTAGCCTGCACATTTGCTCATTTTTCTTCTACATGATTTATGTGAGTTGAGTATAAAACTACACCCCACCACCACTGCCATCGCCATCACCGCTGCCACCCCCTTTATCGGCAGCACATACATGCAAGCGCATCCACACACCAGTGAATAAATGGATGCGAGCAGCAGTTTAAATGTATGGTAGCTTGTGTGTGGGCTTTTTGTGTGTACGGATAAATTTTGCGCATCGTAGATAGCAGCGGCTGCCGAGCCATCAGCAGGAATGATTCCGTGGAGACGGGGGAGTGTCATTACTCAGACTTGTTTACATTCTAAATACGTAATGAAATCTTGTTGGTAATAATGACGGGAATAAAAGTTTGGGAAATTGTAAAAGTGGTGAAGTTTGAAAAATGAGCCGCGGCCTGTGAAATAGCATTTGGGGGCAGGAAACGACATTATTATGCAGTGCTCCTGCCTGCCCGAGACATGAAGATGAACTGCTAGCGGGCCATAAAATGCTGTTAGCCCTAGCCTGAAGTATGGCGCATTGTAAAAAGAAGCCCTGATCCCATATTGCCATTATATATAAAAGTAAAGCCATACACAACATTATTTTTCATATAAGATGAGCTTCGATGCCGCGGCTCAGACCCCTCCTAAATGCATACACTGATAAGCAGATTTTTTTTTTCCGGTTTCTCATAAAAATATATAAATAAACATATTGCCATGGAACCCATCTCTGCCCTGATCTTATAGACCTCGATATTAAAAACAGAAATATTACATTTTGGAGGGGCTCTGTTTTCCTCTGTCCTCTTTTGGGTATGGGGTATAGCAGCGCAGTTGTTTAGCAGTTGGGAGGGAGCGCAAGGAGGAAATGCAGAGCAAGGTTGAGTGAGACGCAACAAATGAAAGAAAATGGAAACAGATGAAGACTTTAAGAACATAATGAGATGAATATTGGGGCATATAAAGAGAGTTAGACGAGGTGGATGCCATGAGTTCACATATTGAAGTGCTTTATTGACAGTAAATAATGGTTGCGTCAGAGCAATTAGGATTAATGTTACGCTCAATGATGCTATAGTGGTGGTTGTTTTTGAAAGTTTTGGGAGACATTAGAAATAAGAGAGTTTCAGGGGGTTAATTTAGTATATAGCAAGTAGGTATACAGAAAATATTTATCTACAGCTATTTGAACTCTCAAATAGCAGTGTTGTAGACTTAGTAGAACAACTTTATATTTTTGTACATCAGTTAAGATTTTTTCATTTGTAATTGTAAGCACAAACATTTGCCACAGAAAAACAAGCATTTAAAATATTGTTTTACAGTGAAGAGGTGGGGCTTCTGCGGTCAATGAACCTGTTTATATTTCTAAGCCGGTTGAGGTCAATATTGTGTTTTTCAATTTAGCATACAGCATGGCAATTACTGAGCTATATATGTTATATTTTATTCCTAAATGCATGAAAGCACAGTAGATCTATCTCCTTTAAAGACTTCATCACTCACATATGCACAGTTATACACACAATTTTTTTACACAATTTTAAGTATTTCAACTGGGCACAGTCACAGTATACTCTGATGAACCTCCAAACAATCAGTCTTAAGACATTATTACCTAGGACTGGACAATATTGTGATAAAAATCAAATTGTGAGCATTTTTGTGACAAGCTCCTTTTTTGATGAATTTGTCATTTCGTGATTACCTGTCTGTTCAAATACAACATATTTTTTGCAACCTTCTTCTTAGCCTCAAAGTTGTTGAGTGGACTTCTTTTGTTAAAGTTTCTTATGAATTTTGTGTCGTAAAAGAGATTATTTTTAGCAAATTTTCAGATGTGATTTACAAAAATACAGTATTTACATTTATGACTTAAACATGGATTTTTCATGTCTGAAAGTTGTTACGCAATTATACAATACAATATAATAAATGAAAAACTATGAAAATATGGCAAAATAATAAACACTTGTTTAGAGGCGACACGAAGTTATTGAAGTGCTGAGGTTGTTTGTTTTGGGAGTTGTTTTTTTATAGCTTGGTTGCTTGTTTCTTTCTGAAAATCTGGCAACACTGGTCATCCTTTGTCCTTCTGTGAGTGACAGCTAAAGCCAATCATAGTGAAGTGGAAACTTTCTACAAAAGCAGATGATTTTATTTACCTCAAAATCATGATTAAAACTTTTTGCCATATCGCCCAGCCCTTTTGTTACCACTGTAATAAAAACTGCTTCTCTCCTGGTTTGTTTTGCAAACTGAACCACTGTGTGATTCCTGTGACAGTGATTTTACTCCACCGACGTCTTTCTTCTTAAAATCAAAATCGGCAGTATCTGTCCTGAGTGTTCTGCCGACCTAACCTGTTTATTCTGTTGCCCTTTCATACCATGTTTTAACAACCACATGTACAGGAAAGGGGCACATTGAAAAGTCTGTGTATTTTTTTCTAGTTAATTACTTTTTATGACTTTGGAAATCCTTTGGAGTTAAAAGTTACAAATAATTAAAAGCTCCACAGTCTGCATAATTGGACATGGACTCGTTTAGTGTTTATCTGTTACTTGTTTGGCCAATTTTCCTGCTCTGTTAGACATTTTTAAAATTTTCCCAACTGCAGGTTTGGACGTTTAGAAAAGATTGACAAGGCCTTTAAAGATCTTTTTTTTTGCATAAGATCTGAGAAGCACACTGAAAACAATATAGCTAGCTACATTATTGCTTCGCCACACAATTATTTGCCCTCTTTCAACTATTTACACTAATGTTGTTAACATAAAACCAGCTGCACTCCTTATCTCTTCTATTGTTTTTAACACTTCCTTGCTCTTCTGGACTTTGTTGGAGATCAGAGGAAATCAAGAGCATCTTTCCATCTGTGTATTGTCTCTTTCGATCTGCTCCTCCTTTCGTCACAGTAGGATTACTTTAGATGGAGAAAACTCAACTCCTATATCCTTCTCTGCTTCTTCTAACTGCCAGCGCACTCTTTTTTTCCTTCTTCATATTTATTTGTGTGCATTACATTTTCTAATTGAGAGAAGGCGCTTCAAATGCAGTGGGGGCCTCTCTCCCAGCAGGGGGACCCAGCTCTACCTCTAGGGAGTGAAATTACCTCCCTTTTATTGTTTACTAATGAATTACACACAGCGCAAACAGCCGTATATGGCCAAATTAGAGACAAAAACAGATAGTTTGTCTGGAAGGGACTAATTGTGTGTTTTTGTGAGTGTAATTGTTTCTATCTCAGTGTTATTTGCATATTAGCTCCTGACTTGTGTTTCACGGCATTTGTCATGATAATTAGATATTAATTAGCCTGTTTAAGCCTTTATTTAGTCCTACAGCCACAGAGAAACCCACTCATTTACCTTCCCATTTGATTCACTGTATTTGATCGTCTGTTCCAAACAGTGCAAGTGTTTTGAGCTACGAGGGGCACAATAGTTGATGGTATCATTGAATTCATACAAAGACAAAGCTAAAAGTTTAGCTGATGAAACACAAAAGTTTCCGGTTCCGTGTAACCCAGCGTTGCGTTACAGGGATCATTTTGCTGCTGTGTGTGCATTGAAGAAGCGCGGACACATGCCTTCAGGCCAATGTAAACAAATGCTAATGTAATTAGTGAGGGGGCGGCGTAATAAACTGTAACTAAGATGATTGCTCAGCATGCACAATTATCGGCTCGGTTATGCCGTGATGGGCTACAGCTTTGTATTAGTAATTGTACTTTGTCTCAGAAAAGGATTGTGAATCTTCTTACATGTATTTATTTTTAAGAGGATTTGAAACTATATATAATATTACCATTACAAGGCGGTTAGTTAGATCTATGCATTTTTGTGTTTTAGACACTTAAGAACAAATACTACATTATATGCACAATTATTTCATAAACTTTACAGAAGACCCATGGTGTCTTTTAACACCTCATAATAGCCTCATTTTTGTTTTAAATGTATTGTCCTTATGCTTTTATTTTATTGTTGTTTTGGAAAGAACTTAGGTAACATTGAATGTTGTAAAGGACTTAAGAAAGGTTGGTTAATTCTGTCAACTCTGCTTTTAATTTGTGATACTCATGGATCATTCATTTCTGTTTTGAACACAAAAAAGAAACAAAATAATGATCCAATGTATTATATATATTATTCAAATATGCACAAATACAAGTGAGGTAAAATGAGAATGGAAAACAATTCTTACTTAAAGGTACTATACCCAAGTTTTGCATCTTAAGATCTTGAACATAACTGACTCCATTCATTGCTCACTTTCATAATCCATTCTGAGTCTCCTTAATCATTACAATGCGTTTTGAAATGTTCACAACTTCCACAATCAAATCAGTGTGCTGAAAAAACAAGTAAACTTCTTAGATTTTATTTGAGCAAGTGTCTAATTTTCACCAGAATTGATACTTTAACACTATAGCTCTGCTTGTGCAAAGCTGATATACATTCATTTAGTGCCTTTAATCCAGTATTTTGTTATAAGATTTCTGCCACTAAATAGATCAAAAACAGAAGCCATTTACACAAGTACCCTTCAACAACTTAACGTTCCTCTCTGTCCTTCTGTTACTAATGTTGGGGTTAAGCTTGACCCTCAACTTTGACAATCAAATCTCCTACATCTTCAAACTTCCTGATTTACTGTAACGCACTCCTCATTTAGTTCTCTGGCAGGATCATTATTATTATTATATACTTGTTATAACTTCACAAAATCTAGGCAAGTTTGAAATTTTACATCTAACCCAAAAACGTAAACATATCTACTGTAGAAATATTCCTTGACATAACAACATTTTTTAAACCAAGGAAAGCATAAACTAAAAAAAAAAAAAAAAAGCATCTATCTTTGCGTCAGCCTTCTTCCTCAGCATAATGACGATTAGTAATTTCAGCTGTCGCGCCGAGCCAGCGAGCGAGACTGTGATCTACTGTCACCTGCTGCAGAGGACGCACGCTCCTCAGACACACTCCCATCCAGACTTCAACTCCCTGACACTGCTACATTAAAGAGGGTCATTATATTTCCCCCAGCTGCCAGGCAAAAGCGACATTTTTACAAAGTGACACGTTTACAGTTTGATAAATCCGTTTTTTTTTCCTGGTGCATGGTAGAGTTGCGTGAGAGCGAACTGTCAGCTAAATGACGGTCCTAGCCAGGCAACTGATTCTGATCCCATCCACATTAGCATTTAATTTCTTTTTGCAATCTTGCGCACGCTCTTTGTCAGTGCGTGGTAACAATGGCCTCCAGTCCTCCTGAAAATCTCCCAATGTGTCCTAGCCATCATTCTTCCGTGACAATTAAGACTCTCAAATCTAATAGCAGTGATATTGGAATTACAGCGAAACTCTATTGAGGGCATGTCAGAAGATACAGCTGTCAGAGGCCCTCCCTTTGGTTGTAGTGAAGTCTCTCATGCACACTTGATAGGGTAGGGGACTACGAGGAGTTATGGACTGTGATCTTTGTAAAATGTGCTCCCGGTGCCCTCTTATCTGACTCTCTGAAGACTTGTTACAGCAGCTTTTGTTTTTCCGCTCTCCTCCGCTCACCACACTCTCTCTCTCTCTTTCTCTCTTTGAGCTAAATTTCGCTTCATCTTTCTCTCATTTATTCTCCCCGGTGTGGTTGATGTGTTGGTACTTTGTGTTTTTTTAGACAATTCACAACCAGCTCAGTAAGTGTCCCCTGTTGCTCCACAAGGACAGTTTAGCAAAATACATTTTTACACAACTGATAATATTTGACTTTTTTTTATGCGTCTGTCCTGTCACCACTGATGTGTTTTGATGTTTCTATTTTGTATGGTTAGAGATAATACGTTTTGATTGTGAGGAAATGGTTTGTCGCAACAAGTTAATGTTTTTTGAGCCAAATCACATTATAAATTAATAGTCTTGCAGCACATATATTTTTTATGGCACTGAAACAAACACTGTGGACAATGAATGTGTTGTATAATTTTATAGAATTTTTTACTTGAATGTGTCGTATCAACTTCATCTATTTTTTTATCAGCTTAGGGTACATTTTAATTGTGAAATTTAATCATTTAGGGTTTTATGTTGCACCAAGTTGTGAATTTTGTTCTCTCACAATGTCAATTAAACTTTTTCTGGTATTTTCTCGACTTTGTGTGAGTCGTGATGAGCAATAAACTAACATTGCATAAATTGTCCTTAATGACTGAAACAACTCGTAGTAGTTGTAATTTCGCTTCATAGATCTGCAAAATTTGAAGTTTTGTTTTCGATGTCTTTATCTGTCTGTCTTGTTTTTGCAGACTCCTGCCGAACAGGCCAAGGTTCGAATGCAACTGGTTTTACAAGCTGCAGGTAAGTCCCACTCCTCTATATAGAACAATCAATTTTAGGGATTAAGAATGTTAAAAAATAGAATACAATTTGAGCTTATAATAAATACATAACTTAAACATTTGCATTTTACATAAAGCTTGACCTCATGAAGAATGAAGTTTCTAAGTTATAAAACACTTCGAAACAAAGGTGCATCATATAACTTTTGTACTCGGGGGGCTTGCTACCTGTTAAGGTGATGAAAAATTAAAATGTACCTCTCCACAGATCTGAATTGTTACTTAACCTGGTGATGTCATCTGCTTATCTATATAGATGGAAAGGTTTAAGGCCATAATGTGGTGACAAGCGAGCAAACTGTTCTCTTTTTAATTGGAATATTATCAGTAGTTTAATTGTGTCATTGATGTCATGCATATGTATCAAAAAACTTTGTCCTATTTCACTGTACAGAGTGTATTTTACAGTCCAATAAGACTTGTAGATCCGTGTGACTAAAAGCCTAAATTCCACAAACACTCTAATTATATCTATTTAGTATGCTAAATTGCCTTAATCTGAACATTTGTAATACGTATATTAGTCTGTAATACAATCATGTGATTCTACTGAGAGACATTGTTATTTCCCTTCCCATGCCGTCATTCTGTGTAGCACTGTTTGTGTTTGACACCCACGCGGCCGCCACTAAAAGGCTAATGTGGTACTAATGGTGAGGCATCATAAAACTGAGCATATGGCTTTGAGTGCTTTACGCCAGACGGGTGCAGCAGACACAGGCTTAGGGCCAGACTCGAGACTAGAGCGAGAGGATTTGAGCTGCGGACATGTCTCTGGTTTTTCTCTCCCGAGATTCTTCCTTAAGAACCAGTTTATGGCTCGGTTAAAGATGGTCAGTGCTGTTCCAGGACTGGATCAGGACAGTGTGCCCGAGAATCACAGCCATCACAACACACTCAATTCTGCTCTTTCTGGGTTTGGCAGTTGCTTTCAGTAATAACAACTTCTGTTTGACTTTTAGACAATAATATCTCATTATCTATAGTGCTCATTGAAACTCAAAAGGCCTTTTTAATTCAATCTTATATTCCAAATTTGCTTTACACATGCATATCATAGGCTGTGCATCATTGTAATGACTGTACTAGAAGCCTGCTATAATGTGACCTTGGACTTGGTAAAATGGTATGTTTTGCCTGTCCGCTTTGCTTGTCTGTCTTTGTTTTGTTGTTGTGAGTAGACAGGACAAATGGGGCTGTAAGAGATGACTGACAGAGGCCTAGAAGAAAGTAGCAGATGTTGGGAGGCAGTGTGAATGCTAATGTCCTGACGTAGCCGTGCAGCTTAAGCCACCTCCTCCTCCCTCCACTCCTCTGTGAGCGCCCGCCAGCCTTTCTCTCTCGGGGTCTCCTGACATCCTTAAAGCCTGCGGCTCTCCTGTGCTCTGCTCTTTTCCAGCGCCTCCCTCGCGTTCTCCTTTTGTCCGTCTATGGACTCTCTCTAGTCAGTAGAGAGCAGATCATCCCGTGGCTAAAGCGGCTCAGGCCTTTGTGTCGGGGGCTCTGTGGACCTGTAATGAGCCCCTCGGCTGGCCCGCTGGCCTGCTTAGCGCTCACTGGGGGCTTAGTGTGTGAGAGAAGATGAGGAGGTGAGAAAGGAGGGGCTCCACTGGCCCCCAATGAAAGAGTTGGAGAGATGTGTTTATGGGTCACTTCCTGCTTGGCCTACATATCAAACACACACATCGACAACGGTTACCTTAATTATTGATTCAACTCTTATTAAATTTGCACAAGGCAAATTACTGAATGATAAGTCATATCTTTCAATGTCGCTTTTGATTGAGAAGGTCAGTTTATGTCGCAGACTAAAGATATTTGTTAAAAATGTATTCTTTTGAATAAACTGTTCATAAACATTTCTAAATATATTATTAAACCCAAAATTATATAAAATAGTGAGAGTATGCAAGTTTTCTGACGGACACCCACAGAGAACCTGTGGGTTGAAGGTCATCAAAATCTCTACCCTCCACCAGTGACATTGGCAAATCAAACACTCTCATTTCATATTTTTGGATAACTGGAAACGTAAAATTGACCAGGGTTTTTTGGTTTTTATCAACTTTATTAAAGAATTTTCCAAATGAGGGTCTGCATTTGACATTAGATGGACTATCAATAATAACAATATTACTTAACTTCACAGTTTCCATGAATTTACTGATTTATGATAAAGAGACTTACAAATGCAGATTGTTGCCTATAAACAAGCTTAAAAGCATCATACGATCACACACTAATTCTTCCACAGTAAATAAGAGGAATTAGCTTTCTCAGCCACAGCAGGGGTTCCATAGACACACTCTCCCCTCTTCTCAGCCCTGTGCTTGTGTTGCTGCGTCTTGGCCCATCCCCTTAGGCCTGACAGATGTGTTCTGTACAGACCACATACATGGAGGGTGTCACCTTACCCCCTCAGGAACCAAAACCTAATGCACCACATTTAGGAGGGTGCCGCCCTTTGTTCAGCCTGACCAGTGAGGTCCTGACATTTATTATTTGCATACATTTTTATTTTTGTCAACATTATTCATACTTGTTTTTTTTTTTTTTTTTTTTTTAAGACTTGAGATCAGTCAGAACCTGTTTGTCAATGTTAGGCTTTTGTTGGGACAGTCTGGTAGGTAATATGCACTTACGGATGAGGGGATTTTCTGTGTACAGTAGAGTCACAAGGGAAATGCCCGCCAACAGCTCCTAACTATGGGCTGTCCCTGTTTAAAGTGTTGTTGTACAAACAGCAAGATGCAATTTAACACACAAGAATGTGGCGGTAACAATGTCTTTGTGTCAGGGTGTTTTTACAGGGAAAGAATAAACCTTCAAAATTTTGTTTGTTTTTTCATAGCTAGGCCAATCATACACTTAACAATGTTCAACTAACTTATTTTAATGTGTAGATGTGCACATAATGTCTTTGGTGGGAGATTAGTTGTCAGTCGTGAACATTAATGCTTCATGCAACTTGTCTGCATTAGGGCATAAACTTATCATATTCTTTATTTGTCCAACTTTAGTTCATTTACATTTGTTTTTAGAAATGTCTTGAAAAAAGATTTATTGTTATTATGATGGAACATGCTTCTCCACAGATCAACCTGTAACTTGACTTGACTGCACCTGCTTTCCTTTAGGGAGGTCAAGAAGTTTAGTACCATGGAAAATTCATATTCATTCTGAAGTACACAATATTGTCCCCGGTGGGAAATGTGTCTTCTTCTTGAGCCAAGCTTATACTATCTGAACTGGAAACCAATAACTTCTTTACTGTGTGGTCAAAGTTCGTCACTGTGCTACTAGCAAACCCATTCGAATCAGCCCATGGAGATAGGCAGGTGGTGAACCCTCCACTAGAAAGTTTTGTATAATTGTATATAAATTGTTGACTTGTACACACTGTAAATGTATCAAGCTCTTGTAATTTAAGACTTATAGCTACCTAATTCAAATGGCCTAAACAACTGCAACATAGCAGTTACAGAAATCCCTTTTACATCTGCAGGGGTTGTTCTTTAAGAGCACAGGGCCACGTCAAGTGTCCTGTAATTGACTTTGTGCAGTCATTGATCAAGTGGATTTATGGCCTATTACCTCACTGCCCATTCAACAGCCATAATTATGACTCATAGAAACAGAGGGGGGCGCGTGGCCTCCACTCAAACTGGGCCTAAATACCTGCTAAGCTTTGAACAAAAAACAATTGACACAAAGCACAGTTGATCTGTACAGAGGTCTGTCTGCCTCACAGTCACATATTTAAGGGAGTTGTGCGTGTACATGATATGCTCTTTTGAGGTTATTTAAAATTACCCCACCTAGTGAAGCTACTGCTTTTACCAAGGGACTTATTAACCCCTGAACTTAATAGAAACAACTTTTATTTGTTATTGATTTTTGTGTTTTATGGATGTAATATAGAGGTATTCCCCTGACTGTCAGCTATTATCACAAATAAAAAACAAAACAATATTGCTAATTAGTTTGTTTTGCCTATATTTCTGCTTTCTTTTTGCACTGTATTGGGCTGTCTGGGCTGCACAAATGAAGCTTCTTTAGGGAAATGTCTATACTGAACCAATGAGCAGAGCATGTCAGCCACTTAGCAGTAAGTCTCTGATTTGTGGATGTGATGGAGAGACCGGTGGAGAAGGAGCGATAGCGCGTGCTTTGTTTCTCTTTGTGGGCAGATTTCAAACAGCATCTGGTGCGCTCTTGAAAAAGGCCGCTCTGAGTATGTTCAAATCCAAACTGAATCATTTTGCTCCCTCCTCCTTGCCTGTGCTTCTCTCTCATCCTTGTTGTCAGTGTTTGGAGACACATGGTGATGTCTTCCTCTGCCCTCCCTTTTCCCCCTCTCCACATGTAGACATTTCCATAACAGAAAAAGAATATTTTTAATTTGCTGCTTTCCATAATTTTGCAGCATATGGCATAAATGATTTTGATGCAAATGTATGTGCTAATTATTTGCAGACGGGCCTTAAACAGGCTAGCCATTGAAGTGGAATGAAAGCAAATTTGCAATCACCTTAAATTTTGCTAACCATTTACTGTTAAGTAAACTTTGCTAAGTAATTTAATTACCTTGGACCGCTGGCAGGCACTCGGGTTTTGAGGAAGGGTTGGGGAAAGAGACTGAATGCAAAGATTGCCAAGTGAGAGAGATGAGAAGGAAAGAGAGCAGGCTGTGCTAACTGTTATTGAATTGTCACTATTGGAAACTTACTTTCTTAGTCAGGCCTTTGTGCAGAACAGGCTTAAACCCAAAAGGTTGTTTTTAGTATAGTGGCTTTCTGTCAGATGTAACCAATCACACAACTGTGCATGATTGTTTGACATACTTTACATTTGTCATAATTCATTAATTAGTTGAACTTGAAATGGAGCCCCACCCTCTTTATTTGATACTTGCTATCGAAATGTATTTCTAGCCATTAACTTATTTATTATCAATACTTAAGATACCAAGAAATGGGTCTTGTTTGGGTTCACTTTGTACAAATTAAATAGTGACTAGATTACAAATTTAGACATAGGTGTTTCTTTTTGTATCCTTGCAATGAAGTAGTTTATAAAAGACTTGATGTCTTTAAGTCTTTGACCCTGTAGTGGAGAACCAGATTTAGAAAATTGATGTTTTGCGTTGCTGTTATAGTCAGACCAACCTTGGCCTTCATGCGCTCGTCCCATTAGGATCTGTAAATGGTGATTGAAATGATTGGATGTATTACTTGACAACTTCAAGGCTTATTATGCTAGCTGGCAGATGAAACCATTGCTAATGACTGAGCTAAACTTTTTTGCACGAAGCGGGCACCCCATGCTGTCCTATAACTTACCCTGCATCAACAAACCACACATGTGAGGCTGCTCTGTCTAATATATTTGCATGATCAAGAAAAAAAATAATTTGCTGTCACTTTTTATCTTTTCATTTGACATACATTGGCCCTGTTAAATTTATGTTTGTTTACACTGTGTTTGCTCAAAGGTAACAAAAATGTTTTCTGTGTTTAAGCTGCTTCTATAACAAGCCCACCCGCAGATTTCAATTAAAAAGTAACTACATCAGAGACTTATATGTACCCAGCCACATTTTGGGAACATATATTGTGTGACTGTCATTTCAAACAAGCCGCCAAGTCTTTCATACTTGTTATTTTTCTAAAAATTGTGTGGTCTAAAAGCGAAGTTAAAAGAAGTTATCCTCCTCCTGTTAGCACAGACACAGGGGCACAGGCTGAGGCAGAATAGAAGTAATAAAAACCCCTTTGTTTTAGTTTGTATTGGACCATTCATCATCACTTTATTTAATACGCGCCTGTAATTGTGCCATCCCCAACCATCACTAATGGCTGTGTTCGTCTGTGTTTGCTTTGTTGATGGAAATGAATGAAATTAGGATAAACAACCGTGGAGTCGTGTGTAATCAAGCCCTGATTAATGTAGCTACATTTCAGCGCCGTTCTTCATTCCACAACACCTGATATCTTTCCCATAAACAAATTGTGTTTGTCTAAATGAAGAAATTAAATGACGCATTTGATGAGTTTATGATTGACCCGCTCCGGCCCGTGCTCATTACTCTCTGTCTTTTGAGGGCAAGAGGTATGTGACTAATCCTCTGTCACTTCCACACTAGGATTATCACCAGCACTGATTAATGGCAGCCAAACAACATTTTAATAATTTTATGATTGTGGGTTCTGGCACTCGGAGAGATAGACGCAGGGAGAAATAGAGCCGTATGGGGGGTGTTTACTGCACACAGTCCCAAAGCCTCAGAAAGTGTTCGGCACAGATGAAATGTTTTATGGCGATGTGAGGCGAGCAGACGGAGGCATGATTATGCACCGCGTGAACATCCCCATGAATCTTCTCCTGCTCTTGAAAAGTATTTCATACACATGTTTAATGAATTTCTCACCCTCATTATTATTACGTTTACGTTTCTGCAGGAAGGCAACAAATTGGCAACAAATTCAACCAAATACACAGCAGTGTCAGTGAGCACTGGCTTTAGAATGTCCGGTTTGTGGGGACAAAAATATATATCCTAATATTTATCTTCTATTGATTGATCTTGATTAGGGCTGTAACAATTGACTTACTAATTGTGACTAGTCAGCTATAAAAAAAAAATAATCACAATCATTATTTAATTAATCAATATTATGTTTTTTATCTGGACTTTACATGCATTAATAAAAGAAAACAAAAAAGCTACAATATAGTAAGTCTATTGTCACCATGTTTCAGTCAAATCTATTGTATAAAGTTTCAATTTACAATAGAAATTATTGTTTGACCATTTAAAAAAAAAAAAAAAAAGGTTTTTATTAATTATTATTCTATGAACATACAATATACAGGCTTTTAATTAAACACACACAAACACAAATGTATGTATTTGTGTGTGTTGTGTGTTCCAAGACATGTTTTTACCAAAATTCTCAAATTCAAAACACTATGCGTAATTTGACCCGACTTCGTTTCAATCTCTCAATTTTCGATTAATTGCCCAGCCCTGGGTTAAAGTTTCTATAATTTTATACACTGGCACATAAATATGCAATGTTTATATAATAATCAAAATAAATCAATCAAAAATCTAAGAAAATAAATACTGTATGCGTATGTTTGTGGGGGCTCCATCTGGCAGTGGTGAATACATATAGCTCTGATCTGGACTCAAACTTGCATTCCCTCTACTTTCCTTTACATTCTCTTGGAAAGCAAAAATGTTTTGGGTTGTTCTTCTCAAATATTTCAGAATATCTTAACTTCTGACTCCATTAAATGATCTGCATCCAAACAAAAATGATAAAATATGTCCTTGCCGCATCATTGGCCTTGCCTGAAACAGTCATAAAACAAATAAAAAGTGCTTGTCTGTGTTTAGCTAGAAACATTTTGACACCTCACTAAAGTTCTGTATAAAATAACTTTAATAATCTTCTGGTGCCATTCCTGACTGTAGAAAAGGGCTCAGTTATTTTGCGGCTGTTTGAATTTCACTACCTTTATTTAATGATCCAATGCAAAACACTTTGTTCATTTGCATTTTCCACATCTTGTTTTCATTTTAGTGAAACATAAACTGGAACATTAAACGGGCGTGTTGGATGTGGTTATGGAAGGTACCTTTGGATTAGTTTAATTTTCCATATTCAAATGCGACTTTATTTGTTTCTGGGAAGTCATTAAGCATTCTGCTCTAGGTGCATGCCGCTTGCCGCAAACTTGGAGGAAAACATATTACTTTTTAAGAATAAAATAGCCTTGTTAAAGAGTATATGTTTTTATGACAAGAACAGTGAAATAATGTAGCAAGCTTTCTTATTTAATTTATCTTCACAGAGCTCATGAGTTAGATTTCCGGTGCCAAATGGTGTGCTATAAGTGACTCCAATAGGTTTAAACAGCCATGTTTTATTCCTGCCACACCAGCCATGCTTCAAAGTAATTGTTAGTATGAATTAGATTAGTGCGGGTCATTTTTCCTCCCAACTCGCAGACACAGGGATAGCTGATAAACATTTAGACACCTGTCGGCTCCAATCTCACGTTCCAGGCCTCAGCCACACATGGAAGTCTGGAGTTGTTTTAAACTTCTAATGGACTCCTAATTTTGTGCAGATTGCAATGTTACCGTCTTAACTAATGTACATTCATCTTCTGTCTCTCTTTTCCTTCCTGTTCCGTGTTTCTCCGCCCTCGCAGACCTCTCACAGTCGATTTCAGTCACTTTATAAATCATAATCAGAGATGCCATCACCTGTTGCCCCTGTCATTCAGTGCCCAGCCAAAATATGAGTTGTCATATTTAGTTTAACTGTGTCAATACATCTCAGTTGACATCATTTGCTTTTTCCTTTTCTACTGTGTAATCAGCGTTTTCTTCACAAATAGATGTGACAATAATTGGCTCTTTATCTTACAAGATCATGAAGTACTTTTTGTGATACGTCTCCACAAAGACACTATCACTAATTCCTTGGATGAACTTTGTACTGTTCTTGTAGATTAATGCTGCACCACTGTTGTCCCACCTTTGCTAATAAAGATAAAAACTACTTTGTTTGACTCTTGTGAATATGATGTTTAAGGCAGTGTTAGTGCAAATAAGCTTCAGGTATCATTACTAAGGCCTATGTCACATCTAGTATAGTTGTGACGTTAGCAAAGATACAAAACTGTGTGCGATCACAAACACCTGCTGTCAAACCAGTCACATAAATGACACTGGCTTTTGCCTTGAGACACAGTTTGTGACTATTTTGGCCTGAATGTGAAAAATTTGCTCAGTATGCACTAGGGCTGGGCGATCTGGGAAAAAAATAGATCACGATTTTTTTCTTCATATCGTTCGATCTCGATTTTCGATTCGATTTTTTTAATACAAATAATCTAAAATGGTAGTATTATGCAAATTATATATTATACAAAAAAAAAAAAAATGAAACTACATGTCTTTTCAAAAAAGCTTCACTATTATTTATTAATAGGTGAAAGTCCCCTAATTTTAATGGTAAAATTGACCAGAAAGAATAGACTAGACGTCCCAGGTCAGCTTGATAAATAATAAGGCTAATAAATAAACAGTCAAAGAAAAATAAACATGATTTACTGGAGGCTATTTAATTATAATTATTTGTTCGTTTTGCGGTCAGTCCGTGCGTTCAGAGTCAGACTGTAAACAAGACTTATACACGCTTACACGTGAGCCTGACGCTGTTCACGGATGACTGACAGCTTCCCAGGGAAGCGAGCACAAGTGCTGCGATATACTTTTTTTTCCTCAACTCAAGACAGATGCTTTACTCACGCGTGAATACAGCGGCCAAATTCACGAAGTGAAGAGAATTCGTGCGTGTAAATGAAAGTGCGTCGTCGCTTATGAAGTGGAGAAAAGGGAGAGAATAGAGAGAGAGACGAGGGAAAGCGCGCCTCTCACAGAGATAATAACGGAACAGACGAGTGTTTCTGCGGGAGACTCACAGGTACAACACTTTACGCGTGAAGCCGTCTGTATGAGCCTTTTCTGTCACTAACCTCGCGCTGAAGTGGGCTGCGCGGTCCCGCGGCGCCCCAGGCTCGTCTCACACGGGGATTGACGCTGGCTTGATCCGTGCTCAGTGCATGCCTCCCCGGCCGCTGCCTCAAACACACGCGGGGATCCCGGAGGCTTGCCTCTGGTTCAGGACGCGCACGGACGCGGATAAAATGTGTGGCTCGTCATTATAAGTAAAAGTTAAAGGCATTTTATTAACGATGACCATTTTATCTTTAAAATAAAGGCTGTAGTGGGCGGCACCTCCCACTCTGTACCGCGTGCATTTAACACGTTGTGATTGGCTAAAACTACCAGGCAGCGCCGCGTGCATTTTCTGCATTGTGATTGGCTGATGGACTTGTCGATCTTAATGCGCAAGCCTTATCATCGAGATCGAGCAAAGTTGAGATCGCGATCTCTCGATCTTTCGATTTTTGGCACAGCCCTAGTATGCACTAAATTTGCAAGAAAAAAAAAGGACTCAGTAAGCAGTTCTATTAAAACACCATAAGCACTCTTAAAAGCAAAAAGTTCTAGTATTAAGCTTCACTTTAATATGAAACATACAGCAAAAATAATTATTCCGGATTAAAACCAAATTTTAAAACCTAAATTTTTGCTGTCATTTTCTGAGTTTTACGATAAGCCACTGATACAAATGATCAGGTTGTATTTCTGGTGTTTGTTTTTGTGCCTTTTAGATAATTTATGGCAAAGAATAATATAATTTATCTGGAACAAACATCATTTGCCCCCCATGTGGCTGCATGACATCATCACCGAAAACAACCAAAACAAGGTTTATTTGTAAGACTTTCAGAAATACAACCTCTACTCTCCTGATGACTAACGTGTTTGTCTCCAAATGTTGAGTTTATATCATATCCAATCTATAATCAGTGCCTGCTCTACACCTCTCCGCTCCCTGCTGGAAGTAGATAGAATAGTGACAGGTTATAAACAGTCTATTAATCTTGTCTTTCTCATTTATTTCTCTCTAATTAGTCAACTTAGCACCAGGCCAACTCTGGGCACCGCACTCCTCCCAACAGTGGGCTCCTGTCCCAGCCCAGAAACTTGTTTAAGAAGAAATAAATATCACCCAACCCACTGCTTTCATCTGCTTGTGCTGGGAAGAGAGGAATGTCTGCGGGAGAATTAATGTCCATTTAATTTCACTTCTTTCTTCTGCTCATGTATTTGCATTCTTCAGGTATTTCTTGTCTCTCGCTCACTCACTCTTGCGGCCTAATAAACACACACCGAACAGAACAGCCCTTTTTCATGGCTACTACATCTGCACAACACATGTTCTGTTTGGGTACATTTGTGAGAATGTCTGCACACCATAAATTAGCTTAAAAGAGAGATGTCCATGTGAGTATTTGGCCATGGTGAAAGTTTTTTTTTTTGAGCGTCTTGAACATTATCCCTTGTTACTAAAGGCTAATCTGTCTCTCAGCTTGATTCATGTCTTTTTAGAAGCAGTGGACAAAGTACAAGGCCAGCCCGGCCCCAAAACTTCAGAGCACAGATTGATGTGATCAGTTCTGGTCATTCTCAAAATAAAGCCAATTTGATGTGTGGCTTTATAAAATAGTGTTTTTGGCTAAAGTTTATACCCGAAGTATGGTTTCTGATGCGAGCATACCAGAAAGGTCACAGCAGCAGGAGGCTTGCAGCTAACTTTTATTTTGTTGTTCCTTAGGTTTTAAGGAGTTTATTTTTTTGAGCCTGTATAAGCTTTATTGGATCATATTTAGTGTTTCCCCTACCATTCTACCGGCAGGACGGACCACCCTGCTATCAGCACTCACCACTCTTACATTATTATTATTTCAGAACTTAAGCTTCATGTTAATGCCCTAAATTATCACTATACGATATTTTATAGAGGTTTAGCTGTTTTATAACAATAATGGTCACCAATTACTATCATTAATTAAAAATCTGTAATCTAGAGGCTGATATTTTCTAATTGCGCACATGCTGACTGGGACAGTATAGAAGAGCAGGGAAGACATTCACCATAGAATCACAGAGCAACACATTTAGGCTGCTCTTTTGACTACTTGCACAGTCATATTTTGTTGTTGTGAATTCAATTCATCTCAAAATAAGAGAATTTATTTGTTTGATGAATTACTTAAATAATAACTATACACCCTTATTTTTGTAATTTGTTTTCTCTGTGGTTTTCTTCTCAACTCTTAAACAGTATAAACACAAAAGCTATATCCAAGCTTATCCATTCTTGGTAATTTAACTGTTTTTTTTTTTTTTTTTCTTCATGTCTTGTTACTGTTGAAAGATATTTCTCCATTAACAAGTCTTGATTCATGGTAAAACATTGTGTTCAGATAATCAGTTATTGGATATAGAGAATGATATTAACATGCTGTGACCCAGGGGTTGTATCAATTGTATGTATCCATTGTTCATTTGTAGTGCGAAAACTAGGATTTGGTGACCAAAGATTAAATGTCTAATCTAACTTCTAATAATAGTAAATCATTGCACATTATCAGGAGCTGTCATGACCTTTGACCGTCAAAGATGTACCTGCACTAACAATCGTTTTTGACAAACTGAAGGAGACCAGTACAGATCGGATTGTCAGTGATGCCGTAATCCATAGCGTGTTTGACAAGTGCAGACATAAAGCAGATGACACTGTATCTGTGCCGGGGAGGCGTGTCTCCATGATCAGGCCTAATCGGTGGGATCAGCCACTGTGAATAGGCTGGATTGTTCTGAATTGGCCAGGGTATGTGCTTCTGTGATAGAGAGCAAGGGTTTAAATCCTGCAGCCTGCATTGTTGTGCTTTCTATACAATCAGGCTTTCCTCCATCCACACACACACACACACAGTCATAAGAGCCGGGATGAACATCGATGATAAATGTATAATCCCCACACTCACACCATTAAACCCAGTGGATTACAGCTTGGAGAATTACAACAGGGATTTCAGTTTTTTATTTGATTTTTTTTTTTTTTTACATTTTAGTTTTTTCTCTTTTCCTCCTCTGCCTTTTTGCTGCCCTCGCTTGTCAACATCTCCACTTGGCCCGCACTGCCAATCCCCAAAGCTTTGATGAGGCAGTGTCAGCTTTTAGTTTTTTGGCCGAGCTCAAACGGATCTCTGAATAGAACGAGTAGCAGAAGATGACAGAGAACAAATATTGAGAAATAATCTTCCACCTTAGTTGCTTTTTTGATTCAAGGTCTTTATCTCCTAAACAGGGCCCGTGCCAGTTGGGGGGCTTGCCTGTGATGACTTATATTTTAGATGATTTGATAGGAGAAAGGGTCTTCGCAATCATTTTATAACATCCCCCGAGTCCTAAAAATGGTGGCCAACTACTTATTTTCGTCCTCATTTTCTCATAGAGCGCAGTTTAAACAATGTCGCGGTAAGCCCATTCTACCAATATCCGCCGCTTATTTCTATGTAATATAAGCCCTGGATTTGCCCGTGTAAGTAGATTGGGGCACAATGTAAGTACAAGTAGAGTGGAAGCAGCTAACTTTGTATTAAGTGGCAGCCTGCTGTACATTTTGTAAAGATGTGTGTTTACTGTACACATTTCTTTTCTGGCTGAAGCTACAGAATAAAATGACTTGGCCGGCGCATTTGTTTGTGTGCTCAATGGAAAAGACAGAAATATGATGGTTTTCATTACTTGTTGCACATTGTTTGCTGTTTAATCCTCGTTTTAAACGATACAGGCGGCATATGGCTCTCAAGTTAAATCGTGGTCTGCGTTTGGCAGTTTTCTTCAGAGTAGTTACAATGTTTTACAGTGAAATGTTTTGTTTACTACTGTGTGCTGATCATTACTGGCAAGAGGTCCATCTAAAACATTATTAGAGTAGTTTTCATGTTCATGTTGATATTTAGAACACAATTAAAGGAGACCTATTGTGTTTTTTCCAACTATTTAGTAAGAAACTAGAACATGTGCAGATCAGCAATTCACCTTGTGTTCATTGTAAAACACAAAATTGATCTTAAACGACTTGAAATTAGAAACAGCTCTATTGACTTCCTGTTCAAAACTGCAGAATCTTCAGTTCAAAATTTTATTTTAAGTAGCAACAGATTATAAATATTTTTTATTGTAATGAAGTGGCTATGGGACAGTTTTGAATCATATATGCTTCACTTTGAGTATTAATCTTTTGATTTACTACAAGTAAATACAGACAAGTGGGAGGGGATAGGTGGTAGGTGAGAACAGGGATTTTCTGAGCACTGGTCAAACATGCATAAATCAATTCAAATATAACTTTGAGTGAAGGGAGACCATTATAACAAGGTTAAAATGGTCCTATAAATTTCCTTTATAGGACCTCTTTAAGGCAAAATGAATGAATTGTTGGCGCTTTTAAAAACAAAATAAACAACAGTCCACATTGCTCATTTACCTTTTAAAATCTGGAGCCTTCTAAATATTCACCGAATGAGGTTTTTATGCCTTTTTCAACTTTCACAAGCTTTAGTAAGTTGTTCTGTCAGGGTAAAAAGCTAAAACCAACATTAGCATGCAAACAACAACATTAACAAGCTACTAACAAATCTAGTTTTCGTTGAGTAAAAAGCACTACATTTAGAGGCAGACAGGTCAATTCTAACCAGATTTCTCCCAAATAAACCTGTTTACAACGTATCTTTACTAGCCCAAAGAGCATTGTTAGTTATTGCAAAAAATAAAAACACAGTGCTGCTTTACTTATTGTTACATGAAAGTTCTGGCTTGTATTTCACTTTACATTCTTCTCCAGTTGTGTAAATGTTTCTATTGTTTTATTATGTGAATATTTGTGAATTTAGGCTACAAGTGCTTTAAAAAAAAAATCCATTGCATATTCATTAGCAAGCATCGAACTATTTAGCATTTTTCAAGCTGATAAAACACTGTATTTTGCAACTGAATTTATTATCTTTTTACAATAACGCGTGAGATAACATGAAGCCGTCCCTCAGCAGCCGGCTGGAGGTCCTTCGGGGCTGAGGTTGTGACGGCTGAGACAGAGAACAGATTTTGGTGGAACAGGGGAACAGATTATGGCGGTCTCGGGGCACCAATAGATGGCCCCATGAACCAGCAGGGGCCCCTTTCTTTTATTCATTCTCCCAGCGGACCCTTCTACAGGTCCTGAACATGAGGCCGTCCCACATAGAGCTGAATTTAAGATAATTTCTGCCTTCGTAAACAGAAATGCAAAAACTATAAAAAATGGTAAAGTTGCGTTTCAGATAATCATCTTGTACAAGGTGATTTGATGATAAATAAGTTACACTGGATGCATTACATCCATAAGGAGCCTTTAATCCTATCTGCCCTGCGCCTGTGAAACCCTTCTAAGCCAGTGCATTCACCATGATCCTCTTTTGAGCGGTAGTTTAATTTCCCATAATGCCGTTGATCAATGATTTCCTTTCAGCGCAGATGTAATTAGTGGTTTTAAGCCAGTTTGAAGCTTTCCCCTCTCTCTGTGTTTTGGTGGGGGCCGGACTTTATTATTGAAAGCTTTAGTGGAAGATCAATACGGTCCCATACAGAGTTACATGAGCATATGAGCGCAGACTGGATCATTGTTGTGTGTGTGTGTGTTTGTGGCCATTATTGGGTTTGCACACGCACATCTATTATGCATTATCTATTAATTTATTCTGCCTGCACTGCTAACCTACCGATTAGTGCTGTTTTGATAGCAATGAAAAATAACATTCCCACCAATTAAAATCCCCAAACAACACTTGGACTGATGCATAATTTATCACTTAAATATATAGATATCTTATTAAGGAAAGGCTTGTTAATGTATTAAGTTGATGAAGTGGTTGGTCTCAGTATGGTGGCCTGATTGCAATTGGTCCTATGATTAATTAGATCGAAATTAAGTGTCTGAAGCCCTCACTGAAGTTTTGCTGCTGTTAACTTAAACAAATGAGTTTAAACATTTAATATATAACCCCTTTAGAAACTTTTGTATTGCTCTTTAGCTGAATTAGCATGATAAATTAGGATATCTTTAAATTAATTTGCATAAAGTGAATTACAGAGCTGTCAACACTTTGAGACAGCCTTTCAGTTTCTCTTATTTGTGTAGCACTAGAAGTTTTAGGTTGTGTCGTTGTATTTTACAGTCTCGGTCATATTTGTGCAGTTTTAAAGTCGAGTTAACTTCATAGTCAATATACAAATAAAACAAGTTCATGTAAAGATTCTCCCCACATTTTACATTTACATTTTTGACATTATGCAAAGCTAATATGTATTTTATTTGCATCTTAGGTAATTAGTTGCTTTGGTAATTCTTTACAATGTCGTATTTATTAAAATTTGTATTACTCTACTAGATATTTTATTTGGACGACAGTAAAATAGAAAGCTTAAATAGACTTTGTTGTTGACTTTTGCCGTGCAGTTTAGTCAGAGTTTTGTCAACGCATGTACAACAAGAATAAATTTAGTCCATTACAACAATATTTCATTTTTTATCTGTTTAATACGGATACAGTAAATAGGGATTTTAAAACTGTATCAAAGTGTTTTTGACATTTAACTGCAAAGTTTTGCTATGCTGCTCACAGTCCACGAAGCCTTACAAGAGAACAATCTCAGTTTTTCATCTCCTCCTTTCACGTATTTAAAAATAGAAATGGTCAACCTCATTATTTTGGATTTGGATAAAACTGTAAAGAATAGCCTGTTTCATTTGTACCTAAGGGATAAGAGTGCAGTCCTCCATCCTAAATTGGCCACGTCTTCTCCCTTAAGCACGTTCCGACAGTGACCTTGTGTCTGTGACTGACCAGTGGAGGCTGCTCTCTCATTTACCTGCTCTCTCTTTGAACTGGACCCAACCTGCAGGGCTCCGGAGTGATTTTTGTGGAAGGACAACGCTTGAAATTACACCACCAAACCTTTAGCCAGTGCCTACCTGGGTAATCATTACTGAACAAGCCTCCACGTTTGAAGTGTGTCACTACTTAGAGAAATAACAATGCAGACGCCCTATGACCTCGTCGGCCTCTTCATCTGCGTGTGTGTGTCGAGTCCTTTCTTTGGCCGGCCGCTCTTTAAAGTTGCTTACTGGTCTGGTTGCAGCCGGGGATCAGGCACAGCAGCTAGTGAGTTTCAAATAGTCCCAAAGTAAGCCTATATGCAAACAAAACCCTGGGAATTAGGGGAACTAAGCCTGGCCCGCTCGCCTCCTCCTCGGTCAATGCCGGCGCTCAGAGGAGGAGAGAGAGTAAAGCAGGGAGGCGGCCATTCTCCTGAAGAGCCTGTCTTTTTAATTGTGCTGAACAAAACAACAGGGGCTAAAGTAATGGGGTTTTAAAGCTCGGCACATTTGGATAGATTGTGTAACGCCTTGTGTGGGTGTGATGCGGGGAACAGAGGAGGAAAGAGCAATGGAGAGAGTGCCATGACAGAGAGGCCGAGTGGGCGGCTTTGTGTGGCAAAGAACAAAAGGCAAAAAGTTGGCAAACGCCGGCACCCATCGAAAAGCCTGGAACCAAACTGGTCGCCTAATTACTGACATGCTTTGTCAAGGAGCAGGGAACACAACAAAACCAGGATAAAGATTAATTTTATACCTCATCCTCCTCGCTGTCAGAAACACAGAAACAAATCCGCTAAATTGAAAAAAATTGGGATAAAAAATCAGGCGAGAAGATTGAGACAGAAGGGATCAGGCCTATAAAAGCAATCCGCGTGTAATATTAAAATGCTTGTAATGCCGCAATTCTCCTGTTGGCTTAGTCTCTCTTAACAATATATGGTCCTTTTGTAACCTGAGTTTGGGAAAGACATTGACTACTTGTGAAACAACAGGCGGAGTTGGCCCAGAGTGTGCTTAACGCTGCTGCTGCCCTTGTTCACATTTTGAGGTCAGTTATAAATGAAACAGCAGAGTTGTGTGAGCTAAAGGTTGAGAGATGGGCCATGAGCGCAGGCTGCAGTTAGGAAGCACAGAGGGCACGATCTTGAGTGGGTTGTGTTGCACTGATATCTCGTGGAATAATAAACAAAGAGATAAAAGGAGAGAATGAAAAGGTGGGATGTCTAGTAAAAATATTTTGAGGAGTTCTTTTTGAAGACCTGACTAACATCTTGTGACATGTTTGTTCTGCACTGAGCTTTTTCCACTTTGGAATGTCATCTTCATCTTTCATTGCCCCTTTTTATTTCTCTGTTCAATTTTGACGAGTGTTTCAAAAATCATCCCAAACTACGCTGCTTTTTCTTTTTCCTTTTTTCTATTACCATGAGGGTTCAAGAGCGTACGCCGGCGATTTGGAGATAAAAGAGCTGGAATCATCCCGATTCCTGCCCTGCCACTGAGCCGCTCAAACTCCCTGACAAAGCTGTCAGACTTCATTTTGGCTCTAGCTGCCAGAGTAAACTTGCTCTGCCATTTACAATCAACAAGAGACAGCACAAAGTCACGCTCCAGCCCATGTCAGAAACCACTAACTGCTCCCCTTTTCAAAAGCATTAAAAGTTTATCCTCTCCCCTCCATCGTCTTGTTACCCTGTGTGTGTGTCTGTTGATTCTTCTGTCTTGTCTTTGTTCTGCGCTGAGACATATTCAGCCTGTTCAATGTAGTTAGAGATGTTTATACCTGACGTAAAGCATGCGCAAACAAACATTACCAGCACAGAGCGCTTGTCTAAAGTGCAAAATCTTTTGACTTTTCTATTTGAAAAGCCTAGCCACATGTTTAAACAGGAAATTATCCGTTCACAACTGAATAACTGATATGAACCCAATGAAAAAACAATTTTAAAAAATCTATATTTGAGTTGCGTATTAGATTAATGTAAACCCAACGAAAAGAAGAAGTAATAAAAATTATGTATTTTAGGATTAAAATAAGTTCTTACAACATGTCCATGTGAATGTGAATGTTACTGTTGCACTGCTGTTTGCACATTTAGAGCTCACAACTGCTGCTAACTTTAATAGTATTTTTAGACTGTAGTTAGCCGCTGACCTCTTGACCAGGTCACCTTTCTAGATGAGATCACAACCTCAACAATATTCCTCATTTTCCATTCTATTATTGTTATGTTTTAGCATCATGTCACCAGTGTGTGCCTTTCTTCTTGGTCTTTTCATGCAAGTTGTGTATGTCAACTCACATACACAACTAACATGAGTTATGGAGGTGAGTTTTTATGGCTGGTTTATCTCCTTCTAAGTTGTCCTGGTGTGAACAGGAAAGTGTCTTCATTCTTCAGCTGGTCTTTTATCCTGAGGCACCCCAGAGAGAGAAGAGAAAACAGAGGTGAGAGAGTGTGTAAGAGCGCACAGAAGAGTGTTTAGATGTTCAAGCACATTGTCAAAGTTTAAATGCTTGTTTATACACAATCAATGTTGAAAGTATAGCTACTTGCACACATTTTTGTGGATTTGTACTATGATTAGTTGTGTGACATATAAACAGCATATCACATTATTTGATTTTTTTGCAACTACAGCACGCCAGTAATTCTTATTTTGTGCCATTGTTTTTTTTGAGATATAATATGATTAAGTTAGCATTACAAAGAGCAGACATGGTGCACCTGTCTGGCTCAGCGCAGTCCACCGCTCGTCCCGTCTCAGCGTGGCCCGGCCCAGTTTGGTCCGGCGCAAACTGTCCACATTATCCGTGTGCCGGCATGTTCATTTTCAAGTCAAAGGGGCAGCTCCCTTTTCATCACGCCAGAGCCAGTGGAATATTCAGCGCGCTGCAGATGTTCATGAATAATGTCTGTGGCCAAACCCCTGGCTGGGGCGGGGGGAGGATGAGGGAGGGGGGGTGAGGAGTGGGGGGGGTGTTGGTGGTAAGGCCAGATGAATTACACGTAGGGGGGATCTGACAGGCGGCGTGGAGCTTTGTGATCATTCCAAAGTTCTAATAATCTCTCTCACCTTCTCCATCTCCCCAGTAATGAAAGAGAATAGGTGATTGCACCCCGGGCTATGTTCCCCACGTAATGACTCCTCCAAAGGCACCGAGCCGCCAAGGAAAAATTAACTTTGAATGAGTGGTGAATTGGCTCTGACAGAGTGATAGACCGTGACACAAATTCTGTAGCAAAACAGACGTAGTGCTAATTGATTATCAATATTTTAAGCAAAGTGATGAAAATAAGCATTAAGAGATGAGAACGAGGGAAGCCAGTCTGGATCGTACGTTGTTACCTTGCAGGGGGGGGGGCTCTCGTTGTCCAATCTCCCCTGCATTTTCTCTCCTCTCGGCATAGCTCTTTCTGCTCCACTGGTGCCATGCACAGTCTGCCCTCTGCCATGGTCTGCCTCTGTGTCCACTTTCATTTCTTCAACATTTTTTGTGAGCTGTTATTTTGGCGTTAATTGCCAAATATGTCTCTGAACTTGGATTAATTTTGTATCACTATACCTTATTTATTTCGGTGCTTTTATCTCATGATTCTCTCAGACGTTGGATTCTGTGGCATCAACCTTGTCATTCATACTAAATAAGTTTAAATTTCTTGTTCTTCTTCCACAAATGCAAGGCCATAAATTTTACTTATTTAGAATCATTATTTGGACACTTTTGTACCATTTTGATAGTATTTGGATGCTCTTGGAATGCTTTATCAGAGAAAATATTTCAAAAATAAATGTGCATAAAAAAAAAAAAAAATTGAAGTTTTTAAAAGTGCATTGTGAGCAGATTCTCTAGAGGCCACTTGTTCCATATTTTACAGAATTGTCTGTGATTTACAAAAAGAACTTTTTTTGGACCACCAACTCTGTTTCTTTCTGCAGTGCGTGTTTGTTCTGTAATGTAGTCTGTTGTGTTGATCTCTAAAGATTCTGCTCGGGTCCCAGCTCTCCTGGCTTCTTTTTCTAAGTGGCCGCCCTTCTGAACTTTCCTTGTGTCAGCTCTGCGATTAGCGGCTCCAGTTTACCTTTCATGTGCGGGGGTCCTGATAGGCTTAGTCCCCCTCACAACACCACCAGTCACCGGCATCACATGAAGTAGTGCTGAGCCTCAACAATGGCTTCCAGCAGGGCAACCACTGCCTATTCTGTGACTGTCCCATTCAGCTGCACTATAAGGCTTTCATGCAACCAGACAAGAGTTATAACAGATCTATACAGTTAAGCCTAAAAATATTATAATATATTATAATATTATATATATATATATATATATATATATATATATATATATATATATATATATATTTTTTTTTTTTTTTTTTTTCATTTATAAGCCAATAAAGCATCTAAACTGCAACTCATTCCATAAGTTAATTTATCTATACATAACTTTTATTAGCAATGGCGACTTTTATACAGTTAGAGCATTTGTGTCAAAAGCCGAGGATTAATACTTGTCTGCATTAAAAGCCTGCATATACAAGTCTAAGACCAATATATTATTACCACCTAGTAGCCAGTAGTGTCGCAATACGCTAATGTCATTCTTAATTAAACTTGATTCTTGACAAACGATTTCAGTACCACTATGTATTGCATATCTTATTCTAGTTTTGAAAACGCTCAACATCATTCTAAAACTAAACTTTAGTATTGATTAAAAGTTACAGTTACATCAGTTACATTAAGCACAGGCAGGACTGGACAGGACCTTCATGCCATGAGACTAGAGCGCTAATCGCTGCACCATCTTGTCATATCTGACTTCGAATATTTTTTATCATCTTTAAACCAGGGATTCTCAAACCTTTTAAAACTAGGGATCCTTTATCAATATGAAAATACTCCCTAAATTCAAATCATGTTTATGGTCAAGTTTGCATGATAAACTGATTTCTCATTGTGTTTTTGAGGCTGTGTATTGGAAGATATTTCAAAATGTAATGTAGTCAATGTTATCCAACAATTTTTGGGGGACTCCCAACACATGACTCAGCACTTTGAAAACCACTATCTTAAATTATTTTCTTGGTGGCAGACAAGTTGGATGAATCATGTGCTGTGTGAACACATGGATGTGGCAAATACACATGCAGGCAACAAGACCAACATACTTGTAGTCACTAACTGACTACAAGGTGGTTGTTTTTCCTTTGCATATTTACAGCTTTGTGTTTACAGAGTTTGCTGAATTGTGTACTTGCTTTGTGTTTGATAAAAAGACACTTGAATTAAAAGATTTTGAAGAAATACCGGCACATGGAGACATGCAGGGTTGAGAGTAAGGGTGAGATGTCATTCAGGGGCCCCAGGATGCTTAATATTTTACCATGTGATCCTTGCATTATGGATAGGCTCTGATTGCCCTTGCTAGACCTTTGCTACATACTGTGTCAAGTTTTCAGCTCAGAACTTCCTCTGAACGTCTTTATTATAGCTGGTGAAATATGTAACATGTACAGTATTTAGCAAAGGCACCAAATGAAAATAAAAATCTTTTGAATATTTATAGAAACCACTGGATCATCTTACTGTGAGGCAAGCACTTAGCCATGCTATCACTGTTCATGGAAGTGTATGTTAGCCTATATTGCCTGTGCCAAATGTTTTTGTCATGATTTTTTCATCATGACATTATCAAAATTTCTTGAAATAATAACTCCATTATAAGTTAGCATTTGCTGAAATATGTAAAGATTGTAAGAAAGAAATGAATCAGTCTTGTTTGCAGCTTGAACTCTGCATGACCTAGTCGGTGACTGAACTGTGAGGCTTTGGTCAGATTCCCTCAGCCATGTGTCTGACCTCAGGTGTGCTGTGTTCATATGTGCTGCTGCAGCCTGTGGCAGAGAGCTCTCTGTGGGGTAATCTCTCTGTGTGAAGAGGCTGACAGCTCCAGGCCTTTGCCCCTCCTCTGCACACACCCTCTGCTGATCCAAGATCCATACATGACCATAAAGCACTTCTGGGCTACACTTGAGTTTAAAGGGCATCTTCTGGTGTTGATATTAAAGTGAAGCTAAACACAAGACTACTTTTTTTGTCTGTTAATCTGTGCATATGGTATTTAAAGAGCATTGCCTAATGTTGTAAGTATTTTTGTACATTTTAAACAGATCAAATGAGCAAGTTTCAAGTCAAAATAGTCACAAACTGGTCTGACTCTCACTGCAAAGGTCAAAGGTATTTCTAACATGATTGATTTGTTTATTCAAAAGTGTGTAGACAGCACTGTCAACTTATGTCTGAACTTTTCTAAATTGTTTAAGATCATCGTATTGTGGCACTTTTAATTCATCTTCCCAATGTGTCTTGCAGCCCTTTTCTTCAATCTGGTTTAACAGTTGAACTGCTTTGAAAGGTTTTAGAAATCTAAATAAAGATCATACCACTAACGTGGCAAGAAATTATTATTAAAGCAAGTTTTTTTTGTTTTGTTTTTTTGTTTAAATGAACCACACCAAATTTTCTGAACTTTCCCTGTGCAGTTAGTAGTTATAATGTCCAACCAACCCCCTCATGTGTCAAGTTTCTCTCCCAGACTAATTTGCAAAATCCACCGAGTGTCCTGGCTGGGCAGTGTCCTATTTAGGAATAATAAAATGGCCTCACTCAGTTATTGTCCAGCACTGGCACAGAGATAAAATTAGGCAAAAATAAGACCAGTGGAGATGGACCTGGCTTGTGTTAGACCAACCCAAGTAGAAACCAGTGTGTGGGACGTATTCTCAGGCCCATTTGAGACCCCTCATAGTGTGCATGCAACTGCGGCGCAATTTTTCCCCACTGCTGCATCAATAATACTAAATAATGCTGGACAGAAAATAAACTTTAAAAAGTTCTAGTCATCGAATTGATTCATGATGTGCTGACATCTCTAACTGTTCACTTAATAAATTTTGATGATAGTCATGAAGATCATTTGAATCAGGTGTGTCATGATGATGATGCTTTTAGTGATGCACTTAATTGTGTGATTCAGCCCAATCAAGTGCCGTTTTGAAAAGTATTTTTTGTGTGCTAACATGTTAATACGTTTTGTAGGTGCTGTGTTAGCACTTTTTCGCCTCATCATAAGAGTTCTGTCCACTCTCATGTAGCCTGACACACTAACAGCATAAAAGCTCACAGCACAGGAGTCACTACTTGGGTTTTCTGTGCAGTGGGCCATCTAGTGACAGCATCAGGTATTTAACCACTGACAACTGCTTTACAACAGAAAAGGTCTGGTTTTTATATGTTTTTTAAATTTGCAAAACATGCTTTTGTTTTTACAACAAATATGCAAGTTGAACTGTAAACAAAGCTTTAGCTTTAGGAATCATTGTGTGTTAGTGTGTTGTTGTTTTTTTTTTCAGTTTGCTCAGTATATATGCATTTTAAGTTTTTATGTGAAGGAAAAAAAAAGATGGTAACAAGTTAGACAAGAGGCCACTACTTAGGAAACTTACATATAAATAATGATAACTGTTTCTTATTTTTATATCATCAAAAAAGTTGGAGTCATTTATTGCTAGTCTTTTTTTGTGCATGCATTTGTTTGCTTTTTTTTTCAAGTATTATGCAATAAATTATTTGTGCTAAAGGTTAATGTATCAGGATTTGAGTCATGCTTAAGATGTGACCTCTGACCCTTGACCTTTGATTCTTTTTGCGTTTCTTTGCATTGTTATTACATGTTTGTCTGCTTTGCATTTATTGTCTTCTCTGTCCCTCTGGTATTTGAGCTGGCGAGGCTCACTGTAAAGTGTGGCGTAGATTAGAAGGGACATTTTTCCAATGGCGCTGTGCTGCCTCTAATATTCTGTTTGTCGTCAGGTGCAAGGCTGATTTATCACGCCTCTTCTTCTGCTGACATTCAGATTCACTTTGATTGGCATGGCAGGAATGACACCCACCACCAGCAGCACTGATGCTTTGCACGCACATACAAAACTGTGACAGTGAAGTGTAGTGTTCTGCTCAGGCAGGTATAGAGTGGATAAGAGCTCGCCTATTACGCCAACTCATAAACACTTGTGTTTTGACTTGCTGACTTGCGCCTGCATATCCAAACCATTATATTACTTCTAAAGCAGAAAGCCAACCATTTTAAATGGTTAAGGATCTGCTGACCTCTGGCTTTGGCATTATTCTTTGGGAGTGTTTCGCTGAATTTTCTGAGCGACGTGGGCAGACTGCTTCTCTTATGTTGTTTTCTTACTTCATGAACTCTATAATATGATAGCCTTTCTAACTGTATGCGGCCTTAGGCTCCAGCTAAGGCTTTCTTCAGTTGAATAACACCTCTGTGTCTTCTTCACACCCTCTGTCCTTGCCTCCTCCCCCTGATCCCTCCTTAATAACTCTATAACTCACCTCAGCCTTAGATTTAATTGCTTATCTGTGTGTAAACGTATTAACCCTGTGCTGTATCTGTTTTTCTGCCGTCCCGGGGGCCCGACAAGCCTCTTCGACTACCGTGCCTTACATCCAATGAATAGTCCTTCTCTGAGCGGTAATAGGGAATCAGCATCGTAGCAGCAAGCATTGGCAGCGTGTAAGAGATAAATCAGATTGGGGGTCTTGCTTTGCCAGTTTATTGAATCTAAATTGCGTGTGCGCCTGGCCCCCGCCGGCCCTACACAGCCCATCCATCTCCCGACTGATAATGGAGCGGGCCCGATTCCACCTGGTGGGAGCATTATTACATTTCCCCTCTAACGAGACCCAGCTAATCCTGCCAAGGGAGGAGGACAGGAGACAAGAGTACCAAAGAGCGGCTGGAGAAGAGTGATCCATGGTGAAGAATAGGACAGCCATTGACATCCCGCTATGGACTTCTCGTCTCTGTAACTTCTCCTCTTTTGGTAGTTCAGTATTTAACATCTTCTATAGTGGCCCCAGTGCTCCATGGCCCGGGGCCCCTGAGCTGCAATTACGCTCCTAATCACAATGCCATTTAGCTGACACTCCCCGCCCTCTGCACTTCCCTCCGCCCACAGCCAGGAGTCAGTCTGGCCTAAATGAAGTGCAAAGCTTCTTCCTATTGCCTGAACCTTTATTACTGGTTTATAAAAGTCCATCAAAAATTATCCTACAATGAAATGTACTGATGTTGCCTCAGAATATATTTATAGTAAGCTTCTTTTGCCCCTGGCTTTGGATTGGTTACAATACTTCAAAACTGCATTGCACACTTTCTTGAGGATTGTTCAAATGCGACTAGTTGATACTCTAAAACCAAAACAAAAAAAAGAGAGAGAGAATCTTTGACCTTTCCTTAACCAAAATCATCTTGAGGTTGTGTAAAAAATGTTTATGTACTGTCCAAGACCTTGACTGTCTAAGCAATTGCAAAATCTAAATTAAATTTGGAATTTTAGCATCATGACTTCCTTGAGTAAGTGGTAATTACAAAATATTCTTGTCTGACCAAAGCCATGGCTTCAAAGAGCAGTTTTGGACGTAGCCATTGATGGACACCAGGTGTTACATCCAATGCATTTACTTTGTCCTCAGTTACTGAAAAATATTTTTTATGTTATGAATAATCCTGTTGTTTAAGATTGATTATTGTCATTTCCACCCTCTGCTAGCCACTTAAGTCTCAAATACCACGTGTCCTCAAAATTCATCACGTTTTGGGAAGATATTAAATGTTCTTGACCTGCCCATCTCAGATTCACTTATGTATATTTAAGAAGTACAAAGAATAGGATGCACATGTTTTTAGTTTCAGAGATCTATTTTATTGCGGCTGGACGTAAGGTGTGAAGCTTTGTACAATTTATTGTGGAGTGACCCTATTTCAAGTCAAGTGAAATAATTTTCAGTGACGTTTTATTACTGAATTGTAGAATCAAAGCACAATTGTTACAATTTCTGACTTATATCTGAGATAGACCAAAACAGTAAAAATAAATCAATAGATATAGTGATAAACCACAGTGTGTTATTAATTTTCATTGATTTTAAGTTTGTAGAGCTTACAATCAGGATAGTACTTTGCTGTCTTGCTCTTACTTTGTTATGTATTTTTGCCTAATTGATGTAATTAAAGTGCATCCCTCGCTCAGCGCTGAGGCCTTTCCTTTCATTGTTGTGTGGGGGCAGCCGGAGCTCTGTGAGGCGGTGCACTGATGAGAGATGGATAAACAGTTTGATTTGCTGCTATCGCCCCCAGGCACTGTGTAGAGGAGAGAAACGCGCTAGAGGAAGAAGAGGTAAAGCATCACATCAGCGTGAGGGCAAAACAGAGGAAAAGACAAGAGAGGATCAGACGGGGGAGGTGTGGAATATAAACATGCAAACAAAAATGGCGACTTTATCACTGCTGCACGCTTTTCTTCTCCGGTCTTTATTTTAGCTTCCCTGTTTTTGTTTGACTGTATAGCCGCTAACTATTCTTCAGAGATCCTTTTCTTCCGTAAGAGCACAAACACAACTCCTCCTCTAACATCCCGTGAGTCGCCCCAAGCAAAAACTCAAACCGTGATTTTATGCACATGTTCAAAAACTATGTGTGCCATGTTAAAAAGGTAAGAAGTTTACCTTCAGACCTGTCCTGTTTTCATAGTGTTTGGTTTGCTGATTCCCACACACACTTGAGTCAAGCAGAGGGAGGTAGACCAGGGTGCACTCATCCATGTGAAGTCATTGTTGGTAAAGATGCGTAACCTCCAGACTTAACTAGGCGTAACAGCAGTGTGACGGCTGTTTTGTCTACGCCAATTACCAGAACAATAATGGTCGCGCTGTCATAGGGAGATGAGCGCAACCTGTGGCCTTCTGTATGCAAACACTCACCAGATGTTGTATGTAGAATCTTAGAAGGTCAGAAAATGTCAGTATTGTTACATGATGTGTTAACATGGATGTAAATGATCAGTTATTGTTAACCATAGGACGATATTTTGAGAAAGGCGTGATGGAAAGAGGCTGAGAGCATTCTGTGCCTTTTTTATTAACATACAATATGAACCTCATAATTCATAGATACATATATAAAGATACATTTCTGTGCAATATGTCACCTAGTTTGTATCTGTTCATTCTGTTCATTACTGATGCTCTGCCCTTTTTATAAGCAGGATTAAGCTTCTGAATAATTGTGATTTCAGTTTATTATTATTATTCTTTTGCCCAGCAGCTAAAGGATGAATCTGTGGTTTGGATAGTTGTAATCTATTTGCAGTAAGTAAATGACCATTTACAGTACATCAAACAATAATGGGGAAAAATTATGTTGGTTGGCCTAAATCTGAAATTTGATCAAACCCTATTAAATTTTGTAAAGTGTACAAAAGATTCTCCTTCACAAACTCTAGGAATAACTAAATTTCTCCCAAAACATCAGAAAGAACCTTTTAATTCTAAGGGGACTATAGTGTAAACTTCTTCACATTACTTACAAGGTTCAACTAAAGCTAAATTAGATTTTACTCAATTGAATCATTTTTGGTTTGTCTGGAACTGTGTGTTTTGTAGGTTTTGTGTTTGTCTACTGGTGTCTATTGTCCCTATTACTCAATAATGGCAGCATTTTGGTAGAATAGTCAAATATGGTAGCGATTTGGAGTACCATGCCACATACTGTATTGTTTGTACAGTGCAGACGGGCGTTTGCATCTCTAGCAGCTTTGCAAACTAAATCCCGACACCCACATTTGTGCCCTAACAAACATACTTGCACGTGCACGCGAGCACTTACACCCACTCTTGTATATTGTATTAACTTTCCCCAAAACAAAACAACATTCTCTGCCTCCCCCTCTCCCTCTTTCTCGTCTTCTGTTTCCCATCTCTCCCCTCCTTTTTTCTCAAAGTTTAAACTCATTAAGTGTAATGATATTGGAGACTCAATTTTACATAGCTCACTCATCAACCAGTAAGATAGCAATAAAGGCGAATGGCTCCACAGAGGCCCCTAACACAGCAAAATAAATGATGCGCTGCAACGGAAATGTAATTAATTTAGAGGCAGTATTGATAGTCCTGCCATACACAGCATTATATTTTTTAATGCGGCTTAACATCTTGATTATTCGGAGGGGAAAGGCGGAGGAATAAGGCAGCCGAGACACGAGTGGTGATGAGAGATGCTTGAAATGCTCTGACTACTGTTTACGCCCCTGCCTCACTTTCTCTTAAGCTTTTCATTATGCCCAAACAATAAACAGCTCTGAGGACGGCTGTCTTGTGACTTTACGGCTGCGCTAAGGGAAAAGTTGAAAACGGAAGATTCACGGTTCACATTTGTTCTGTTTATAATCACAATCTTCATAATGTCCTCCGTGGAATAGACTTTTAATTCCTAGTGTATTCCAATGTTCATGAGATTTATAATGTGAGCTAGGACCAAAGTAAGTAAAGCAAATAGGCCTTTACCTTTGGGTTATTTATTCTGATTTTGCTTTGTGTTTCAGCCAAGACAGACGAGGCGCTGAAAGCTAAAGTGGCAAAAGAGAAGAAGATGCCCGCAAGAAACTCCTGGAAGGTGGGTAGAAGTGCACTGTACACTTATGAACATGATGGCATCACCTTAATCCTATTTTAAATAACGTTAACAACAATGACAATAAGTTGACTAGGCACGGAAAAAGTTGGAATAAACTGTGGCTGAAATGCATTAATGTTCAGTATAAATTTGCATAGTGTCCCAACATTTTTAAAATTGTTTTTGTGTTGCATCTGTCGTTTACTTTCATGTATACGATGATATTACATTTGAGAAACAACAGCTCATTTCTGATGTCTGCATTGTAAGACAGGTGCTGCACATGTTCCTTTGTTTAATTTGATGTTTGTGAATTAGATGGAACATGTTGGAACCAATCGTCATATTTTTTTTACACACACAAAACATGAATTTACAAGATTAAGACTGCTTCATGCTGTGAGCGTATAATTCCTGTAAGTCTTACTATTGACGCACACACTTCCACGCAGACCCACATAAATGTTCTTTATACAGCTTCATAAAAAGTCAAGTGTAATTTGCTGCCGCTGTGTTAGCAGTAATAAAAATCCGCAGATAGAGTAATGACCCTGGGCCCTGTTCTGACCAGATCATGTTATTAATGAGAAAATCAAATTATCGTTGTGTGACATCTCGTAACATCATTTGTGCTGCTCTTGTGTTATTGGTGGACTTTAACTTATCATTGGAGTTTTTGGGTGCAGTGTTGCAACCTTAATGTCTGCTGACCTTTCCGCCAAATGGAAAATCATGCCATCCTAAACTCAATTAGCCTCTAGCCTTGGTAGATCTCTTTCCTCTCTTTTCACAATCGCTGTTAAGTTTTCAGGCTTTCTGCCATTTTTTTTTATATTATTCATATTTGTTGCACTGATACCAAGAACAAATCCAATATCTTGGTGTGTGTTTCAACTCTATAGCCTACTACTCATTTTATTTTACACCTCTGTAATTTCTTACATCGTCCCATATTTAACCCGTCCAATTTCTCAATCTCTTCATCCTTTATGCCTCACAAACTTGTTTCACTGCATCTTGTCCTTGTACACTTTTCCCTTGCCCTTTCCAGATTGTTTTTTTATGTTTTCCAATCCTCTCATATCACTTTGCTTCGTGCACAGGCTTTGCCAAATTGGTGACTAAGTACCTCGCTCAGGGCAGCGTAGCGGGCCTCGAGTCAAAGCTTCTTGAAGCAAAACTCATTCTGCATCACTGTCTACTTTTTGGAAACACTTGACTTTTCTGCCCTTTTTTTTCTCCGCCTACAACTTTTTTTCATCCAACTGCGTGGAGTAAGATTCTGTGCCAAGTTGCGCCATTAAGTTTTACACTGAGTTGTCACCTCCTTTTGAGAAGCGGGACAATCATTTATTCTTTTTGAGTGCACACGGGACAGATGTAGATAGATCGAATTGGCTGACCCTTTGGATTTAGTGAGATGCCATAGAGTTGTTGGGCCAAATCGACACACACACGTGCACTCTACAGGCAGTGTCAGCCAGCTCCATTCTCTCCTGGCCTTTTTTCACAGCTAAAGTGAAAAGTGCGGCGGTAAGCCACTGTTGCAGCTTAACAGTGGATCATCACAGGTCTCATTATTCCCTGCAGGGCCTGGTAGAGGTCAACACGACTAGAAAGTTTACACTTGAACCGCCAAGTCAACCGAAATGAGAAAAACCTTTAAAGAGAGCGGAGAGGGGAGAAGTGAACAACACTACCTCCTACACTCGCCGTTCATAAATAGATCCACATCCTGGAATTTGCCAATGTATTTGAGTTAGATTCGCCCTAATCGAAACCAAACCACGGCTCTCTGATTCATGTGCACGCTGTGATATGCAAGCTGTTATTGCAGAAAACTGTACTGTACTGAGGAGAGGGGGTTTATGAACAGGGCTTAGTGAGAGAGAGAAAGAATAGGATCAATAACTGGCCCTGTGGTCATCAGTTAACAAAGTAGTCTTCACTTAAAAGCTGAGTTTGCCTCTCTGGTTAAGGGCAGCCAGATGATGCTAGCGGTTGAAAAAAGGAAGCATGATATAAAAGGCTTAGAGAATGAGAGGGGAGGATGAAGTCTTTGTTAGTTGTATGCCTTGTTTAGGCTATTAAAGCGTAGAGATGTTGTTTGTTTGCCCAGGAGGCTTTTAGCGAACACAGTGAGTCCAGCTATAATAAGACGGACTCTTATCAGTGAGGAGGATAAAGTCAATGTGTTTGTTTCAACTGTAGACAGTTAAAGTGGGCTGCATCAATGTGGCGTTCCATTACATTAATCTCACATTCATTTCTAGTTTTATGTTGTTATGCAAGTACAAGGGCTATTAACAAATAAATTGTCCTCATGATAATTATTCAATTTTGGTAATCAGTAATAATTCAATGCAATCTGTTCCCCAAGATGACTCATGTTTCAGGTTTTGTATTTGTTTTTTGGGGTTTTTTTGGTTTTGGTTTTTCAATTTGGATTACTTTGCACTAACTGTATACATGAACCATGTGCAAACTGAATTCTGAAAGTGCAATAGGTTCTGTTCATGGGATATTACAACATTTTACAGGCTAATATTATTTATTTGAGGTGGAGTTTTTTGTTGTGATACAAAGGAATAAGGGGTCTAGTTATTTGCAAAAATCACAGAATTTTAAATTTGTGAAATGATTTTCTGTGTATTTCACCAAAGTACAGTGTTATTAAAAGGAAAGACTGCCTCTTGAGCTAATCACACTTCATTAAATTATAAATAATGACCAGAACCTATTCAATATAATACCTGACAAAAGGTGTTTTGTTCTAATTTATGAAATAGTTTAAGGTAGCAGTGGTAGGTTTAATTTCACTTTAGTTTTTGCAAAACCAAAATGAAAATTGCTTTTTCTTAGGATTTAATGATCTATACAAACCTATGATCAGCACCAATCAGTACAATAATTGTCAAATGTATTCCCTTAAAACCTTAGTTTTTATTGACTAAAGACTGACTTCTCTCATCAAAAACTCCAACTTAACTGTTTTGCAATTTTTTAATCTTTCATTTAATAGACCAGCACACATCCACTTTACTAGCAAAAAAAATAAAAATCCTATATCACATTACATAGAATCATGACCGGCACTACCATTTTAAAAGGCGTGGTTGAAGAAATACCTCTTAATTTGCTTCCATTCGCTGACATGGACAGTAATGTTGCCTATGAGCTTGGACACCAGCCTATAGCCTCCAGTTGATATTTTAGCCCTTATGCCGCGCCGTCCTCATTACCTCAAACCAGCAGCAGATTGGGAGATCATATATTTTAATGAGACGTATAATAGTCTTTAACCCATATCATTAGGGGGAATATATACCTACCGTTTGCTCTTTGGGCACTTAAACGAAAGGACTGTTTCCCTAATTACGTAGTGTGTAGGACAGGTCATGGGTGAGGTGTGTGTTACCTATGCATGTGTGTCTGTTTTCGGGAATTATATGACCATTATATATTCAGCCCTGAGCCCCCCACCCTTGCCAGCACACCCCCTCCTCTCACTTCCTCGACCTAGCATCCATTAACGCCTCATCACCGTATAACTAGCTCATGTTGTCAATCACCAAATGGCCTTGGCTCAAAAAGGGGGCAAGAAAAATGTCTGGATTTAGTTTCTGCATGTACTTGTTGGAAATACATCTCTAAACAGCCTCAGTCAAGGTCGATCAATAAAAGCAAAAAGCTATTGTGTTTGCATTGTGAAGTCATATTTCTCCGCTTAGGTGTGATTAAGGCTCCTCTAGAAGATTTGTCAGTCAGCTAAAATTTCCGTTTTGCGCGCAAGTGTACCGCTGTGGGTGTGTACGTCCATAATAAACGATGTGATCTAGTTTCTAATTGAAAATAATAACTAATCTGCACATAACAAGCTCTTGCGTAACCCAAAGCCTTATCCCTTTTCAGTCTTTCAGACGCCTATTTGGGTTGTAATAAAAGGACAGGAAATGAGAGGCAAGTGAAGAGTGGTGGCTTGGACATTGATGCTTAATGTAATCTGCCTGGAAATCAAATTATTTGACCTGGAAAGCCTAACAATACAAAAACTTCTGCCGCGGCCGCTGTTAAATATTTAGCACGTGCCTGTCATGAATACAAATGGCACACAAATTAGAATCTACAGGCGCGTGACCCCCACATCACACCAGCGGGGGGCGCACGGGGGCCGGACCTGCTTTAAATGTTTTAATTACCAAGGCCACTGCACTGGCTCGCTCACACAGCAACACCACTTGAAGGACAAGCGGTGAAATTCAACTGATAGTAAACACGTGTGATCTGTGTCTGCGCTCTCATTGTATTAACTAAAACATGAGCTTTCAATAAGGAGAGTGTCTGAATTATACCAAGCTATAATTATCGTTCCCAGCATCCTCTCCCATACACCATTAAGTTGTTTTTTTAATCTGTCTCTCCACTGGCTATGCGATCTACACTTGTGCCCGAGGGAGGCCACTGTATTGCTCCTGTGCACTCCACACTGAGGAAAGATCTGTCTCAGTGATTTTGATGTAAGAAAATACGCTTAGCATCGATCAGTTATTGATTAGCGGAGTCACACTCATCTCCTGTCGTTACTTCAGATAAATGGCCTTATTTGTTGTGTTATTATGTTCAACACAATCATGCCAGGAACAGTCAGAGGAATATTGAACCGACACTTCATTGGCTTCAGCAGCGGTTTCCATTTTGTTCCTGGAATTTAAGGAACTGTGCCCTGAACAAGAGCTAAAAAAGAAAATATAGATGTGGTTTTAACAATAAAAACATAATCTTACAGGAATTACTTCCTTTTCTGATCAATATGCAAAGGTTTGGATTGAATGTGCTTTAATAGATACCCAGTTATTTTGAATGGGTAAGTATTTATATTTAATTAAAGTGATTTTGGTTGATTTTAACACCTATTCTTAATAGAAATTATAGTTGCACATCAGTCAAGTTTGGTAGTAAAACGAATAAATGTGTTGAGAATTGCAAAGATTAAAAACAACCTGATAGCTTCACATTTCAGCCAAATTTGGGACAATTTACACATAAAAAATACATTTTCTGACTTTAGTAAGTCGGTTGGTATCCTCAGAATAACAATGGGCACTGGCGACCCTTGAACACAAAATGTAGGGTAGACTAGCATAGTGGCTAAGTAGCGTTATGTCTTATAATTGAATTTATTGTTGCAACATAGGACAAATTTAATTCATTTTTTGGCCAGCAAATGAGAATCTATACTCCTGTTGTTGAACAAGACTTTTGCATACTTTTAAAAATGTATGTGGAACCCTAAGCAATAATTTTGCAATATGGATCCTAACTCCCATGTTGAGAACCAAAATAAAAGTGCTAGCATTAATCTTTATTTAATTTCTCTTTCGTCTTAGTTGAAATTAAAGTTCTTTTTTTAATCTAGTGTCAATGTCAAAACCTTTTTTTTTTTTTTTCATGGACTTGTAAAGCTGAAATAGCGATACTTACACACATGTACATTTGTTTTGATAAAATGTGTGTCCCTGTTTCTGCCATTACCGCCCTCTCTCTTCTACTCATTCAGGTTGGTGGTTCCCTCATGTTGAAATGATTAGTTATGCGTGGCTTGTAAGCACTGAATCAGAGTTATGGTCTCCAGGGAAATAAATTTGGCAGAAAATCAGTGTGAGAAGATTTAATTATCACGAGGAGACCTTTTTTTCTTTGCCTTGGCCCACTGAACCCCTCTCTCTCTTTCTCTCTCTCTCTCTTTTTCTCCCCCCTCTCTCACCCCTGTCCTGCTCAGCTTCAGCCAAAACAGTCTCAGCATGAACGCCAAGCTCCCCTCATGCCTACCTCTTTCTACCAATTTGTTACATTGCCACAGTGATAAGCGTTTGCAATTACGCTTTTATTGATTTTCATCACAGCAAATTTAAAGTTGATCTTCCCCTTTACCCTGTCTTCACATTTTTCCTTATCCAGAGATGGTCTCATAAGGTGATTAGGTGACCTGCTGTCCCTGGTGGGGTGCACCCTGTCCCATGCTAAATCCTGCTAACCCCATAGCCCGATGTGTCCGGGGATAATGGCTTGTCACTTTCCGAGCTATAGGTAGCTAAAGCTTAATCATTTCTATAGATGCCGTTGCTGAATCTTTTGCAGCCAAGCTATGTCTGCCACATGCCAGATTTCACAGATATTGACCACACGCTTTAGCCCCCGTCCCATGCAGAGTCGGGTCAGTCGAGTGGACACATGATTGACAGCAGCCTTTTACACTAGCGATTGGTAATCGTTGCTTAGGTCACCCTTATCAATTAACCTGCTGCTTGTGGGCCTATATGTTCTACAACCTGAAGTCACTGAGCCGATATAGATTCAGCATTGCCAATTCATTCAAGGATATGGATGAGATTGTTTGATAGGCTGTGCTATAAACAAGTGTTCAATTGGACTTCTCATTAACAAAACAGTACAGGTTTTTGCAGAAAGTATTGTTGTATAGACACATTTTGTTATGACATCTTCAACGAGATCCAAAATTAAATTAAGAGTTTTTAAATAATGTTTTAGAGAATAGTTGCTGCTGTGTGATTAGAGCAACACTGCTGTACCTTTGTGAGAGTGTTGTCTTTCTGTTCTGTCTCCCATTTCCTGCTGTGCAGTTTGATTCAAAACCTTGGGGCCAAACTTTGAGGGAGGATTGGAAAACAAAACACAAGGACACTTTTGGCAATGATATCTCTTTCACTGGGTATCCTTGGAACAAAACATCAGTCAACGGTTTCAACTTTTCCTCAAAAGTTTGATAAAAGTCTTCCATTTTATAAACCACAGCATTTATTGAGTTTCAATTATTAATATTTTTTCTTTGCCTTTGAGCCTACAGTGAAATCAGACCGATTCCTCGTGTATTCAGAAAATGTTTTTATGACTGTTGTGCAAATATTCAGTTGCTGCTGGGTCAGAACGATTATCTTGAGCTTCATCAGAACTAGTTCAACACCAAATGCTAACACAAAGAAAGTACTATCATTCTGTTTCAAGAAATATTCCTAATATCATTGTGGAATCAAAGTTGATATTGATTACCAACTCAGTTCTTTGCTGTCAAAATCAAGTTTGAAATGTTACTATTGAGACACTACTCAAACCGAATGTCCTTCTGAGACCCATCCTAAAAGTGTTCCCCAGTAACATGTGCTCCATGCTTGGTCCACTTCTCACCTCCACACGCCAAAAGAACCTTTTTGTCACAGCGACTGCCACACTCCATCAGACACACATGTGCAGGTCTGGACTCCATCAGGCTCAGCAGTAGAGCTGTACGGGCCGGGCGAACAGGGTGGTCAGGCACTGGCTCCAGCAAACACCACAAACTGCCACAGGTCAGAGGGCTTTCGTCCTGGGTGGCTTTTGAGAAGCAAGTCATTTAACGTTATTGGTGTTAATGGTGTGATTAACAAGTCAGAATGTGGTCTGTTAGTGCGGTGTTTGGTCAGAATATGACTTTATTATGTGGTCTACATTTATTCACAAATTTTAAAAAATATGAAATATTTAAAATAAGCCAGAGAGCTACTGCATGGAACTGTATTTTACTAACAGACAGTCATGAACAGACAGAGTACCTGAATTTTATTTTTTATTAAACGTATTAACCTATTTATTTACTTACATTTTGCTGTATACAAATTTTGTCTTTTCCACCTAATATTCTATTATATAAGCAGCAGTTTGTGGCAATATTTGACAAGTGCTTATTCATTTCCTACAAAAAGCCTAAGCAGCGTTGTGATTGGCTCTGCTTAGAAGGTTCACCTCATTTTCTCTGTAGTATGCAGACATACAGTAGATGGACAGTTATATTTATCTAGAGATGGGACCAGAGAGAAAGGCACTGCATTTTTGGTCAAAATGTTATGTTGTTATACCCGAATGGCCATAACCAAATTATTAAAGTAAGTGTTGAGGACTTTAACATATAACCTGTATCTCTCATTCTATCTATTTTATACTGTTTTTTAGTTTTTCTGTTGCGCTGACAGGTATGTCCATAAACCTGTATACATATAGTATTAATTTTAGTACAAATAATGTTCCAAACTAGTGATGCAGTCTCCAGGCTTATCAGTGACATCAGAGGAAGTGTATTGCAGTGGCCTAATTAATGACTGCTCTTACTCACATGACCATGACCTTTTCTAATATAGTTTGTAGCAGACCGCACAAACTGCAGCGCTCCTGGTCTGTCTGCCTCCGCTTTCAGTGCGCGCATGCACACACACACACACACACGTGCGCGCAGAGGGCGGGCTGAGTGAAAGGGAGAATCAATTACAGCTCAACTAGGGCAGAGAGCTGCTTGCTTGATGGCTTCATGTCAAGTTGACTGTGGGTCACGAGGTGTCTATATATTACTGTACAGGAACGTCCAGTCTCTTTCCTGGATTCTAGTGACATCATTTTTATTTTAAAGACCTTGCTCCAATTAAGTAATTAGTTGCTTGGTGTTTCTCTAATTATAGAGTTGTTCGTAAAAGAGCTGCTGACCGTCCGACGAATGAAAAAAAAAAAAACGAGCACTGCACTTTTCCAAAGTACACACATCTACACACACATACACTCACCGGCAGGTTTAACATCAAGTGAGTGCTGTCAGATGCCTGTTATTTCTGGTAAAGGGCAGGGCAGGACTCTATATTCTAATCTCACTAAAACAGCAGTGTGCTTATTAAAAGGCTACAGCCGACAGAGCTGTGGCCATAGCTTTGGACAATGCAACATAGACTTTTTATCTTTGCACTTTTTTATTTCATAAGGATTGGGCAAGAATTGGGGGCTATTATTAAGGAGTTTTTGCTTAATTTTACACTAGTTATAACATATTGTTTTGTACCCCATTAACCACAGTTAAAACATATAATTTTATTGTACTCAGTGGTAAGGTTAATGTTTTTGCAGGCAGGCACACAGTGTAATATGGTATGATTAGTGTAATTACTTTTATCTCCTACCGTATATCTGTCATTAGTCCGGCTGGACAATAAACAATATTTACAGATACAAATGTTTAAAATTTTGTCCACAACTATCTTAAGTGGAAGTGGAGCTGCCTCAATATTGGACTAATATAATGCCATTCTTATTTAACGATTGTTACAACAGCACATAATATGTTTTTGCTTTGTGATGCTCAGGGATAACCTGTTCTTTCGGACTGTAGAGTTTTAACAGTGTTTAATTAAATAAATACATTCCCTAAACATCAATAGGTTGACTAAACGGTTGACCCAACTGTATGGTACGGTATGTCTCAATTCAGTAACCCGAAAAGTTATCATACTTTTGCTTATAGTTATAGCTGGGCGACACTGAAAAAATATTACTTTTCAATAACTTTTAAGGTATCTCGATAACAATATTAGGACGATATATCTATCTTCAAATGTATTACATGAGGTTTAATTATCAACGAATGTGAAGTGTTTGTCAAATGTGCAGCAATCTCCTACCTCAATTTTCCTTTTTTATAAATTCTGCTCAATACCTTGTTTTGTCTACTTTGACAGTTTACAACATCACTAAGATTTTATTGTTAATTTGCTCTTTTTATTGCATTTTTACTGCACAATATACTCAGTAATAAATGTTTGCATAGCTTCAAAACAGCATTCACGATGTTTTCTAAAAATTGTATATATTGCCCAGCCTTACAGTAGAATACAGTAGCTTCTAAGGCACGAGAATGTTGTTTGACTTTTTTGTAAGAATAAGGTCACTGAGAGAAAAAAAGTTTGAAACAACTGCAAAAAATGACTGCAGACTTAGTTTTTATGACACATTGTTATGCCCCATGTTACTACCGGTTACACTGTGCATTATATTGTACTTGCTGAGCTTGGTACTTAAAGGTTTCATGACTTTTTTTAACATAAGACAAGAAACAATATGAACAATGCCGCCATTCTTATTTTAGTCTGTTCGTGGAGAAAGTGCTGTGATGTTGCAGGTCTGTGGAAGGTTTAGCGTTTAATGAGATTCTGTGATGCTGCGCAGGCTCTAGACATCGGCTCACACTCACAGCGCTCACACTGAGAGACACCCACCTGGTTCCAGTTATTCTCCATGTTTGCACTTAGCCCCATGCCTTCGGGTCAGCAGGACCAGAAGTCTTAGCTTGGATTTCAGATGAATGGCTGACCTTCAGTGTATCCTGTAAATATACAGTAGATGCATTTTAATGTTTTTATATGAGCTAGACTCTTGGCGTTGAACATGCCTGCTTTTATACTCTTGAGTTCTGATTGGTACAATATCAACAAGGCAACAATAAACATGTCGGGTCTGATGAATGGTAAATCTCCAACTGCACCAACTGTGAGTTCAAGTTGCATCTTACTTCTAGCGTCTGTGCCAGTCTTACTGTGTTTGGCAGCAGTGTTACTGCTGCCAAAAGTGTTCAAGTCAAGTCTATAATGACGTATGCATGTCTGAATATATACTGGCGTTTGAATAATTAATAGAAACACTTCACAGCAGTCTGGCTTAACGTGTCTGCCATGCTGCTGGGACTGCCACTTGGTCTTATGGCTCTAGGAGTTGTAAAATATCCATTTATTAAGCTGTGTTCCATTGTGGCTTAGGAGTATGTGAAATTAAAAACTAAATTTGAGTATGATTTTCAAAATAGAAAGCATTTTATTTTTAACAACTCTTGTTTATGCTAGGTGTTTTGTACCAGAAGAAATTGTAAAACTGCGGTTTCTGTTTATCTTTACCTTTTGAAGTATTTCTGGCGCTAGCTGGAGTAATAATTCAGTTAGTATACAGCAAGTGAAAATTGTTTTTTAAAATGATATACAGTATAGTTGGATCATAGTCTCTTGACACTGCAAGAATTTAGTTCCAAAAACCAATACACAAGTTTTTCTGTTTCACAAACAATGGAAAATTTATTATATTTTCAGTTTTATCATTGCATTTTTGTTTATTTTTTGCATATTTTATTTTTCATGCTTACTATTATTTGGCACATAGACTAGACAGAGAATATTCAGGTCATTTTGATTGTTTATGACTTTCAGAGTGAAGAACCCTGAACTTTAGAGTCCAAATCATTTTCATTATAAAATTGAGGCCATATAAACCAAGGAGAAGCTTGAACAGGGGGCCTAATTGGAGATGTGGGGATGAGATAGCAGGACATGGCGCGTGGCTGCCATGTCATCCTGTCATTAGCAGGTTGTTTGGGTCTTTAATTTATCATTCAGACCTTTATTGACTGGAGAGTGGAGAGATCTCTATCACAAGAGCAGCGTATGCATGTGCGACACACACTCCCCACCTGCTCTTCATTTCCTCATACCAAATAGATATCCCAGTTCAAATTATTCTCAGTGCATAAGTCAATGTAGCTATACATTTAATGAAACACTTTGGGTCAGTGTGATATATAATGACAACTGACGTAGTGAGGACATGTTTTGTGTACACATTCTACAGTCGGACACATGGCTTTTTTGAATGGGGAGGGGGCTTAGCAATGAGTGCTGTTTATATATCGCGTGTGGTCTCTTGGGAACCCACTTTAGTCTAGCTTAGCCACCTGCTCTGCTATTGGTCGTCTCTCGCTCCAGGACTAACCTCTATACAAGCACACGCGCTCCTCTGGGACGGACTTGGGACATCTGGCTCAACCCATCACAATTTCCCCCATTTTACACAACCTGTTGACCCTACCGCAGAAGCATCACTAGCTGTTGATGCTGTTTCATCTTAAATTCAATCTAGAGTTTTATTGCCTATTGTATTTTTTAAATTACAAAAAAAAAAAGTATCCTCTTTCTCTATTGTTTGATGTTACACATTGTGGCTGGAACTGAAAATACAATAGACATGTCGTAGAATGCAATAGGCAGTCAAATCATCATATAAATTCTGATTTAATTTAATTTTTTAAAGAACTGGACCCTTCAACCAAAAAAGTTTATGTTTAATATCTAATATATATTTTAAAATTATTACAGGTATTTTGTAGAATCTATTTTATAATAATTGACTGCTGCAAGCCTCATCAAAACATACCTAAAAATTGTGCTTTCTTTCTGTCATTCACACATTTCAGTAATTCTGATCTTACATTAGACTAATCTTTGAATCTTAAACATATTTTGTTCCACTTTGTGATGTCATGACGTGGAAGTTTTACAGCCAACAGCTTGTTTTAGTAACAAATTATACGGTTTTACTCAATTATACACTAAAATAATTTCTGTTTTGTCTTTAGTTCAGTTGAAATATCCTTAGAAAATGTTCAGTGTACTGTATAATACTTAATGACGTCACAAGGTGGAACAGATTGTTTTCAGTTTGAGAACAGAACACAGCCTAAAAATGCAGCATCTTTGTCTTAAACAAGTGTGAATGAAATGGAACATAACATCAGGTATTTACAGTATTTAAGGAGGAAACAAAAATTTTACATAAATAAAAACAAGTGTGATATAGACCTTTTAATACACTGTTGGCCATTATTTTCAAAACATGCTTGCCACTAAACTTACTACTTTGCATTTTAGTCAGTAATTAATCGTCATTACTCACTGTGTTTTATTTACTATTTTTCTTTTTCCCGTGCACATAGAGATCTAATTTTTCAACGCTGTAAGCTGCGGGGTATTAGTTATGCAAATATTGACGTGCTGCTTTGCCCTGCTAGCTATCAATTGAAATCAGCAAATCGATAGGCCTAATAGCTGCTCATTAGCTACTTGATGCATTTTCCAGGGCTAACATCAGCGCCTGTCAACCCCCTCCCCTCACCCCCAGGATCAATACGGTCTAAAAGTATTACCTAACTAAGACTTACACCCGACTCCTTTTAATAACCCAAGTTTGCAGTCTGCAGTCCCGTGCACTCCGCTGTGCGTCTCAAACTGCACCACAAAGTGAGATGGATCAACTTTGCAATTTGCTGTATATGAAATAGAATCCTATTTTAAGCATTTTTCTATACGTCACATTCACTTGTCAAGGCTTTTCACTAAAAGAGACTCTGATTCTTTCTGTTTAGGTTTATTTCTGTACACTTTGGAGGAAGCTGGCATAGTTAGTGTTGGGTAATAATACATTTTAAGTTGGGAATGGTAAATTTTAGGTGAATTAACTTTGAGGAATTTCGTTGGGGGAAGCTAAGATCCTGGAAGAAACCTATGTTGATATTTTTTTTATACTGCATGCAAAGTTTTTAAGGACTTCCTTCTCAACACACATTTATTATTTCGTCTATAATCAAAATTACCTCATAGTTTTGCCTTCTTCAACCTTTCTTCTAATCTTTCTAAATTTAGTTTGTAATGTTACACACATATGATTGATTATTTGCAACATTATGTCAAAATGTAAAACGTTATTACAATAAAATACTAAATATTATGTTGGATTTTCATGTATGGACACGTAGACTTTACAACAAGTCTGCAGTTGGTCAAAAGTCCAGAAAGAGAAACCGTAGCAGGTCTCGGTGTCGGAGGCTGCGGTACAACAAAGATAAATCATTAGAGAGCAGGTTATTGGAAATGCAGGGGAATAAAAGAGTGAAGAAGCCAGTAATTGCCTTAAAGATCAGGCTACAAAGCATTACTGTGGATTTTACAAGGCCATCCTGCAACAAAAGACCGGTAATTTATGAGCTCAGCGTAAAAGAATAGCATAATTACATTAAAAATTAATGCTAATGAGGGCTAAAATGGGGAAGGTGGTTATTATGAAAGTTTGTATTCATCTTCCCCGGCTTGAATGATGGCTCGTGGCTTGATTAATGGCTTAATTTCTATCAATTAGCAGGAAAAAAAATCTCCACTGAGACGGGCCTAAATTGAGCATTGAATTACACATCTTTAACGTAGTGCGAGGAGAGACAGCAGAGGGAAGCAGGCGCGTTACTGAAACCTGGGAACACGAGGGAAGTTGGGGCTTGTTTATGGTCTGAAACAGGATAAAATACAAAAAATATATAAATAGATCAAGCCAGGGTTTATGACACAAGTAAAAAACTAAATACTGATGCACTGTTTGATTAATATCATATTATTATTTGTCAGTTTCCTTTTTTATGTATTTATTTCATATGGACTTATAATAACAGATGCATTGAATGAACTAGATGCTAATTTTCAACATCTGTTTTTAAGCAAAGATACTAAAACTTTAACAATAAATGTTGTTAAAAATATACATTTCATTCAGCCTGAACATGTGCACAGCGCTGTCCTGATTTCAGCCACAGTTTAAGTCTTTCTGTTTTGAATTCACGGTTATTTCATTCTTACACCTATTTTGGTTTGCCCTTATTGTATCATGATTTATATTTTTAATAATTTTTAAATTTGTTATATTGCACCTTGTTGCTGAAACAAGTTTTGAAAATAACGTAAAATCCATTGAATCATAGCAAGATGAAACAAGTTCTGGTTTCAATGCATAATATTTATGATTAAAGTGTGTGACAATATATTATATATAAATAATATTAAGAACATACACAGACAAAGCTTAGATTAAAGTCTTCAGGCTTTATATCAAAGAAGTAGCAAGCAAAATTTTTAGTATTTTATGTATGCAACAATATATTTTGAATTTAAGCCTATTTGATTCTTACACATACTTTTGCTTGCGTTTCTTTTATCGTTGTTTACATATTTCAAACTATTTTTATTTCGTTATGTTGAACCTTAATGTTATAATTTTTCGTATTATTATTATCATTATTATTATTATTATTGTTATTATTATTATTATTATTATTATTATTGACATACTTAATAAGGAGAACATAAAAACGCATTCCTTCAATAGAAAAAAAAAAACATTATCTTTCAGAAAGCTGTAGTTGCCATTTGCAAGTAAAACAAGTCTAATTTTTCCCGTCTTTGCCCCTCCACGACAGTCTGTGGTAATTTAGTTGGTTCGCTCATGCACTCAATTACAGGAATTAATCGGCAGCAGTAGCTTCAGCCCGGCTGCACTTGATTGACAAACGGCAGAACAAAGTCAAGTTTGTAAAGCTTAAACCTTGCGCGCGTGTGATCCACCATGTGTTGTAGAACAGCGCCCTCTGCTGCCGGATTCACGCTACTCCTCCACAGCTCTCACATCTTTCACGGGGGCTAAAGGAGATGAGCTAAAATCAGTTTCTATTGGCTGGTTTGATTTTCCCTGCCCATCTTCTGGTCTTAATCAATGGACTGGACAAACAGCTATTAAGAGAGAACAAAAGCCTATTGATTGAAAGCGGCTCGTCAGCGCCACTGTCTGTTCAACTAATTTCGGTAATGAGATGGCAAGTGGGTTTTTTGGCTGCCACTCTATACAAATGAGCACATTGTCAGTCAGATCTGAGAAGACACATGCTTGGTTCTCATATTGATTGTTTAGTCATAATGCAAATGTCTAATATCATCATTTGAAGTGTCAATTCTACATTTTCTTTCATGGATCTTTATATACTTGATTTTCGAGCCAGCGCGCCTGGAAACAACTGTGTATTAAGATTTTGAATGTAGTTAGTTACATAATAACTTGGAAATGTGGAAAAGTTTAGTTTTTTTTTTTCTTTTTCTAATTTTCGAGTTTGGGAATTTTTGAAAATATTTTACAGTAACTATTGCTTACTCTTTTGCTTACTTGTTTGAAACTAGGTCAGAGCTAGATTATATTGGTGAAAATATTGTAATAAAAAATTCTATTTTATAATCTATAAGTTTTTATTTGGTGGGCAACATTGTGATAAAATGAAATTGTGATCTCATCTTTGTGATAATGTAGATTTTTGATGAAATTGTCATATTGTGACCTGTGCAAACTGTGGCCCGGGTGCCAGATGCAGCCCTTGGACTGTTTCATTGTGGCCCTTAGCACATTTTTGAGAATAAGTGTTACTCTGAACATTTCTTTTATCAGATTTACTTTTTTAAGTTGGAGTAGCTTACTTTTTTAGTTATAAATGATGACATTTGGTATTTTTTACTAAAATGTATATGATAAATGCAGCATTATTTGAAAGAAATGAGACCACCGAGTATTGCCTGAATTGAATAATAAAGAATTGTAGTTCTAGTCAGGAACCAAATGCAGCGCTCTGATTGGCTGAGCTTGGGTGATCCTCTCCAGTTTCACTTTGAAGTAAAAGTTTATAGACCGTACTTGAAACCATAATGAATACATGTCGTTATCAACTATGTGTTAAAGGATTTATTAGAATAAGCTGTCCCATTTAAACCTAAATTGTGTTTGCAGCGTGAAAATCATCTACCCCATCTTTACGGTGCATGTGTCATTGCTTGTTGTTTATCACAATAAATGGTTAAAATAGTACATTAAAAAGCCATTGTTTTACAAAAATGTGCTTGCAAAAACGATAATTTGTTACACCAGTGCCCACAGTCTGGCCCTCCACCACGTCCTGGTTTGAATATGGCCCACAAGAAAATATAATTGTCCAACCCTTATTTATTTAATGCATCTGTCTGTTCAAATGTAGATTATTTATTCACCTTATTTCTATTGGTCAGCTTTTGTCCTGCTCAGAGTGAGTGACAGCTACATTTAACCAATCATAATGAAGTAGGAACTTTCTGAACAGGCAGATGTTGTTATTTATTCCAAAAGCAATAGGAAAAAAGACACAAGAATTCTAATCAAATCAAAATCGTGATCTAGCTTGTGATACTATTCTTTTGCAAGATCTCCCACCCAAAAGTTTTAGTATCTTTTATATAAAACTAAACAGTAACCCAATGGGGGCTAAAAAACACTGCATTACAGTTATCAGCTCATGCTCTGTCTGCCGTGGTTTCATCACTGACCATGACACATTCCTCAGACAGTGACAATCTAATCGCCCTGTTAAATTAATTTGCCAGATTATGTGTCAATATTAAATATCAACTTTGACCTCTCGGAGCCGAGAAGTGCGCTTACCCCGGCAGTAGTATTGATTTTCTCTTGTCTCTAAGCTCGCCAAGTCCGCTCTCAAAGTCCATTATTTTTGATTTTCCTCGTGAAATACATATCTTTTCCCGCTGACATCTGACAAACAGCATATGGGAGTCATTTTATCTACCAGTAATGTGTTTGTCAAAAAGTCTGAGGTCTTAATGGATTCCGGTCGAGCACCGCAAAACGGACATGGGTCTAAACGTTAAAGCAATCAGATAGAGGTTTTGTATAGCACATCTTTATGTAGAACAGTCATCCTCAAAGAACAGCAAAGTGGATAACTGGGATAACTCTTACATGATAGTGACGTAAACCATCTTTTTATTGTAACGTCTGTGTGGTCTTTAAATATTCTGGTCACTAGGACTGAACAGTTAGTTGAAATTGAATCGATAAAGCAATTTTTACAGTCTTAATTGATTTCGACAAAATATTGTGCATAAAAATATTAATTCTGAAGTTCAGATATGTGCAAAGATGTTCCAAAACACATGATTTGGTCTAGTTTGTCAGTTCATAGAAATAATTTACTCTTTTTGTCTAATCAAAATAGTGGTCCAAAAAATAAAAAAATAAATTCTCAAATTGTGAAACTCTCCTGGTCACAATGCATAATTTACTTTTGTACATTTAAATTTCATTACATTTGTAATTAGGTTTGTAGAAAACAGTGTATCCAGCACATTTCACTTGTTACTTTATCTCCATATTTAATAACTCCACCTTTGATTGACAGCTTTGTATAGTCCTGTCTTGAAAATCCATATTCATTGTTTGACCTGGAGGTGAACAAAATAGCCATTTTTACTTCAGTTTATTCTTGTAAAACCCCAAAATACAACAAGTTACCTACTGATGGCTTTTCAAGATTGTTAATGTAACAAACAGAAAGTTACTTATGGAGAAGCAGATTTACCAACATTCAACAAGCAAATTGAGAACTGTCCAAGAGCATCTCTTGTCCTTGTCCTCTTCTCCTGGGCAAGAAAAAACATAACAACCAAAAAAATGCAAAAATTGAGTATTAAGAGCCTTATTTATCAAGCCAGGCGTTTTTGCTTTACCTTACTTATTTTGCACATGAGCAAATGCTTGATAATTCTGACCATAAGTTCATTGTAAAACATCTACAAAAAGAGCTAATTAAAATATAAAACTAAAAGGCTTATGTTGTGATATTTCTGCATTTTTGCCATTAGATATACACTTTGCATTTCACATTTATCTGATTATTACACTTTAATAAGTTTAAAGACATCTTTTACCATATTTATATTTCATTTAAATATTGTTTTAGGGCAGTTTTTAATTACATTTTTTGTACATATTTCCAGCCCTGATTGTCACATCTCAGTGTAAAGTTGTGTAAAAACTACACTAAAGCCTTAATCCGTAATAAAAAAAACAGTGTATTTTATTTAACAATTCAGGCCTAATATCTACTATTTATTTACACCTAATAACCTAACCATTTAGTTAAGTAGTTACTAAGTGCGATTTATTCATATAATGTAGCACAATAGTCTCATTTCTGTTTGTTACCAATCAGTGTTTTTTCACTTAAAAAATTGATGCAAAGAAATCAGTTTTTTTTTTCACTCCGGTATATTGATCTGAGATGTGTCTTCTTTCCTATAAGTTGGAAGCTGTTTAACACTCATAGATGTAAAATGTAAGATGTGTATGTGTAGCCGCGTGCGTACCTGTTTGCGTGGCAGACTACCTCCGCTGGAGCTGGAACGCCTGGCTGTCTCTGGGATTGACACTTCCTGAGATGGGAGAGTGCAGCAGAGGACGGATGGATGGGGGAGCCACGATGAATATTGACTGATCAGTGGAGAGATTGACAGCCACAGAATAATAGGAGCATTCAGGCAGAGTCTTTTTGGTGTCGCTAACTTTCCCGGCGCAGCTATTTTTGCCATCCCACGCTATGAAGAACTGCTCTTGAATTCTTGAAATGATTTATTATGTGATATGCAGAATTCTGATGTGTTTATATCCAGGAGTAATTTACTAGAAACCTTTTCTGTCTCTTTGTTTGATTGGACAAGCCAGAGCAAAATACTTTGTGATAGATGAAAACTGTATGAAACCTAATCACATTTAGACTCCATAATGAAATTCCACAGCAATGAGTTTGTGTTCATATTTTGATTATTTTAGAATGCATTATCTCAGTGTAATTCACTGTCTGGCTATTATGATGTTAGTGTTTTTGTTTGCTTGCTTTTTATAACAACCCTCTGCCCTTGGATAAAGATATGAGTTCTTTTCATGGAGCCCAAGATTAAAATAGGAGAATATCAAATATTTGAGATGGTATGTGTCAAAGACAATTATACTAAAAGAGATAAATGGTCCAAATGAAACCTGGACCTTTTGAGACATGTGCTGGACAGTCCAGTGAGGGCTATGTCACATGTGTCAGAGCTTTTGTTCATTGGTCACCATCTGTGCTTCGTGTGTTACAGAGGGAACTTCTCTAGAAGAGCAAGTGCGAAGGATAAAGGACATTGAAGCCATCGAGAGTGATTCCTTTGTTCCTCAGGCTTTCAAATCATCCCGGGACCAACTAAAGGTGCGTTCTGTCTATCTTTTCCTGCCTGGTCCTCACTCTCCAAGCTTTTCACTCAATCTTTTATTAAATTTTCTTCTGTAATAGTGGACCTTCTGTCCAGACAGAGCTCAGACCAAATCAAACAATTCCCATTCTGTGCAATTGGTTAAAACTGAGACGGTTTCATAGGACACTGTGTTCACTGTCTCTGACATGATGGCCACCACAGGCTCAGACATCCCCCTCTGCCTGTGCAGATGTAGACAAACACACAAGTCATTATTGAAATGTGCCTGGCTCTGAAGGAACAGGGATTAGATTTGTTGAGATTCAGGACTGGTTTTGAAGGTATTGCAGTGGCTTCTGGGACACAACTTGATAAATTTGAAAAAGGTCGAGACCTTTGTGGCAGCAGATTGTAGATGGCTTTCCCTAACTCAGTCAGTTTAACTGACGAGACCTGTCGTGTCTAAAAGAGCAAAACTGTGTCAGACAATTTCAAACTTAAACCTGACTTCTGTAATTGTTTGTTCTTACATGTTGAAAAAACCATGAACTTTCTCCAAATGATCACAAAGCTACCAGCTTGCCCACATAATCTGCAAGGCAGCAGTGTAGTTTTGCACATGTCTACTTGCACAAAAGTATTTAGTGTTCTTGATGTGCAATCATTAGGCAGCAGGTCAGCCAACACACATGATCAGCCTCAGTTGAAGATTTAAGCCTTAAAGCCAAATATTGGACCAGTATATTGGCTATATCTGTCCATTCCTTCTAATAGTTAAAAGATATACTTTTCATATTTGTTATAAATTGTTTCAGTGACATGCTTATAGACCCTACTTTGTCTTCAGAGAGCAGAGAACTCCTTGTTGTGGAGTAGCTGTATGCAAAAATTAAGTAGACAAAACGCATTTTCAAGTGTCAGCGTTTTATTGAAATTCTTGTAAGTGTACATGTTTTTCCAAGAGATTAACTACTTTTTTGTTTTTATTTTTTGTTTTAATTTTTTTTTTTGCTTAGAAGTAATAATATGTTGTTAATGAAGATAAATTTGATACAATAAAAGTAATCCTCCGTTAATCTTTATTATAACAATAATACTGTGTGTGGTTTTCAGTTGTATTAGTATTTATTAGTCATACTTTTGAGTAAGTAAATCATTGCTTGGGGGGGTTAGGTCATTATTTAACCAGTGACAAATTCATGTTGCTAATGCAGGCATTTTACAAAGGTATAGATAATTTAAATATTACAACTAATGATCACAATCAGTACTCCAATCTTTTACTGCCACCTACTGGATGATTTCCACACTGCACTCACAGTAGGACTTCTTTTTTGTGTTGTAGGTTGAAGTAAAACAAGAAGAAGAAAAAGCAGATTCTACGGATGTCAGTTTTCCTCTGTCCACTGTCTACAATGACACAGATACTTTGGCCCATCCTAATGTAAGATGTGAATGTCTAATGTTTAGTGTACTTAAAACAATATACAATAGAAATATTTATTTTGAAACAGGACAGACTTTATTGTTTATTCAAAATCACATATTGATTTTTTGGAAGTAATAAAAGGAAATATTTTTGACCATAGTATAACAATAGCAGATTATCTCCTTCTCACCCTGTCGATGAAAGGTAAAAAATGAGGAGGAAAACTTTAAACTCTAATAACACTCTCTGGAGCTTTCCAGTCATCTGACTCTAGTAGGGAAACTCAGTTATGGCCTGATGTATGCAGATAACCCTCACATATACCCACATATACACAATGCCCCGCAGCTCAAGTCTGCGCACACAAACGCACACTTTGAGACAAGCTGATGTATGGCAGCAATATGCCCCAGGCGGCTCCGGCCCCAGCTCCACATCCAATTAGAACAGATGAGTCCCATTAGCCCGGCCCAGATACTGTCATCCCACACACACTGCCTCATTAGCAGCGTGACACCAGCCACGGGCCGACAGACAAGAGCTCACTCCTGTCCAATCTTACACATAACACACACAAAACAGCGCTGCCTGAAATGAAGGATTGACACTGTGTGTAGCATCCACAATCTGCATAATAGACACACATCATAACATGGATGTACAGTTTTGTACGCACAGGCAGCGTGTCAACATCCTCTCTCACCCAGTCAATATAGAAACCAACCTTTTATTCTCCGTTTGTGGCTTTTTTCACAGTTCTCATCTTTCACTATCAGCAACGTGCAGCCCCTAGATCAGGAAAATAACATATCATAAATACTGCTACACTGTTAAAAGTTTAAAATTCTACCTCAGGCCTTTATTTGTGTATTTGGTCTAAGTATTTCTTTCTCGTCTTCCCAATGCAGCTCTTCATTGACAAAGACAAAGCAGAAGAGCTGTGGATGAAGAGACTGATCTCTCTGCGACAAGAAAGACTACTGGGCAGTCCAGTCACTTAAGCTGCTGTAGGGCAAAGACATCTGCACTGTCAAGTGTAATGTTACAACTACAATGAACTCATTTTCAAAAAGTAGGGAATATAAGTATTGTTGATCATTTTATTTGACACTATTTGTGTAAAATAAACAAGCTCTAGAAATATTGTATTATCTTTGTGTTTTTTAAATGAGAAATTTAGAAATGTGACACAGCAGGTAGAAATACACATCAATAGTGTGAAGACAAAGTAAGTTTTCACAACAAACTCTTTCTACTTCTGCTGTATGTATTAGGGTTAGGGTTAAAAGTTTAAATACTCCTGATTTAGACGTACCTTCACCTTAGCACAAGAAAGTTGTTAATCACAAAAGCCGAAAATATTGTGTGCATATTCAGTTCTTCCACATGACTGTGCATGTGAGCTTTTTGTTTTCATATTGTAAGGTTTTAGCATTAGTACTGAGAGACAAATCCATCCTTTTATAAACACACTTTGGTCCTTTAGTGAAGTTTTCTCATCATTTGTAAAGTCTTTAATATGTTGTTAGAGAAAACCAATCACAACAACTGATAGTATATCTTCATTTTAGACAGAGATAGTGAAAACCCCATAAAAATGAATTAAACAGAATATGAACATGCCAGCAAGATGTTAGCATTTTTGAAAATGAACAAGCCAACTGACATTCTGTGCACAAAGCCAATTACATCTGGTTAATGTAGAAAATTTTAGATATCGTAAATGTTGTTTTGAAGATATGTAAAATTGAATTTCAAGTATATTTTAGTAAAACAAATGCTTCAAAAAGAGCTGTTTAAAAATAAAATTTCATTCTTTCACATAACTAACAGAAAGCCAATGTTTTCATTCACTACTGTTATACAGATTTTGTCTTAAGTAATTTAATCAATAACTGGTGTTCAACTAAAAACATGCTGCTAATTTATTACATTTTTTTTTTTTTTTACACATGAAAATCTTGTTTACTTGCATTTTTTTCTGTCTAAATAGTCATGTAGCATGAACATTTGGTCAAATCATTAAGATATTACTGGTTTTGAAAACGGGGCATGTTAATGTCAATTTTTAGGTCCAATACTGTCATATTTGATAAACCTTTAGGATAATTAAAGACATGTTGGAGCATTTTTCTGTTGCATTGGCATACTCTAATATTGTCTTAGTAACTTAGATATGCCAAAAATGTATCGCAATATCCATTTTTGTTATTGCCCAGCCCTACACATTCACTTTAAATTAATTGATTGATTGATATTGATTCATATTATTTTCAAGTAACTTTAGTTTTAGTCAAGTACGGTACATTTTTGGCAGCTTTACCCACCTCTATCTGTTTGTAACTTTCTCCAAGAGCTGCTTCTGTTGATTGCACATTTCATGAAGGAACTCTCAAAGAAGCAAATGATGCCAAGGCAGACCCAAGATCAGCAAGAAATAATTGTGGCTTGCATTTGTACATACACTGTAAGTCACAAAGCTTCTGAAATGGTACTGCTCAGTCCAGCCTTTATGCAACATTTTGACAAACGTTCAGAGCGCTGCATTGGGCTCCTAACTCTTTATCATTCAGTTAAGACCACTGACCTTTATAAATGAATGTTCAGACAGTACTCAGTGATCTCACTTTTTGTGCTGCATTTATCATATGCTTTTTAGTGGAAAACAAAAAAAGTCAGTTACTCCCAACTTAAAAAATATAAATGAATGAATAAATAAATGAATGAATAAATAAATAAATGAATGAATGAATAGGAGATCGTAATAGGAACTGGGATATTTTCTCACTTGTAAAAATGCACTGGAATGCCACTCGCACTGGTAAATATCACTGGGACCTGGTCGAGGGAGCCCCACTTCACATAAGAGATCAACAATTAAAACAAAAAATGAATCCTGACACAAAAACAGCATTTGTTAGGTCATTCAATGCTACTTTTGTTTAGCCCTGGGGTGCCCAAACTTTTTTCCTCAGCAGGTCAAAATGAATATTACTTTCCTTCAAAGGGCCAATATGAATGATTTTGCAACGTCCTGAAGGCCACTGTATTACATTATATATTACTAGTTACAGGGAGAAAAATGTAATACATTTGTATTACAATATTACCGTCTCAGAAATGTAACTGAGTTACACTACTTTGAGTTACTTTGAGGTAATCACACATTTGTTAAGACATGGTACAACACTAATCCTGTTACATTTACACTTGTTTACTGGTTAATTTGTGGAAATGTGATGCCACAACACGTTTTCCTCATAATATTTGATTTACCTTTAAGCAACAGACGGTATTTTAGTTATGTTTTGGTCCTGAATTGTCATTTTCAATAGAATATAAAAGCAATTAATTTATATAAAAGTATTTTTGAGTGACTCAGATTGTAACTGTAATGTATTAGGCTTTATCAACATTTTTACAAGTAATGAGTTACACTACTTAGTTACTGAAAAGTGGAATATATTACAGTAACTGATTACAAAAGTAACGAGTTACTCCCAACATTTATTTCCTAACACTGAGCCATTGCAGGATCAAATCACTGTTTTATCTATGTTAAACTGTTTATTTTCCTGATGATAATTTAAATTGTATTTTATCAACTTGTTTTAGCAACAAAAAACTGATTTAGTTTACTTTGACAGTCAGTCAGACAGACATTCTTAACAAATTTCAGCACCTCTTAGTGGGTCAAATTAAACTGGCCCCTGGGCCCTACTTTGGGCACCACTGGTTTAGCCTAAGGTTAGCATTAGCCATTGGAACGCTTTGAACTGGGAGCTGGTATTTTTCAACTGGGAATATCCCAGTTCTCAATTGCCGGAGCAGAGTAAGCTCAAGCGTATCCCCACCTCATCCTTGTTTACAAATGCTTCTTTGGTTTCACGATTTTTCGAGAGATGATGTTGCTATAGCAGCCACTCACAACAAAGATCAGGTTAAAACGTGAATAACTAGCCAATCAAAGCGTGCTGTCTTTGTCACGTGGTTAAAGTAGAGCGAGTTTAGTTCTAAATCATGTTGCCAGCCGCTCCTGCTTCATAGAAACGAGACGCAGAGCGCAGGCAAGACTGGGCACTTCAGAAACACAAGGATTAAACATGTTTAACAGCATATTTAAAGAGTTTGAGGAAGATCCATTTTTTACGTAAGTAGCCAGCAGATATGTGCAAGAGTAATCGTTTTTGGCTTGGTCAGGTAGTGCACCGGTAAAGTTTGAAATGTCCGAAATGCCGTTGCCAGATCCAGCTGTGTTAACAGGATAAAGAGTTTGATTGTCTTCACTGCGTTACATTGTTTGGAACATGAAAAAAAAAAAAGTTTTAACCTGACATTGTGCAAACCTGACCTATTTTTGTTTTTGCCAAAATGATATTTTTAGGGATCCATTCCGTGCGCACAGGGAGCATATGCAGCACTTCGCGCGTAGTTTCTCTGAGCCCTTTGGTTCGTCCGTGAATCCCAGTGTGACAGAGGGCAGGTCCCAGGGCGCCATGGCACAGCAGCCCAGCTCCAACAACCACCGGGTGAGACGGGCAGAGAGTATTACCAACTAGGCCTACATCACTTCTCTGACAAATACAGCGAAATATATATATATATATATATATATATATATATATATATATATATATATATATATATATAATATATATATATATATATATATATATATATATATATATATATTATATATATATATATATATATATATATATGTATGTATGTATGTATGTGTATATATATATATATATATATATATATATATATATATAGGCTATATATATATTTTTTTTTTTTTTTTTTTTTTTACACACTATAGAATCAAACCTGTGTAATGTATTTTAGTTCTCCCCTAATGATTGCGCCAGAGTGTCCCACTCCAAATGTCATTTTGTTGTCTGTTCTTAAGCTGTAATTACATTAATTACACTAATAAATAATTAAATGCATAATAATAAGAACCACAAGTGCCTAGGGACTGTGAGAGTAAGAAACTACAAACATTAGGCTACCTGTGGAAAAAAAATAAATAAATAAAAAATGTTAAGTACTTTTCTTTTTATGCATTTTTTTTTTTAAACAAATTTTAAATACATTTTGATTATCGTGTATGTGTGTGCATATGTATCCAAAGCACCACCACTCACCAATATGGGTCAACAAGTCTGTGTTGATGCAAGGCATCTCTCCCTCTTGGCCTTTGGGCAGTTATATGCAGCGCAGACAAAGCTATTAATAGAACACTGTTCGCACTGACAGTGTTTCTTACAACACTTTTTGTGTCTTTTATCAGCATTAAATCGTATACAATTGAATATGCTTAATAAATAAAAAAAATGTTTTATATCTTACTCCTTTCCCCATTTGGCAACAGACTTCTGTTGTGCTAGCTAAACTACAACATGAGTCTGCTTCTGTGCTACTGACTGAGTTACAGCATTATGCTGGTGGTCTGTATATATTTGCATGTGATAATAATGAACCCTAACCCCCTTAATTAGCATCATGCCATGAGCTGGCTCATGTCAGCTGAGGACAAGCTGAAACCACTGTTTGACATATTGCTTCAGTGACAGTGTGTGCACTCGAGCTGCAATGTAATATGTCCGTCCGTCTAATACAAATTGTTATCTAATAGTAGATACTAGAATGTAATCTTGTAGTGCTTACACAATTCACTTGTGTAAGAATGCATACAGACAACAGACACTCCAAAATCTTTGATAACAGTATAAGTTGCACAAATGCTGACTCTTAACATAAGTGCTGCCGTATTTCTAGAAGCCTCTTGTGCACAGCAGTTGTCAAGAGATTCTCCTCTGATATTGTGTGGTTTGGCTTTGTGAAGGCATTTGTGCAGATGTCATGGACTCTCTGTTTTGCCATTGTTGCTCTGTTGGTCCATCTGTTTGGCTGAACGTGCCTTGGCAGTGCTGAAGCATTAGCAGCAAGATGACAGACATGTCCCTCTTATGCTGCTGTCCAGTATCAGTGTGCACACAAACACTGTGCATAGGCATACACAGACTGGCTTTGAAAATCCTGCTTACAAGTCCAGTTTTATACACACGGTCACGACAGGTCAAACAACATATGCAAGCTGGTCTTCACTCATGTTTTGTGCTCTTGCCAGGCTAAGATTCCCAGCGGGAAAGCAAACTCTGGATAAGCCACTTCTCACATTGCCATGTGTCCTGCCAGTTTTGACTGCCGCCCGCATCACCTTTCAAAGCAGCCACCTGAATGTTTGTTTATTTTTAAGCATCACAAAGGACAACACAGAAAGTTAGATTTTTGTTGGTATTATTGTCAAAACAAAAATAAAAAATTTGTATTTTTTTACATTGTGATTCCAGTGAATATTCATTCTCCGCTTTATGACAAACCCTTCGATTTACAAAACTATTAATAAGGCATACTGATTTACGTTCATAGATTTAGCTCTAATAGTAAACTCAGTAGGCAGCATAATTTGATTTTGTGAGCGCTACCCTTTCATCACCAGTTACAGTTGCTGAATCGAGATAGAAGAGAATATCACAGGGCTTATTTAGCTCACATGCCTAAAATAATGTGTTAAAGACCCCATGAGTGAAGATGTCTTATGCGCCCCCACTGACTCCACTGCAATGACCAGGCTAAATATAATGGAAGCAGATATTTACAAGCTTTTGTGGTTCACATACAGTTAACAGGAGTGGCTGGCTACATAACATGGTGCAAAGTTTTAACAGAGATTTGCATTTGCCCAAAAAAAGAGATGAGCGAGCAGATTTGCACTCAGTGACCCTCATGAAGCCCTGTCCGGGACGACCCATTGCAGCCTTCCAAGAATAAAGTTCAGTGCTAAACTCTTGCTAATCTGTGACAACGCAACCCAATTACAAAAGGGGCACAAGTCATTCAACACCCAGTGATTATGTATGATGCTTGTGTCATACCCCTGAAAATGACACGCACTGGCATAGTTGTTGGGATGGTTGTGGGGTCCGAAGCACCTGTGGATTTAGCCCACATACTGAAATTCTGGACTAGATGCAGTAGGCTTTTAATACATGCTTATATTATATAACTAACTCTTTTACTCCTTTTTGCTCAGGCTGACCCAGATGGTGGCCTTTAACAAGCCATGAGCACTCTGTATAGATGTGTTTTTGAATGTGCAAAATGTGAATATCATTTCAGTTTCTTACTTTATGTATTATTATTTTGTTATTATCATTATTTATCAATTTCTTTCCCCCATAATATGGGAATATCAACTTTGCTAAAAGACATATTCTTAGTAGGCTTACCAAATTTTAGTCTTTTTTTTAGAGCCGACCCAAGGATACGATATTTACTATCTGCATTTTACCATTTTACCTTTTTTTTTTTTGTCAACATCCTTTCATTTTAATATGGTTTTAAAGGGTTCCTATTAAGTAAGAGTTTACCACTGTCAAAATTGCATAATGCAGTTAATAATGTTATCTTTTGTTTGTTGTTTCCAGGATATGAGTCGGTCATTATTTTCATTCAGCGGCTTTGACAATATGGTCAGTATGTTTTTTTTTCTGCAGTTCACATGACATTTTACACATGATAAAAAGGCCCTTGTCAAATTACAACTGTAGTATTTGTGTTAATATTACTAGTATTTTAAATAACTTTTTTTTGTTTAGTATTCTTTTATTGTCAAGTGCTTTATCTGGTCTATCATGATGCCATTTTGAATATTTGAAAAGGAATAGTGGTCACAAAGCTTGTTGAGTTGTACAGAATTTTATGTATATGAACATTTATTTATTTATCATTTATGCAGGACTTGTTGAGAAATCCTTTTGGGGTGGTGGACAATATGATCACTAACATGAGAAACAGAATGGACACGACCCAGGATACGGTGAGTGTTCTTTTCTTGCATTACTTTTAGTGTTCATACAGCTGATGAAGCATTTCTAAATGATTTTTGTACAATTGCCAGGAGAATGGCAACGTAACTGGCCACTCTTTCAGCTCTTCATCGGTCATGACTTATTCTAAGGTTGGAAATGAGCCGCCCAAGGTCTTTCAGGCCAGCTCATCAACACGCCGTGCGCCTGGAGGGGTAAATAAATACCAACATTAAACAAGACATGACATATGAGCTGAGTTTGGTAAGCTTTGACAAGGGCATCTGTCTGACCTTTTCTTGAGAGTAACTTTCTATTTGTGTAGTTCTTGGATAATTATTATCAGATCAGTCTAAACATCTGTTCAAGCTACCCCTCTCTCAAAGATTATATCACATATTGCAAATCATCATCTGTACCTGTCAGATTTGCTTCATTTGTCAAATTGTGCTTTAGATAAAGGAAACTCGGCGAACCATCAAAGACTCAGAGAGTGGTGTTGAAAAGCTGTCCATTGGGCACCACATTCAGGACCGTGGTCACGTAATGGAAAAAAAGTATAACAATAAAACAGGCGAAAAGGAATTCAACCAGGATTTTCAGAATCTAGATGAGTGTATGTTTATGTCTTTAAAAACACCCCCTGGTATAAGCACATATCAGTGGCTATTAGTGTTCTTAATGTTGCATAATACTTCTCTCATCTGTCTCCAGCTGAAGCAAATGCATTTGACGAAGAATGGAAGCAAAATGTGTCTAAATTTAAATCTGATGGCTCGACGTCTGAGCCTAGATCCATTACATTTAAACAAGAGCAACATCACAGGTCAGTAAAACATATACACAGTCTTCTCTAGTCAAATGCAAGATATTTATAAAATGTTCTGTTTTTCCCCACAGAGAACCACCCAGAATTGGTGCCAAGCGAGAACCAGGCTCTAAAAGGCAATGAGTGAATATTAAAACTATTCTAAGCAACATAAACTACATCTGGTGATCTTTAGTCCCACATTCTCATAGCCAGCATTATAATTTTTACCTACCGTGACTGATTGTACATTGTATATTTACTAGACTCTACAAAAAACATTCTAGAGGAAATATATCAATATAAGTTTAAGTCCAATCTTATATAGATGTACAAATTAGAAACAGATTCAAAACACACTACTGTATGCAACCTGATTAGCTAAAGATAAAGATAAAAAAAAGTTTGAATTGTCCAGAAAAGGATGTGGCCAAGGTTTTTCTAATACTTGGATTATGCCATTTTTTTATCAGATGAAGAATTTATTAGGGCCCGCTTGCACTTGCACAATTTCAATTTGTTTGTACTTTTGTTCCATTCACTGTTTGTACATTAGATTTATTGTTTGTTTTGTAAAAAGACAGTTTGTCACTTTTGTATTGACAATGTTTAATCTGTATTTTTTTATCTAAGTATACCCAAACAATAAGCAATTAAAAATAAAATCTATCAATAAAACAAAAATAATAAAACAGTTTTTGTTTAATTATTTAAGGCAACAGTAAAGTAGCTGTATGTGTATGCTGGTGATTAAATGTGAATTGAGCTAAATCAGACCTGGGCAAATTGGCCCCTGGCATATTTTTGAGAAACAAAAGTTTAAGAGACAAAAACTTGGGCCTTTGACAATAAACTTGTGGCACGTTAAATTTACAGTGTTATGAGAATAAAGTCAAAAGCCACAAAAAACACTTTTTAATATTAAACCTGAAGTTTTACAAGATTAAAATTGTATTTTGAGTCATGGAACGTTGTAATTATAAAAATCTGTTGAGTGTTTTTATGCAAACATTTGATTTGCCCAAGTCCAATTCCTGTAAAATTACAATTTTATTCTCACAAAACTTCAAGTTTAAGCTATGAAATAGCTTATTTTTATGGCTTCAACTTTATTCTCAGAAAAAAAATCATAACTTTCTTAACGACTTGATCTCAAAATGCTACACGTTTATTATGCTAGAACCAGGGTTCGTACAGATTGTATTCTATGATTTTCCATGACTTTTCCAAAACAATTGTCAACATTTTCATGACTTATTCACACATACGCTTCAATTAAAGATTTATTTTCATTAACTTATTAAGGCCTAAATATATTAATTTCACAGACTTTTAAATATACATAACAAATGAAAATGTTCATAACTTGGGTCAGTTACAATATACCCACGTAGCAAAGTTTATCTGGCTCGTTGACGACCCACATACGACGTTTCATCCGGCTGACTGTACGCCCGGTTCCTCGGCACGCATCTGGGCAACACACAGGCGCTCGACACTTTCTGACAACTGTCTCTAACTAATTCGAGAGCGGTTCATACACCGCGCATCGACTCAAAATAATTACGTCACTTAAACAGTATACTAATTCGCATCTGGTTAACACACTGTGAGTCGAGTGAAAAGAAACGTGATCTGGTGGCGCAGAGGTGGTTTTTATCCTGCGCATCGAGTGAAAATTCTAGCCCAGATCCGGTTCATGTAGGCTACTTATCTAATAAAAAGCAAATCTGGATCTACCCCGGATCTGGTTCATTGATGCTACTGTGTTTCCCATGGGTACTCGTACCAACAACAACTAAACAATAAAAGCATAGACAAACTTTATTAACAAATAATTTACAATATTTAATGTGTCAGAAGGTTAAGACAAAACATATAAAAAATGAACACACAATATTTAACTTATCACCAGAAATTAGACTTGGTAACAGAAAAAAAAAGGCTATCACACAAATCCTCTAGTTAGGGACAAGACCAATTCACCTTTTTTGCATGATAATAAAAGTAATTTTTGCACAACAACAAAAACAAACATATTAAAACTTTATGAATTATTATTTCTCAATGGTCTTCTTCTTCTTCCCGGTCGTTTGCTAAATGTAACATTACTTTTCCACATCACAAGCTGTTATTGTAACACAGTTCTTTCTCACTGAACCTAGTAAAAAAAAAAAAAACTGGAAAAAAAAAAAGTCTTAAAATCACTAACTGCTCCCAAGGTTTTCAGTGAGAATTAGAGATCCACGCTCCGACTGATGTTAAATTAGCATATTTATTTCACAAGGTGTATTTTTTTCTTCATTGGACAACACCAACAAAGAAAAGACAAATATATATTTTCAATAAAATAAACACAAAAACAACTCAAAAATACCATAAATCAAAATATAAATTCCGTTTGCGCCTTCTGACCCTACATTCAGGAGTGGTTAGTCCGTATTAACCGTGTATTCCAGTCTTTTTCTGCAGATATTTCTGTGTCCACGCGTCTGTTCTCCTCGCTTTCTCTCACCGAACGAACATGTCTGGGCACAGCGCACGTGAACTGCGCATGCAGGTGTTATTACCTTCCTCTACCAGTAGAGGTCAGCGGCAAAACACAAACTTGAAGGCTTACATTTTTACCAAATAAAATACAATATTATTTCTTAAACAAAAACTATTTTCTGCGTCAGCTACAATCACTTAGTGTAGCAGAGGCACACTTTTTATGTGGCAAGGTTTTCTAAAGGCCAGTTTATACATCAAATTAAGAAGTTTTTTCATCTTTTCTATTCTAACAAATGTCCTTAAGCTACAAATATGTCATACTTCATCACAGATTCTGCAGCTAAAGTTTGAGTGCTCAGAAAAATCCTGTTTTCTTTATACTGTACTTGCTCCCCTCTTTGTACTTCTTCACATATGGCTGTGCAGTTAATAAAAATCAGTTTAAATTATGACAACTAATGTAATAATATATAATGATATCTTTAAAGTTCCTTCAGTGTTCACTTATAGTAAGTCTATGTTTCTGAATAAACTTAGGTGTTTTTGATACAGTCTATGTTTGATTTATTGTTAATCTCTACAAATGTCATACCTGCAGAACAGCAAGACATGTTTAGTAAAATTAGAAATGTTCATTGCATTTTAGTAAACAAAAACAAATGTGTATGTCATACCAGTTGTATCAGTACACAGTTAGCCTACACAAATAACAAATCAATTTTTTATAACATGATCTTTTTAAAGACATTCACACAGTTTCCACTTTGGTTATCTGAACCAAAACACATTGTAAAGGTGAAAAATTAATGGTGGTTTTCGTCGTCTTTACATTTGTGAAGCTCACATGACATAATTTACAAAGTTAATTACCGATAATAGCATTTTTTAAGATGCAAAGTGGAGAATCTTGCTTTTTCATTCAGCTTTCTCCGGTTTGTACGTGTGGCTTGACTGTGGTCCATCAGTCCTCTCAGCAGCCTCCAAACGGTGTCTTTCACATCATTTCCTCCAAAAAGTCAGAATTGATTGATCTGAAATGATTTAATAAACACACATTAGTTTCAACTTAAAATTATTGTTTCACAGTGCACACAATTGAAACAACTATCTTGGAGCGTGAGCAATCATAAATAAAAATGTGTTACCAAGTATCAATTGTCAAATTGTGTGTCATTTAAGTATTTTTTTAATTTTTTTACCCTTGTTCACAATATTGTTGATAGGAATTCTGGAATTACTTCTGTTATATTCAAGACTATTGTAAACCTCATGAATAAAGCCAGAATAGATGAAAACAAGCTTGTTTGGAAAATTGGAGCTAAGCAATCAGCAAATATTCAGCCTGGAAGACTAATAACTGCTTATTGCCAGGCTGAATCATCTCAGTTTTCACTCAATTCATATTTTGCTTATCAGTGTCAACTGTGTTAGATTTGAATTAATTTGAATTATTTCTCTTTAAATCTGTAACTTTATCATACAGTGGTCTAGTTTTTTAGGGACAATTGAATGGGTTTGAATTATTATTTCAACTAGAAGAGTTATTTAATGCCTGTCACTGCAAACTAGAAAGCAGGCCTATTTTCAATTGACCCGGAAATTATCACTAGGAAGTACCGTTACCAAGGTAGCATGCAGTTTCTGCTGGGAACAAGCAAAATGGAAACGTTTTGTTTACAACTAATTGTCAACATTATAATAATATTAAAGTGTGTTTGTTTGTTGCCAACGCTATCTTTCAACCTTGGACACACAAAACTAACTTTAACACACTACCTTATGATGCCTGTTTTGTTTTAACGTTGCCATTAACAACAAAACAGTTAACGTTCATTAGAGCAAAGCAAATAAGATATTTTAAGAAATACATTTGATTTGCAATATATTTGCTTACAGAAGATATTTAACGTTATATTTGCACACTTACCACTTTAGGAGCGATCCAGTGGGTAACCCGCGGTTGCAGCTGCAAATCGAGATGCTCGACGTAAATCAACGTAGACGTAAACAACGTAGACGTAAACAACGTAAGGAAAAATGCGTGTTGCCAGGGTTACCAGCGACAACCGGGCGGGCGGCGATAAGCAAGTACGTGAGCCACACTCGTTGTGATGTTTGAGAGCCAAGCGCTGCGTTCACTCTACTGGCCCACTAGCGGTTTGACCCATAGACATTAAATTAGTAGACGCGCAATCAGCGTCTCTGTTCTGTTGCTACAACACGGACAGCGCGACGCCATATTCCTCCGGTAGAGATGATGACGCAAATCAATTGAAGTCAATGGCAGGAGCTGCACTTTTATGGATAAAATGAGCTAAAACAAGCGATTTCAGCGAAACCATGAGCAAAACGGACTGATTTGTGTCTTATGAAGTTTCTTTAAACAACTTTGGAGATGTGAAATTATATTTCTCAAACTACTATATTCTTAGCCTGGAAATGCTCCATCAGTTGTCGATGCGGCAGACGCTCCTCCACAGATAAGTGAAGCTATAACTTTGTTTGGTGTTATTTATGTAATGTGTCTGCTTTTTTCACTAGTAATATGTAAAAGCAAACGTTTGGTGATCACTGGAGTCTTAAAAGATGCATAACTTCGTTAGCTGTTAGCAGTTTTATACACACATTTTACTTACAACAAAAAAACTAAACGTTTTGTAAACTCAACAATAATTTTGTAACAAGGCTCTGACCTTTGCTAAATGTGGTCAGTAGGTTTGTTCCAGCTGACATGCTCTGGATCTTTCATAACTTGCGTTTTTTGCGGGCTAATGCTAACGGCTATAGGAAAATAAACAGTAGAACGCTCCGGACTAGCTTAAATCTTACCGGACTAGCTCAGATGCTAAGTGTTCGATAGCATCAGAGTCGGACTGCGCGTCTACTAATTATATGTCTATGGTTTGACCAACGATTACAGGCACAGGTTGTCATGTGTACAGTTCGAAAGCGGCGTAGTATCTGACAATCGAGTCGTCATTCAGCCAGCAGTGCCGGATGAAAGCCAGATTTGGCTGACACACGACTGCTACGTGGGTAGTCTGATTTCAACAGAAAATCTTTTTAGTTTGTACTTTTTCTATGTTCAAACCAGAGTGTGACTGTGTACCAAATATCAGCAAGTTTAAAAAGATAATAAAAATTTAGCTATAAGATATGGTAGTATGTAATTTGTGAAATAATTTCAGTGCTTTTCTTCTAATATCGCTAAAGATTATAGAATCTTTCTAAATTAGAATACTAGCAAATTAATTTGTCCATTTTAGCTTGACATTTCTGTGTTATCTTTAAACCTAATGAAAAGTATTTGAATAAAATGTGTGGTTATCTACTGAACTAACTTAATATAAAGTCCTGAATAATAATATTTCATAATATTTGACAGCAGCCTAGTATGATTAGTTTATATTTGTGCTTGTGTGACAGAGGCAGGTAAACAAGGTGCAATACAGCAGCAGCACATCAGATTAACTTTAGCTGTTTTAGCATCATGGTTAGCTTCTGTGAACTCTTACACAAACGGACTTCTATCTGGACGATGTGTAGTTAGTGGAGAGGAGTTTTAGCGCATTTTGTAACAAAGCTGCTGCTCAAATGAGTCGCATGAAGCCGTTTAAAAACTCGGAAAAAGTTTTGATAGAAGCTAACGCAGCATTGGGCTAGCGGTACCGCGTGTGCTCGCGCGTAATGCCTTTTTTTAAAACTCAAATGTGAGCAAAATAAGATGAATCCTGGATCATTATTCCCGTGGGTCACAAGTGTGGAGCACTTTGGGCCAAACAGACAGGAGTGGACGGGACACGCACAGCAGCCGAACTAGCTTCAGCCTCCTCTCTCCGCTCTGCTGAGGAGAGAGAGCAGGGTTGCCAGGTCCAAGGAAAAAATCTAGCCCAAAGACAACTCAAAACCCGCCCAATAGATTAAAAAACTAGCCCAAAAAAATTTTTTTGAAGCTATTTTATTTCTTGAAACTTTTTGAGTCAAAACAAGTATTTGTGCATGCTCCACTTTAGATATTTTGTGCACACACATGCAAACAAAAACATTTTAGGATAATTTGTTCTGCACACATTTGTTCATTTCATTGAGGTGGGCATCTGATAATATAATACATCCATGGTCTGTGCGCGAGCCACTGCTGCCGGCTGACGTCCCTCTGAACTCTTGACCTCACGGGGCGGGCTCGCACTCGTAGCTGCCTGTGAGCGCGCCTCATTCAGAGTGTGAGCAGCTTCAGGGCTGCGGCGACGAACTGCAATTGAATGTCATTAGCCTAGTTCTTTGGTGAAATTTTAAATATAACGTGTTTAATTCGCGGCCGCGTACATTTTAAAAATAGCCCAAGAAAACCGCAACCCGCGGAGCCTTATTTTGTCCCGCAACTATTTTCTTAAAGTAGCCCAATTGTGCGGGAAAACCGCGGACCTGGCAACTATGAGAGAGAGAGATGCAGCAGGCTGGAGCGAGCGACGCTCACTGACTTAAATAAATAAACTGTGGCGCATTTAAAGCTCTTTTACTAGCAGTTATAATAATTACGCAATGCACATACGCTGACGACGGGACAGAATTAGTCTCTCTCAAGCCTTGTTTCTTGACGTTTTCCAAAACTTTTCCAAACCCAGTAAAATTCCAAAACTTTTCCAGGGCCTGGAAATTGGATTTTCAATTTCCATGACTTTTCCAGGTTTTTCATGACTGTACGAACCCTGTAGAACAAACCTTTTATATGTACTGGTTTTCAATATATTGTCAAAGAAATGTGTTTTCAATAAGCAGTATTTGTTATACCAATGTTGACAGTCTGGCCCTCCACCACTATTCTGGGTTTAAATATGGCCCTCAAGTAAAAATAATTGCCCAGCCCTGAGATAAATCATAAATGAAACATTTATACAATCAACTGTATGTAGATACCATGTATGCGGCAAAAGCTATTTCCACTTTAAAAATAATTTTAAATTAAATTAAAAATCTTTTATCTGCTGCATATAATACTGTAGTAACAATGCATGTTACAAGAGGTTATATCCAAGTTTTACAAGATAGATATACATCTAAATATTGGCCAGGTCCAACCAAAGTAGAGCTTTGTAGTATTTCATTTGATGTATTACTAATCAATAGGGGGAGCATTCCAAAAATACGTTCATATAAAATTAGAAAAAACACACATTTCCCCATTTTATTTTATAAAAAAGATATGAAAAGTAATTACAACTCTACTGCCATCAGCTGGTCACTTAAGACCATAACATTTTACAAATGAATAAATATGCACAAAATAATTATGAAAAGCTGATATTTAAATTACAAGTAAGAAATGCAACTGACAGTTTGTAGTTGTTATTCATTACTAAATATATAAATTCAGACACATTACATGAGTCCTTGAGGCTGTCCTTTCCCAGCAATCTTTTTAGAACACTCTAGCAAAGCATTATGAATGTCTTTTGCGCAGGAGATCTGAGACTTGATCATGCCAAGATACTGGGCATAAGACATGGACTCTGTTTGCACCGTGTCAGGCTTAGTGGCTGTTGGTACCAAGTTTGGAGAATGTTTGGCACTATCGAGGCACTGGGAGAGGCACTCATACGCCAATCGCTAGAAGGAAAAGCAAAACAGAAATTATTAGTGTGCTGCTTAACAGTGCTAAAATACCCTATAGCTTGTGCTCCTTAGCCTGGTCAGATGAGCCCCCAAAATAACAACAGTAGGCATTTGCGACCCATAAACACAAAATGTAGGCTACCTGCAAAGAGATAAAGTAGTCCTTAATCTTAAGTCTGATACTATTTTGGAGACATCAGCCTAGATAAATTCATCTGGAAGGCAGCTAATACAAATCTACATCTATAACTGAAATTTACAGGTGTCTAAGTTATCAATATTCACATCATCAAGGGACCCCCAGAAATTATTCCACGACCCCTAGGTTGAGAACCACTGCCTTAACCTGTGGGGGACACAAACAGTTTTTCTTTACGCTTAGTATGAACATCTGTCTCATGTGGAAGAATAGAACCTTCACATTTCCTACGGTGGCCCTGTAGGGCAAATCACAGAAACAAATTAAAAAACATGCACTAAAATTTGATAACACAAAGGCACTGAAATTCAATAAACTGCATGTACATTAATAGGCAAAATTTAGTTTTGAAGCCTGAACCTATCAGATCTCAGAAGCTAAGCAGGATAGGGCCTTGTCAGTGCTTGGATGGGGGACCGCTGGAAAGCCAGGTGCCACTGTGGTCAGGATATATATACACAGTAGGCGATTTGTTAATTTTTCACAGGGGGATGGTATTGGGGGGGTGACTCCGGGAGGGTGGGGGGTCTGGGGGCTCTCCCCCAGAAAATTTTTAACACAGCAGACCACATTTCCTTTAATTTGGTGCACTTTGGGGTGTCCTAGCATGTTTGGGATTTATTGTTAAATTGTATTTAAAATACACTTAATAATGTAAATGTGATGGTTGATTATAATCCACTGCACATTCCACTGAGGCCTGGTAAATGTGTGTGTAACTATAGGTTTAGCTTATTATTATACAAAATCTGCTTCAATCAGACCTCTGCATAGTTTATCCACTGTATGTAAAATGAAGCTGCTCCTGTAAGACGGAACAAACTCTATAAAGCCTACTTTAGATATTTTTAATATTTTTAAATAATACATATGAAGTTGTTTTTGATTGTTTTGACCACTAGGTGGCAGAGGAGTGAGCACAGAGCAAAGAGCATACACTCATTTCATATATATTTTTTCATTAGGCCTATTTTTTTGTTTAACTTAGTCCGATTGAAAATCAAACAGACTTTATTCTTTCACAGCTTAAGACAGACCTGGGTAAACTGTGGCCCGAAGACCAGGTGTGACCATCCATCTGTTTTAATTAGGCCCCCAGCATACTTTTGAGATTAAGCATAACTCTTAACACTGCAAAGTGTTTAAAACTACTAGAATAAAGAATAATCATTTGAATTGTAGTTGTTTTAGCCAGTTCAGAATAAACATATCTATTTGCAGCATATGTCACTTGTTTTAAGTATGTCTGACTGTTTACAAAACATTTTAGCTTGAATCAAATTTGCAACAAGTTATAAATGATCTTAAATTATTTTAAAAATATATTTATTTTATTTGATTGACTTGGCTGTGGAGCATGTTTTTGCTTTTGCTCTTAATATACACAATTAATGGACACTAATAGATAAATAGCCTGTTTTTCAATTAAAAATGTGCTTCCAATAATAAATTCTTATATCAATAATTGTGGTCTTGCCTTTTGCCACTAGTCTGGATTTGAATATGCCCTCTGGGAAAAATAATCGCGTAAGACAAAAACCTGTCCTGTCTCTAGTTAATTTACCGGTGTCTTCGCTCTTCCTCCACACGTCCCCCTGCCCTGACTCTCTGCGCTGGAGCAGGAGCGGGATGAGAGAGTGCACAAGGGAAAGACACAAACTTGTGTTCATTTTGCATTTAGTCCTTTTTCACTTTGAATAGTCTAAATATTTTCAGAAGCATCGTTTCTTAGATGCAGACTTGTTGTCACGATGTTTAGTAGCGAGCTAACAAAAAGCCAGAATCTGCGGACTTGTAGACGGGACAAACAAAATACAATTGCCAGCGGTGCTCCCAGAAGGGAAAGCCGCGGCAGGTGGGTCATCGGTCATTGGGTGACACGGGAGAAGACACGGGACTGTGGATAGATGTGAAAACGCGTGTATGTGGTCGGTCTAGTATCGGGAAAGAGGACACGGCCGCGCGCATGAGAACGAGCGTCCCCGCAGCAGCGTAAACTCACCTCTTGTCTGACGCACGAGCGAGCCGTTCCTCCGACGCACTCCTTATGTGTCGTCCTTCAGTTTCTGCGTTAGATTGTGGCCTGTGAGGCGCTGTAAAGTCCCGGTTTTGCAAAAACCTCTGCAGAAGTTTGACAGTTCGAGCGTGTCTGTTGCGTCAGGTTCAGTAACAGCTTCCCGTGTGGATTTTTCAACATAAAAGTCCTCGTGATTACCACTTGCACCGGAGGTTTTATTGTGAAAAGGTTGTTCAGTGAAGCAATGCACAAACTCACGTTAACACAACGGAGCGGAGCGGGACACGGTACGCCAGATGCGTCGATTAAAAAAAAAAAAAAAAAAAAAAAAATCCTTTCGTCATCAGCAAAGGGGATGGCATCCCCCCGCATCCCCCTCAAATCGCCTACTGTATATACAGTATATATAATGATATAATATAATTATATATAATGCTAAAGTGTTGAGTGTTGTTTAAGTTATTAAATTCAATTCTGTTTTTCTGTCAAGTTTTATGGAGTAGTCAATGCAGGGTGAACTTAAATAAACTTAAAAACAGAAGATAACGGCGGACAGGGGGTCAACTCCGTTTTAGTACTTCTTTGCTTTATTTTAGTGTTTTAGCAGCAGGTTAACAGTTGTAGTGTTACTAACATTGAAGCCGTAGGTTGAAAACCTTGGAACAAAGAACGCAATTTTAACGATGAAACTCCTTAAATATTACCTTTTAAGTGAACAGTATTTGTTTTACACTGTTAAGATTTTAATGTTACATTTAATTGTTATTTTAATGAGTAAAACAAGACTGTATTTTACTGATTTTAACATGCAAACACTTTCTCCACTCTTCTTGCTATCCCTGTGCACATCTGTATTTGAAAGTCAGTGCACAAAAAAATAGAAATAAGGCAGGCGGATAGGCATAGAGCCCTCTGACAATTCCAAGTTTAATCACATTATGAGACCTAAATTAGAAGGAAATATAAAACGAAATATATTGCTACCAAATTCAAATTTGACTCAACATTTTATTTTTATTAATTTTTGATTAAAACTTGCTATTAATCTATTAAAACTATTAATTGACCATCTCTCTGACATCTTGATTGTAAATTGCTCCCATTAGGTTTGCCTTTTGAGTGGATATGAAACAAGAACAGAACAGAACATTTTACATTGTTTTACATTTATTGTCTATATCCACAGTGGCACCTGGTGTTTCAGCCATCTCCCACCCGAGCACTCATCAGGCCTGTCCTGCTTAGCTTCTGAGATCTGATCGGATCAGTCTTCAAAGTAGACTTTTAATAATGCATTTGATTTCAAATCTCTGAGTGTGTTTATATTTGTGTTTTTGAATTTGGTATCCTAATTTTTTTCTTGTGTAAACAGGGTTTTTAGCTTCTATAAGGGTTACACTTCACCCTAAACCTTTCAGTCATTTCAAGGGTAAAATGTTTGTAGTAAGACATATTTAATTTTTGATTGTGTGACTGAAGAAACAAATAAACTAAACAAATTTTGGTGCATGTCTTTCAATTTGCATTTGCATTTTCGAATTTGCATTTGTGTTTTTTAATTTGCATTTGAGATTTTGGTGCGTCTTTTTGATTTTATGTTTGCATTTTCACTTTTAGTCTGTGTTTTTAAATTCTGGTGCTTGTTTTTTAACTTGTGCACCGGTATGTGCTTTGCCTTCAGGGTCACTGGAGGGTTTCCCTACTACCCAGCTGTACGGAACTCAACAGTGACCGCTCACTTCCTGGTTCAACAATCTCGGGCTCCCATGTTAAATCGCCATAGGGGTTTCAAAAATACATAGATATCTAAAGTTTGAAAACCTCCTCGGAGCTAACCAGCTATGTGATGAGTCATGAGTATAAAACCTATATTTTTGTTTAAAAACCGTTAATGCAGCTTTATAAACTAGAAAGTTACTAAGCCATTTGGCTGAAATTCAAGTTATAGATGTATTTTTAAGACCGAAAACAACCCCGTTGTGGATCTGAGCTAGCTTAAATTCTTAATATTTGAATTTTTCGAAAAGCCTATGGTACTTTACTATGGGGCAATTTACTTCTGAAATCAGGGCGATCTTCCACTGTTGAGCTCCATTGGCTGCAGCTGGCTTTAGGCATGAATGATTCAGATCTGTGCCTGAACATTTTTATCAAGAAATCCAGATGATTATTCATTTTTGATTGAGAATAAAACAGCTTTAAAATTGTGTATTTAATTTGACATGTTTTACTGTCCAATCTGGGACACAAAGAGGTCAGAGTCCTGACTATGGAATTGGAATATAATACCTATGGTTCCTTCAAATATTTTACATTACCAGGCAAAGCTCAACTTGATCACACAGGGCATAAAACTCTTCCAGGCTCTTGTCAAGCGTTGAACCGTGGAGTCACTGCTTTCTCTGGAGAAAATAAAACAAGGGTTAATCACAAGTTCTTTGTCTCTATAATTGTGTTGTTGACTAAACTTACATGCCATTGTCGATAGCAGTATTATGAGACAAATTTAGCGATGCAACCTTCATAAGGTTCTGTAGAAGAAAATATACAACATTCAATAGGAATGTTCAGCCAACAGTTTCACAATGAGGTTCATATAGAGATCGCACCTGCAGACTTTCCTTCAGCTGCGGGATGAGCATCTTGAATCTGTGGACTGGGTCAAAATCTTGGCTCAGTTGTGTTGCTGCTGTTGTTGCTGTTGCTGAAGAGAATCGGGCTGTTGTAGCCCGGCTGAGCTAAACGCTGCTGTTGTTGAGACGCCATTTTAATCAGAACGACTGCAAAACAGGAATCAGTAAGTCATATCCGGTTCTCATTTTCAAAATAAAGCTATTTTGAATATTTAACTTATTTATTACATGTTATTAATTTCGATTTCTTTTCCATTGTCTGTTGAAATCACAGAAGCAACATTTACTTTATATACCATGTTTTTTCATGATATACATTGTTTTTCTGTTGTTGTTTTTTTAACTAAGCTCGGATTGTGTCATCACAGTAACTTAATAAAGTATTATTAATAGCTATAGATCTAGTAATTCATCCGGGTGCTCCACGCTGTTTTGTATTCCTAGTTTTATCTCACACACTTTACACTTGCAGCTGTAGAGGGAGGGCGCCGCTTCCTCCTCTCTCTTCGCTCTGTTCCGCAGAAACCCCGTAGCACTAGCGCCGCACACAGCGCCATTCTGCAACTCTCACCAAAATGGCAGGAGCCGACGGAGACGACTCTCTTTATCCTATTGCTGTTCTCATTGATGAACTGCGAAACGAAGATGTTCAGGTAAAACGGCACGGTTTGTTTTCGTTGATTCATGTTGATTACTTGCTAACTCACTAGCGTCAGTTAGCATTAGCCTAGCTACTGTTCAAGGCCCAGCGATCTCAAGAAACCGGGCCCATCCCACGAAAACATCAATATTTCTTTTGATGATAGGGTTTGACGAACGTACCTTGTTGCAGTTACATTTATTCTACGCTGTATGAATCTAATCTAACACATATGCATATTCATCTTTTACATCATTAGCGTAAGCACGGTTGCCTTCATCCTTCTCTTCAGCTCATTTATCGTTAAAGCTAAGTTAGGGCCTTCTCAGTCGCTTTACGTTAAGGTTAGATTTATACATTTTGCTGCGATTTATCAGGCGTTTCACTATTTCATTATTAAGTGATTGCTGTTTTTCTATTTTGCTTTTAGATGAGGGTGTTTATTATTGAAGCTTAACCTAGCTTGATTGCTTTGCTCTAATGGTAAACGCGTAGTTGCGTCTGGCAAAAGAGTTGTATAAACACTGTGACTTACCGAATATGTAAATGATCCATTTTATGCCATAATAATAATAATGTTGATTTATGTTTCAGCTTCGACTGAATAGCATCAAGAAATTGTCAACTATTGCTCTTGCCCTTGGAGTAGAGAGGACTCGTACGGAACTCCTTCCCTTCCTTACAGGTAAAAATACTTAATTAATTTGTTTTATAAGAATCTGTTTTTGTGAATTGATTATTAGATCAAAAACGCTGTGTGCTTTTTTTTTTTTTTTTACCTCTAGACACAATCTATGATGAAGATGAGGTGCTTTTGGCATTGGCGGAGCAGCTTGGTAATTTCACCATGCTGGTGGGAGGTCCAGAGTATGTTCACTGTCTATTGGTGAGTTGAGAGTTTATTCACGTCTCATTAACCAGGAACATTTTGCTGAGATTCAGAATCTCAATTTTAGGGGTGGGCTAGGTTTAATATATTACCTTAAAGATAATAAGAAAGGTGATCCTCAACCTACTGCAACCAACTTTTCATTCTACGTTGAAATTTAGCTGTTTTGATTATTATGCTATTTTTTTTCTTAAGCCTCCTCTGGAAAGTCTGGCAACAGTAGAAGAGACAGTGGTGAGGGACAAAGCAGTGGAATCCCTGCGGAAGATCTCCCAGGAACACTCTCCGGTGGATCTGGAGGTTCACTTTGAGCTCTTGTCAAACGCCTGGCCAGTGGAGACTGGTTTACCTCTCGCACATCTGCCTGTGGCCTCTTTAGTGTTTGTTATCCCCGCGTTTCTAGCACAGTCAAAGCTGAGATTCGACAGTAAGTGATAGGAATATACTTGACTAGTTTAAGAATGCATATTACTAATATCTTATTAATGTTCGTTTCTGTTTTAAGGCATTTCCGAACACTGTGTTCAGATGATACACCAATGGTGCGTCGTGCTGCAGCATCAAAATTAGGAGAATTTGCTAAAGTTCTGGAGTTGGATTATGTAAAAAGCGACATCATTTCACTCTTTACTGCCCTGGCATCTGATGAGCAGGTATAAATATTTTATAAATAAAGATATTTCATTTTGTGTGGGGTTTTTTAGTTTGTTTGTTTTTCACATTGACCTGTTTCTTTGTTAGGACTCAGTTCGGTTGCTTGCAGTGGAGGCTTGTGTCAGCATTGCCACACTGCTGCCCCAGGAGGATTTGGAGACGTTGGTGATGCCAACACTTCGTCAGGCTGCTGAAGACAAGTCTTGGAGGGTTCGTTACATGGTTGCTGACAAGTTCTCAGAGGTACTTTTTATTATTCATGTATGACAAGGCTAAGACATTTATACTAAGGTCATCTTTCACATTGCCACTTTTCATGAGCCTTCTGCATTGAAGTCAATGCAAGTTTTTTGTAAAACAAATATTCCTGGAGATGTGCAAAATTAGAGAATGTAGAGTTGCCTAGTATAAAAAAAAAATAATTAATTCTATGTCAGTTTATTTTAATCCCAACTGCACTGGGTTCCCTGTGATCCACATCACAGCTGGAAAAGCTGGATATGCTGATTATCTGTAGATGTTTTATGTCACAATAAACCCCCAACATTCCACCCAAGTTAGTATTATATCTCAGTATAGTTTAATGACTTAAGACGTAATTTTATTATTTTAATATTATATTCCTATATACAATATTATAGATAATTTACTTGGAAAAAAATCTTTTGTCTTCAGCTTCAGAAAGCAGTTGGCCCAGAGATCACAAAGAATGATCTAGTTCCTGCATTTCAAAATCTCCTAAAAGACTGTGAAGCCGAAGTCCGAGCTGCAGCTGCCAACAAAGTCAAAGGTACAATTATGTCTAAAATACACCGCTTATGTTGGAAAGTTTTGTATTAGGACTAATCATGTAATCGCTATAATTGTATAATTTGTCCAGAATTCTGTGAGAATCTTCCAGAAGACAACAGAGAGCAGATCATTATGACTCACATCTTGCCCTGTGTCAAGGTAACATTTTTCCAGCTGTTAATGTACTTCTCTTTACTGTAGTTTGGATTTGTTTTCGTCTCCGATTTTAAGCAGATGACATTTTGAACACAAGGTGGCAGTGTTGCATGTGGTTATTTTGTCCAAGAACTTTCTTAGCAGTCAATACAATTTCTTGCATTTAAAAATACGAGGTTACTCTGGCCTTTTTTTTCTCAATTAATACTGTTTGGCTTTTGCAAGTCATAAATTTTGAAGAATTGCATTTTTCTCTATTTCCTAGTTCTTCCATGTGCAGCATTTAGGAAATGACTTGTGTTTGTAAAATGTGATTTACAAATAAAATGGAATGGATATTTCAAGAACCTAATTTGAACTGTTTGTTGTTTCTCATCAGGAACTTGTTTCAGACACCAACCAACATGTGAAGTCTGCCCTTGCTTCAGTCATCATGGGCTTGTCCACCATTCTGGGAAAAGACAACACAATAGAGCACTTACTACCACTGTTCCTGGCCCAGCTTAAGGATGAGGTATCCCTGCTTTTTGAGCCACGCTTTTGAAAATTGTGTTTGTAGTTGAAGCATTTCTCTACATACATTTTTCATGGAACAAGCAAGAAATCAAATATTGCTACACCAAAATATAACAATAGTATTAGTTAACACTTTTCTAAATACACATTTGTTTGAAAAAACATGAGCTGCAATATATGCAAAGCCAAACACTTAAGTCATTAGTAAAAGTGACTAAAATTGTCTCTAGAAGTTATCAGTTTGTTTTTTTAAAGCTTATTGTTCTATATAATAGTAACAAAAATAAATATTGAACCACAAAACTATTGTTTCAGATTCATCATATTTGGGTAACACCTCATCAAACATGTCAGGCTAATGTTATAAAAAAGCTAAGGTTGCATAATGTTATGCAACTTTGTTTTGAGTTATAGTCACTCCTACCCATGGACCCCTATATGCTCTATTAATTTGCAAAGATTTGTGTACCTATAGATAAAATTCTAATCTTAAATAATTTCCTTTTCAGTGCCCTGAGGTGCGTCTCAACATCATTTCTAACTTGGATTGTGTAAACGAGGTGATCGGCATCCGCCAGCTCTCCCAGTCTCTGTTGCCTGCCATTGTGGAGCTGGCAGAAGACGCTAAGTGGAGGGTTCGTCTGGCCATCATAGAGTACATGCCGTTGTTGGCAGGACAACTAGTGAGTCACTCGACCTCTTGTCAAATCAAAAACAGATGCTGCACTTAGTTTGAGATCAATGTTTAATGGTGCTTGGTTTTGTTTTTATTAGGGAGTAGAGTTCTTTGACGAGAAGCTCAACACTCTTTGCATGGCCTGGCTCATTGACCATGGTAAGTCTGTCATTGTCCAATACAAATGTTTGCAGTTAATACTTGGTGTTGCATACACACACAAAATCAGATTTTATTCTTATTTCTGCCCCACCCTCCACAAAAAAAACCACATCTTTTGTGTTCTTTTGTCTGTGGATTTTACTTACAGAACACCCAATCCTGATAGGCCATTGGGGCCACTGTAGTCACTGCACACTGTGCTGTCAACAAACCGGAACGTTATCATCAACATGCATTTGATAGTGTCCTCTTCACATTGAGTTTTCCAATTAGACCAAGACATTTTGTAGTGAGGACAAAGGACTGTCTGGGTTACATCATTGGAATGCAGCTGGTGTGGATCCCAGTGTCAGTGGTTTACTGGCGTTAGGCCTGTGCTACATTATATAAGGCTAGTCTACACCACATGGCTCGGACTTTGATCCCCAATATTACACAATCTTTTATCTCCTCATATGACACTTTTGCTCCTAAGTTTTTTTGCTCTGTTTATACACACACAGCAAAAAAATAGATCATCATCAGACTCTTTGATTTTTTAAACTGATACCTTGACATTAATTCAGTTATTTTAAAATTGCACTTGGTATTTAAAAATTATTTCAGTAATTAACTGTATGTCATCAGATGTTGGCTACATTTTTTGTGCGCATCAAAGCAAACAAAAAACTCATATAATTATTTGTTACTCAGTCTGATCATCTTATTTGTGAATATACCTTGACACTATTTTGTTTACTTTATCTGCTAAAAATTAAAGGTCTTGTAAACAATTTTTGCTTCATGAAAAATGTAAGCAAAGCAAAATAATTAATTTCAAGCTTCCTACATCAGTCCACATGTTTTGATTGCTTACCTAAGGCATTCTAAGCCTTCGAATTGTTCGTCATGTTGGGTTTTAAGCTTTTTTCACAGCTGTTAGGAGCGAGACGTGTTATTATGCGAACTGTAGTTATCCACAATGCTAACAATAAACAAACAGGACATTATTAGATGGAGACAGGACACTGCAGACTAATTTTCACCTGAGTGAATACATTAGCAAGATGTACTGTATGTGCTGGGGGAGATTGATTTAAAGTTATTTATTTCATGATTTGCAAACTTCGGGGTTAATAGTTACTGTTGCCTAGTATTGCACACAAAAATTACTGTTGAGTAAAACAAAGTTGCTTGCGTTGGACATCAAACTGGTTAAAGCTGATTAGAGAATACTGAATAGGAACAGGAAGTGACTATTCACATTGTGTTTTACATTTCCTTGTTTTTCTTTTAGTGTATGCTATCCGTGAAGCTGCCACTTGTAACCTAATGAAACTGGTTGAGAAATTTGGAGCAGAGTGGGCTCAGAACACCATTGTTCCCAAAGTCTTAGGGATGGCCAACGATCCTAACTACCTTCACAGAATGACCACTCTGTTCTGTATTAATGTGAGTTCACTACAGCCTTCTATCTGCTGTTCACCTGAGAATCCACTAACACCCCTTACTCATGTGCCTGCAGGCTTTGTCAGAGGTGTGCGGACAGGACATCACCACTAAACACATGTTACCCGTAGTGATGAAGATGTCAGACGACCAGGTGGCCAACGTGCGCTTTAATGTGGCAAAGTCTCTGCAGAAGATCGGTCCAGTTCTCGACAGCCAGTAAGTTCATCTGAACGTATTTATTCTTTCAGCAATTGCCTTAACTATGCCTAAACTGTGACGAAAGTAAATTTATTTTTAAACTTTTTAATCTCATGCCTCTTTCAAAAAACATTTGGCATCATTAGTTTTTACATTTATGGAACATTTTCACCACTAGCATAGCTTTTGAACAACTGTCACAAAAGGGATGCAGGCTTACCTCTCTCTGCAAAGCCAATCAACTCTGATCCCAAAGTCATATAGTGACTCACGTGGTTATCTTGACAAGAAGAATTGTTTGATAAATAGTTGAAGATGATGTGTAGAGATCTGTTTTACAATAAACCTTTTAAACAGAATGTGTTATTTGCGGTAAAGTACCTGCTTTAAAAGTCACACTAATGTTGTATTTGCTTTTCAGTACGCTTCAGACTCAAGTGAAGCCAGTGCTGGACAAACTTTCCACAGACAAAGATATGGACGTTAAGTACTTTGCCCAAGAGGCCCTCAGTGGTGAGTGTTTTCCAAAATGAGTAATTACAAGTAAATACCACTGATCTAAACTAATACCTTTTTCTCTCTATAGTTCTGGCTCTAACATATCCAGCTCACCATGAATAAACCAGACAACCCCATCAACAAACACGTAAACACTTTTACAAGATATTTATTGATGTTCAGGAACAACTGGTTAATGTATAGAAAAAGCTGTTAACAATTGTTTTAATCTTTTTTTTTTTTTTTTTACTGTCCATGCTAGTCCATGTTCAGGCCTCTTTGTAAATCTTTTCGCTGTAATGGGCGCTTTTTCAACAGGCAAAGTGTGATGAAACTGCGTTAAGTGGTGCATGCTGACTAATGTGCTGCTCTGCTAGCTAGGCATAAGGCTAGGCTAATCAGACCCCTCTCACATTCCTCCCTTCGACACCCTTTGCCACTGTTGTACTTTCGCTCCAGTCTCTGCAGCATACCGTGTCCGTCTCCGCTAGCTTTTCTCAGCACTAGTAGACACCAGCTCTGAGCAGCAGATGGTGCAACAAGCTGTTTTTTGTCAAGCTTCTGAAATCCTCCGTCAATGCTCTCTTTGGCCAGAAACACTGCAGTGAAGTTTGGTCTAGTTTTGGTGATTGGCCTCTCGCAGACCACATTTTTTTCGGTCGCTTTAGTTAGATTTTCAACAGGGCCTCTCATCACTGCATGCAGTCAAATGAGCCTTTGAATTGCATGTACTAAATTATCTGAAATGGTGTTAACATTTTTTTTTATGTATAACGCCCCTTAGACTGAAGAAAACAATCAGGATAGGTGGAACAAATGAATTTAATTAGTCTTAAGTGTTGCAAAGTACTTCTCTATTGCTGTGTGTTTTTGGCATCTCTTTTAACTCTTGTGCCAATGACTTTGATAACCTTGCATTTTTGCTGATTATACATCTACCTATTTCCTGTCCCATTCAGTAAATCGCTAAACTGTGCCCATGTAAGGAACCTTAAGACCTTTGTCAGTCTACAGTAAACAATGATAACAGCTTTAGTACCCTGAAGGCACAAACAAAACCTTGCCACTGCTCTTGTCTCATTGCTTATAGCCTCACAGTATTGTAACGTTCGTCCATGACTGGGCCTTTTACAATGGAGAATAATGCAAACCGTGGGATGGGCGTAGGGCCTGTGTACGTAAGGATGCATAATGTTTTATTGTGGGGGTTTGAGTTGAGGCGGTCAGAAGTGGGCTGAGTAAATGTATGGTCTGTGTTGGAAAATGGACTCCTTGTCTCCCTCGGGTCTAATCAGACTGTTGATTTTCTGCACCCTCCTCCATTCATTTGTTCACTTGAGTAAACCTTGATCGTTGATTGTCCTCCTGTATCACAAACTGTGCTTTTGTTTTTATTTTGAACTCTCCACAGTTGGGATGCTGTACTACTGTATCTTGATCTGAATAAAGTAACATAATGGAAAATTCAAGCCTGTTGCCTTATTACAGCTGATTAGCTATACAAGGCCTCAATGTGTACACAAGGTAACACTTTAAATGTAGAAATGCTATGTTTATAATGCTATGTTTATACTTCTAAAATAGACTTTCTTTTATGTTCTGATTCATGTTCAAACCCAGTGCACAATATTGTCTTTACTGTGTTATCTGAGGCCATCCTAGACAGCTGTGCAGATGAAAGCAGAGGTCTTGAGGTCTGTTTTGGCCGAAGGGGACCACTCTGAGCAGGGATGGGTCTGCTGCTGACACCTGCCCTCCTCGTCCTGACTACTGCTGCGGAGAGGAGTGCTTCAAAATAAGGGTTGGGCACAAAATGGATGCTGCTTTTCTGCCTGAAAACTTTTGTGAATAGTTAAGGCTGCACAATTTTTATTGTCTCATGCTTTATGAAAACTGCGGGTTATTCATTTACGTTTGCTTGCTTGGTCACATGAGTTCAGTTGTACAAAGAAAATGCAATAAAACCAATCCAAAAAAAGTAAATTGAATGTTCTATACATGAATAATTGGATAGCTGTGTTAAGTGGCATAATGCTTTTAGTCTTTTTTTTTTCTTTTAGGTACAAAATGTATAAAATTAAATGTAAGACATTACACTAGACACTTCTGCTGACCAAAATCTACTCGATTCACTTCTTTCCCTTTATCAACCATACATTTTAAAGATAGATTTGTATGTGATAAATTAGTTGAGTCTTTTCTTAGCCCTTGTATCTGTAAATTTCTTACGTAACAAAATGGAGAGCTTCAACCTCTGTCATGAATAATTTTTTTTTCTCTTAATTCCAACGACCAGTTTGTCATTAAATCTTGGTGATGTGATTTACCCAGGAGGGCTTATTCTGGCCTTAATCCCATTTTAAGCCCTCTTTCTTGCTGTTTGGATGTTGCAGTGGCCCGGTGTGTGTGGCACTAGTGGAAGGGGTGTGAGCTCAGTCCTTGACAGCTCTGAGATGCGTGACGTCAATGCAGCTGCCTCCCAGGACTGTGTCATCTATAATGAAAGGTCCCCACTATGCGCACACGCACACACACACACTCTCTCACAGACGTGGTGAGGTCATTGGCACCTTGACAAACGACAAGAATCAGTCTAGCATTTCTCCTCACTCACCTGGTCTGGTCTCGTTTGTATGAAGTCGTTTCCCTGCTGCCAGCAGAAACACACTTTATTGACAAGGAAAAATCACTCAAGCTAGCAGCAATCCTCTGACAGTGACATCAAGGCCCGCCCTCCAGGTTGAAGAGTTTTTTTGCTTCTAGGCACTACTGGGTCAACAGCACTGGGACTACAGACTGTCCATCTGGTTGCTGCCATGTGTTCAACCACAAAGCTTGATAGTAGTGATTTCAAATGAATAATAGACTAAAGAGTGACCTTCAGCTGTAAGATTTCCCATTGTTTCAAAGGCTATATTTTCACAAACAAGTACTGTATGTACGTCACTGCTCATGGACATGTCCCTGACAAGTGTGGCTTGTTTGGGAAAATACTTACAAAAAAAGATTTAGCACATTTGTCTCAACCCCATTTTTGTTTTATCCTGAGCAGTTTCTGTCTGATCTTCTGCAGTACCATGTTGTCATCCGCTCTCCTCCCGTTACCATAGCGACCATTGATGTCATTACAGTATACTTTGCCCCCCAATCACTTGAATAGGCTCTGATATTGTAATTCTTTTTTATCCCTTTTTCCAGTCCATAGAAAAGATGATTAGTGCTGTCTGTCTTTGTATCGGCTCTCTTTCTCTTCGATCTTGTCATGTCCCCCAGGGTGTCTGTGACAAGGAGGGCTTCAGGAGGTTTCAAAACCAGGGCTATAAATAACTGCTCTAAAAAGACACGAAGCACCTTTTGTTGAATATGGTTGTGCAATACTTTTGATGATGGAAGCAGAGTGTTCAAAAGATTTTCCAAAACTGTGATTCTGTGTTACTAGAATAATACTTAGTAGTTTTCAGTCTTTCACATTGTCCTTAAAATGCTGCATACTTGCAGAGATCAAGATGTGAATTTAACCATGTCTGTGTCAAAACTACAAGTTAAAGCAGGTAGAATGGGAAGTTTAGACAAACACAGGCTATTTGAATACTGTCCAAAATCTTGGAATGAATTTAGTTTAAAATTCAAGAACTTATCAGCTCCACAGACAACCAATGTGGCTTAAGGTCCAAACAAGGTACTAATTTATGCATACTTGCTCTCAAAGAAACCATTAGAATATATATATATATATATATATATATATATATATATATATATATATATATATATATATATATATATATATATATATATATATATATATATATATATATATATATATATATATAGAAAAAAAAAATTAATGAAGAAATTACTGTTTACTGGAACTGCATTTTTGAATTGTGCCTGAGAGGGGTGCCTCAGTTTACACTGGGATTCCTAGCCTACTGGTAATGCAGTTGAGATGGGGCAATAGTGTGTCATGTCATAGTGTTGGTAATGGAGTCAGGCAAGGAGGAGTCTTGTCTCCTGTAAACTGCTTGATATTTGCTCTAAATGTGGGTTGGTACTTGACATAGAATATAATGCCAGTAAAAGTGATCTGTAAAACCTAGGATGATAAATGTTTTCTCATTTTGTTCTATATCACAATTACTAATATTTGGGACATTTTACATACTGTACTTTTACATACTGTACTTCCTTGTATACAGCACACACGTGGTCGAACTACAAAAAAGCGAGCATGAAGAAACTCAATATGAAAGAAAAAAGTTTAACAATTTGAATTAAGATGCAGAGATGAAAAAGTGCAAGCCACCTCTTTGTATTAGAAAAGATTAAAACTCTGTAGGCAGGTCCTCCCAGTCTGATGGACAGCTGACTTAATGACTGCAGGAACATTATCATCAGGAGCCTGCCTGACGTATAGCAAACTTAGTGCCACAGTTAAGGTACCAGTCTAAACTGTGATGTAATTTGTTGTTGTCTATTTTGTTAACTCTGGATGAGTCTGTAATAAAGGTTTGTTGGTGAAAGAAAAATCTGTGTTTAGAAGAATCAAGATAAGATCAAATATATTTTCTTTGTATGAAGACTCAACCATAATATGCAACACCCTTGGACTTGACTTAGTTAGGATGCTTTTCAGAGTTGTTTTACTCCTTTAAAGCCCCATTTACATGTAGTTTCCAGTAAATTGTCAGGTGCAGACTGCCAGAACAAACAGCAGTAATTCACAGTCCTACATAAGCGTCCTATTTTCTCTGTTCAGACATAACCCAGCATTTGGCTTTATGTTTTCTATCACTAATTGAATGAAAATGGATGTTAATTGCATAATGTAGCCTATAAATCCAAGTTTACAACCAAAGAAAAAAGCTGTGATCCTGACAAAAATGCAAGAAAATGAGCTCTGCCTGTCCCTGTTGTGACAAAATGTATCTCCCAGGTAGGGCTGCATGTGTGAATCATTAGTACCAGTTTCCCTGTGTTTCTTGCAATCCCTATATTTTCTGAGCTAGTACCTGGTGTGACACGTTTAAGAAGGCTGTTCTAAGCCAATTTACACTTAGTCACTCAGGATACGTTCTCCTATATGATGTGACAGGACCCGGGCCCATGTGCAGCAGTAGCAGCCCCCTCCATCCTGCCTTCACCTCCCCACGCCGTATAAGCAGGATTAGCTGTTCTCTGTCTGAGTGGGCTGATTGGATTGACGTCTTCACTGGATATGATCCTTTCACACAACTGGGACAAACGTCAACAGCCTATAGACACACCTTTTTCACTGCATCTACTAAAATTAAGTTTTGACCCTCAAATGTCCTTCAACAGCACATCAGCCTTGTTACCCACGGCTGCACAAACGACTGCTCCATTGTTAGACAAGACTGAGTTTTGTCGCTAAAGGCAAGATTAGTTAAAGGTAGGTAGCTGATTTTCACACTGCAAACACAATTTAGGTTTTAAATCTGACAATTTTCTCTCATAAATCCTTTGACTCACGCTTAATATTGACATGTATTCATTTTGGTTGCAGTTATGGCAACCAAAATGAACCTCCTTTTACAAACAAAGTGAAACTGGAGTGACCGCCCAAACTCAGCCAATCAGAGCGCAGCATTCAGCTCCTGATTAGAACTAAAATTCTTTAAGATTCAATTCAGACAGCACACAGTGGTCTCATTTTTTCACAAAGTGCTGTATTTATTATATACTTTTTAGTGGAAAGCACAATGTTTTCTTATTTACACAAAAAAGCTCCAACTTTAAGGTACTGATAGTCTGCAATTTTAGATTGTATGAAGTCTCCTATCTGCCTTTGCCTGAACACTCTTTAAATGTCTATCCATGGAATATTGCAAAACAATTAGAGGAACAAATGGCTTTATAGTAGTAATAGACACATGCACCTTCAGAGACCTGACCTTCACATTTGTCAAAGTAACAGATTCTGGTGTTTTGGATAATGAGAACAGTTGAGCCAGCTCTGAAATAAAAGCCTTGTTTTTATTATTTACAAGAGGAATTGTCAAATTGTCATACAGTTCATATTACGATAGATCACATTCATATCATACTTTTACATAAGTGTTTATTTGTATGCATTTGATGCTCGAGTGGCTTGTTTTCACCTTCCCCATATCTCCACCCAATGCTCTGAACTTAGTTGTTTTAAAAGTTTAAACTCTTGCTAATAATTAATGTGGTTGTTTCAATATTCATTCAACAAAAATGTGCTTTTGCCATACAAAAAAATATTTAGCCCAGTTGTGCAGTTTTACACAGAAGTCAGTGAACCTGTAAATATCATGGTTTACACTTCACCATATGCTTCACATACTAAATACACTATTCCCTGCCTTTACTCACAAGTAATACCTTAAATCATAATTTCATTTTAGACTATAATATTTTTAACTTTGATGATAATGAAGTAACATTTTTGTTAATGTGCATTTTTTTTTTTTTTTTAGAGATGTATCTATAAAAAATTTGTCTGGCTGGTCCTGCTGTGCAATTCTTCATGGATGCTTCAAATGATTTCTTGTTCAACTATGAGTCAACAGTTTATATGAAGCACTTGTGAATCATTTTTCCAGGCCATTAACTCACTCCCACTCAGCACAGCCCTGGGGTGCGATCAGACAGGTGTAGCTGATACTTACTGCCGACAGGACAATTGGATTACACTGAGAAATCTGGGCTATGTGGACACACTGTACGGGAGGTATCTGCATTTTAAGTGATAAAAACATTCACCAATGGGGGACTATATTTGGCAGACACATGGTTGTAGTTGTATAGGACGTTTCAAGGTTTTGTTTGTTTGTGTGCCATTGATTATCTCCACATATGGATAACAGTCTTAGTAGTAGGGATCCACAGATGCAAATACATCACCAAAAGAAGTGAGCAAAGATGTCTGTCCTCTCCTGTATGAGAAACTAGATGTAGAGTTTATTTGTCCACAATAAACCTTTGGTCTTGTTTCTCCCCACTATCGTCTTGTAGACTATAAAATGATGTTCAGCACACTTGAGTGAAGATAAGCACAAACAATGTTTTGGGCTGGTAAACTATGAATGTGGTGTTGAAATCTTTAGGGGCAATTTTAGTGGAAACTGATCAAATGAGCAAGTTTCAGGTACAAAAAAAAGTCACAATCCCTCTGTGTCTCACTGCAAAGGTCAGTGTCATTTCTAGACTATGTGACATCAGCCATGATTTGTCCACTCAAAGCTGCGCAGATCACAAACACCTACTGTAAAACCAATCACACTGCTGCTTCACTCAGCTCCTCCTTTGACCTTTTCCTCATACTTTTCCGGCAAAAGCATTTGCGGGAGAGGATTAGGCATTTCACTTTATTTAAATTCTTTCACATAGTTCATCAATGTGTGGTAGTTGAGCAAACATTGCACATGCAGGTCGTTCTGGAGCTTACCACAAATAATCTCTAAAATTATTCTGTTCTACCTAAATCTTTTAAGAATGTCTGTCATTTATGCTGAAAATGTTATCAAAGTACACCAAACCATTTTTCATCTGCAAAAGCATTTTAATAAAATACAATTTAATCATTATCTTATTGCAAATCAACTTTTTAGATGCAAAATAAAATTAAGTTTGGCCCTTGACATGCTACAGAATGATTTATATTGGCCCTGAATTAGATAGAATACTGAGGTGAAAAGAATGTATTTAAATATTATCAACTGTCTATATTGAACCAAAAGTTGTAAAACAGCCCATTAAAAACACATTACAACACGATTCAGATTTCAATTTTGGCAAAATTTCCCAGCCCTACCAAAACATAATAGGCTTTGCTTGCTGGTAATAATAAAAAACACAACAAACCACAAATATTTGAATAAACTTTTTTAATCTCAACAGCAAGTTAGCTTATGTGCGGTCAACACCAATGAAGGTAAATATAAAACTGAATGTCTGTTTTAACTGATGTTTTGTTTATCAGCAGAAGGTGAAATTATGATACCTGGAAACACAACCACTAAAATTGCCATGTTTAAGTATTCAACTAGAGAGATATTGCTATAATACTTTAATATGGCGTACACTGATTGACCAACACGAAGCGGTACGGTAGAGAAGCTGACTCCACACGGTGGTCGTACAAGGAAACGTCTGAGGGACTTTGGTTTTCTGTACCTTGGTAAAAACCTGGCTCTACTCAGGTTTTCAAAAAACTAAAAATAATCTTGAAAAGGGTAAAAATACGACAATGCTCGCATTTTGATTGAAAAGAAGTAAAAGGCACACGGAACACTAATAAACACAAAGTGAATTTTGAGCGCTGCTAAAGCTCCGCTGCGCTCCTAATTTGTACAAAGTGTTGCTCACATGGATTAACAAACAATCACATAAAATATTACGGTGTGAGTCCATTATTCATGAGGAAGAGAGAGGAGAAAGGTGTTTCCTATGGATTTCACTTTGTTTCATCTGACAGGAAATGACAGATATAACCGCTTTCAGCTCTCCTTCCCCTTGTTCTCAAAGTGCTCCAGTATTTGACTTCCACAGATTAACCCCTAGTTCAAAAACACAGACAGCTAGATACATGGACCTAAAGGTGAAATACAGTCTTATTCTAAGAGAGAAGAGGCGGTTTAGATCATTAATATCAAGATTCACTGTATTCTTAAGGAGTGGGGCTTTAAATAATGAAGTAGTCACCGCCTCAACATTCATTATGGTCAGTATTTGTAATACCACTCCAAAGTTTCATCACAAGAGAAAATATTAAGAAGAGCTGCACTGTGTACGTTTTCGGTGGCTCGAGTCTTTTCTCCATGAAAATGACATTGCTTTGCCTCTAGAATATTACTCAATATGTCTTCCAGTGTAAATATCTCCTCTCTCTACCAAGTCAAGGTAAAAGTCAGATCTGTGGAGAGATGCAGTCATTCACTATAAGAAAACGTGTTTTTTAAACATTTTTGAGCAATAAGATGTACGTTTAATTTTGTACTGCGAAACATTCTAAGCAAAGAAAAAACATTACCATGGAGTCAGGCCAGGGGAGGACTAGCAGAAAACATACAAAGAGCACTCTTAAATGGATACAAATGTTTTGGACTAAAATTCAGTTGGTTGAGGCATGAGGTGGTGGATTTCCCCAGACCCCCTGCATAGGACTACAACCACAGTTGGTCCATAAATTCATCATATTGTAGAATAACTGTAAATAGAGAATGGTTTCAGAGAGGCTCTTGTAGCACACATGATAACTGTACAAGTGTCATTTTGTGCTGAGAGAACGGGATCTGTCATGTTGTGAGTTTGCTATCACAGAAGCTGATGCCACGTGACCTCTATTGGGCTGGTGACTGAGCATCCACAATGTCAGAGAATATTCTTAAAAATAAGATAATGCTAGGAATCTTTAGGGGCTCATTCTGAGATTCAAAACATGATTAAAGACTTCATCAAAGCAGAGACATGACTGGAGCTAATCTAAGCTACAACTGTGCACTGGTGCAATACATCATGAAGGATTCATGACAAACAAATAAAACAGATTTGAAGAGGTGAAGTCTGAATTGTGCAAAAAAATCACTTTCAAGCACACACACACATAAATGTCCCACACACTCCGGCCCAGACTTGTAATCTGTGGTCACTTCATCTGCTCCAGTGATGTCACTGCTGAACAGGTGAGGCTTCACTCATAATCCCTACATGTCAAGGATTAGAATATATTGCTTCAGTATTGCCACAAACATGATTATAGTTGAGTCGAACACCTTTACTTCATTATTCATTCGTAATCACATCAGCCCTCATTTATCCGCTAATGCAGCATCCACAGTTTAAATGTAAAACACATCTCTGAGAAAGCACTGAGTGTGCAGGCTATCCTGAAAGAAAGAAGAAGTAGCTCAGTAGTGTAAGGCCTATTAGCTTCAGTAGTTACGAGTTTCAATAAGAAGAAACAATGTATATATAAATGGTATTTCAATAGTGAGAATGCAGTTTAGGCTCAAGTGCAAATTTTGGATATAAGAGCAACACTTCAAATGTTTACATTCAATTAAAGTCTATGCGTTTAGAATGTGTGGTGTGCATTACAACAGCAAGACAAATGAGGGCTCCCTCCTCAAAAGTTATTAAAAAGTAACTGCTCAAATTGATTTCATTAAACAGTCAGTTGTTTCAGAAGCAAGTCAGATCAAACTGACTTAGGGTGCTTTTAAGTCTTTTAAGGGGTGCAATCTGATAATTTTCCATCATGGAGCATTATTTCATCTGCATCTTGTGACCAGGCAAACAATTTTAAATGAGATTGAAATGCACCCCTTGGCACCCCCGCACATCCAGGCCTGTGTTGTTTGTTGCAGTGTCACAAATTCATAAAGCACTACTAGCGTTTGTGCTTTTGGTTGCTAGACTTAAATGAATCCACTTGCAGACCGTTCAGGTGTCGCACCGCACACATGTGGATGTGCAGAGTCCCTCCTTCACAAGGCTCCGCTCAGGGCAGTCTTCTCGGGAACAGCACTGAGCGGCACATCTGCTCCTGCCTCCCAGCGCAAAGAACAGGAGGACAGCGAGAAGGGGAGGTAGGCTACGGGAGGATTTTGGTACAAAGATCCTGACAACTAAGAAACAGAGATTGTACTAGTCATACAAAAAATTAACACTTGTCATTCCCTGTTGCCTGTGACCTCCACTTACATCTCTAATGCTGCCAGAGTTCTCATTGCTTAACACTGATTTGAAATGAGAGCAACGCTGTAGCTTCAGTTGACTAGTACAAAGCCGTGCTGAGGGTCCACAGTCTCCATCATCTCAGTGTCCAGGATGGAGGCCTGCAGCTCAGTTGCAGAGTCACCCTCGGGTGCAGAGGTGGGCATAGGGCAGGGCTCAAGTTGGAAATCGTACTGCTCTGTCAGAGTATCCGTAGACACAGGACAGAGGGTCTGCTCACAGCCTGAGGGGTAGCTGTAGCCCAGAGAACTGGCCTCTGACTGTAAGGGGTTTATCTGTAGCGATGGGCTGATGTGAGAGGGGTAGTGATGGGGGCTCATGTAGGGCTCATACAGCAGCCCGTCACTGGGCTCCAGCAGTGGGCTCAGGTTGTGTGAGTGGCTGAAGGGAGAGGAGGCCTGGGAAGGTCCTGGTTGCTGAGATTGATGGGAGGCACTCTGCTCAGCAGGACCTCCAGGAGAGAAGGAGCCCTCAGCTATCTGCATCTGATTGAAGTACGTCTGTAGGCCCATACCCTGGGACTGCTGCAGGTACATCCGCTTCTGGTTCAGTCTGCAGGGACATGCCCAGAACCACTTACAACATGACATTTTATCAGGTCAGTACTTTTTAATTTATACCTCAAATGGTTAACTGGTGTCTTTTTCTTTTACTATACATTTTAGTTATAATTTATATATATATGTAAAAAAAAATGAATTTCACATTCAGATATGAGCAGAAGCATGGGCCAACTTTCATGGCAATGAAAATGAAAATACAGAAAAAGCCAAACTTGAATGATATGTTCTCTATGCAAACATGTGCCTTGTCATCTCGAAGAGGTCAAATCTCTCCATGCACAATGCCTCCTCAGCTTCAGATGAAAAGCCAACTTAGAATTAATAAATTGCTAAGCATTGTTTGTGGAGTCTAAGCGCTTTCCTAGAACTCTCCTCACTTTAGTAATCAAGTAGAATTAAAACTAACAGAAGATGGCCTTAACTTTCCTGATGTGATATGTATGTTAGGTCATACAGTGTCTAGGTCAAAGAAGGCGAAACTAGAATAAAGTTAAAGATGAGTCTGTACAATACCTGTGTTCCTGTAGTTGTTGCTCTAAACTTCGAGGAGCCTCTTTACAGAAAAGCTGGCAGCTAGCAGGGCTGTTAGCCATGACACTTGCCTTCAGAACAAAAGAAATTTGGACTAATGACTATTAAAACTTGTACTCATAAAAAGTTCTATAATTAATCATTGTCAGTCAGTGTGTTTTTAGTAGAGAATAGTATTTTATGGACAGTACCTGAAGCCTATGTGTGAAGTACTGTGTCTCCAAGCTCTGTCTGCGGGACAGGAGAGGTGGTTGGGGCCCACTTTGGTACATAGCAAACCCCTGGTGCTGCTTGGACGCCTCACCCTTTATCAAGCACATAGACCATGAGGTGTTAGAGAGTAGTTCACCGAAATGTGTCTGAAGCTTCAGGGGTTGAAAAACTATGTGAATGCAATGCATTAGCCATAGGCCTCGTTGGCCTGGGTGCTTATGCGAGTGATGCCTAGAATCACATTAGTTCAATGAAATGAGAGCAAATTAAAAGGATGAGCGGCCCCCATGCCATTACAAAGCTGTGGTACTGCGTAAGACTGATGGACAAAATTCAGAGTTTAAGATTTACTATTCTTTATTCTGAGCCTGTCACAGTAAAGTGTGAAATGGTTGTCTTGTCAGCAGTCTTCGTGATCAGTTATTGTGTTGTTTCAACTCGAGCACTGAGCACCAGTCTGTACTAGTGTGGCCTAGTGGGGCTGACATTAACAATGAGTGTATTCAGTTATGCCCAGGCTCCAGGCATCAGGGAAAGAGAGACTGTAAACAAGCCACACTTGGCACTCGCCTCTTGGGGTTACACAACAGCCTGGGTGCCTGTTTGCTGAGCACAACGGGGGTCAGTGTAGTAGAGGGCAGCGTCTGAGATCTGGGAGCCTGAATGGGGTTGAACTCAGGATATGTATGTGTGTATGTGATAACCACAACTGACCTCCAGGAGATTGTGCAAGTGGTGCTGTGGTCCCAAGGGCCCCATAGTGGCCCCTTCTCCGGAGCCCATCTGCTCCACTAGCATCTGGACTTTGTTCAGCTCCAGTATGCCTTTGGTCCTCGCAAGATTCTGAAGATGTTGCCGGAAAGCAACCAATCCTGAAAACATTTTCACATTTAATAGGATTAGTATGAATGTTCAAAATGTTCACAAAGATGATAACAGTAATCATATGCTTAACACAAGTATAAACAAAGAAAAAAATATGTATTAGATAATTTATCATACAAATAATGGTTGTTGCAAGAATCTCCCAAACATCTCAACCACAATAATAATCTCCTGACAAATAGAGCTGAAGCTTGGAGACTTGACGTCTTTATCGAATCTCCAAACTGCATTTGCGTAAGCTCTGATTGTGTTTGTGAAAGTGTGTGCAATTACACTATCAGTGTGTGTTAGTGTGTAAAACAAGTCAGTGTGACAAGTCCCATCCAGTGGTGTGGAGCTGTGCTGTGAACGATAGAACCTGACTCACTGCGATGGCGGAGTTATTTAAAACCCCAAATAAGCAGTCTGACGCAAACCAATGCAGCGCTGTGCTTGCTCGCTCGCTAAAGAGGATTACTCAAAGAAATAAATAATACAGCACACAAATAACACCTAGGCAGAGACAGTGCACAGCGAAAGGCACATCTTCATGACAATATTTAGACTACAATTATAGTTCTGTGCTTCAGTTAGTACTTAAAGACTATGAGAAAGTCTACAAAATAGTTCATCTCTTTTGATATTCTTACAGCATGAAAAAAGGGGTGTTACCGACGCAAAACAGCAGTGCAAACTCTTGAGGTGCAGAGACTGTGAATGAAGGGAACAGAGAGGTGTGGGCTGAGGTCTTCAGATATGTCTGATTCAGACCATGAATCATCTTAGACTTTCGTCAGAGGGAACAAGATGTGAGGAACAAAACATGTGCCAAAGAAATGGAGCAGCTGAGTGAGGGGCGACCAACCACTTTTATCTGAAGCACCTTCTGTTTTATCTGTGTGAGTTATGCAGCCAGATACTAGGAGGAGCAATAGCTTTTACTGAACCTGGGATGGCAATGAAGAAAAATCATGTAATACAATACAATACAATTATTGTCACATTATTTTAAGTCACATGATAATACTATAAAAAAGATATTTTTTTTAGAGAAGAATTATTTTGGAAGCTAAACATTAAAATAAAAAGTCTATTTAAATATGTATATATTTTAAATCCTTTTTGGTAAAATTGCCTTTAGTTCAACATTTAGTCAACTTTTGATTCAATGTTTGACTCAAAATTAGCTACACGCTAGAGCACTGGTAATCTTTTTTAAATCATTGTCTGTCTGTCTCTCACTCTCTCTCTGTGTCTGTCTCCACACCTCTTTATATTTGATACCAATTTAGCAGAATAAGAAATTACAGCTGGATAATAAGAGATACCATTCAGACACAAAGTTCTTGATCATTTACCGTCCTTAATGATTGTGACATTGGGGTGTTTCCTTTTTCAGTAGTTTATATTCCTAAATGGTAGGTGTCAATCATAATGATGATCATAAAAACATTCAAATAAGTTGTATACAGTCACAGCATGAAGACTATACACGTAGAAGCAGAGAGCTATTTCGGTGTAATGGGGTCAAGTTTAAGCAGAGTTGGGTTTCTCTATAAGGATAATACATTCTTTCTCAGCGGTTGTCGTGGCAGCAGCAGTTCAAACAGAGGGTGACACTAACCTTGCGTGAGTGAGGTGTCGGAGGCTCGTCTCCCTTCTCTAAAACTGATGGGTGAACGATTATGCGCCTCCCTGTGGTGTGACGTCAACGCGGCCATGGCTGGGTTGGTGGCTCGAGCACTGAGGAACTGTGTGGGTCCAGAGCCAGGAACAACTTCAGCAACCGGTGATGGCTCCTCAAAAAGACCAAAGTCACTCTGCACTGAGCCCATGTCGTAGCCAATGTCTGAGTCCACACTGCCCATTGAGGGGTTGTGGCCCAGAGCGAACAGTTTACCTAAGAGGTACAAAAAAGATTCAGTTCAAAACTTTTAATGATCACTGCATGTTCATGATTTTTGAGTAGCACTTAAAGCCGCTGTACTTGCCTTTACCTGAAAACACACACAAAAAAACTAAACTATTTAAATAGAAATTAATTGTAATTTGCCATTTTTTAAAGTTTGAAATCTTACTTTCCCAGTTGTAAATGTCACCACACTAGGAAATCTATAACTGTTACCTAGCAACCTAGCATATGTGCAAAACCATTTAACCTATCAAAATAAAACTATACTTTCGATAGAACAATAAAAACCTGTTATACACATATTAATTATTCATCACAATGAGAATGAGTCTATAAAAGCTTTTGAGTTTTGTTGTCACAAAAAAGACTAGCGACAAATATAAATGCTAAAAATAAAAACAACATGCAAACGACAGCATGCTTCCTGTTTCTAGAACAAAAAGCTTTATTTTAGGTAGAACATATAATTAATTTTCACCCTAAAAGATACTTTGACAAATTATATATAGAAAAAAACTGATTTTAAGTCATTTCAGCTAAAAAATTAAGGCACATTCAATATGTAGGAATGCAACAATGTGCAAATTTGAGGATACAATTGATAAACCAATGTTCAAAAGCAGGACCACACCAGCTCTTTCCTCCTCAGTCTCTCATCCCATTTCCTAATCTTTCTTCTGCCCATCTACAAGTAACGGGGTCCTGAATCTGCTGGGTTGACCACCTGAGAAAAGGGCCCCGATCCATCCATAATTTCATCTATTCATTTCATTATTAATAAATATCCGGTATTTTTTCTGGTTCAGTGGGAACCTCGCCATACAACGAGAGCTGGGCGATACAGACAAATATAATATAATAATAATATTGATAGCTTGATAAAAATATTCAAACGATATTAAATAAATCCAATAGATTTATTTCAAACGATATTAAATAAATCCAATAGACATACTTTTAAACAATCTAGTTGAGATCAAAAAGCCAGGGAAATCATAAAAGTCCTTAAAATTACCACACAAGAGCAGAAATATCACCTAATTTGAAAGCAAAACTTTTAATTTTAGCTTTGCATTTTTTGTAGCCTTTAATGCTATAAGCAAAATACTCAATATTACATTTGTGCATATCTCAAAACATATTTCACAATATTGTCTAAATTTTGATATACCTACATATTTATGTGATGATATGATGGGAAGACAAAAGGTAAAATAGAAAGGCTCACAATATTGAAGTCGTGCTTAAATTAGCAAAAAATCCATATAGCCTAATCTGGTCACTGGGAGTGCAAAATTTTACTTTTTTTCAAGCACATGATCCTAATAGTTCAAATTGTGGTTCTAAGTTGTGATGTGGCATAACGGATTGTGGCATGGTACATTTAATCATCCTTGTTTTTTCCACTGAAGCAAAATATTTTAACTTAAATTCCTGTTGTTTGATCGTCAATATGTTTACACCATTGTATTATAAAGGTAACAGCACACCTTGGTTTGGCCCTGGCTGATTGGTGACTTCGGAGAGGGTGTGTCTCCGCTGGCCGAACCGCGATGTCTGATAGGCGGAAAGCAGGTGGGACGGATCGTCTTCAGTGTCGGGCTCTTCTGTCTCAATTCCTTCGTCGATCGATGTTTCCATCATGTTGCTAGGAGATGAGGTGGAAGACTTGCGCAGGACAGTGGAAGGGGGCAGTGGATCCAGCATGCAGCCATTCACCTTGATAAGAAAACACAGCATTTATTCAGAAGTCATATTGTGTAGTTACTCCTATTTTCCCCTCACTTCCCCTATCAGGCGGAATGTGTGCGTGCATATGTGGGTATGTAAGGATGAAAGAATGCCGAGGCAGGAAGTTGGCTTTCAACGTTCTGTTTGACTGACAAATACAGAAATAAATTCACAAAGAGTTACAAAAACAAAGACAAAGATCACCAGCAGGAGTTGCCGCAGTAACAGGAAAAGCTGGTGTTGGTTGAGAATGAGACACTTTGCACAAATCCCCATCTGCTTTCTGAGCTGGGATAGGAATGCTGTTACTCAACATGCATTCACTCAGCAGACTAGGAAATAAAGCATTGGGTAATAGTAAAAGGGTGGGGGTAAAAAGGGGGAGTCAAAGGTAAAAATGAAATAAGAAAAAAAAAATCTTGGCAGACGTAGCAGTGGTGGCTTCCTGTCCATGTGTGTTCGCTCAGACTTGCATTAGGTCACATCATCATCATCATCATCATCATCATCATCATCACAGGACTGCTTACATAACCAGGCACCATTCACACAGATAACACATTCTGCTTGCAAAACCCCCTCACTCACGAAAGAGAACAAAACGTACACTTAGAATCTTTCAGTGGGGCCTTAAGAGGGGTAGAAACAACCAGCATAGCAGTGATCAAAGTTTAAACTGTGTTAGATAATTCTTTTTTAGTCAGGCAATCAATGTGTCCTTAAGAGAAAAGGTTGCTGCCTGGCACACATAAAGACAAACAGTGAGATGCTTGTGTTGGCATGATCTAAATGTGGGGTGCTTTGCTGTCTAGGAGCTGTGGAAGTCCAGCAGCTGTCCACTGTGATTGGAGTGTGAGTGCACCGGCTAGTGCTAGCTCCTAAACTCAACAAAAGACAATGGGGCCTTGTTTTACTTATATCGAGAGGGCAAACTTATCAAGTGCAATCAGCAGCATCATTTTTGTCATGTGAGCATTTCAGGTCATAGTTGTGTGAGACAATAACTACTCAACTGGGAAATGATCAGTAAGTGTGAGTCTTCTACAAGATTTATACATTATTCAACCACGGCATTTACACTGATCTTTAATAGTTGCATTAAATTATTGTTTTATGTCATTCAAAAGATATTAGATAGAGGCTGATTTTTTCAGTTGCAACAAGTAAAAGGTGAAAATCCCTCATGTGTCCAGATGTGATCCATAGAATGGGGGGAAAAAGGCTTCAAAGTTTGAAGCCTGATTTTATGGAAAGTGTAAGGACAAAGCAGATGATATAGTGCTGCTGAACGTACTTTGGGTGTGCTGACATCCTCAACCATGAAACTGTGCTCCAGGGGACTGGGAGTCTGGGGAAAGGTGAAGGCATCAGAGGAGGTTTGGGGTACTGCAGGGGAGCGCAACAGTCGCACGCCCTGAGGCAGCAAACCCACCTGGGCCGAAGTACTGGTCGACTGTGAAACAAGAACAGCGCGTCAGCCTTTGACATGACATCAAAAACATCTAATACAAGATCTCAACTTAACAGATGGAACCAATTTACATTTATAAATAAAGTGAGAAAAGCTTGTGTGAAATTAGGAAGGAAAAACATAGGAATAACAAAACCCTTGAAGATGTTCTGAAGATCAAGATGAGACCGGGCTGGATAAATACATCAATAGTGTTCCTTTATCAGGTGCAGGTGTGAAAAAACCCGCTTTGATCAAAAAGGTGTAGATGCTAATGCTTGTACATATATAATGCCTAGTCCCACAGACGTGCACTGTTACCTTGACAACGGTCTGCTCTGCGATGGTGCTGGGTCGCCGCTGTCGGGCATCCAGCCTCTGCTCGACCGGGAAGCTGCAGCGATGGGCCTTGAGTCGCTCCACCAGCAGATAGTAGATAGCAGCAAAGTGGTTATAGCTTTTGGTCTGCAAAGACTGTGCACAAAAGCTGTAATGAGTACAAAAACAATGTAGCCTACAAACTTTTGTAAAAGGATGAAGTACTTGCTGCGTCTTATAAAGTATGTCTTTATTTATTTCAATATCATTTTTATTTTTATCTTTTTTTAATTGACCTTTATTTAACCAGGGAAGTCCCACTGAGATTCAGAATCTCTTTTGCAGGGGAGCCCTGGGGGCAGGGTCAGGGGAGGCATTGATGGACATGTTTTTAGTCATCATAGTTGTGACGTTTGAATTGCCAAGTGAAGAGTAGTTATTACCATAATACAGTATTAATAATATTTTCAATTGGTATTCTTGATCCCTCCCATTTCTTATGTGAGATAAAACTAAAGTAGCCTGTTGTTGATGGTGGTTTACCTCTATGGTCTTGTGCTGATCGATACCAAGGCTGTGCATGAGTCGCAGCACCTGCTCACTGAAGTCACCCAGCCCAGCCTCTCCCTCTGCGGGCACTGGCTGCTGATACAGGACAGGCCTGGGCACGGGGACGTCCAGGGCCATCCACTTGTGCTCTTTTATCTGGGCCACAGACAAACGCTTTGATGGGTCCAACACCAGCATCCTTCGTATCAAGTGCTCACAGTCTAGGAAAAAGTACAAAGAGAGAAGCCAAAAAGTAAGTCATGAAGGTTAGGTACACTTTACTGTCCCTCTGAGGAAATTTGTCCTCTGCATTTGACCCATCCTTCAATGCCTCTGGAGTGTCTCCTCAGGAGCAGTGAGCGCCACAGTGCAGTGCTCGAGGAGCCATCTCCAGATCTTTTTGCTAGGCTTGGTCAGGATTACCATAGCTGGAGGATATTCTCTAACAAATTTTTGGTTGACATTATGAAAACAGAGGAGCTACGTGTTAAAAGGATTTCTTTATTTTGTTTGTTAATAAAAGTAGTCAATTATACAGACCAAAGAAAATTTGATAAACTTGAGCAAAGCTAACATGGCAGAGCTTAAATGTGTTAAATTTTTTCTCAGCTGCACTCTTCAGAGTATTTGTCCTTTCCTAATGAGTCCTCCCCACCTCCAGTTAGAGACACGATGACTTTGACGTCAGACACAGCTGGGTTCTTAACAGGATTAGACTTTCCTTGGCTGTGCTGCTTTGGCTGTTTGCACCCCTACTGCTTTCATTGCATTCCTGCCTCCTGCTGCATGTCCTCACCTTTTTACCTCTTGCCACCATTTGAAATCCAAACTTACATATAATATTTAAACTATAACATATTTACTTCTTTAAAGAAAATGCTTAATTCTTTGAATTCTGCAGTGTGTTATATACTACAAATGTTTAATAAATCAGTTACTCACCTGTAGCTAACGCTATACAACTGCAGTACGTTTTTCTTAGCCTGAAACCACTGCGGTGGGTTTGACTGTGCAAGAGTGCTCGACTAAGTGGCTGACTGATTGATCCACTGTTTAAGCCAGTACATTTTACCACACTGACTCACCACACAAACATTTAAAGTTAACACTTGCAGGCTAAAAGAGCTATACTGAGAATGATGTAAAAAATACTTTGCTAATACAAACAGTCAAACATTGTGTGAAATAAATATTCATTGCTTAGTGATATGTGCATTGCTCAGACAAAACACATAATATATAATTGTGTCATTATAAGCTTACAATATTTTCCCAACTTTTTCAATTGAGCATCTGATTAGTTTACATACTGCCGATATGCGGCAGCCTCAGAGGCCCTTAAAGAAGATCGAGCATACTAGACTGTGGCTGCTTAGAACTACAGCAGAGAGAAGGTGGAATGATCTGGATGGAAGAAACAGCACACTCTGTTCTCCTTGTTCAGGGAACAGGGGCTGGACATGGGGGCGGAGAGGTGAGCCTGAATGTCAGTCTGGCTACAGGAGCTGACATTATACTCTTACATTCCCCGGCATCTTAATTGTTTCAAGGTTTAGGACAAAAATGCAAAAAGCACACAACCATCCCCCCTGTGGAGAAGGATCAAAACACTTCACATGAGGTACAGAACAGGGTACAAGGGCCAAGGAGGAACAGAGCAGGGTACAAGGGGCAAAGGAGGAACAGAGCAGGGTACAAGGGCCAAAAGAGGTACAGAACAGGGTACAAGGGCCAAAGGAGGACGAGAGCAGGGTACAAGGGCCAAGGAGGAACAGAGCAGGGTACAAGGGCCAGAGGAGGAACAGAGCAGGGTACAAGGGCCAGAGGAGGAACAGAGCAGGGTACAATGGCCAAAGAAAGTACAGAGCAGGGTACAAGGGCCAGAGGATAAACAGAACAGGGTACAAGGGCCAAGGAGGAACAGAGCAGGGTACAAGGGCCAAAGGAGGAACAGAGCAGGGTACAAGGGCCAAAAGAGGTACAGAACAGGGTACAAGGGCCAAAGGAGGACGAGAGCAGGGTACAAGGGCCAAGGAGGAACAGAGCAGGGTACAAGGGCCAAAAGAGGTACAGAACAGGGTACAAGGGCCAAAGGAGGAACAGAGCAGGGTACAAGGGCCAAAGGAGGACGAGAGCAGGGTACAAGGGCCAAGGAGGAACAGAGCAGGGTACAAGGGCCAGAGGAGGAACAGAGCAGGGTACAAGGGCCAGAGGAGGAACAGAGCAGGGTACAATGGCCAAAGAAAGTACAGAGCAGGGTATAAAAGGCAGAGGAGGTACAGAGCAGGATACAAAAGGCAGAGGGGGTACAGAGTAGGGTATAAAAGGCAGAGGAGGTACAGAGTAGGGTATAAAAGGCATAGGAGGTACAGAGCAGGTTATAAAAGGCAGAGGAGGTACAGAGTAGGGTATAAAAGGCAGAGGAGGTACAGAGTAGGGTATAAAAGGCAGAGGAGGTACAGAGTAGGGTATAAAAGGCAGAGGAGGTACAGAGCAGGTTATAAAAGGCAGAGGAGGTACAGAGTAGGGTATAAAAGGCAGAGGAGGTACAGAGCAGGGTACAAAAGGCAGAGGAGGTACAGAGTAGGGTATAAAAGGCAGAGGAGGTACAGAGCAGGGTACAAAAGGCAGAGGCGGTACAGAGTAGGGTATAAAAGGCAGAGGAGGTACAGAGTAGGGTATAAAAGGCAGAGGAGGTACAGAGTAGGGTATAAAAGGCAGAGGAGGTACAGAGCAGGTTATAAAAGGCAGAGGAGGTACAGAGTAGGGTATAAAAGGCAGAGGAGGTACAGAGCAGGGTACAAAAGGCAGAGGAGGTACAGAGTAGGGTATAAAAGGCAGAGGAGGTACAGAGCAGGGTACAAAAGGCAGAGGAGGTACAGAGTAGGGTATAAAAGGCAGAGGAGGTACAGAGCAGGGTACAAAAGGCAGAGGCGGTACAGAGTAGGGTATAAAAGGCAGAGGAGGTACAGAGTAGGGTATAGAAGGCAGAGGAGGTACAGAGTAGGGTATAAAAGGCAGAGGAGGTACAGAGCAGGTTATAAAAGGCAGAGGAGGTACAGAGTAGGGTATAAAAGGCAGAGGAGGTACAGAGCAGGGTACAAAAGGCAGAGGAGGTACAGAGTAGGGTATAAAAGGCAGAGGAGGTACAGAGCAGGGTACAAAAGGCAGAGGAGGTACAGAGTAGGGTATAAAAGGCAAAGGAGGTACAGAGCACAAGCACAAGAGATAAAGGAGGAATGGAGCAGGGTATAGGAGGCAAAGGTACAAAGCAAAGCATTTTTTTGTATTTCTATACAAACTTTCTACTTCACAAAGTTCAGCCACGCCACTCCTTTTCACAAAAAATGTTTTTCATTATTAGTTTTTTCAACATAAACAAAACAACACAAATGTTTGATCACTTTTAATCAAAAAGTCTAATTTTTCTTTCTCCAAAATCTGACTTGCTTTTACTGACAGAAAACTGGCTGTGGACCTCATGTTCAAATGACCCAAGCATTTCAGTGATGATTAGAAATATGGCTCTTGATTAAAATTTGATTATTAACGCAATGTCACAATTGTAACCAAAATGGAATAAGGCAAATAGGAATTCTACCAAGGACTCCAACAGAGTGGAGTCCTGCAGGAACAAGATATATTAAAGGAAAGAAGATAAACTGTTGTCAACAAATAGCTAAATTATAAGAGCTGAGAACGGCACTGAAGAAAGCTCCAAAGAGAGGAGGGGTCAGACCCTATTTTTACCTTCTGTCATGAAGTAAGGGATGCGAAACCTTCCTTCAAGGACTCGCTGTCGAAGCACAGGTAGAGTTGGTCCATCAAAAGGCAAAGCCCCACACACCAGGACGTACAGCACTACCCCCATGCTCTGGAACATAATGAAAAAGCGAGTGAAAAGTAGAACATTTGTGGTTACTTTTCGTCTGTTTATGGATGATAGTTGATATTCATAAATGTACACAAGTAATGGTTAACAATTTATAAAACCAGCCTTACCCATATGTCCAGCTGAGGGCCCTCATACTGCTGACCTTCAAAAACCTCCGGAGCAGCATAAGGAGGACTGCCGCACCATGTGGTCAGAGGCTCGCCCGGCTGGAAAAAGTTCCCAAATCCAAAATCTAAACAAGAAAAGATCACTTGTTATGAACACATTATCCTTTATAATGAGATATTTAAAACATTTTTAGATATTTCTTCTAATGTAATGCAAATCAAAACACGCTTAGCAATAACATGCACAAGGACAAAAATTATGATAAATGTGCTGCTCTCAACAGGGGACAAGGCAGCAATGAACAATGCACGTGGTATGTGCCTTGTGATCAGGAATGTTTCTATAAGGTCTACCGGTTTATATAATGTGAGACTGACTTATATGTGTACATAAAGGCTGCTGTATAAGGAACAACCCCCAGGGACTAACATGAAATGCTGATCAGATGTGCACACTGCTGCCTGATTAAAAACAACGATTTAATGGGTATGAGAAGACAAACAGAAGCAGCATTAAAAGATGAGCCTTCAGGCAAAAGTTTTCTCTAGAAACTTAATTTCTAGAAGCAACAACATTGTTTCTCATGCTTTGCCATTTCATTTAATCAACTTACATCCATATTTGGGATGGTGTAACTTTTCAAATCAACTGGAACTAAATTGTGCAGCTCCAAACACTAATCAAATTAGTTTATATTGATTAAAGTCTCAGAAATCTTAACAGTTTCACTGTTAAATTGGTAAATAAATAGCAAAGCATGCATGCATTGAAAAGGATGAGATCAGAATTTCATCCCCATCATCTGTGGTTACATGCATTTTTGACATAAGATCCAGTATGTGACAACCACCCCAACTAAACCATCTTTTAATCATTTGATACAGTTACATAAACATAAACAATTGCACAAAACAAAGTAAACTGATACATAAAAATTATACAATCAGACAAACAAAATATATATCCAAATGACAGTACAGTTGCATTTTCACACTGCTAAAAATCACAGTAATAAAGAAAAAAAAAACTATCTGAAAAACTTTAAGGAAAAGTAAGATGTTTGAATTTAAACATTTAAAATTATTATCTTTTTTTCTCCAGCAAAAGTGAATGTGCATTGCTACCTGTTTCTTTTCACACTTGAAACCCTAAGACTGAATAAACACTTTACTACTTAAAATGCTGCTGCACTTGCTGAAGATAGAGTGGAAGAGTCACATCCACATTTGGGGCTGAGGCAGAGCTGCTCTGTGGGGCTCATCACAAGTATGTTGACTGTCTGAAGCTGAGGTGAGATGTGAGACAGAAGGAGCGGCTGGTTTATCGTCTGAAGCTGTGACCCATTTCACGGAGCTGAATACTGAGCAGAGGCTGACGTCAAACGCACCGCCGCGCTGCAGGCTACTAACCCCTCTTAAAGTGCAACAAGAAGAAGCGGGTGTGCGTGAGGCTCACTGCATTAGCATAATATTAACCGAAAGATGCCACACTGGGACATGCTACACAGCTCATAAAGTGGTTTTGTCTTTAGGTAAGAAAATATTGGAACACTATTGCCTGGCTGCAAGTGAAAGCTCTCAGAATAACACAGCAGTATAGATCCTCACTATTCAAAAAGCTGAGGAAGGTGACACGTCTATGTTTCAAATCAGTACCATCACACGCGCGTCTCTGCCCCTTATTTACAGCTTTAAGCCAAACTGATGCTATTGCTAATGTTGGTAGGACATACAGTATATGTTTGAAGCTGGAACGCCTAAAACAAAAAGCTGAACAAACAAAAATGTGGCTAATGTTTACATCTCCAAACTAACCATACGTTGAATTACACTAAATATTATACTGTAACTGTTTTCACTTCCTTGTGTTATGTTGATACCAATAAACACTTTCTTTTTTATTGTCAGAGTTGGAATCAAACTCAAGACACTGCAGCCATCACGAGTTTGTTTGTCATAAACAAACTCGCATATGTGCAACTCAGCCACTCGATTTCTAAAAAGACAGTTTTACTGTTTATTTCATTTTATTCAATCTTTTTGTTTTTTCTTTAGAATAATGATGGCTACATACTGTCAAAAAGGTGTATTCCTATTTAGGACTTGTTTTTGGGCAGAATCTAGACCTGGAATAATAATAATAAAAATGGTCGCGAGCAGCAAAAGATTATATTTTCAAAACATTTTATGTACAAATCTGACAGTGCCAAAAGACCTAGTGCTTCAGATTTTTGTAAAGTACAGATGAAGAAAAAGGCTGGGAAACATAATGAAGGCTAATTTTTGTCTCTGCACTTCTCTCACATTGTGTCAAGTCCAGTGTAAAGAGAGTTTGAAGTGAAAAGATGAAGGGCACCCCCTGCTGCTTCTGCAGCCACCACATGCACATGACCTTTCTTTGACTGCTCCTATACACTAGTCAATGCTGGCCTTTAAAACACAAATACAGTTACAATACAAACAGAGCTTAAAATAACCATAGTCTTGAAACATGATGGGCAAGAAAAGATGCAGAAAGAATGGTAAGGATGTTCAGAGGATTGTCAGAGTTGGAATCAAACACAAGACACTGCAGCCATCACAAGTTTGTTTGTCATGAACAAACTTGTATCCTATGTGCAAATCAGTCACTCGGGGTGGCACTGACAGCACAATGTTCTTAATCAAAAATGTTGTCTGTAATCACACACAGGTAATGTTCTGCATTGTTTTTCTGCCTCTAAATCTAATCTTCTAAGCAGACAACTATCTGAGTCAAACACGCCAGTGAAAATTACTGCTTCTTGAGATAAAAACATGTCACGGTCATCATAGTCAGAAGAACACAAAGGGTAAGCAACAAATGTTAACTGCATATTTGATTGTTCATCTCTGGGGTAGGTCCAGCATTCTTAGAGTGTTGTTACTGATTGTACAGAATATTATGCTTTTTCACTTTGAGCCCTATGACAAAAAACACCTCTTTTCTAAGCTCAATTTGTCAATACCCTAACAGCCTTTCCATTGCTACTCCAAAATGATGTCAATCTTTTTTTCTGCTTTTCCCCCTTCACTCCTTCCTCCAGCGTGTCATTCCTTCTATCTAGGACACTGTAGTGGTGAGCTCCAAATGCCAATCACTTAATAACCACACTTGTACATGCCTGTGCTGAAGAAACTTCTATTATATCTACTACTAGTGTTATACACCTCATATGAGCCTTTTTCAATTGTGCCAATAAAACTTGAATGGAGAATATGTTATGGCTTCTGCACTTCACTCAGAGGCAACCTTGGACCATTTCTCCATGTAGTGAAAATGAGCCACAGATAGCTATGGCATTTCTGACCTGTCCTCGCACTGATGCAAAGATAGTCACGAAATCAAACTGAAAACATCATTCACACATTGAAACACAAAGGTATTAGACCTGCTATTTTGATGTTCATGTGTCCATCCAGCAGCAGATTCTCAGCCTTCAGGTCGCGGTGAACGATGTTACGATTGTGGCAATACTCCACAGCTGAAAGGATCTGCCAAAACTTCCTCCTGGCATCTGGTTCGCTGAGACGTCCATGCTTTGCCAAGTAATCTACAACAAGACAGACATAAAACAAAGATTTACTGTGTACTTTGTACATACATTAACAAATTTGCTTTTTACTGCTCTGTTGGAGGAAAATATTGTTAAAATAACATATGACTTTCAATTTCTAAAAAGACAGTTTTACAGTTTATTTTATTTTATTTTATTAAATTCTTTAGAATGATGACTACATACTGTCAAAAAGCTGTATTTAAAACTTGTTTTTGGCCAGAATCTAGACCTGGAATAATAATAATAAAAATGGTTGCAAGCAGTAAAGATCGTCCCTTGTCTGTGCTATGAAACGGCCCCCTTGCAATGCAAAAGGGGGCGACAAGTCAAAAGAACATCTGAGTGTTGTACAAATTTATACTCCCTATCGAAAAAAAAATATATAGAATACAATACAAAAGAAAATCTTTAGGAAAACTGTATTTTTTATTTTAAACAAATGTTCTATTTCACTTTTTTAAATTTGTGAAAGTTTGAAATTATTGGATAAAATTTGCTATTTGAAAAAACTATTGATGTCACACTCCTCATATAAAACTCCTCACCAATTTTCAGCTTGCTCAAGCTTCTCATTTAAATTAATGACTGTTGATTAATATTTTTTTACATGTAGCTTTGGGACTGAAATATACCTCATGTTGTCCCTGACATAGTAGTAGTAGTGGTTTATTCAGCCACATACACAAACAAATCAACAAGACATTGTCACGATCAATCAAATACAGTTTGTTCATTGTGACTGAAAGGCATAGGCTGAAGCAAAGCTTGTATATGCCTGCCTGATTCCTTTTTTAGTAGTAGTAGTCATACCTTTAAACTCTTAATAATTTATTCTTTCTAAATTCCTATAGCTGAGAAAAAACTTTGAAGTAGGTGGGAATGATGAGTTCAATAACCTGATGTATTTTGAAAGGTAAATCTTTTTTTTTTTTTTTGTAGTACTTGGTGTTAGCTGACAGCTTAATTTTCTAAATAATTATCTCACAGTGCATGTTTTTCTCATTTGTTCATTTCAAGTGCAGATGTAAGGATATCCTTATGAGATGTGCGTGCACTGGATTCTTGCTTTGATGAAGTGCAGGCCTGTGTCTAATAGTTTATAGTTGCGCTCCCTTTTTTGAAGATTTAGTACACAATGCATTACGTAATCAAACTTTTGAAGTTCTCTATAACTAGGGATGTGTACATGTGAGTGAGTTTGGAGCTAGGCTTGACACTGCAGAATGCACTGTGTTGTCATGCCAGAAGAAGCAGGAGGAGGGGTGATTTCTAAGAAGTGTCCCTCTGCTGCACATGGGGCAAGTTGGAACAAGCTGTGGGGGTAGGGATAGTGAGGTGAGAAGTTTAATGAACTCTGGAGATCAACAAACAAATATAACTACATACAGTGGAACATTTGGTTTATTTCAATCAGTGTACAAATTATCAACTGAAAAATTGACATTACATTTTACTCAGACATAAGACATATTTTCCAAACATTCTAATGACTAATGCCAGCTCTGGTATGGTCTGTGTGACCTGATAGACAGCTTTGCAGAATAAGTGCTTTCACAGCCCTGTGAACTTTCATGTGCTGCTGTGTGTGTTGCAACCGGCAGGGTTCCTCTTTGCACCTCTCTGTCCAGATAGCTCGCCAACTCCTCTTTCTCACTCTGTGGCAAACATGACAAGATAGTCAGTGTTGGTTTCCCGTCAGCCCAGCATAGTTACAGACAACCAACAGAAGCTGATGATACACAACACACCCAATAAACAATAGAAGCCAAACTTGCTCTCTGCGAGGTCCACTTTGCTTTGGCAACAAGTATGTGAGAGTCTTGGACACATGTTTTTCAAAGTCGAGAAAATACAGTGTTTCTGTTTCACACATTGGCATGTTCAATGCACACAACTTCACTTGTGCTCTCCACACTAGACCAGTCAGACATTGTGGTCATGCTATAATCTCAAATACATTCAAACTTATAATCCACAATAATTTACTCAAATCATACCTTACTAGGTACTGATTGCAAAACTTGGAAACATCTCCTAAAGCAACTGTGAAATAAAAGTCATTTGAGTTTACTTAAAGCCCATTTGACAGATGATCAATGTTTTCTAATTTTGACTTAGTTTGGTGTGATAGTCCTTGTGGTAGATATTTATCATAGTTTTAAAGCAGTTACAATGCAACTTATGAAGAAATTGACAAATTAAAGATGAAACCGGAAGTAATCTGAGTTCTAAAACAGAATCCCTCCACATGTGTGGTCAAAATGCGACAAAATGCAAAGACAATTTACACACAACTGACACAGTTTCTTCTGAGTTTAAATAATCATTTAACACAGTTTAAATGTTACAAAATATTGTAATTTGTAAAACCATAACATCTGTGACAATTATGTGGGTTTTCGCCCACAGTTACTGGGTTGTGGGTTAATCTCTACATATGACATATTTGCTCAACAAAATACAAATACAAACGTCATAAAAATCTAGGTGAAAACAAGCAAACTGTTTTGTGAAATCTTAAATATAATCATATTAACTGTGTTTTACTGAAAATACTGCGATATTAACCTTAAATCAGGACCAAATTAGAATAAAATATGTAATCTAGCAAAACAGTAGATTTTCTTAGAAAAATCTGTCTTGTCTCAAGCTTACTAGAGTGTTGTAATTCATGCCGATATACTACCAATATTTTGGGCATGTTGTACCTTATTTTAGAACCATACAACCATACAATACAACTATTCTATTCAATCAGCAATCAGTATTTAGTGATTACAGCGATTATATTTATTCTTGGTGTTGTTTGTTGTTGGACTGCACCTGAACGCAGCACCAGGCTGACGCTCTGCGTCATACTAGTGCGCTCCAAGGAAGCGCTGAATTTAAATGCTCTTATCTTCGCTACTAACGCAAAAAATGTCCTCACAAATTATGCCTGTAACAACAGAAATGACTTTTATTTTGTCAAAGTGTCAGTGTGGAGAAGAAGGACTCGTCCCTGCTGTACAAGCAATAAGAAGAAGTTGGATTTTCTCATTATGGACAGTTGTTTGGATTCAGGGATTTCTTTTGTGCGGTGAGTGTTGAAAACGTGTTTGCTTTGACTTTCAGTGTAGTTAGTTTGCTGTAGTTAGCTAACGCTAACTAGAAGTTAGCGGTTAGCTCATGATGCTATCACTACAACATTGCCTCAGCTAACTTTCTCCGGCGACTGTAAAGTGGTTGTGTCTGATGATTACTGGACAAGCATTGACAAACAAGACATGTAAATTAGTCATGAAAAGAGGTGTTAATGGTCGACATTTGCGCATTTTAATTGCGGGCGACGTCGTGCATATTAATGAGGCTAACTGTACCTTTAGCCTCCTGAATTCACTTCAGTAGCACAAGACTATAAAAAAAAGATACAAACAAATTTCAAGCCTTTAAAGTCACTCATAAGAGAAAAAGTAACACTAAAAGTGACATAAAGAAACTCAAATTAAAATCACTGTAGCTAGATAGAGCTTTTTTAATCATCTGCTCCTAATAAAAATGTATTTACTCTAGTTCTAGTTATATCGGCTGTCATATCGGTTATCGGCTCGCATATCCTCCTCTATATCGGTATCGGTTACCTAAAAGTCGGTCGGTCTCTAATATCTACAGCACTGCCCCCAAAAACAACAGAAAAATCGTAAATAAAAAAAAAATCTAACCTTTCATATTTGGCACCCAAACAGGCTTTAACAAGCAGAACACAGTCCCAAGAGTATCTGGCTGCAGACCTCCATGAAGAGGACCCCGCCTGCCTCGCAGACCTCCATGAGGAGGCTCCTCCATCAAGAGGATCGTAAGTAAAGCAAAACAAACCGAATTTGAGATGCTTGAAATACAGACAAGGCTTTTTTTTTGCGTTTTATCAAGTAGTTTATCAGTTTCTATGACAACCAATAACTTTCGCAAGACATGATGATGAACTGACAACTAAAAACAATAGAGCAGCAAAGTTTTTATTTACATAACATAACAATAACTGGGGAGGTATTGGTAAATGCTTGATGGTCAGGTCTAGAGGGACGGAGTTAGGGTTAGGTAGGTTAAGAAAAAAGATAGGGTAATGGGTAAGGTTAGGGAAAAGGTTTGGGTAATGGTTAAGATAAAACAATGTAACCTCTGGCGTCTTGTACCCATGGATCTATTAAATTATCTTGTACCATGTTTTTTATCCAATTAACACATGACAACAATAAACATCTGGGCTCCTCCTGTTTTCTTCAATGTTACTGGCGGATCGCAAATAATGTTTTAGTGCATAGCGCCACATACTGTACTGTGGTATAGCTACATAATATGGGTGAACATCCGGGCTTTAGGGTCCTCTGGATGAAGCTAAGTCACGTGAGGGTCCTCCCCATGGAGGTCTGCGAAGCAGGGTCCTCCTCATGGAGGTCTGCAACCAGATGCCTCTCGACAGTCTGATCATTTTTAACCACAATGTGAAGGAAAAAGTAGGACACATTTTTAATTAGTCACATGCCCTACAAAATAAATGTAGAGTTTCAGAGGAACCAGTGCACAGTGATTTGGCAGGTTTTAAATTGAGCTGCTCTTCTTAAAGCAGCTGCCACTGGAAGGGGGATTTAACTGTTGTTTGGCCATGGTGTCAAATAAATACAGTGAATAATTCTAAAATTATAATGTTTCTTCACAAAATGACTAAAATGTAATACAGTCACATCAACATCTTGCGAAATAAAGCCACTTGATTAGACAGCAGTTGCAAAATTCCATAAAGGAAAGTCAATCACTGATGAGTGATCTGACAGTGTTCATGCACTGCTGCTAATCAAAAACACACAGGGAAGAGGAATGTGTCAGGGAGATCTCAGTACAGACATGTGACGTGATTAAGTAAAGGACAAAACACGTAAGTCAAAGTCTGTGATCTAAAAAACAAAGCCTTTCAGATGGTAACATTATCTGTGGATCATGCAGCCTTAGGCACAAAAAACACAGGTTTCAGACCCAAGTCAACATATCTTCAGCCATTCTACATCAGAACTAGGTGTTTTCCACAACAGCCAAAAACCACTGCTACATTGCAGCAACATTCACAAATGAATAAAAGACAAAGTGCACGTTCTATGACGCCCTATGAGTAATCCACTAATATGTCACTGGCATGGGCATGGCCTACGAAGAATCATTCTGAAAAGGCAAACTAAACTGAATCATTAGGGTATTTGGAAGTGCTACGTCCACAATGTTCCCTTTTGCTGAGTCCAGGCCAGAGTCAGTCTCAAAGCATCTGCTCAGGTTTGGAGGTGCTCTGGGGCATGCAAAGGATCATGGGACAGGGCTGACCACACTTCAGACAACACTGACACACAACACAACATCTGTAGAATAATTTACACAAAACAAGTCATGTGTCAAGGTAGTCACAAGATTGTGTAGATTTTGTTTTTACATGGAAACATCAAATGAAAAGAGATTCTACAGATCTTTTTCTAAATCACTACTTCTGTTTTTTTCACTGTCACTCTACTCAAACATTGTAGCCTTCAATATGCATGGCCTACATTTCCCACCATCTTCCTCCAAATTCAAAAACATGTCCCTCCACTGATGTTTTTTTTCCTCTGCCTTTGCTTTCATGCTGCATCTGCTCAATGTAACTCTGCTTTATTTGCGGTTGACCCAATTTCCAGGTTTGATCCTGTGCTGTGTTGAGATTGAAGCAGCAGACTGACACTGACAGACAAAGTCAGATCAGTGAGGTGACAGGAGTGCACCTTGTGCTTATGGTGATGCCCACCCATTTCTTTGGGGAGTGAAGCCTACACTTTCTGCTTCTACTGCCAAACATCCCAGAACTGTGCTTTGTCTCCAGTAGCTCAGCCCTGGTTTTATTCATTCAAAACCTTTTTTGCACCAAACAGAAAGCATTTTTGTCTCAGTCTCTGTGGCGGTGACATCCTTTGCTTTACATATCACTCGCTGTAACATATTGCCAACAGTAAACCTGAGAAATTCAACATGTCAGAAAAAACATCCAAGGCATCGCACAGAAGGCCAATAGAGGATGAAAAGGATTGGTTTGAAAACAGAATGCATTGTGTCTACCAGTAACTTTAAAACATCCAATAGGGAAAGTGTACAACTGATAATTGAAGTGTTGTTGTTCTGCTCCCTGACAGAGGTTGTTACCAGTCCGGCAGTGTGCGCTGGGTCAAATTGTGGCAGCTTTTGCGGCAGCTGATGATGACATGTAAATGTCTTACATAACAATAATACATTGTGCAACCAGGGCATTGGCTCTAAATCAGGACAATGGTTTTATAATGCTCTCACAAAGTTTTCCCCCAAAAAGGAATAGCATTAACATGTGAGCTAGTTCAATGCAATACAAACACAGTTCCCAGTTTACTTAGCATAACTTCTTGGTTTTAGCACTCTGTAAATTTCTCATTCATTGTGTAGTTCTCTAGGTCACAGGAGCAGGAGCTGCTGCTGCTGAGTCAACATCACAAGTGGAACACTGGATTTCACACACTTATTAAAACAGCCTAAACAAACGATTGCACACAACTGTAGCGATTACTGTAAACTATGGCAAGTACAGTAATCCTCTAGACTACTATGTCGGGTCAATAGATTAAGAACAACCACTTATTTATTTAGATTAGCTGAGAAAAAAAATCTGGTGCCCCACATTCAATATAAAAAACTTGGTCATAGTTTTTACAACGACTACATTACATTTCACTTTTAGGACTTGTATTAGACTTGTTTATTGCGGACATTGAAAAGCGTCTATATTCTTCTGGGCTGTGCAGGCCTACAGAGTGCAGTCTATGTATATTGTCCCAAGTGCGTATGTGGGTTTTGCTCATGCATGATAGTGATAGCGCACATGTGGGGCAATGACAGAGTCAGATAAAGTCTTATCTTTATGTACTATTCTTGCAATGTTCTAATGTCTCCATCAATAGTCTGGGACAAACTATTCCTGCCTAAAAAAAAAAAGGTTTGCTTGATGGTTTCTTAAGTCTGTTAAAAAGTGTAATCCTTTATTAATTATTTCCAGAGTAAAAACAAACGTTGCCTTTGATATGATATGGTTGTGCAATAATAACCTGCATTAAACTGTGACGTTATCAATTATGCCATATCACCACGTGACCTTTGGAATAACTGGAGCAGGACAAGTTTCAACAGGACTTTGGCACTTCCTTCTTTGAGGAAAATATTCAAGGAATTACTTACCGAAGATTTCTCCATTCTTGGCATATTCTGTCACCAGGTAGAGCATGTTTTTGGTCTCCATCACCTGTGAGATAAAAGAAGAAAACAATAAAATAACTTCTTATGTAACTGTGTGTTCTCTCAGTCGTGTCTGAGCTGAAGACTAAATGAATGAATGGGTCTAAATCTGGCAGTGTGTGGGAGAATGGAGGTGTTGGAGGGTATGCTTGAACGGCCCTTAAAGCATTTTTGGACTCAGCGTGGTGCTCAATTATGTAGGAGGAGGACGCATTTAGAAGCAGGATTGTTCAAGAGACAAACAAAATAAATGCAGAGGAGCGCATTATCTGGAGAGCAAAGGATGAATCAGACACAGAGAGCCAGACATTCACACTAGCAGTCCCACGCTTATTGTTCATGATCAAGTTTCCATCTGTTATCTTGACCCATTCACAGACTTAGGAAAGGGAAGCCAGTTTGCCTGGTTTGCCATGGCTGTATAGGATTCTACCACATGGTCAATCATTACATCTTTTTAGGCTGGATCAGAAATCGCTTAAAAAAAAGCAACAAATAATCAATGCAACACTAAAGTTAATGCCTTAAATATGATGAAAAACAATGTTTTTTTTTGTTAAATAACCAATGTTAAATAACGACTAGTATGATTTTCAAATATTAACTTTATTTTGAAACACAACGTGTTGTAAAATATAAATTATTGTTTTACATTAATCAAACAAGCTTGTGAAAAAATCTTTTAAAACATGTTAAAATAACATAATGTAGAGCAGAGTTATAAACTGATGACTGATCACACTTGGGAGTACATTTCAAATGTCTTTCTCACGAGAGACCCATTTTATGAGTGTGGTGTATTTTTACCTGACAAAAATTAAGAATAAATAAAGAAAAATAAAAAAAAATAGTTTCAGTCTAGTGTAAAAAATAGTTGCTAGGCAACTCAAGTGTGATGTCATCATTTGTAATCAGGAAGCAAAATTGAAAACGCTAAACTAAGATATTGTAAAAAGTACATCATGATTCAGATCATGTCAGAACAAAGCCCAGGTATAATGTTGACCATCTTACTGGTTGGCCAGTACACCAGAAGGCACCATTTTGTTACTAATTGCTATATGTAAGGAGTATTGTCTATGAATGGACCTTAAAAAGATGATATAGTATATTTTTAACTTAAATCAAAGCATACTTTTTATGGGTAGTGCAAACAAAATTTTGCTAAGAAAATTCTTGTGTTTCATTGATTTGCAGCCAGACTGAAACAGCAGAAGAGGAGCTAAGCACAAAAAAGGAAATGAAAGACTTTGTTAGACTGGAGGCAGAATGAAGAGGCCACAGCACTCAACCAAACAAAGGTGAGGAACAAAGTCAGTGGAGCCCTGCTTCCCTTTTGGGCCATAGGGCCAGCTCCAGTTTATGAGACTGGAAAGAAAATCACTAATTGAGCTGCACTGATTGGATGGACAGTCTATTGGAAATAATGATACAGACTAAAATAACGCCCGGATACTGGACTGTGGCCACAATGTTGTGTAATGATGTTGAACACTCAATTACTTTCTTCACAAAAACACAACAGGCTCAAAGCAATAAACGCTGCTTGAGAGTGGAAAAATTGATAACAATTGCTAAAAGGCAAACGTCACATAAAAAGTGGGCTGTGTCTTTTAGGAGGTTCTTTCCTACTATTAAAATGAATGAGTAAATTCTGTGTCTGTATTAACAAGTAAATTCTGCCTCTGTAGCTCAATTGTAGCTCAAACCTTGCACTGATGCTAAAACAGCCTGTCTAAGGGACAAAAGCTGTTTGTTAAAGCATTAGAAAAATGACGTGGTTCTATGCTTCTCTTCAACAGCCTGAATGCAGTGGAGGCACATTAACACAGAGGTGCACTCTGTTCTCACACGTTACAGCATGGTTCAGCTAAAACAAGACCCAATGGAGTCCCAGTGCCCTACGTCACCCACTGAAAACAAACAAACAAACACACAAACAAACAAACACTCTAATCCAGAGCCAAAATGCTAACCTGGTACAGCTTTATGATGTGCGGGTGGTCCAACATCTTCATGATCTGCACCTCTCTGTAGATCTTCTCCAAGTTCACAGCATCTAATTGTGTCTTGTCAATGATTTTAATGGCCACCTGTGAAGTGAAACAGCAGCAATGTAATTAAAACTCAAAGATTCAATCTTACAACGTTCAGCAAAGAGATATCATAGCAGCAGCAGGAGAAATCTGCTAAAAAAAAAGAGTTTTAAAAACTCTTATCGATATTTATTTGACATATTTGAAATGACCACTGACAATAAGAATAATTGCGTCGATTGCACAGAAATTGTAATTGTAATTACTGCAGTTGAGTTCAGCACAAATATGCGGTAGATAACCCATATTGGTTGCCAAAACTGATCTTTTAAATCATACCACAATTTCCATCACATTCTACAAATTCTAAAACATGAACGCTACGCAATAAGTTAAATCGAAATCACAAGTTTAATAAGTGCAATTGGCAAGTCCTGTATACAAAATATCCTTGTCAGTTTATAGGCACATTTAAATATTTTAAAACAACTTTGAACACAAGTCTATTAACTAGACTAGATATTTTTCTCTAGTTGTGTAACTCTAATATTAAACTTCAGCTGCCGAAATAAATAAAGCATGTGATAAATATAAATTGAGTTTGCTAGGCCAACACTGAGAACATCATATTCAAGTGTTTTAAGTGCACAGCGCTGTTTTTGACTTTGACAGATGAATTTCCACTGATGGTGGATTGTGTGCTAAGTGGTATTGCTAACTTTTTACTCATAAACAGCATTTGAGAGATGCAATCTCAATTGTTATACTGTAGTTTCTTAGGTGAGTCAGGCTGCATCAATTACCACAAGTCCTCCTCTATGCAAACTCACCAATATGACGTAGCCAATGATATCACTGTGGTCCACAACAAACTAATGTGTTTTACTGCAATCTGTAACTGGGGGTTATTAATTCTTTGTTTGAATCCATTAGTGGAAGAGAAAGCAGAAATGAAGATATTGTTAAATTAATATAGTTTGCTTTGCTATTACTGTGCTTGCCATAATACCGAAAGATTTACTATAAAATAAGAAGAGGGATGATATAACAAGTGTAACCTAAAAAGCAACGCTATGACAATTTACTTTGACAGTAAATTAAAGATAAGTATCATCTTCAAGTACATGCATAAATTGAACTGAGACCTTTTTCTGAACAGTTTTTGGATAATCTTGAGTTGCACTAGAACACTGGACAAAACGCTCACTGAATGAAGCCATGTGATTGGCTGATTGGCGATAGGACACACTCCCAACTTTATGCAGGAAAAGAATCATACAAACAGCGCTCTGAATCGCCTTCATTACACGCACTCACGCGCACATAAAGCCTACAAATGCGCTCTCTATATACAGGTTGTACGTATACATTTGCAGACCTGCAGGCTGCACTGCACCGACATAAACCGCGCGCTTGTCTCTGGCACTGTGCCAAAAGTGAGTAAGACGTGTCACAGTGGCGATGTTCACGCGCTTCTGTTGATGCGCTCAGTCTGCAGAGGGCTTCTTTACAGAATCACGTCTACATTCTCCACACTTTTTCCGAGTGTCTGGCAGGAGGGTTGTGCGGCCCGGTCCGGACGAGGCGGCGCTTGGGTCGGATCCAGACCAGAGTCCTCCTTTTCGTAACCTGGGGTATATAGGGATGCATCGATCCAACACAGGGATCGGATATCAGTGCCGATCCAGGAAATTTTGCTGGATCGGGTATTGGCTTCATGATATCGGTGCAGCCGATATCATAGTTGTGCCTTTGATTAGACATAAGGAGACTAATTTATTGGCTGGTGTTGCTCAAGAACATATTTTATTCAGATTAAGTTAAGCTGTGACTTGCACTATCAAGAACAGTTACATAACACTATATAACAAAGTGTCTTATGTTTTGATGAGAAAGAAAAGCAATTTCAGTCCTTACATTAGTATCGGTTGATATCGGGTATAGGCAGATAATTAGAAAAGTATCAGACTCGGTATCAGAACTGAAACAGCTCCATCGGTGCATTCTTAATAGTATATTAATATATCCCAATTCAAAACACAAGTTATCAAACAACATATTGCCAAAAATGAACAATTTCGGTAGAAACATTGGTTGCATTGAAATTGGTATCGAATAGTTAATTCAAATCCAGTTTGACATTTTTTGTTATGTGACAACACTACAATGCTTAACAAAAACAAGGAAGATCTTATCGGAAAATGTGTTTGTGTCGACATTGCTCTGTGTTTATGCACTACTTCACTTTAGACGCACACAGAGATTTAGGGAAGCATAAATATTTTATCAAGGCAAAATAAAAACCTAAAGTAAATAGGTCTTTAAAACCAGGTAAAAACTGAAAAACTTTAGTATATCTATAGTTACTTACTAAGGATGAATAATGTATCCAAACAAAATATCCAATTGCAATTATTGATTTATTCATTGCAATAGTGGTTAGATTTGTAATTTGTGTAGAATTTGCAAAAGAATTAAAAATCTGTCAATTGCAGTCATTCAAATTGCATTTTTGTGGATAATGACCAAAAATAATCTATGCATGAACTCAAGGCTGTAAAAAGGGCTGATTTGACCACAGATCCAGTGTATTAAACATGTTTTGTCAATACCATTAAAAAGCTAAGCTGTAATAAAACACTAATTATTTAGTTTTGTTTTAGATTGTCTTGTGAAAACTGAAAATGCTAAATTGAACAAAGTAGACATTGAAAACTGACCTAATGATAGTGTTACCAGTATACAAAGGAGTCGAGATGATATGAAGTCTGCTGTAACAAGGTCAAGCAAGGACAATCGTTTGTGGGTAATAAATTAACTGATAAAAATGGCATGGTTTTAAAAAGTACCTCACGGAGTGCCGCAAGAGTACAGATTGGACCAAAGTCTGATGTGTCTGTGCAGTGAGCTGAATGGTTCCTGGCATTTGGCAAAACTAGGTTATGTGTACTGTGCACACATGAAATCCACTGTTTCTTGTGTCATTAAACTCTGATGGCTTCACAAAAACATCAGTTTAAGCAGGTGCATCATATGCCACCACTGATGATCTCAGCAGCATACCTTCATTTTAACAAACACCACAGTACTAGTATAGAGTCAGCATCTGTGTAATAGATCATGTAATCAACTTGCAGATTACCTGAGAAGACATGCTCTGGTGACCAGATTACTTACGAACATAAGATTCTTGTGCCAATGGCTCCCTCTGTTATTCATTAACTCGACTGTTGGTCAATTATAGATCCAGTTTGTTTTTTTTTATAGTAGAAGTGCTCACGTTTATCCACAAACAACTGCTCTAATAATCAACGATCAAACTATGAAATCTTATGCACTGTATTTTTTGGACCTTCTTGGCCCTGACACAAACTAGACACACATATAGTTGCATTGTCTCAGAGTCAGTGGTTTTACAATAGGGCTCTGTGGCCTTCAGTGACAGAGATCTTCAGCTCACCCTGCACGCAGACCGCCAAACTAATGTCTGTGGGTAACCTTTGTGGAGGCTTATGTTTGTCAGAGATGCTTCACTCACTCATATTTTTATGAGCAAACTTTACATTGGATGGATTTGTGTTAGGGACAAGATCCTGCTACCTTGACCAATGGCACATAACACATTTAATTAAGGATTACATAAAGGCATCAACGACCTCTGTTGCTTGATCCAGACAGTGGGCGTTTTGAGCAGTCTGATAGGAGTGCACATGTGGAGGCTGCATGCACGTTCACAGTTCCCATCAGCCCAGCTGGCCAGAGCAGAGCCCTTCCTGGCAGTGCAATGTTGACTCTGAGAAACGTGCACTGACCACTGTCCAGGCTCATGCTTGCAGGATTCACACTGCAGCACAACAGGAGTTCCCAAGTTACTTCTTGTTTAATATAGAACAAGAATATAAGGTACCATATTCCAAGAGTATGCACAAAGTTATATAACTGTATTGAAGTAGCATATGTTAGCTTCCAGGCTAACACAGAGCCCCTTGATTACTCACCTCTGTCTTGGTAATCCGGTGTCGTGCCAGCTTGACCACAGCAAAATTGCCCTTTCCTAAAGTGCGCTCGATGTCGTAGAAGCCCACCCGGACCGGACCTCGTATCAGCGGCTTTTGAGCACTGTCAGCCATGACCATGCTGTTCTAAATGGAGCTGCAAGTGAAAGAGTGAGGTAGCCAGACGAGAGGGGACACACACGAGGGGCACAGGCTGGCGAGCGGCTACACTTCCAGACCAAATGAAAACAAAACGCCCGCTGCCGCCGCCACTGCTGCTAGTGCCGCTCGATGCGTGTCCATTAAAACAAAGTTGATTCCTGTCGCACTGCCAGCTTAAACGAATGTGACGACACTTTCCGTCAGTCCGATCACACAAAGCAAGCCATTTGCTGAACTTGAGAGCTGTCACAATAAGCAATACAATAGACCTATGATATTTCAAGTTGAGGTGCCTCTATCAGCTCCAGAGCACACGAGTTCACTTGCAAAGAGGCATCATGTTCTCGAGTTGACGTGCATTGACGTCAAAGCCATAGGGGTATTTGTACAGGGGGCGGGGCCGCCGGGCCGCTCCACACTTCAGTGCCAATTGGTTGCCCAGACAACCAGACCCACCTCTTACGTCAACCGGTAAAATTGCTATTCTGAAATCTGTTTGCTTGCCTTCTTGATTGCATGCACAACAGCAGAAGCATATGCAACTTTTAAGGTTTTTCCAAATTAGTGCCCAGAGTTGACCTATGGAAAATGCATTTAAAAAATATTTTTGCTTTAACACAGCTGCCTACTGCTTTTCGTCCACGTTTAGCTAAAACAGATCAGTAGGCCTAAAAAGGCAAACTTATTATTATTATTATTATTATTATTATTATTATTATTATTATTATTATTATTATATTATATTTTGTTTGTTTTGCATAGACCATAATCTGTAGTTTCAGTGGATTATGGTTAAATAGACAACAGACAACACTTCTATAAGTAACCTACTGTTGCAATGAACGGACATGTAGTCTAGCAAAAGAATTCTTACGTTACGCCACGAGAAAGACCAGTTTTATTAACAACACAGCAGCGCCATCTGCTGGTAAAATATTTCATCGAAGCGACTGGATTTATTTTGTCTCTTTTTTTCTCATAGATCAAGATTACCTGAATATAGAGTAGGATATTTTCTTCTTTTAGGTTATTACTTACAAAGCACATTATGCTAAGACTAAACGTTCATATTGTCAACACAATTTGATAATGTTTGTGTGTGTGTTGCATATTAATCTAAATAGACTAAACAGATCTGGTCCTCAACCGTTGATCAATGGTATAGTTTACTAGCTTTTTCAATCTACTATTGATGCAATGTGAGTAGAACATACTGAATCACAAGCTACACTCACAACACTACACTCCAAATGCCTCTTCTGTCATGCAGAGACTTCCTGGATATAAGAGTTCCAGATGTGCTTTAGGCATTTCCTGTTGAAAACTCTGCAAGAACACACGCAGCTTCTTCTTACTCTGTCCCCTACATCTTTTGTGACAATCACGCTCTTTGTCCACAATTATTTTATTTACTCTAAACAATTCTAATAAAAACTGTCGACTGACAATTTCAAAAAATACTCAAGAGGATTTATTATGAAGCCTGGAACTACTTTTGTGTCATGAGGGTGCATTGTGCTGTTCCCTGAATCCAAACAGGAAGTTTAACACAGAGCTGACACTAACAGGATTCTCCCAAACAAAGCAAACAGAACCACAAACTGTTGTATGCATAGAGCAAAGAGAGACCAACAACATTTTTAGATTTGGTGATGCCTCAAAACAAAAAAAAAAGAAAAAAAAAAAAAAAAAACAAGGGCATTACAATTCAGAACATTAAGGCAGTGGTGGCATCTCATTTCTTTGTCTTACATAAATGAGTAGTTCTCAGAGTAATATGTGGAGTCTTGAGCCAGGCTTCAATTTAAAATATTTTTTTAATCATAGGATTGCTTTGGGGCAAAATATTGGATACCTTGCTAGATAAGACAGATGAGGGTTCTAGACCAAAGTTATTAGATGTGGGCAAAAATATCTGAATTTAGAAAATCATTCAGATGAGGGCATGCTGTAAATGAGGCATAGTTACATAAGAAGGTTTTAAAGTCAACCATATATTTCGTTTTCTACCCATCCACTTTGATTGAAGCGGGGACTTGGAGCTTGTGATGTCTCATAAATGTCATTGGTCACAAAACCAGTGCCTCTGTCTGGACATGGCACATCTTCATAGTCAGGACACTGAAAACTGAAAGGGGAGGGCCTTGCTGTCAAGCTGCAGTCCAAAACAGTGGGAGGGAGTTTGGTGACGTCACTCAGAGCGTATGGTCCTTGTACTGGGCAAGGTGAACCTGCCACGGACATCCACTGTTGTCGACCGGGATAGCTTTCCAGTTCAGTCTTTTGTCTAGCAATGCAAGTATGTTGATTAGATACGCATACTAAATACAAGCAATGCAAAAATAATCCATACACTACCAAAGGTTTACCTGTTGACATGATGCTTGTAGCAGCAAAAGCCAGCTGCGCCGACCAGCAGCAGCAGCAAGGCAGGAATAGTAGCACAAAGGATGTATGAGATGTTGTTTGAAAAAAAAACTGTAACAAAGAAGACAGTTGTATTTCTTGAAGTTCAATAAATTGTTGTATTTTGAGCTAAATATATACCTACATGATGACTCTGGTAATTCAGTATCCAGGTTAGCCCCGGAATCTATTGTTGGTACAATCTTGGACATTGACGTTGGCACTGAAGTGATAATCAAAATACATTATTGTATCTTAAATCAACAATTTCTATTAAATATTGTGCTAATGGTGGTGGTATTGAACATAACATAATGATTACTTTGTAAAACACTTTTTTATTAACATACCCAGATGTTCTTTAATTTTTTCTGTAATTACCGGGGTTCTTTCTGTTGAAAAAATTCAGACAGTTCAGACAACTTTACAACTAAATAATAAAATGAGACAGTGTAAGGTGCATCTGGCTCACTTTCTGTGTACTTGCAGACATAGTTGTTCTTGGAGTTACAGTTGTCGTCATTCCATTGAAACAGGAAGTGTCCTTCCTCATCAGGCGGGGCTGAGAGCTGGTGGTACAAAGCCACACACATTTCTGCACCACACGATGGCTCATCCCAGTGCCAGTTCCTTTTAAAAAGGTTAAAAGTTTGACTCTATGTGTGTCAAGTATAGTCTATTTTATTGTTAACCACTTTCCAAAAAATCGAGCACCTGAACTTGGCTTTGCTGCCATCGATCCAGTAGTACTGAGAGGGACAGACTGGGCTACTAGCATCTGCCCTGAGACGCTGTGGGTTTCGTCTTAGCCCAATCCAAAAGTCTCCATCTCCCGCGTGCAGCTCTGTGATAAATCGTTCTATGAGCCGCTGCTCACCCTCTGTCTCAATGCTCAGCAGCTCTCCTCCATCAGACTGGCATGCCCTGCTGGCATCCGCAAAGGTCAGCCTCCTCCTGAAGTCCTGGATGTAGGACACCCTGTAGCAGGGGCGCTCAGTCCCACGCCGGCAGATCCTTTGAGCTGGACATGTTTAATAAAAATGATATAATAAGAAAAATTGTGCATGTATAGTATATATATATATATATATATATATATATATATTATATATATATATATATATATATATATATATTATATATAAGAGGTGTCAAATTTGTGCATTAATTGAGATTAATTAATTACAGACACATTATCGAGTTGATTTTTTTAATCGCATTAATCTATTTTTAAATCTTTAACTGGTGACGAGTAGCAACGAGACAAAAATAAAAGAGCAGGCGAGAGTTATTGTCCTGATGAACGAGATTTTATGTTAAAAAACTTCCTAAAGTTTCCATTTTTTGCAATACAGTATATTATTTCCCATCTGAAACAATAATGTAATTAATTTAATTGGATAAAAACCAAACAAAACACTAGACAGCATGGCAGTATTTTCCAGGCTTATTGCGTAATAGTGTTTTGTTGGTGTCTACTGCACTTTATCAATAAAACAGCGCTAGTTTAGAACTTTCTCACAGGCTACATGTTCTCAACAGAAATGTAACATTTCTTCTTGAGGTAAAGTAGGCTATGACTTTGTGTGTTTGGCGACGGCATGTGTCCAGCAAACCGTTGAGATTTACGCACAAGTTTATATATATATATATATTTATATTTTTACAAGATTTTCCGCTCTCATAATTAGGTCGACTAGTTTAGTTGAACAGAACAGCGTAGATTAGTTGCTCTATAAAAAGGTCTTACCATTAATACTGGAAACTGATCCAGAATGGAAGAAAACGGCAATAACAGCGCCCAAGAGTCTAAAAAAATCCATTTCAACATGTTCACTGCTTTTGGTGAACGAAAGCAACCGAACAAAACATCTTGTGCGATGAAAACAAACAGAGTCTTGTTCAAACACTTCGGAGAAACTTATGGGGTAAATACGAACCAATGACGGAGGCAGCAAAGTCGACTGATGATGGCGTGAATATGGCGCCTGCACTAACCGTGGTCTGACGCTAGTCTGGACTAGTAGGCACAACAATTACAGAGAAAACTTTATCATTTATTTTTATCTTTACTTTAATAGAAGTGAGTTTACATGTATGCCTACCTTTTAAGCGGGATCTTGTGTAATGGCATAGTAGCTATTACATTCATTTAAGCATACTACTGTATAATTAGGTTACTGGGACAAGGCGACTTTTGTGCAGTAACACACATCATGCCTGATGTATTAAAGTAGAATGTGTGGACATTAATTTAGTTTTTGATGCAACTAACCCCAGACCTACTGATTAAAACGAAAAGATGCTAAGGTTAAGTAGGAAAATGAAGTGGGTTGAAATGTGTGCAGTATCCATAGACTGTATAAATCAGATTATACAGTCTATGGCAGTATCACATGCACTTCTGGTCATATGACCAGAAGTGGTCAAATTGTGCCTGCTTTGAGCCTACTTGTTTAGAAGTAGATGATCAGAAATCTCACAGATGAAAGGGTCAAAAAATTATTTTAATTTATTTAACTTTAACTTTTACCTGCATAACCTAATAGTTGCATTTGCAATTACTCGGTTCTTTGTTTGGCTTCACTTTAGGTTGATAAATGTGTTGGTTGTCAGTATTGTTGATGATGGAATACAGCATCATATCAAGAAGTAGACTGTATTATGAGCATACATATTTATTCATAGTGTAATTTATGTGTTATAATCAAGTTTAATCACATTGATGTAAATTCTTTGATGTTGTCGAATACAGTAACCTGACGGAGTCAGAAGTCAGCAGACTGACATTACTGAAAAACTGAAGTTGTCCTCCAGTTATTATTGTATCGAGTTTGTAAACCATCTAACGTCCTAATGTTGTAACTACACTGAAGAACATCTAAGTTTGCTATGAGTAGCTATAGCTTCTGTTAGGACACTTCTGTAAAACGTATAGCTGCTACTGTAAAGTCTGTCTACCCAATATCTATAAGACAAAACATTAAAGTCACTTTTTTATGTGCTTTTGACAATTTTCATTAAAACTCTGAATCATTCTAATATAGAAACCACGATTATTTTCTATTAGCATCATGGAAAAATGTGGGCATTAATGTGTTAAGAATCTTCTCAGTCATGGAGAAGGAACTAATCATGTGTTTACTGCGAAGCCTTCTCACAAGCTATTTTATCTACGTTTTTCCACTGTCCCCACCATGTGAGTGGCTTGTTGTTATCATATGTTCTTTTCGTTTACCTCTCATTTTGTAAAAGTAGGCTGCGTATATTTTTAATTTTTCTCAGATCAATGAAATTTATAGCAGTTCATTAAAGCAATATTAATATTATTATAAAAAATGTAATTATACCATTACTTAACCACCGTTATCCCTCATGTGAAACTGAGATTAAAATATCTGTGGCATTGTTTAGAATACTGTGACCATGCTGACTCTAACTGTGTTCATACAGTTTACTCCTATCTTTCCATATTTCTGTGGGACAAAGACTTCTTTTGGAAAACAGCAGCAGTTGTGGCCTATAGCTAATACCTATACTACTGCACTGTGCAGACAATAGAGTCCAGGTTTGTCATGCAAGGTAAATGAACAAAGGTTACTCATGATTGGCTGTATCCTCCATTGCTGGTGGCAAGGCTGCTCATGTTTCCTCTATTCAAACTTCAGTCTAGTTCAAACACAGGTCTGTTCATTATAGTTTACAATACCTTTCTATATTTATGTAAATGTTACCCATTTAAATTTACTGCTTGATGTATTAAAAAAAAGCCACAAATAGATTATTTATGCAGGTGACAGAAAATCTATACTTATCTATTACACAAATTATTGCATTTTAGATAAAAGACTAGATAAAAGTAAGAATATCATTACATGTACTTTAGTACATGTGTCTACAACTAAATGAGCCTATTGCTTACAAGACATTTGAATGTAGACGCCAAGTTGTCAATGGGATACCTCATACACTGTACGTTCAGAGGTGTATATGATCTATATTTGTCTGCATGGTCAATGGGAGGGCTTCTTAGTCACACCTCTGTGGTTTTAGGTGACTGGTTTAAAACCCCTCCAGAAGAATAGCTTCACACACTAGTGAAACACAGCCTTGGTAAGTTTCTTTCTGTTTTTTAAATTGGCTCAAAGATTACAACTGGCTAAAGTGAGAGCATTTGTTTTTCTTATCTTTCTCAAGGCTTCAGAGATCAAAACAATTACAACATGCTTATATGGCTCCATCTGCTGGCTGTGTTGGTGTCGCCTGCTTTCAGTGCATACAACTGTACTTCTGAATACAACCGGACCCCAGGTATTGTTTCACACCAGCCATTATTGCTTCGACCATCTTGTTTGAATGCATAAATACTTTATGAATAAATGTTTCTAAAGAACTTTGTGTCAGGATTTGTAATATAAGATATAATATAAAATTGCTTAGAATTCTTATAGTCCAAGGAAGGGCATTTATTTCAGACCGCGATCATTGGTGTAGCAAAATCTTATTTTTGCAAGTACATTTCTGCAAAATATAGGATACTCTATCTATTTCTTGTTCATTTATTGTAACATTTATTAAGAACAAATGCAGGCACATGCTTCATAACTAAGTCAATCAGAAATTACAAAGAGAACACTCAACTAATTCTCAAAACATGCTGGGTACCTGATTAATACAGACCCTGGGCCGCAGTGTGCCCAGATCTGATATTGTCTTTCCTCATCAAAAACAGCAGGTTTCACTTTGAAATATGTTTGTCCCCTCTGAGCCTCAGAAAGCTCTGCTCTGAATGTCCCTAACCTGGGATACAGGTTGATCTCTTTGACCTTTGTTTATTGACCTTTATTTAACCAGAAAATAAGGTCAATAGATCGCTGAGGTCAAGAGATCAGGAGAAGGGATGCACTGTTACTTGATTCAATAGTTTCTGCTGTGGTGTTTTCTTTGCTGCCAGGAGCTGGAGCTCTAACACAACTTCCTGATGTGGGGACTGTTTTTTATTGGCTCTGGTGCATGCGATTTGAAAGTGTTTGTGCTCAAGAGAACGTTTGAAAGATGGGAACAATGCAAAATATCTTATTTGCCCTTTAAATTAGTATTCAGTTAAAATATTTTGTTGATTCTCTCTTTTTGGTTTATGTCCCCTTCTGTATTTTGTGATATGGCAAGTCTTAGTTCTCTTCCTTCCTAGATAACTCTGACTTGACAGTAGACTGCGGTGCTACTTTCATCACTCTGGAGATAACTTGTGCCCAGCGCAGTGGGCAGGCTTCGATGTTCCAGACCTTGCCTTGAATGGAAACCACAATATCCACAGTGTCTGGGCGTAGCTGATACCCATGTCAGCCCTCCAGTGATACGTTTCCATCTGCCCATCAATCATAGTGACTTTAACTCATGCCGCCAGTCCCTGCAGGTGACACCACTTGTACTTCTTCTCTTCAGCTATTGAAGGAAAAATGTCTTGTATTTTATTGGTGTAGTTAGAAAACAAAATAAAACAAAAATCAATTGTACTGCAAACTATAAATACAAACTTTTGCAAGTGTACAACTACCTTTACTATTATTAGCTTCTATAACAGTTTTTGTTATCAATATTGTGTTGTTACTACTTACCACAAACACCACATTTGCTATCAAAATACAAACCGAAAATTACACAACTGAGTTGTGAGAAAAGGGGTGAGACATTCTTTTAGGCGAAACATCATCTGAACAATTGTGATTTCAATAATGATTTAAATATTGGTAATTTTGTACACGTATGGCCTCATGTATTAACCGAGGTGCTAATTCTAAAGTATAAAGGGAAAATAAAGTATATCATTATAACTCAATGGCAAAATAAAAACGTTTTTTTATCACTGTGGTATCATTGAACATTAACTGTATTTTTGTATTGAAAACAAATTTGAAATTTTAGATCGTTACATCTATTAAAGACCATGTTCAGATTTTGCATAAGAGAGGTAATACTGTACAACACCATCCATCCTCCATCCTCCTTCTGCTCCATCCTCCTTCTGCTTGATCTCAGTTCTGCCTTCGACACCATTTCTCACTCCATTCTCCTGAACAGACTCTCTTCCATTGGCATCTCCAGCACAGCCCTAACCTGGTTTCACTCCTATCTTTCCGACTGCACTCAGTTTATCCAACTCAAATGTTTCACCTCTCATCCTGTTCCCGTCTCCACAGGTGTTCCCAGGGTTCTGTTCTTGGTCCCCTCCTTTCATTATCTACCTTCTCCCCCTTGGTCACATTTTCCGGAAACACCACATCCAATTCCACTGCTACGCGGATGACACCCAGCTCTACCTCTCCACCAAACCAAACTCCACCCTCCCACCATCAGCCCTTCTCAGTTGTATCAATGAAATAAAATCCTGGTTCACCTCAAACTTCCTCAAGCTCAATAGCAATAAAACGGAACTTCTCCTTGTAGGCACCAAATCCACCTTAAACAAAATTAATCATTTCTCCCTTTCCATCGACGGCTCCTCCATCTCTCCTTCCCCTCAGGTTAAGAGTCTGGGTGTCATCCTCGACAGCACCCTCTCCTTCACCTCCCACATCAACAACATCACTCGCTCCGCCTACTTTCACCTCCGCAACATCCATCGTCTCCGGCCCTCCCTCACTCCACAGTCCACTGCCGTACTCATACACAGCCTTGTCACTTCCCGCCTGGATTACTGCAACTCCCTTCTGTTTGGTCTCCCACAAAAAACTCTCCATAAACTACAACTGGTTCAGAACTCTGCTGCTCGTATCATCACTCACACACCCTCCATCAGCCACATCACACCCGTCCTACAACAGCTCCACTGGCTCCCCATCACACACCGCATTCAATACAAAATCTTGCTCCATACTTTCAAAGCCATCCACAATCTTGCACCTCCATATCTCTCTGACCTCCTCCACATCGCCACACCTGTTCGCTCTCTCCGCTCCTCCTCCTCTCTCCAGCTCTCTGTCCCCTCAGCTCGTCTTGTCACCATGGGGAGCAGGGCTTTCAGTCGCTCTGCTCCCCAGCTCTGGAACACTCTCCCTCCTGATCTCCGCAACACAGACACACTCACACACTTCAAATCCAAACTCAAAACTCATCTGTTCAGACTGGCATATTCACTGTAACCACAACTGCACTGTCCTTTTAAATGTCTGATTTTAATTGTAAATATTTTAACTGTTGCCTTTTAACTGTCTTTTAATGTATGTTGTAATGTTATATGTAAACTTGTTGTAAGGCGACCTTGAGTGCCCAGAAAGGCGCCTAATAAATAAAATGTATTATTATTATTATTATTAACACTGTAATAGTTTAATGTTTGCTATTTCTTCACTGTATATTGATTCAGATCGTGGATGAAGCCCCAAACCCAACGGGACCCTTCAGCTCCTTTGCCAGTGTGCAGTCAGTTATCATCACTAGCTTCATAGAAACTCCTCGGTCAGACCAAGGCATAATCAGTTACTCCACAGACCTGTACTATCACTTCTCCTGTCGATATCCTCTCGAGTACCTCATCAACAACACACAGATTATAGCGTAAGTTTGTGCCCCTCTGTCATAGTATTTTCACTCATCCTGTGTATTCTAACTTTTGTATTTTTATGTCCTAGCTCATCGGTTTCTGTAGCCACCAGTGACAACAATGGAACTTTTATTAACACACTAAAGATGAGTCTATATAATGTAAGTATAGCTCTGCTTTGTTTAAGAAACTCCATGCCTTTAAGGTAGAGAGTGATTTCCTCTGTTTAATTCTACTCAAAGTAAAACAAAAATGGCATCAAATAAAATTGTAAAAACACAGAAATACAATTCATAAAAGCAGTAGAAATGAAGACAATCTTAAACTAAATCACAAAAACAAACAAGAACATTTCAGTCCTAGGCTCATTTAAAAAGGACTGTCTTAAGGCTCGAATTAAAGATTGTCTCACAATCTCACACTTTAGCAGCATATACCTGAAACGCTGATTTCCCATGTTTAATCCTGACTCCTGAACAGGAGGCATGTTCTCCAGGTTCTCAGAATCTGAGATGGTTCATAAGGAACCAACATCTCAGAAATGTACGTTATGTCAGATCCTGGAGAGACTTCAACACAATTAGAGCTCATTTTAAATTGATTTATTCTTTATGCCACTAGAAGCCAGTGCAGAGACTTGAGCTCAGGACCAATGTGGATGTCTAGACACTACGTTTTTAATTTCAGTTATGTTTTTAAATGGTAAAAAGCTAAAGATTTGATGTGGGCGCTAGGATTCAAATCCAAGTCCGTTATTACTTTCAGATTTCTAACTAGCTTTCAAGGCTTTAGAGGGACAGACTGGGGCTGGAGCTAACTGCAAGCACTTTCTCTTTATTTTTGTGAACTCACGTCATTGGGCAGCCTTTGTAAGGTTTTTGAGGACTAACTGGATTTAGCACAATCACAGCAGAGGAATAAAAGAATGAAAAAAAAATTGTAATAGTCATTATTTCAAAGCTCTACTTTAAGGAGATGATCACAGCACAAATTATGCTTTTTCCACAGGACTCTTTCTACCAATCATCTTTGAAAGTGCCACCAACAGGCTTGCAGTTGCGAGATATGGTCTACGCCGAAGTCAAAGCTGTAAATCTGACTGGAAAGTACGTAAAGACAATGACAGTAATAGCTTAGAATGTTTTTTCATTGATAAAATTTCCTTCTTTGTCCAGTTTTTATGTTCTTCTAGATCACTGCTTCTCCACACCAACAGCAAATCAGCTGACACAGAGTGAACAGCACGACTTCTTCATTGGGTATGTTGCTGAATATACAGTAAAATGAAAAAAAAAAAGAAAGCAGTTTATTACATATGAGTATTGTAATTTCTGGATTATGAGCCGTTTCTTTTTTTTATGAGCTTTGAACTATGCGGCTTATACGGCAATGCAGCAAAATTATAGATTCTCATAGACTTACTATTAACAAGTGCGGCCTTTACATGTACTTTATAATTTTTCTTAGTTAAATCTTGTGGGTGTGGCTTATAATCAGGTGTGCTCAATAGGGCAGAAATGACAGTATTTATTCTTTTCTTCAGCTGCTCTAAGGATGAAAGAACAACTATTACCAGCAATGGCATTTCGAACGTTGCCCGTTTTCATTTTGAGGCCTTCCGTTTTCTTGAACATCGGACTCAGTCAGTCTCCAGCATCTACCTGCATTGCATTCTCAGATTGTGTGAACCGAGCAAGTGTCAGGAGATTCTCGCTGTACGTGCATTGAGAACATTATATTATAAAGGGATTGTTTGAGTTCATTTTATAGTTTACTTTTCAGGGTTGCAGCAGTAAAAGAAAAAGATCAGTGACTCCCTTTGGACATGAAAGTAAAGATTCAGCCACCATTACTGCTGGACCTCTGTATATATCTGAAGAAGGTAAGAAACAAAAATGTTTTGTTAAAGTACTTAGTTAAAGTAACATATTTTTCTGCTTATTACAGAACTAAATGCAAAAACTCAAAGTAAGCTACCCATCACAGATTTTTTCAGTTTTGTGTATTTGTAAAGGATATGACTGAATGTCTTGTCTTCGTGAAGGTACTGTGGCTCAAAGCGGTCTAAATCAGACTGTACTTATTGTGGGAGTTGTGCTGGGCTCTGCTGTGGCGGTGCTGCTGGTGCTTTCCGGATGGTTTGCTTTCAAAAAGTTTTTTCGAAGCCCTTTTGACTGACACTAAACTAATGCTAAATGCACTTGTTGACTTTTTTAGAAAATACAATTTTCTAATATATCTCAAGAGACTGTAAACATTTTAATGTTGAATTTACATGATTAAAATGTATCATACATTAATGATTATGACTCACTTTTTTTGTAGCAACAAGGCTTATGCCCACAACAAACTGATGGAGGATTTCAGAGTTCAAGATTCAGAAGAATCACAGAACTGTTCTATTAAATTTTATTAAGTGTCATCGATACACACTGTCTCAAAATGAAAAGAGAATAAATTAATTATAATCAAAAAAAGTTTTATTGCCATTGTCAATAAACACAATTTACAAACTAAGAACTTGCTTTAGCTATATGATGCAAAAAACAAACAAATAATCAAAACAAACAACAAGTGAAGAATAAAAAAATATAGGCTACTGTAGACATGCAAATAATATAGGTGTAGGAAAAAATAAGCTTAAATACAAAATATATACAGCAGAATCAGAACAGCAGGCGCACTTCTGTGCCTTCTCAGTTAAGATGAAGCTCATTCTAAACAGTGTTGTATCTGATGATATTGAAGGTCCTTCATGACTCCCTCATTTGCTCTGAAGAGGATTTATGATTCAAAACATTATTAAATGTGAAAGAAAATGGTTGTTTATAGCCATTCTATGCACTGCAGCATTTAATGTGATTCAGCAACACACAACAACTAACATAATAAGAAGGACTGAAAATACTCAAAACATTCAGTTAAATATGTATACATAAACAATGAAAAATAAACAGATATGTAGTGCTAGTGCATGGTAAACCCTTAGGAGCTTGAGGAGCTTACTGTACAGAATGCAAAATGTCCTGAATGAGAGATGAAAGTTTGAAAGAGAAGTCCTCCTGCAAAGAACCACTGTGTTGTGAGACAGGGGACAAAACCTGACCAGAGTTTGTGTCAGCCAACATCTCTTCCAAATCTACAAAAAGTCTTTCCATTTGTGCTGCAAATAGCTGGTTTTGAAGATCAGCACTGAGACAGAACTGCTCCATCTTTGCACTCATTTTGGTCTCAAGCCCTGTGAAGTGGTTAGCAGAAAAGATAACTCTTCTCGTAGTATTCCAGCTCTGTTCAGTGCTTCTGCCTGCAGAGTGCTTACTTCTTGAGCTAGTCTGGAGCTAAACTTCTGCCACTTTTCTGTATGAGCAAGCTCTCCTTCAGACAAAACTGAATCTTTGAACTGTTCCATTACCTTGTTGGCTTCAGTGTTAAAGACTTGAATGATGTCAGCCATTTTGGCGCTGCTGTGATCCAGAGTCTGACTTATCCTCTGTAAGATTGTTTGCTGAAGAGTTTGGTCATCCTCAGCTGTTGGTTCCACAGTCTCCATGCTTTGCAGGTACAAACGCACCTGGACACAGAGCTCTTGGGTGCTGGAGCTGAGGGAACTCTGGAGCCGCAGCATCAGGGGAGCCAGACGTTCTCTCAAACCGGTCAGAGTGGAGCGGACATGGGATGGAGATGGAGACAGCTTCTCTCTGAGCTCTGCCAGCTCTTGGTGAAGTCGCACTCTCAGACGCTCTGATTCCAGGCTCAGTTTGTGCTGAATCTCAACAGCAACAGGGTGTTTGGCCTCCTCCTCCAGGTTGTAAAGACTGCTGCTGTCGATGTGGCTTTTGTAACTAGAACTAACAGACATATTCTCCTTAGAATGATGATAGAGCTATATTTGATTTATTTTGATATGTATGCACTTACTTGATGCTCTTGGATACTTCCGCTTTATCATGAGCCTGGTTTGCTCTGGAGTTTGTCCAGGAAGCTTCTCTGGTGTTACGATGTACTGGGCTTGCTAAATAAAAATACAAAGCTTTTAAAAAAGAACATTAAACTGAGAACTTATAATAACAAACTGTGTCTACCTGAGATAATCCAGAATGGAAGTGCACATAAGATCACTTTAAAAAACATGTTCATTCTGAATGAATTGCCAACTTGTGAATGAAATATTCTTTTAGGTTTTCTGAATCTGTAGATGTTTTTTTCTTGTTGGTTCCTCAAGGAAAGTTGTGTGGTCTTAGACTTGAATCTAAAAAAGTTTGTCTCTTCTCTCAGCATGCTCTCATCTCTCAGCTCTTATAAAGCAGCGTGTTATCAGGGCCGCTTCAAAAACCCTGCCTATGTCAACAGGCAACACGTGGAGGGTCACAGTGATGACAAAACACATCCAAGCATAACATTGACTTACATTCATTGAGATATAACCTCAAATCCATAAGTGTAATCTACAACTTCCTAATCTCAAAACAGCAAGTTATGCATTTGACTCTTGAAAATTAGGTTATGGTTTTATGTGGCCACCACAGTGTAAAGCTCTGCTTAACAGGCCTAATGTCTACATTTTAGATCTACATTTTATGGAAAATGACTAGTAGTTAACATGGTCTGTGTTTTAGGATAGTAAGAACCCCACATTATAGTTTTTACTGTATTTAAGATAGAAAAGCAAATTACTTTTTGCTAAAAAAAAATGTTTCAGTTATATTTGTTATTGCTGAATTTTTGTAATTCTGTAAATTCCATTGCATGCCTGAAGAATCATAAAAGTTAAGTTCAAGAGTGATAGAGGGCAGCGTTCAGACTGACCATTAACATTCACTGATCTGGATCTGGATCCCATTTGCATAGAGCAACGTTAATAAATTGTAAAAATAAATAAATAAATAAATAAATAAATAAATAAATAAAACAACAACAACAACAACAACAACTATTATTATTATTATTATTATTATTATTATTATTATTATTATTATATACTACTAGTAGTAGTAGTAGTAGTAAGTATTTCATTTATTTTTTGAAGATATTCTGTAATTTCATGTATTTACTAAATATGCAGTGAGTTTAGGTTAATCACGTGGCAATGTGGGTGAAAGTTGAAGAGTTGGGGGGGTTAGATAAGTCTAACGTCACAGGAGGATCATAGTCCAGGGTTATTTGATATGTAGGTTATAGGGGTCTTAATTGGATTTCTGTACAACAACAATTTGAAGTCTTGTAGTTCAACAATGTTTTGCTACAAATTCAATTAGCCAATAATAGTAATAATTAAAAATAAATAAATAAACTCCTTTGCTGTACTTCAATTAAATTTAGAGCAAAGGTGAGTCATGTTATCAGACAAACACTGTTATCATATTCTGGCTCCTGAACATAATTTTATTGCCCACCTTATTAGTCAATAAAGTGCATTTGCATGATGTAATGACTAATCGGGGCCAAATCTGACATCATAAATAATAAAGGCGACCTTGTTTCTCCTCTTTTTTGTTGCTGTTACCTTAACTCATAGTCCAGATCAATTATTCAGCAGTGAAAGTGGTGCAGCCCGAGGACACAAGACTGCTTCGCCCATGCTTTGTCTGCATTAGCTCCAGTTTTTAGCGCAACTATTACTACAACTAGTGTAAGAATCAGCTGGATTAAACCAACCCATTAGCATTTAGCCTGTTTTGTTGCCGATCATGGTGAATTTCTTGAGATGGCTTGTTGCTTTAGCTGGCTTCACTCAAACTCATGGAAATATCAGAAATGCGTCTAAGGAGGGCCTAGTCTGCACAGCAGGTAGATCACAAGCTTTGTTTTTTATTGAAGGGAAGATCTTAGGGCTGCTCGATTATGATGAAAATAATAATCACAATTATTTGAATCATAATTGAAATCACGATTATTCAAACGATAATTTACTTAGAAAGTGTGGAGAGCATTATTGCTACTTAATATGTAGAGAAGGAGTGAAGAGATAAAATGAAACAGTGGTAGATCTCATAGAAATAGTCAGTAGTAAATGTGTGATACAGTTTGAAAGAAATTGTCTGGGACCTACTTTTTCAACCTAAAAAAATTTATGTACACTTAGATACACAATTATGAGTCACGGTTAATAATCATGACCTACTCGATTACACCATTTTTGTAAACGATTATGGCAATGATCATAATTAAAATTGAAATTCGATTAATTGCACTGCCCTAGAAGATCTATAGCTTGGGATTTTGACGTTGTAATACTGAAATATTAACAGATTATTTAATTCAGGCTTCTACTGTCCACCGGAGGCTCCCTTTCCCATCCCGTGTCCATTGGGAACTTATGCACCTAATCCCGGTGTTGCATTCACAAATACATGTCTGGCATGTCCCTCTCATCACTACTGCCCAAGAACCGCTCTGGCTCTGCCCCTGCTCTGCGGTTCAACGGCCCAGCAGCCCCTCTCTGGACAAGACACGTGTGTGTGTCCTGGGGAAGGACAAAACTTCCAGGTGATTAAATGATTCCACTTGCTTTTCTGAGTGTTAAATGTCCCCAAAAGTCCCACAGCTCTGTGTGACTAACCAGGCCTAGTTTTGGGCCCCAGTTACCTACATTTGTCCCCAGCTCCTCAGCTCCTGTTTTGTTTTTCTAAGCCCTAAATATAGGTATACGCTTTATGTCTTTAGGGATATACAGTCACATCTCAGTTTCTCATAGCTTTTGCAGAAACTCAATCCGAAACAATCTGTAGCTGCAAACTGAAAGAACTGGGATCACGTTACTGCACACCAGAATCCGGTTTCCCATCTCTTTAGTTGTGGAGTGTCACTTATCACAGGAGACCAATTATTTTAGAACTGAACAGTGTTTCCACATTTTTGTAAAAACATATTACCTTGGTGAACAATTATACTTATTATTTATGCTATACTTATTCTAGACTCTATGCTTATGTGGCCTAATATATACATTGTTTTGTGTAAACTCATTATGCAACTTGTGAACTCTTTGCATTTTATCCAGGCCAGTGATGCTCAGTGCCACTGCTCTCTGGGCTACCAACCTTCTAATGACAAAGTGTGTGTTCTGAAACTGTATAATGTTTGCCGCAATGGGAAGTCACGCACACAGTATGGAGAGTGTCTGGACAGATATCAGTGGTCTGTCCACTGCAAGTACCAGGTGGGACATGATGTAATGACATGTGACTAACTTAAACCAGGTGAAATGTTAATTATGCACTCAAGCCCTTAACACTGAAATGCATTTGAATCATTTCTCTTTAGACTTGCCTTTGCACTTTCCCCTTTTATACTTCAGATCATAACAGTTTACATGCCGAGCCTTGAAAACTTTTTGAATGGGACTTCCAAGAAAAAAATAAGACTTGTGTACTCACAGTAAACACCATACGTAGGTCATCGTAGACAAGAGTAATGAGCACAACCTAGATGTCTTTGCCCTTTCCTCCATGAACTTGACAATAATTTATCAAATACAGGCTTGTATTGGCTGTCACTCCTTTAATATTTAACCTAAAGCCTCTTCCTCTATAGCTCATGTCCAAATCAGGTTTAGAATATAAATCGAATTGAAAGAAAGTAAAATGGGATTGTCTTCAATAAATCTATATATCTAAAAAACTATAAATCTAACTATGCTTATTTTTGGCAAAAGTCTTCAGAAACAGTGAATAACTCTGTATTATGCAGGTATGTCGGTCTGCAGAGGACTTTGCAGGCTATGATAGTGAGCTGGGCTTGTGTTTATGCAAAGAGCCCAAAGAAAGAACTTCATGTGGAAGTTTGTGCCGGCGCCAAGCAACAGATGAACTAAAACTCCACTGTCCATCAAATGGGGAACTTGAACTTGTCTGGAGACATGAAAACCAGGTGACCCAAGATATTAGTTGTCACAATACAAATGCTATTTATGTCATTATGCATACAATTGAGCTTATAGAACTGGCATTGTTTACAGTTTAAGCCGCTTTATCTTTTTAGACAAAAGCTTGATAATACAGCTTTTATTTCACCAACAGTGAGACTGAGCTCATGCATCTCGACTTTTGCAGTGACCTATTAAAGCTAAACTGTCTCATTGTGTTCAGGTGTCGTCCATCTCAGGCAGAGTGCTGCAGACACTGTTCTTACATTGGGACCCTCTGGAGACTCTTCGGTGTAGCCAGCAGCTCAACATCTCACGACCAGTTTACATTGTTCAGACAACAGGTCGGCACACATTCGCTAACCTAACACGCACTGGCTTGTTTGTTTTCCCTTTCCTTTCAATGTCTACCTTTAGTTTGATTTTTTGTGGCATACTTTGTGATCACAGAGGAAGGCTTCTTTGGTCTTCTCAGTGGCCTCCCTGAAGAACTGGACCATTTATTTCCCATAACTACTCAACAAGAGACTGAGCGCTTCCTGGGTTTGTCACAATGCAATGCTTTGTATGCATAATTTACATGGACATACTACATTTGTAATCTCTCCAGTAACTCTTTCCTTAGAAAGTGTTCTGTGGGAGGCCTCTCAAATTGGCAATCTTAGTCATGAAGACAGTGAAATTAATTTTGCCAGCAGCAGGGGAACTGGAGTCAATTTAAAGAAATAGATAGGAGGCCTAAAGGAATTTTAAGCCCCACTACATGTCTTCATCTTGGGGATGTAATCCTATTCACGGTCTCCACAACTCACTACCCTGAGTATGATGTGTAAGTATATAATCCCTACACCCTTGTTAGCACATGTTCTACACTAACCAAATCATTTTAAACTGTCTTAGTGATAACTTATACAACACAAATCAAGTTTTTGACTGGGGTGCATTCAGGCAACTAAAAGAAGAACTTACCTTATCTTGGACCCCTCCAACCCTATTTTCATTTGTGTTTAACCAGCCTGGTGTGTATGTATTTAAATTGAGCAGCCATGAGCATAGATATATGGTAAATCACTGCAGTATTAAGCCACTCTAAGTAGGGTTTTGTATTTACATTTTTCTTTTTCCCCTCATCCTTTTAGTATGTGCGTGTGATGCCTGGAGGTGGTCAGTGCTATGAACCTGGGCCCTTTTTTTCAACCATTTCTGGACATTTTAACAGAGTAGGAATACACCGCCGGCGCGAGCTGTTATTGAGGCCAGATTGGTTTGTGACCGGTGGACTGGTGTTTGGAGCCATGGTCATTTTCGGTTTATGTGTTACTTTCCTGGTGAGTTCACATGCTAATCATTATTTTAAAATTGTATACATGACATCGCTTCCCTGTCCTTTATTTAATTTTAAAGTTTTGCTTAGATACTTTTCCGCGAATACGGCTGGCCTGAGAAAAAGTCAATAACGGTGCATTATCGCTTGCTGCATTTGGCTTACAATATGGACGATTATGCATCAAAGGTTCCAGGGTGATCTCACTTAGAAAAACACATAGAAACCAACAAGCAAGAATGACGCTGGACTCCGCCCCCATAGGTAAACTTAAACCCACATGCATTTTTAGTAATTCTTTCTTGCTTGCCTCTTTCTGTTGTTGATTGCACAGACCTTCTTATGTAACAGTTAAAGTGATCTCGGTCACTGTGTCCATGACCATTTGCATCTGAAAAGGTGTCATGTGTAGTAAATCATCAGAAGTTGGGAAAACACCTAAACTGACACAGTCCACCGTATGTCCATGGATACACAGTGAATTGTGTCTGATATTTTGTGAATTGGGCTCCTACTTCTCTTTAACCTATTAATCTGTTATTCTAATTAAAAAAAAAAGTTAATACTAACATACATATTTCTTTTCCTTTTTTAAGAGCCTGAGGGTTTGGAGGAATTCTGGGATTATGAACACCAAATAGACCTGGAAGCATTCAGCAGCACCACTTTCTACAGCCTGCTACTCAAACAGAACCTTTCTGTCACCTCTCGTCTGGGACAGCTCACTACTGAGGTCTTCTGCTCTCTTGAGAAAACTAGTTATTTATATTATATATATATATATATATATATATATATATATATATATATATATATATATTATATATATATATTATATATATATATATATATTATATATTATATAAATATATATATATATAATATATATATATATATATATATATTATATATATATATATATATATATTATATATATATATATATATATATATATATATATATATATATATATATATATATATATACAGTTTAGTATTATAACTGGTAATATACTACAGTATAGTTTAAACTTTCATCTGTGTCTGTATTATAAGTCTTAGTAAACACCAAACTTAATACTTTATTTTCTTTTTGTCTATTTAGGTAAAAGAGCTATACAAAGGGGTGACCTTGAAACTGCAGCTTCTCCAGCCCTGTTTAATCTCAGAAAATAGAATGAGCGACAGCTTTGAGAAGATAAAGAGGGAAGTTGAGAAGGAGATAGTGCGACGAAAGGCTATAGGCTCTCAGCTGAGGACACTCCTCGACAAACAACTGAAGGTTTACAACAATCTCACAATACTGTAGTAACATTTCCGTTTAATATGGTGTTTAATGGTGGGAAGGGAGTAAACTAATCTATAATAACTTTACATTCTTGACTCCAGGTTTTAAAGAGAGAGCAGCAGACTCAGCTGAATGTTCATTCAACATTTTCAGCTCATCTCAGAGAGTGCACCAGACTACTATCAAAAATATGCAGCAGTCACCAGCAAATTTCTGAACAAAGGTAAACATTTTGAACAACTTAAAGGGACATTATGTAAAGTAAACATTTTTAAGCCATGCTACAATCTTGTTCCGTCATCTTTAGCTTACACATAGTTGTATTTGAAGCTTGTCCTTCAGTTGCAGTCCTTAAAAATTACTCCTGCTCAGCAGTTTTGAATCAAAGTAGTACCCTTTTCTGTTTTGTGATTTATTGTTTACACGCGTAAAATAGTGTAAAATGCTACTCTATGCATGTTAGCATCATTCTAAAGTAAATACTTGAAAAACATAATGTCTTCTTTTTAAATAGGCAAAAATAGCTAAAAAAATAAATAAAAAAAATTAGAACATCAAATAAACATTGCTATTTTGTGTTTTAAGTTTAATCAGCAGATTGACCTCCAAAGTAGAAAGTATGGAAGACTTGCTCTCAGCAGAGTGCCAGCGTCAGGGAGCATGGGGGCTTCTGGGAGAAGGCATAGGAGCAAAACTGCTTTGTCCCAAAACTGGAAGTATCCTCAGCAAGGAACATATCTTTGGTAATCCTTGTCTTTCTAAATTTGACAATCTAATATAGCAGGAAATGTTTATGAACAACACCATCTGCTGACAACAACGAGTACTACGTAAAAGAAAAAAAAAAGTTTTTACTTTTATTTTTTGAAACAAAAGTAATTTGTAACAAAGCATAAAAGAGGAAAGTAAATTAAAAATAATGAGCTATTGTCGTTTACAAACAATGAGCGGTGACATGTTCTCTAGGGTTACAATTGTTGATGACCTGCTGCACACTAAAACTTGCCGTCACTTTGCTTCTGCCCAGGGACTACAGATGAAAATAAGCTTGTAGCTAAATCTGGTCTGTACAATATATTTATTGTGCAATGTCCCTGTCAAATAAATAAATAAATAAATAAATAAATAAATAAATAAATAAATAAATAAATAAATAAATAAATAAATAAATAAATAAATAAACAAACATCGTTGCACACTTGAAGGTCTGATTGCCCGATAAACACATTTTATTCGTACATTTCTTGTTATGCTTTCTTTTCATTCTTTTCATTGTACACATGTCATTCTCTTTGATTAATGTAGATTATCAATACTAATAGTTATTATTTTTTGTTCTTTCAGATCCTGATGGCTCTTTGCACATCAGCCCAGCCTTAAGCTATGATTCAGTGCTTGGACTTGTAAGGCCAAATGCTCACAGCCATATGCTGCTGAGCAATGGACACACTATGCCAGTTCCACCTAATTACTTTGTGCATCCACACACTGGCAGAGTGATGCCCATAGTGGGTAATGTGGCCTATGATCCTGCCAGTTCTACTTTAGTTTTGACCGTGGACACCTGTACAGGTAATGTCATGACATATTTGTATTTATTTAATCTAACATAACTGAGGTTAATCGTTCAATTCACTTAGGAGATGGTGTCAAGTGTGAGAGTCCTCCTTTGCCCTTTGTCCCATACCCCACCTACCTCCACTCAGGGCAGCCTCTGTCCAGAATCAACCTCAGAGGGCTCCGACCAGGCCAGAGGCTTCAACTGGGAGTTCCCATGGCAGACCCTGACACAGGAGTCCCAGTGCCTATTCTCGGTGTGACCATCCACCCAGACACTGGACTTGTGTACCCTTTAGGTGGACTGCACATGTGTCCTGTCACCAGGCAGCGGCAACCTATTCAGATTGGCTCTCCAATGCTGGAATCTCGAACTGGAAACTTGGTGCTAACTGTTGGAGTGAGTCTGGATTCAGCGACAGGTTTGCTAAAGAAATTACAAAAATTAAAGGTTTGTACCCAAAGATGAAGACTGTGCATGTATTTGTGTATGTAGGTGCGGTGCTGCCAGTAGGGGGTGTGCTGTATGATTTTTTTGTGGAGCCGCTCAGTGGGAGAATGCTCAGAGTGGGAGGCGCTTCGATAAGGGCAGGACAATTGGTCCCTTACGGAGGAGGATACCAAACACTTCTGGACTATAAGGTGCGAAACTACACAACTTAATAACTTAGTGAACCAAACAATTGTTTCGTTATGTTATATGCATTTGCTTTAACTCTCAATCTAGAATTAGCTACAATCAAAAAAAAAATCTTCTAATGTGAATGTTGTAAGTGCTGTATTGCCTGTTTTATTCTAATGTACTCTTGTATAGTTTTAAAGCTACAAATGTGCTTTCACTCTGAGAAAACAGACACAAAATGTTTTTGTGTAATGGGGGTGTTGAATTCACGTTTAAAAACTGTCAAAGGACGCAATCAAACACCATTACTTGTAATTCCATATCCATTTGCTTTCCCCATACCAAACATGCATCCTTTTTCTCCAGGTTCTGACAGAAATGTTCAAAGCTTTGGAGTTACTTAAGCCGCTTACTGTTGAATGGACCTCAGACATAGACCCTCTGAACATGCAGTTGCCCAGGAGAACTGGTTGTCTGGAGAATATTCCCTCTGCAGCTAAGGAGCTGCAGCAGGCATGGGGAAGGAGGCTTCACTGCCACCTCCAGCTCCAAACTCGACTCGAGATGTTGCTGGACTGGTCTGAGGCGCTTGAGTGTGATGGGGGAGCTTGTGGTGAGAAAACATGTAGCTGGAGAAGTTGTGCTAGTATCTATAACAATGATTTATTTTGCTTTTGTAAAATAGACTGCTTTTTCCCATTTCCTTTGCATACCAATATACTCTCCATTTAGTTGTGTAAATTGAGCTTCCCATAGTGTGGTGTACAGTCATCTATATTCTGTGCTGGGTCTTTAGGCAAGCATTATCCTAAAAGGGAAAAGTCTATTATTTTCTCTGTTTACCTTATCACTCCGTACTCTGCCTTAATGTCCCCAGCCCGACATAAATCTATTCCGAAAATGTGCTTGTGAGATCCATTACTTTCTGTTTTCTTATCTTTTTAGAAGGTATGTGAAAAGAAAACATTAAAGCACTCATTTTAGGGAAAGGGCAAATGATTTGTTAAAATACCTCAGAGTATTTGGCACTATTTCTGCCCTTATTATCTAGTGTCCATCTCTATACTGGACAAGTTAAAGTGACGTATTTAGTTTGTATTGTAAAAGGCCATGGGAAATGTTTTGTTTGCCTGGTAGATTGATATGTTTCTACTTTTTATTTGACCTTTATATGCGACAAACAAAACACTATGCTTCAAAATATCTCTGAGGACAAATGTCAGTCTGGTTGTTTTTTCTTTATTTTACATCCCCTGCTCTTCTTTGCAGGAGAGATGCAACTGACTGGTTCAAATATGTGTGTGGCTGCTCTAGTGGGAATGGAATATCCAGACCCTGGTGGCTCAGGCCTCAGTGTGCCTGTTCTGGGTTGTCAATCAGAGCCTGATTTGGGGATTAGACGTCCATTGGCTGGAACCATGGAAGATGCTGATGGAAAAGGTAAACAAAATGTTTTGCTGATATTTAAATTATGTAATATGGTGCAATTCTTGCCCAAATAATAGAGAAGGCATAACAGTTTGTGTTGGCAGGTGTTGAAGCGATTCGCTATGGAAGTCAGACTGTGGATCCTGTCACAGGGATTGTAACACCAGTAGTCGGAGCCAGACTAGATATTTCTAGAAAGACTGTGGTTCCTCTTACAGCCTCTTACTGGCTCACAATGACAGAGCAAACAGACAGTGTTCAAGTAAGCAATTATTAGAGTTTACAACGACAGTATAATGAGGAAAGTAATGAACTTAATGTCTTCTGTTGTAGATGGAGGGGTTGCAGAAGGAGATCTGTGCTCGAAATACTTACTGGCAGCAGCAGAGGCTCAAGGAGGAGGACATTCTTTCTGATCTAGACTCATCACTTTCCCAGTGTGTTTCTGATACACAGTCTTATCAGGTGAGTGGTATGGCAGCATGGAACGTATAAGGCCCGCTCTCAAAGTAAATGCAAAGTGTTTGGGGGAAATTTATGATAGAGAGTAACAGTATACACTGAACAAAATATAAACGCACGAACAAATATTTTTTGTTATTTTCATGTTATGAAATATAGTACATATCCCAAAATAACAGGACATATTACTTAACAATCAGCTTTAATTTGCGAGCATTGCAATAAATTGAGGGTCAAGTTCACAGACGTCAGTGACACGTGTGTCCACCATTAGCCTCGCGTGGACATCACCAAGATGTCAATTGTGGGCTGGAGGATGTTGTCCCATTCCTCCTGGAGTGCCACTCACAGTTGGAGAATGTTCTGTGGAACTGGAACCCGGTGACGGACCCGCCTATCCAGAACATCTGAGGGTTTCGCTGGGCGACATGTCTGTTAAATACAGCAGCCAGTTGAAGACCGGAATATCCTCCACCTGAAGGAAGTCCCTGCATATCCTGGCAATGTGCGGGCGGGCGTTGTCTTGTTGGAAAGTCACATGATGGAGCTCCACAAAGGAAGCAACAGCAACAATAGGTGTCAGAATTTCATCCTGGTAACGTTTCGCATTCAGGTTGCCATTGATGAAATGTGCGCAGTCCATGGCAAATGCCTGCCCACACCATGACATTACTGCCTTCTTGAGCCACCCGTCGCAGGACATTAGCGTGAGCATAACGCTCATCAACACGGCGCAAAACACGGACTCTGCCATCAGCATGGTACAGCTAGAAAGGAGATTCATCACTAAAGAGCACGGTCCTCCAACGTGCAAGTGTCCAGCGCAAATGACCATTGGCCCAGTCCAGTCGTGTCCGATGTCGAGATGCCGTGAGGCCGAGGCCCTGGTGTGGTCGACCTGACCGGAAATGAGCCTCCTGCAGCCGGTTTCTGACTGTCTGGGCTGAAATCCGCCTGTTGTGAAGACCAACAGTCTCATGGGCAACTTTGATCACGCAGGTGCTGGAGCCGCTGGTCCTATGTGGGTGTGGTCACAGGTGACCGGCGGGCATGTGCGCGGTTCACTGTGACCAGTCTCTCTGAAGCGAGTCCTCAAGCGGCTGATATTGGAATGATGCACATTCAATTGGACTGCCACTGCAGTAACAGATAACACAGCAGAAAGCATGTCAATGGCACTCTCCCTTGCGACTTTTGTGGCATGTTGAAAAATTACAAAAGTGAACATTTTGGTGTGCCCTTTTATTGTCCCATGTCTACGGAGTGTCTGTGTAATGGTCACGCTTTGTGATCAGCACCTGGACATTCCACACCTGTGTCATGAGTGGAATAGCACTGATACACATGCAGCCCGATCTTGCCCTTTTGTCCTAGCCGGTCTTAGCCTTGGTCTTAAGTATTCCTTTGTTGGCCACTAGTGGCTCTCTCCAAGCTCTATACACTGTTAGTATAGAAGGTGTGGCTCCAGCCAGATGTGAGGGGGTGCAGTTTTTTTCATTGAACCTGACACATGCTCACGCCTGTGACAAGTGAGCAGCTGCTTTAGGATCACAGGCAAAAGAGAACTGTAGCAGCAGCTTCAGTTTGAAAAAAAAAAACTGCAATAATAGAAATCTATTTTGTGAAAGTCTATTTACTTGACAGACTTTAACAACTTTGTCTAAAATGAGGCCAACATTTTTTTAACGCGTTGACACATAAAAAATGGTTTAAAAAATACATGATGGCCTTTTTGGCCTTTCCATAGCATTCACACTGACCCATGTTCACTCTCACATCTGATTATCTTTTTTATTAAGTCAACAAGCTTTATGTAAAAGAAAAGACACATTTTTAGACAAAGTTGTTAAAGTCTGTCAAGTACATAGACTTCCACCAAATAGATTTCTATTATTAAATTTTTTTTCCAAACTGAAGCTGCTGCTACAGTTCTGTTTTCCCTGTGATCCTAAAGCAGCTGCTCACTTGTCACAGGCGTGAGCATGTGTCAGGTTCAATGAAAAAAACTGTACCCTCACATCTGGCTGGAGCCACACCTTCTACACTGACAGTGTATAGAGCTTGGAGAGAGCCACTAGTGGCCAACAGAGGAATAATTAAGACCAAGGCTAAGACCGGCTAAGACAAAAGGGCAAAATCGGGCTGCTAATGTCTGATTCTCACCAGTTTGCACAAAATTTATCACATGGCTTGAAAGACATCACCAATAGATACATCTGAACAAAATATTGGGTCATATAATGATTTGCAAGTCATGCAGTATCAATGTATTTGTTCATGTATTTATATTTTTGTTCAGTGTATTTTAAATTGACCAAGTTAATAGTTCAAGTTTTTGTTTTTTAAAAAGCAGGTGTATTATTATTCAGTTACTGTTTTATGATGCATTATGCACGCATTAGATCACTGCAGTGATAGTATTACAACTGGAAAGAACTGAACAAAATGAAGGCCATGGAAGATGCATACAAAAGAGTTTGTGAGACTTAGTGTCACAGTTTTGGAATGCAAGAGAAACAGATTCGGAGCCCGGGCCACACAACACAAACAGAGAGTCATAAAAGTTATAAAACTAATTTATTGTACAAAAGTTCTAAAAAAAATATATGAAAAAAAATGTGTTATAAAAGTTTTTAAAGTCAGTCTTTTCCCTTGTCTAAAGAAATTTCACGAAAACAGCGCAGCCAACAGTGGAGTTAGTGGGGTTCGTGTGCGCACTCCAGAGTCCTTGGCTCCACCCGCGGCCAGTCTCTGGCGGCACTGCTGCTTACTCCGCCCTCCGCACTAGGGAAAAAGCAGAAACGACAGGGGAATCGGCAACGGCAGGTTAACCAAAAAGACACACACAGAGGCAGGCAGTCGGGGTCCGTCCCTTTACTTAGCTGGTGCGTGCGGTGTATCCAACAAAGTGCGCGTCCTCCGGTCCCCTCTGCGCGCGCGCCACGTCCGCCTCGACTCTTGCACCGACGTCTCCAGCTCCGGCAGGCCACAAGGCTACGGGCATAAATCAACAGTAGTGCAGGGCATCTCCAACACGCCACCACAAACAAAAACAACAGCCAGGATACGTCCCTTCACTTAGCTGATGCGTGCCGTCTCTGGACGCCCTGTCCAGTTTCCTTTAAGCCGGGATCGACCCTCTCGCCGCCGTCTCCAACCGTCCTCTCTCGGTTCTCTGCCGCGATCCAGCTCTGGTCTGCAGCCGGCTCCCCGTTCCTTGCTGTCCCCGGTCCACACGCACACCGGTGACTGTCCCCCTCTCTGTTTCCTGTCCCGTCATTTAAACACAGAGTCATTTACGCACGACGTTCCCATTGGGTATTCTGGATGGAGTATTCCATTATCGGAGGGGTGATTAGCAAAACTGTCTCTCTTTCTTTACAATAAATTCAATCCAGTTCAATGTTGCAAAGTACACAAATATCACACAATAAAAATCATGCAAAATAATAATTTCTTAATCATGTAACAACGACCACATATCATGCATTTAAAATCGAGATAAACAGTTCTGCTGGAACTCATCCCTCCTGACATTCCTCCCCATTTTTTAAGTAGTCGTCCCGACTACTATGCTAAATCCCTGTACCTTGGAGGGGGATTACCCAAATTGCTACGCTGGGAACGCCTTGGTGGAGCATGTTCATGAGGGGGCCCTGGTGCTAGTGGCTCAAGCAACTGTTCATTCTCTGCTGTTGCCTGATCTTGGACAGGGGCTGGCTCTGCAAGAGGCAACATAACAGGTAAAAACAATGGCACAGAGTTTGGGCAGACTACATTTGTTGGTGGGGCAGATTCTGCAATAAATTCTTCACAATGTTCTAGGGGGCACGGCTTTAGATTATTACGATGGATTGTTTTTATTGGTCCAGATTGTCCTTCAGGACGAATTTCATACACTGGCGAGTCAGGATGAATTTGGGAGACAATTACATACGGAGATCGTTGCCACCTTGGTGCCAGCTTGTTCTGATCATGTCGGCGGAAATTTCTTAACAACACCCTTTCTCCTGGGAGCAGTGGTACGGATGTGGCTTTTCTATCATATCTGTCCTTATCCTTCCTTTGTTGCATTTTTGTTCGTGTCTTAACATGTTTATAAGCTCTCATCATAGTCCGCTGATGGTGGGCTACCCAGTCGTGCATACTGTAACGCTGAGGCTTTGTTGCCACTCCTGTAGCCATCTCAACTGGGAGGCGAGCGTGCCGTCCTGTCAACACAAAGTGGGGAGTGAGGCCAGTACTACTATGAGCAGTGTTATTATATGTGAAAAGCAGTGTTGGTAAACTGTCAGACCATCTAGCTTTTTCTTCATCACTTAGGGAGCCCAGTAGGGAAAGTAGGGTCTGATTAAAGCGTTCACAGGCCCCATTACCCTGAGGGTGGTAAGGCGTAGTCCGTACCTTTTTGCAGCCATACAGATCACATAGTTGGTGGAATACAGTTGATTCGAAAGCGGCTCCTCGATCGGACAAGATCTTTTCTGGACAACCCCATATCTGTATTACGTGTCGCCAAAGCGCTTGAGCTGTAGTGACAGCTGTTTGGTCCTTCGTTGGCACCGCCCATGCAAATCTTGAAAAGAGGTCAGTCATTACCAAAATATAGGGGTAGGGACCTTGAGTATTTCCCAAAGACAAAAAGTCAATTGCCACAATTTCCAGAGGATAAGAAGTACTAATAGGATGAAGGGGTGCCCTTACCTCAGGTTTTGCTTTATTTTCACAGCAAGTAGTACACTGTAATGTCCATTTACGAATGTCCTCTCCCATATGCGGCCAGAAAAAATACTTTCTTAATGCAGCCTCAATTCTATTTGCTCCCATGTGACCACACGAGGAATGGTAGCATTCCCATAGTTGATTCTGGGACGCAGAGGGAACAACTGTTTGATAAAAAAGTTCACCTGTTATGGGATCTTTTACAGCACGCTGAAGAAGGCCTTCATCCATTTGGAGTCTATCCCAGTGTCTGAGCAGGCTTCGAGCAAACTGTGGTGCAGTAAGCCTTACCTCCTTGGTAGGCCTGGTGCCTTGCTGGAGCCACCCACAAATGATTTGCAGTGCTTCGTCCTTCTCTTGTCCAGCACGCCAGTCTATCGTCTCCTCGAGATTGGAAGTTGTTACATTGGCGTATGCGTCTGTATCAGGTCTGGAGTACTGTGGGAGTCTAGACAAAACATCTGCATTTTTATTTTCGACGCCCGGTCTGTACTTAAGACTAAATTGGTAATTGGACAGCTTAGCTACCCACCTTTGCTCAACTGCCCCTAATTGTGCAGTATCCAAGTGAACTAACGGGTTGTTGTCTGTATAAGCTGTGAAGGTTGCACCTAATAGGTAATCCTTGAACTTATCAGTAACTGCCCATTTCAATGCCAAGAGTTCTAATTTAAAAGAGCTATAATTTTGGTCATTTTTCTCAGCAGGATGTAAGCTCCGACTGGCGTATGCAATGACTCTCTCCCTTCCATCCTGAACCTGGGCCAGAACTGCTCCTAACCCTTCCAAGCTAGCATCTGTATAGAGGTGGAAAGGCTTTGAAAAATCTGCATAAGCAAGTACTGGTGCACTTAGCAACGCTGATTTAAGTTTTTCAAATGCACTTTGACAGTCTGGGGACCAAGTAACCTGCTGTTTTTTTACTTAATGTAGCAGTACCTTTCAAGAGTGCATGTAGTGGGGCTGCAATTTTAGCAAAGGCAGGAATGAAGCGTCTATAATAACCAACAAATCCCAAAAAGGATCTAACCTCTTTAACTGTCTGCGGGGTCTCCACTGTTTTATCACTTCAGTTTTTTCTGGATCTGTTGCTACTCCATTTTTGCTTACAATGTGGCCTAGATATTTGACTCTGGATTGAAAGAAGTGGCATTTACGTGGCTGAAGTTTAAGCCCATGTTTAGACAGCCGCTGGAAAACTTGTTCTAAATGCATAAGATGGGAATCAAAATCAGGGGAAAAGACAATGACATCATCTAGATAAATCAATAGAGAGTCATGTATCATGCCACCCAAACACCTCTGCATTAGCCTCTGAAAAGTGGCTGGTGCATTACAAAGACCAAATGGCATTCTTTCAAATTCATATAGACCTAGAGGGTCGTAAAGGCAGTTTTTTCTCTATCTTTTGGATCTACCTCTACTTGCCAATAACCACTGGCTAGATCAAGTGTAGAGTACCAGCAGGCTTGTTTAAGACAAGTGAGTGACTCTTCAATTCTAGGCAAGGGGAAAGCGTCCTTGTGTGTCAAAGAGTTTAATTTTCTATAGTCTACACAGAAGCGCCATGACCCATCTTTCTTTTTCACAAGAACAATAGGAGCTGCCCATGGACTAGAACTTTCTCTAACAACCCCTGTGTTTAACATATTTCGTAAAAGACTGCGTAGCTCAGAATAAAGTGATGGAGGGATAGGGCGATACCTTTCTCTGCTTGGCGGCGCTGTACCAGTTGGAATTTGATGCAACACTGCGCTGGTCCGACCGAAATCCTCCTCATTTAATGCAAATACTGAGCTCCAACGATGCATTAACTGGTCCATTCTGTATTGTTGTTCTGGTGTAAGGTTTTCGCCACGCAAAGTGGGGAATGAATCATCTGATGGAAGAGATGTTTGCGTTGTCCTAATGTCTACTTCCAGGGTGTCCTTGTCAGTGGCAGTCAGCACCACATCTTGGTCATTGCAGATCTGTTTAGCAGAAAGCAGAAAAACAGAAGCAAGAGTCTGCCTCGAAGGAATAGTAATGGGGTAAGGGTTAAGGTTCAAAATTCTCACTGGTATCTTACCCCCGCTGTAATAGCAGACAGTCCGTGCCACTTGCCATTGGGATCCTTCGGTCGTGGCTTCAACCAAAACATCACCATGGGGAAGTCTGTCAGCGCCAAGCACATGCGTCCACACCACCATTTCACTTTCTGGGGGGACTTCTACTGTAATGTTCTTTGGTAGGCGTGCCTCACCAATTTTTCCATCTGTGGTCTCGTGGTGGGCACACGACTACACACTGCGAAGGCACGCTCCCAGTGGTTGTAAGCCGCAGCAGAAACTGACACTTTAAATGCAGTTATTCCAGGATGATTTCCTTTGAAGAGAGACTCCCAACAAGAGAAAATTACATTCATCCCCAGGATTGCCTTGTCTGCACCTAAACATGAGTCCTTGACTATAATAGCTCCCTTGTCTGGCACTGTGACACCAGCAACATCAAAGTCCAACATCACGTACCCTACATAAGGAATAGCTAATCCATTTGCAGCTTTAAGTGTTAGCCATTTCAACTTCCCTGAGTTCTGTAAAGGGACATTTTGAAACCATTTAAAAAAAAAACTCTCTGAAAATAATGTTACTTGTGAGCCAGTGTCTAAGACACAGGGAATTTTAACACCTGAAGCCACTATTTCCACCCCTGGGCAAGAGCCTACAAGTTTCTCCTTCAGAACGTCCGGTGCACTTTCCCCAGCTACCTGCCCAACGGTCGCTGGGGGATCTAGTTTAAAGGCTCAGATGACTGAATTTTTCTTGGACAGTATCTCTGAATATGGCCAGCTTGTTCACAACGTTTACAAATTGGTCTGCCTTGCTCATCCCACTGAAATTCAGTTAAGCGATTATAACTAGAGGAGGGCCTTTTCCTAGACAAACTGGTTGGCTGAGTAAAAACATGAGAAGGAAGTAATTGATGTTTAAGCTCATCTACCAGAGTACGGCTTAAAACTGAAAGCTGCTCTTGCAATTCGTGACGAATGTCAGCTTTGAACTTTTCTTTCCAATCATATTCATTTGCTTTGTGAGTTGATGTAATAGGAGTTTTTACCCTTGATGTCCAGGCTTCTTCACCAGTATGATCCCCCTCCAAAGCACGCGCTTCTTCACATGTTTTAACAAAGTTCATGGTTGGCTCTCGACGTACCATCCTCTGGAGCTCCTGCTGGATTGGGCCAGGCCTCAGGCCCAGAATCAGTTGGTCACGTACAGTGTCTTCACTTTGTGCAGTACCACCTGGCTCCTCAATTTTCCACCTATTGAATAGCTCACGAAGGCGTAAAATGAAAGACCCTACACTTTCTCCCTCCTGTTGCTGACATTTAAAAAACTGAACTCGTAACTGTGCTAAGGAAGTCTGTTTTCCATACAATTGTTTTAAATATGACAGAATTTCTTTGACATTATTTCTCTTATTTGATTCTAATAATAAAATTTCTCTGCGTGCTCTGCCTTCTAATGCTCCTATCACAAAGTCCGCTTTTTGTTGATCACTGAGGCCCTGAGCTCTCAACATGGCTTCAATTTGCCATATCCAATCATCAAATTTAGCCTGATTGTCTTCACCTGAAAACTTGGGCAGCCAAGGCACCCCCATGAACCAAGGCATGACCATAGTGTTTACAACAGCTTGGTTTTCTCTAGAGACAGAAGCTCTCTCATTAACATCCATGTTTATGCTGTGTGGTAAGGACTCCTGCCAACCAACGCCAGATTAATGTCACAGTTTTGGAATGCAAGAGAAACAGATTCGGAGCCCGGGCCACACAACACAAACAGAGAGTCATAAAAGTTATAAAACTAATTTATTGTACAAAAGTTCTAAAAAAATATATGAAAAAAATGTGTTATAAAAGTTTTTAAAGTCAGTCTTTTTCCCTTGTCTAAAGAAATTTCACGAAAACAGCGCAGCCAACAGTGGAGTTAGTGGGGTTCGTGTGCGCACTCCAGAGTCCTTGGCTCCACCCGCGGCCAGTCTCTGGCGGCACTGCTGCTTACTCCGCCCTCCGCACTAGGGAAAAAGCAGAAACGACAGGGGAATCGGCAACGGCAGGTTAACCAAAAAGACACACACAGAGGCAGGCAGTCGGGGTCCGTCCCTTTACTTAGCTGGTGCGTGCGGTGTATCCAACAAAGTGCGCGTCCTCCGGTCCCCTCTGCGCGCGCGCCACGTCCGCCTCGACTCTTGCACCGACGTCTCCAGCTCCGGCAGGCCACAAGGCTACGGGCATAAATCAACAGTAGTGCAGGGCATCTCCAACACGCCACCACAAACAAAAACAACAGCCAGGATACGTCCCTTCACTTAGCTGATGCGTGCCGTCTCTGGACGCCCTGTCCAGTTTCCTTTAAGCCGGGATCGACCCTCTCGCCGCCGTCTCCAACCGTCCTCTCTCGGTTCTCTGCCGCGATCCAGCTCTGGTCTGCAGCCGGCTCCCCGTTCCTTGCTGTCCCCGGTCCACACGCACACCGGTGACTGTCCCCCTCTCTGTTTCCTGTCCCGTCATTTAAACACAGAGTCATTTACGCACGACGTTCCCATTGGGTATTCTGGATGGAGTATTCCATTATCGGAGGGGTGATTAGCAAAACTGTCTCTCTTTCTTTACAATAAATTCAATCCAGTTCAATGTTGCAAAGTACACAAATATCACACAATAAAAATCATGCAAAATAATAATTTCTTAATCATGTAACAACGACCACATATCATGCATTTAAAATCGAGATAAACAGTTCTGCTGGAACTCATCCCTCCTGACATTAGCGACAAATAAAATCTTCAGTCACCTTCAGGGTTAAGCACAGCATGTAACAACTTGTTTGCAGTTTTTTTGGAGAATGAAGTTTAAATGGGAGTAGCCTGATCAAACAACAGGACAGTGAAGCAGGTTTTCATTTTAGCCTCTAGTCTAGTTATAACAAATTATTGTCTATGGTGTTTGTGCAGTGGTCTGTGAGATCACTAAGAGAGGCCACACTGGAGATGTTGCAGTTGTCGCAGGCTGAAGCCCAGAGGAGAACAGCAGGCCACTTGGCTCTAATCTTGCCCCCACATGTTCTACACATCCTCACACTGGGTGAGAAGTTCTGACTATAACATGTCAGATCATGTCTGCTTCTGTATTGAACTTTATTTCAGCATTCTACCATTGTTGTATGTATAATATTAGTCTAACGTGCGCAGGTGATGAGGAGGAGTGGGATCAGCATTGTGCGTGGCAATCTGAGCTTTTATCTGGCCTTGAAAAACTTGAAGTGTGTATACAACAGCTACAACAAGAGCAAGAAAGATACACAGCACAGGAAAATGAATGGACAGCATCCCATACATTGTTGGTCAGAATGTTATTCTTGATTGTAGCAAATATGTTAAAGATGTTCATTAGGTCTCTCGAAGTCTTTACATGCTTAACATCTTAACATGCTCTTTCCTGCAGAACAGAGCGCTGACTCTACAAGAGGTGTGGGAGCAATGCTCTGCCAAACAAGCTGAATTGGACACTGCTGTTAGCGCACTGCATGCTGCTAGGCTCCTATCTCAGCTCAGTGCGGACACTGCTCAGGTCGGTACTACTATAATCAATGAACATTTAAAACAACAACAAAACATACTTTCAAAGATGTTTGCTGGATATGAAAAAAAATCAATTATCTTTTTTACATTTTGTTGTTATGACAGCTATTTTTTCTTGGTGTAGGCTGTGCTAACTGGGCATTTTTGGTACAAGGAGTATGGTCTGGTTCAGTTTAGTGGACACAGAGGAATAGTGAACGTCATTCCTTTACTCCGGGAGAAAGCGCTGCCTTTGTTGGAGAGGATAAGCCAACTTCTGCAAGATAAACATTACCCTGGCTTATGCCTTAACCCTTGTCATCACAAACTGTCTGGTATGGTACATTTTAAATTTATATTTGTTTGTTAGAGCCCTAACAACATACAACATGAATGAGTCCTCTTTTATCAGATTTGCAAACAAAACAGAGCTATGGTTTGGATGTAGCATCGAGAGTTTGGACAGAATCAGTGCCTGCTGCAGTGCAAGGTATGTCTGCTTACCAGCTGTGTGATAACATAGCTGTAAGATACTCTGTTAGTGCACATGATGATAACACTTAGCATATCTATAGATGAAAACATGGAACTTATCGACTTACACTAGACAATGGTAAATATAGTTTTTATAAAATAAATATGAAAGACTGTGTTTCAACAGTAAATTCCACTCAATCTCTGAGAGAACCCGACAAAACACAATCACAAGACACTGGTTTGGAGATGAGTTCTGGCCCAACCCACCCATCACAGAGACACACTTTATCTTCAGGGCTTCAATCACATGGTAAGGAAAAGACATTGAAACATAGAACAAAAATGTAACTTGAAGTTGAATTTACTATTAATTGTGATTGAAATAACATCCAATGGCATTAATTTTTTTATATAATTGTGTTCCTGGACAACACTTCACCCACAATGCCTGGAAGGCTATGACGCTCTTCAAATACAGTATGTGTATGTCTTATAGATCTGTCTTTAGATTTCTCTCTTTGTAGAAAGTCAAATAAAGAAAGAGAAAATGAAAAAGATCTCAATTCCATTAATTCCAGGTAATATGAAAACAGTTAAGCTAACACATCTTATAGACAAGACATTTATTTTCCTTTTCCTTGTGACCCAGAGGAGGAGTGGAACAAACTGTTGGAACAGTCATCGCTGTTTAACATGCTGAAGGGGGTAGAGCTCCAGATGAAGACTTGGGCCAGTGGGGCTGGGCTAGTAAGAGGAGACCATAACGGTGGGTTGGACATTGTTGTCTAATTATGTTAAATCCCCAGCATACCACAGTGCTTAATCACACCGCCTAACTTAAACAAAAAGACTTCCTTCGTCAAACATGCAGCATCAAAAGCTCCACAGTTTCACAAACAACTCCTTGTGCATAACAACTAAACACGCACACTAGGTATTTTTTAGAATCTTTCAAAGCTTCAACAAAGACCAGATGGTAGACATCTCTCAGAATAATGACTTTCATCTGCCTCGCCCCACAGTGGTTATGTTATTTATATGCAATATAAAACATAAAGGGAAAAAACTTGTATATGATTTTGTTTCAGAAAAGGGTAACAGCTATGTGGACGTCCTGGATGCCCAATGGAAATGTGAAGGAGAGCTGATTCCTCTATGTGCCTCAAATCTGAACCCTAGAGAATATCTGGTTTATCAGCATGGACTTTTTGTCATGCAAACCATGAGTAATCTGCAATTGGTTAGTGCCCTTTTACTTCTTATATACCTGAAAGAATAGCATAGCATCTTCCAAAGATATGCATACCATGACCCAAAGCTGTATATAAATAGGTGCGTGTGGGGCACCACATGGGTGGGGGTTGGTAGTGTGTGTGAGTGAGTGGGTGGGTGGGTGAAAGTCTTGAGTGAACATGACTGTGTATGTGTGAGTGAGTATTCATCACATTGTGAGGACTAAACATTGTACACACACTCACTTTACAGGGACCTGCCTTCTTTATGAGGACAAAAAGCAGGTCCCCATCATTATGATGTCATCAACATGGACTTAAATTCAAATAAGGTCAAGGTCAGGATTAGGATGAGGGTTAGGTTAATTTTAGGCAAGTGGTCACTATAAGGTTAAGTTTTGGGTAAGGGTCCATAAATGAATGTAAGTCAATGAAATGTCCCCATAAAATATGAAAACACAACATTTGTGTACGTGTGTGGGGGGGATGGGGGGCAGTTTAGAAACACTTGTGGATCAAATATACACTCTTTTTTATAACACCCAACAAAAAAAATTAACATGACTTTCATTTCCGTCAACTTGCTTGGACAAGTTCGCACCTTACAGAAAAACACCTCTATTGGTTTTCACAGACACCTGTGGTTACCCTGCAAATTACCACCAGTCTTCCATCCAACAACTACATCGACAATGCTTTCAGAAACTCCTTCTTTTACCAGGTACTTTTTTTTCTTTCCTGCTGCCTTTTATGAGTGGGAAGCATATTGACCTCTTGTATGCATTTACTGTAACTAAATCAGATGGCTTCATGGCTACTGTAATAAGTGACAGCAATATGCAGCTCTAGGCACGAAACCTTTGAAGTGGTCCTCGGTTTCTCCAAAACATTGTCTCTGATTCTTAAGAAAAAGCACCAAACATTGCTCATTCCGTTTCATCACAACTGCACATACACAAGAAGATGGCGTTTGGGATTTTTAGAATATTCCCCACTCTTCATTAGGTGACTATATTGTTGCACTGTCGAACTTTTTGTGGGTTTCTTCATTGCAACTGACTTGGTTTTGCACGACTTTGCACGTTTCTTAAAGCCAGTAATTTTTAACATAACTTTTTTCTTAAATTTGTATACAAAATTTTTAAAAGCTTGAAAGTCAAAATGATAGTGAAGTTTCTCTAAATACTTTAAAGGAAATAAAAAGGAGCTTGGACTTCACAGATTCAGCTTATCTAGTAATAATTTCCCAACATCCTCAACAGACCTCTAACAAAATTATCTGTTAGTGAACGGTCTTCCATCAGACAGACTTGTTTTAACTTTGTTTCTGTGAACATGCAGGAAGCAGAAAACACGCTCTTTGTTCGTCGGCAGAGGTTACAGTCAGTCGGTGGCTTTTCGCTGCTGCTGCTTCACTGCCTCTGCCACATCAAACTAAAAGATATGACCTCAGATTCCAGTCCAGCCTTCCAAAGACTTTTCTTTAAGGTACATAGCAGCACAAGTCAACTGCATTTTCTGCTTAATGGCACTACTGTCCTCCTCTGCAGGTCCTACAGGCATCACTTGGGAGCTGTTCCAGGCCCGTTTAAGTGTGGGCCCCATAGGATTACACAATGGGGTCCATTCAGATGATATCAATGGGACACTGTGGAAATCTCAAGCTGATTCTTTACAGCACAGTCCGGGTAGAAGTTTGCTATCACAAAATGTAAGTCTTGAATTCTTCCTTCTTGTATTTGGCCTACTTTTCACATCTTAACTTCTCTTTTTGACCACAGCTTTTATTATTGTGGCTTTTCACAGGAGGTTAAAGAACTGCAGAGAAAGCACTATGAGACCTCGGTCTTCACACGGCTTGAGGAGCAGTTAAAACAAGGGCCACTTACAGGCTAATTTTTTCTCCGCTTGTAGGTCAGAAACATTATTGCCTTTTTAAAAAATATATAATAATAGTCAAGTGTGTTGATTTTCTTTAAAACTTTATTAAACAATCATTATTTGACAATTTATAAATCCCTTGAAATTTTGTAGACATATATCACCTAAGACGGTAAAAAAAATAGTTAGTTATTTTACAAGAATATAATACTGACAATGATGATGAATATGAGTCCATAAAAGTTTGATCGAACTAATTGAATGTACATGCTGAGCAGGCTGAGGTCCGGGGCGTACATTTAAGGGCTAGGAGTGATGCGGTGGCCTCATTGTCTGGGTGGTTGAGGGGTGCGGTCAGCAGTAAAAAAAAAACAAAAAAAAAAACATCGCCACATTCCTAGGCCGGACACCCCATCGCTCCTTCTCAATGGCCCGACGCGCCGCTGGCTTTGAGCGCGATAAAGATGATCAGAAGGATGATTCCGCACACAAGGCCAACCACGTTCAGGATTTTAGCGGTCCTAGATGCGTCTTGAGCGTTAGCTTGGTCCCCCGCAGCGTTTGCATTCTGTGCCTGTGAAAATGTTCATAACTTTACTAAAACATCACTTTTACTTGTATTTATTTTATTTTTTTCAAACGTTAAAACGGGGGATTTAATGTAAACAGAATTGCTACGTTTAACTAAGTAAAAAAAAAAAGACAAATTTAATGGTCCATCTTACCCTGCATGAACAAACAATTGCTGCAATTCCCAAAGGCAAACAGCAGCATAGAGTGTTAAAAATAGACCACCCCAGGTAGGACGGGACGACGCTGCGAGTTTGGCCCGTTTCCATTGTAGATCTTCACTTGTCAGGGTTTGCTCTACCGTGAGGCTCTACTTTAGTAACGAGAGAAAAACATGGTGCAGGAGGATGGTCATGCCTTTATGTCTGAGGGGCGTTACCGTTGCTTGCGTGCCTGTTTCCAATTTGGGACGTTGAAAGAAGTTGTAGAGTTATACAGAGAGTTTGCATGAAGGCAGGCCGACTGAATTGGGTGGGCAATGTCCTGTGCGTCACATTTGTAGGCTACTGGCTTTTGTGTCGTCAAAGTAGGCCTATTCTCATTGTAGGCATCAAAGCTTTATAGTCGATATGTATTGGTCTAAAAGCTAACGTGAATCGCAGCCTATTACTAAAACCAGTGAACTAAGTTAGACTCTACTACACTCATAGGGTAAGAAATCCTCTTTTACAAGCACCAGTAACGCCCACACGTTTCCCAGGCTAGGTGATGATCGGTGTTAGAACTCCCCCTGTCAGAATTTGGCACCCTGGTCGAACAGTTTTATTTCTACAAGATATATGTCTCTTCACAAAACCAGGGGCCCGACTCCGGATAAAGTGGACGAAATGGACAAAAAAGTCTTTTAGGTCTTAAATCATGCAGTCTTACCCTCTGGCGTTGATTGATAACTTTTGATACATTCAATGCAAATAGACTGAAATTTAATGGGATTGTGGCTTTTTTCCAACTCTGTGCTGGACAAATGTGTCACATCCTCACTGCTCTGTGGAAATGACATTATCACTTTCATATTGTTTGCACATTAAACGTGCGCTGGATTTTGTTCGCTAGATTTAGCTTTTTTGGGCTCATTTCTTCAGCAACGTCTGCTCTAATGGTATACAATAGGCTTTATTTAAAAAATAAAATATTTAAAAAAAATCATATTAACCATATAAATGTTTTTCTCACCTTCAAGGTCTTTTTTTTTTACATCATTCTTTTCAGCTTCTTCTGCTCTAAATCATGATTTTAAAATATTGAAATCATTTAAATGCTACTATTGTTTTGAAAATTACCAGATTTGATGTGAAAAATTATGCACAATATATAATAATATTTGTATTTTTTCCAAATACAAAATGCAAAGCATTATATTTGAGGCTTATACTGTATTTTGTAGCTTGGGGCTCAGTAATTGACAGCAGCAGTATTTTTGTGCATTATTATTTTTTGAAGAAAAGAAAGCAGCTTTTTTCCATTGACATGCATTGTAATGAGAAGAGGACGTCACATCAAGTGGTATCGCCCACTACTGCTGTCTTGATCAGAAATATCAGGCCAAGATGATTGTGAGCTACTTTTGTGCATTTTTCCTTCTTTGACACACAAAGGGTCAATGTTTAGTGTTTAAAGAGAAACAAGAAACACTGAACTATGTTTCCATAGTGTCTCAAATGTGTATGTAAATATGACTGAAGCTAAATGAGCAGAAAATTAGATTTTGTAAACTTTTTTAGGCAGAGCTGCCATAAAGGCTGCAGCAGGTGAAAATCTGAGTCTAGACAACACTTTGTCTACTTACTTTGTCTGGGACCTGCTCTTGGACTTGTTTTGTTCAGAGATGCAAATAAATCTAAGCTTGTCCAAAAATTAATTGACCTTTATTTAACTAGGAAAGTCCCACTGAGATTCAGAATCTCTTTTGCAGAGGAGCCCTGGGGGAAGGGTCAGGGGAGGCATTAATGGGCATGTTTTTAGTTGTAGGAGGAAACCGGAGTACCCGGAGGAAATACGCAGACACGGGGAGAACTTGCAAACTCCACATAGAAAGGCCCCGGGCGGCCTGAGAGTTGGACTCAGGACCTTCTTGCTATGAGGCCACCGTGTCACCAAGGTAAAGTCTGCGCTGACATCCAGGAGAGTTTGTGAGGCCTCTCTGATGTTTGTGTAGAACAGCTGTATGTCTAAAACCTGCAAAAGGAAATACACAAGACCTTAACCTAACTGTAAAAAGTCAGAAGGCCAATAAGTTAAATTAACTTAAATCTTTGAGTTAGACTGTTAAGTTTAAGTTGAAAAGACACGTATGACAAAGTGAGAGAGAAATACAGAGAGAAAGAAGTACAGAGAGAGAGAATAGTGAAAAAGAGAAAAAATACACACACACCAAGAGAGGAGAGAATAACAGAGAACTCACATATATGTTTAATTGACATAAAACAACATTTTAGGTGAATCTGTCCTACTTTTTACAGTGGTTCTTCTACAGTATGTGTGATGAGGAAATGTTCATATAGACTCACATGAAGGCTAACTAAATGGAACATGTCACACGTGTGCAGGGTTAGGGTTAGGGTTCATGGGGACATTACATTGACTTACATTAAATTTATGGACCCTTACCTTAACCTTGGCCTTAGTGATTACTTGTGTAAACTTAACCCAACCCTCACCCTAATCCTAACCTTAAGCTTATTTGAACTTAAACCACGATGTTGATATCAAAAGAAAGAATTTACATCATGGGAACTTGCTTTTTGTTCCCATAAGGAAGCTAGGTCCTCATAAAGTACAACTTTTGGTCCTCACAATCATATGATTATCCGCCCTGTTATGCTCTTTCTATGCATTTCAATGGGAAAAAGCTGCTTTCTTTGAAGAGTCTTGTGGAGTCTGAAAAGCTCAAGAAACTTATGTAGCATAATATCTCAGATTAAATCTGGTAGTTTTCAAAACAAAAGTGGCATTTAAAGGGTTAAAATATTAAAAACTCCAATATTTTGACACCTTTATTTAGAACAGAAGTAAAAACATGAATAAAATGTTACAAATTTTATTTTTTTTCCCTGGAAAAATACAATATGCGTGCTATACGTGAGGATTTCAGTTTACACAAAAATAACAAACTAAAATCAGCATCCAAAACTGATCTGCTCCAGGCTCCAAGAAGACAGCACTAAATTGTCTGATTTGGATTTAACGTACTGAAAAAAAAAAAAAGTTTTGATCACAAAAAATATTAACGAAAAAACAACAAAAAAAGATTGCACAAAATTCATGGATGTCCAAAATACAATTTTTTCTAACGATGCCTCAGGGTTAAGCAGAGTTGTAAGCTTTTTCATATACTGTACATGTTTGTTGCTCTCTACCTGACAACCCTGTGAGGGCGTGAGCAGTTGCCTCTGGTGCCACTTTCTTTAGGGATATAGGCCTACTTCCATCACATTGTGCACACGTAGTGAAAAGTTTGTTTATGTAGGGCAGGTTATGTGTCTGTATCACAATGACACAGTAAAGAAGTAGTCTACTTCAGACATAATAATATTTGAACATCCCTGTGCCAGCCCAGTAACATTAGGTAATGGCATGCGCCCCTCTCTCCCCTGTTCCCGTAGTGCTGCTGTTATATTTGTCTGGCAATGTGTTGTTCAAATGACAGTCACTGTGGGAGAGCTGTGTTTACATTGTGGATGCGGCTGGTGGATGCCTCGTGATGATCACCTGTGAACTCAAATGTGTTAAAGCAGTAGTTCAAGGTCACTTGGCGGCCAGTTAATGGTGACACTGGCGCATGCAATTTCACAATGGTATACAGAAGAGAGGACAAAATGTACACCGACTGAGGTATAATTTATTGTTCTGTACTTGCCTCAAAAAAATCCATGACCCTGTATTCCACTTTAAATGTAAATTATCAAATACAGCTGTCTCATCCTGTAATTTGCCAAACTGTAGAGTTTATTGGGTGTGTTATGCATAGGATTGTGGAAATTGAGTGTTTATTATAATGAATAAATATTGAATTCAATATCTTGGTCCATTTACTTACCCTTCACTTATCTGGTGGCTGCTTGTTAATGGAGCGTATCACTTGAGCTATAGAACGACAGTGGAAATGGGCTTGCCGGCATAACAATGCATAACAATTAGCTTTGCAGAAACACTGATATGCATTCTTTAATCGAGAATCTTTGTGGATGATAGGAACTTATTGAGATGTAACGTGCCTGTTTTTATTTTTATTATTATTAGGAGTAGTAGTATTATTAATATTATGATTTATTTATTCAAGTTTATTTGATACCAAAACCCATAGCCTATTTTTAACTATTTTAACTATTGTAACTTTATATATATTTTAAGTCTACTTTAAATTATTTTGTTTGATTGCATGTTTCATATTTTCCCTGCTGTTCTTAAATGTGCGTTGCAACACTGGAATTTCCCCATTGTGGAACAAATAAAAGATATCTTATTTAAAGCGAGATTTTATATGGGAAATCAAATGTCACTGAAGCCCATTGATGACTCTTAGACATGAGAGCACAAGAGATTCTATTGTGCATGTTGTTAACTGCATTCTTTGATGTCATTATTCCCAAAAAAGGGCTGTTCAGCGCCGCTCTGGGACGTCTGGACTTCCTCTACTGACAGTAAATGTATCACAACACTTACTGCTGCTCTTCAAGGGATCAGTGCACCAATGACAAATAGGGAAGAGTCAAGTGTGCACACGTTTTATAGGGTTGATGGTTTTAGTTTCTTTAATTTTATCAAACACAATTGAAAAAAGAAAAGCAAAAAATAAAAATAGAAAAAATTAAATCAAACAAAGACACACAAGAAAAAGAAATACTTAACATTGGCTATAAATTCCCACATGCCAAAGAAAGCTAAAGTGTAATTTGTGAAATACAATTCATGGCAGTTTTGGGCGAGGTTGGGGGCAAGTAAGAGGCAGTTTTTTCCTATCCTACCTAATACCATTGGACCTGCCATGAAATATTTCTGTGGTGACTAGGTCTATTAAACTTTTGCCTTACAAACATAAACTCAATTTAAGCAATATTAATGTCAGCTTCCGCCTATCTGATTGTAATAACACTGGCCTGTAGAAAGCTGTGAAGTCAACTACATTTATCCTCAGACGATGTCATCACCATTCTTCATTACCACTAGGAGGCAGTGTGGATCCATCTTTTAGAAGATGGACAGTGGGTTATGAATATGCCTAGATTGTAATTAGGAAATAAAAACAAACAAAAAACAAACAAAAAAAACAATACATAGGCAACTGGATCGAGAAAAGATTCAAGGATTCAAATATTCTTTTGTCACATGTACAGTAAAAAAACAAACAAACAAAAAGCTTCACTATGCAATGAGATTCTTGCTTGCTTCCCTTTTAACAATAGTAGGCTATAGCTGCTGGGTAGTTAGGGTGTGCAGCTCAGCTTTATTCGCCCTAAACGTATTTATCAAAAACAATTACATAATGCTCAACACAGAAGAGCTTTGCTAAGTATTGGCCATCTGAAATTAAGGAGGGGCCAAAAGACAGCTTCACTGAGCAAAATGTTTAAAACATAAGGCTACTGATGCAAATATCAGGCTTATCAACTACAGGTTTCAGTTGTGTATAAAGATTTTTTCCCATTCAAAAGATAAAGATTCCGTGATTTCTTAATTCTGAAACCCATCCTGTTCCACACATAAAATATAAAATTCCCACGTTCTACAACATCTGGACTGCATTCACATTTTCAGCTAAAAATTACCATTTGCTTTATTATTCTAGACATAGGTCTTTAAATGGGACCTACTTGTTTAAAGTTCACTTTCCTGTGATTTTAATAATGCTCTACTTGTTCTCTCATCATTAGTTTGCTCAAAGTTGTATTTGGAATGATTGACAATTGAGTAAAGTCCTTCACAAAGTTGTCGTCCCCGCCCTTGTATTTACTCAAGGTTACACTAAAGACAATTCCAAGTTGTTATCCGGGCAGCGTTTTCGAAAATCAAGACGTTTCGACTCTCAGCCGAAGCTCAGATTGAAAATGACTTTCGCATGAGAGTGGAAACGACAAGATCTTCAAAAACGATGTCCAGATGACAACTTTGAAGCCTCTTTTATTAAAATATGAAGAGAACGAAATAGTCATGTAGCCACATTAAACGAGTAGCTCATGTTACAATGAAGAGGCGGGGCTTATCAATTCTGCAGTTTTTTGTTGTTGTTTTTCTAATTCTGCAGTTTTTAACAGGGATTTTATAGCAATGTTGTGTTTTGCGAATTTCCAAATTTTGCATTAATCACTTCGAATGAGAAGAGGGTACATTGTAAACGAAACGACACAGTGCACATCAAAAGCTGTGACCAGGGAAGGGTGTATCCAGCACAACGTTGCGTTTCAGAAAGGGGCGGAGTTGCTCACTATGGTAACCGACAACAAGCGGAGGTTTGATAGACCACTTGCTAGCATTTGTTAGCGTTGACAAAGCTAACTTCTACTTTTGTTTTTTTTTTTTTCAACAGCGTAACTATTTCTAATGGACAACTTGCAAGATATTGAGAGTTTTTTGAACAATGTTAACAAAATAAGTAAGTACGTGAGCCTAACGATAAAGTTAATTAACTTAGTTAACAAACTTAACTGTTAGCTTAACTTAGTTAAGTTTTATTGTTCCCAAAGTTACTATTTGCATGGAGATAGAAACGAGATATGAAACTTTTGAAACTTTATTCCAGGTGAGCTTGTGCAGAAGCTTAACTCCTCTGACACAGACATACAGCAGAAGGCCATGGAGGAAGCTGACCGCTACACAGCAGCTTTGGATGAACCGTGCAAAACTAACGTTACATTTAACCACACTACAGTCAATAAAGCACCGTCCCTCCAGACTTACAACAAGGTAAACATGCTGTATTTATGCTCATCAGTGTGTGAGTATATATATATATGTACTGTATATTGAGAATATTTCTATAAAGTACATTTCTCTTTGACAGGATATAATGCAAAATCAAAGTCCAGGTGAGAGAAAATCATGCTTCTATGCTGCAGTTGTTTGGCTGTAGCTGTTTTCTGTAAAGTGCATATGACAGGTTAGACCATAATTTCAGTAAAACACAGTGAACATGATTATATTTTAGATTTTAATAGTATTTAGTATAGTAAAAAGTATTTTGTCCAGCAAATACTACATATATAGAGGTGAATCTTTTTAAGAACCAAAACAGTAAATGTAAACTTCCACAAAAGAACATCATGCCCATTGCTTTTAAGAAAAACTCAGATTTGCAATGACTTTCAGTAAAATGAAGATTACATTTGAACATGTTTACCTTGTATCTGTGATACATAAAGGACACGTTCATCAAATCTGACATCAAAATCTTACATACAGTTTCTTTAACTGTTGTAAAACTATGATAAATATTTACCACAAATACTATCACACCAAACTAAGTCAAAATGAGAAAAATGTGATAATCTGTATTCTGGGCTTTAACATTAACTATTCTGTATTTTGGTTTACAGTCTTAAATTAAAGCCCATATGACTGTGATATGGTTATCTTTTTTTTTCAAATTTTCCCTTAGTTTGGTATGATTGTCCTTGTAGTAAATTTATTTTCTGCTAATGTATTATTTTATTCAGTTTCACATCAGTTAAGTTACATATTATGAAGAAATTAGAAAATAAAATTTGTAAATGGCTGTGTGCATGTGAGCTTTTTTTTTTTTTTTTTAATTGTCAAGCTTTAGTGTTAGCGTTATAAACATACTTTGATCTTTTAGTCAAGTTTTCTCCTGATTTGTAAAGTCTTGCATGTTGTCAGAGAAAACCAGTCACAATTCACTCTTCACTGTCTGATCTTATAATTTAGGTAGTGAAAACCCCATAGAAATGAACTAAACAGGAAATGAACAGCAAGATGTCATAGACATATAATTAGCCTAATTATATGTCTTTGACATCGCATGTCTTGTTAGCCAGGCATAAACAAGCTTTGCTTCAGCCAATGCCTTTCAGTCACAATGAACAAACTCTGTATGTGATTGTGACAATGTCTTATTAATTTATTTGTGTGTGTCTGAATAAACTACTTCTACTACTACTATATCATCATCATATCATAATAATCTGATTATCTAATTTAATGTCTATGGCAGGGGTTTTAAACTGGCCAAATGCGTAGATGATTTCTGACTATTATTAATAGTGGCCCACCAATCAAATATATCATTGAGAACCTCTAAAATTCACTACAATAGAGCAAATTACTTACAATTTGTTTAATTTTTCAGGGCAGGACAGCTGGACACTGGTTACCCATTTTATTTACTTTATTACTTCTGTGTGTATGATATAAAATGTAAAGGGCGGCACGGTGGCTGAATGGATAGCGCTCTTGCCTCACAGCAAGAAGGTCGCGAGTTTGATTCCCGCACAGGCCCGGGCCTTTCTGTGTGGAGTTTGCATGTTTCCCACCAACCAATAACATGCATGTTAGGGTAATAACCTCCAGCTACGATAGTCCTGACCAAGCCTAGCAAGAACATCTGGAGATGGGTCCCCAGCAGCGATCACTGCTCCTGAGGAGATGCCCCAGAGGCATTGAAGGATGGGTCAAATGCAGAGGACAAATTTCCCTACGGGGACAATAAGTGTACCTTAATATTAAAATGTAAAACAATGGATTAGAATACGTTACATATAGCCTAATATGCCTATTTCTATAGAATATAACAGTGATTTCTGTATTTTAAAATGTGGCCCTCTACCAACTCGGTCTTATTATTTTGGCCCCAGCTCCATAACAGATATTATTATTTGTTGAATTGTGACATCTGTGTTATTTATGTAGATTTTTTACCCCCTTTGCTAGGTAACAGTTGTGGAATGATCTCTATACATGTCGAATTCACTGGCCCAAATAAACCTCATCAAAAAGGCCGAACTGGGTGAAAACAATCAAAATGTTTAGTGAAATATTAAATATGTTCACTATGTTTTACTCAAAATCGTAGTCTAACATGTCATATGAACTTTAAATTTTATTTTTGTACGTTTACTGTAAAAATGTTTTTTCTGATTTATTGTGATAAAAATACTTTAACAGATAGTTTTATGAAAACAATGGAGAAAGATGCTGAAGACAGAAAAAAAAGGAGGATGGAAAAGGAAATGAAAGCAAGAGGTATGTAATGCTAAAGGTTCAAACTTAAGATAGTATTAGTATTACTGTAAATTGTGGGTCCTTTGCAGATTTCAAAGACAGAGGCAACCAAGCTTTTGCTCAGGAGGATTATAAGTCGGCTGTGAAATATTACAGTGAGGGCTTGGCAGAACTGAAGGATATGCAAGTGTTGTACACCAACCGAGCCCAAGTGAGTCTTGTCCACTCTTCAAAGCTAAATGGATGTTAAGTTAGTGTCTTCTGAATGTTTTGTCCCTGTTACCGCTCTGATCTGTTATTTAAATGTGTGACAGATTTATTCTAATCTGCAATTGTATTTTCTTGATGGGTTTTGTGATTAGGCATATATAAAACTCAGCAAGTACAAGGAAGCCATTTCTGATTGTGAATGGGCTTTAAAGGTAACACGGGATTTAGTTCTTTTTCGTACCTTCCACATTAAAATGTAATTCTTAAAATAATTTCTCTGACAGTGTAATGAAAAGTGCACTAAGGCTTACCTACACATGGGCAAAGCATACCAGGCTCTGAAGAATTACAATGAGGTAAGTAGTATTACTGAATAAAGTGTATATTATATTTCAGGGCAGACAACATGAGGAAACTTAATGTATTTGGAATATGCCAGTAATGATTTGCTCAAAGAATTATCGAGGCATTTAAGAAAATATATATATAGTAGAGTCAGTGAAATTGGCATTTTGTTACATCAGAGTGTGTTTTATGTTAAATAAAGATAACATTTTCTTTTTAGTCCAGGAATTGCTTTGAAAGGATAGTGGAAATTGAACCTACAAAGAAAAATATGATAAAAGGTACGTGTTTTGCTACACTGTTTATGCCCTGTTATTTTGTCTGACAATTAGCACACATTTGAGTAATTTACATATATGCATTTTTCAAGCTTCTACCTACATTTTGGCTAACTTTGCGTTTTTCATTTGTATTAAAGTCTTTGAAGTCTAAAAACGAATGGGTTCTAGACTAAAGTTGGTTAGCTATTATAGTTTAAATTCTGAAGTGGTCAGGTCAAATCTGGTAAATGGTGGTGTAAAGATCACAATGACACCTGGAAACAATCACACAAGGTCTTAGCTGAGAAAACATTAATTAAAAATGTCTACCATTGCACACATTGAGGACTATTGTATTTACTTTTCTTTTCTTTTCTTTTCTTTTGATTTGCCTTCTGTGTATGCTGCACTTACAGAATATCTTCTACAGCTTGATTTGGATGAAAAGAGAGACATTCAGGAGAACAGGGCACAACAGGATTTTAACATGGGCAAGGAGAAGGCCATAGCTGTGCCCCAGTTGTTGGAGAAGCTGTCAAGGCCTGGCCTTGGGCCCGTGTACTACTGTGGAGCTCTCAAGTGTTTGACACACACCGTAACCAGCAGTAAGTGAGTTTTGTTAGAGCCTTGATATTTTACAGAGCAAGTGTCTTTCCTCACTTTTTGCTATAGCTCTTTAATCACCTGCTTCACTGGGTCACCAATTTTCTCCTTCTACGGGTTTGAAAGCCAAAGATGGTCAATGAGGCTGTAACGGCACAGATGTGAAAAGAACTTAATATACACAAGTACTGTACAGTGGGTTTCATTCTTCAGCCAACTGATAGAAACACTTTTGAGAAAACCTGAATTACACCAATGAAGTGAAACAGACCCTAACAAACTAAATCTACACCAAATGGGGGGAGTATAAGTCACACCACATTTGTTTTATTTGATGAATCTGTCACAGCTAATGTGACTGACAGATGCTGATTTAATTTGTGGCATGTCTCTGTTACTCTGGTGGTTGAGAAGCATACTGATGCCACAAAAATGCTGAGCGAGGAGCCGAAAAACCACTCATGTCAGCAATTACAACAAATAATTGTGTTTCAAATGACTAATAAGAATTAAGTGCAGTCAAGGGGCCAGGTGCAGTGTTCTGAAATGCAGTGAGGGAGTTGTTGTGTTGAATGACAGCAGACACCATTAAGCCTTCAAGGTCTGCCCAGGGTGAAATAAAACATCTGATGTCTGTCGCATAGCCGTATTGACTTGTTGCATTTGAGCACTCCCTTGTACACTCAGTTTATGGGTCAGTGAATCTTTCTACCCGTCTGACTCTCAAGATCTGGCAAATAACAAAGTTTAAAACAGATATACAAAGTTTTTGCTTTATTGAAAAAAAAATATGAATATTCTGGTCAGCTTTAACTAGTTCATCTACTTATATGATGGACCTAGATCAAGATGTTTGTGACTTGATTCAAAACATTACTTATTATGAGTAAAACATTTTGCTAGTGGGGTAGGAAAACTTTGTAGCTATAGTTTAATAATCTGTAAAAACTGTCATGATTCGATCTATTTTCCTTGAAACATCTCACTAAAATTAAATACAAAATGAACCAACTGCAGCACAAACAAATGGCTTGACTCATAGTGAAGCTGAGGCTCTGTAGTTTAAGCCTGTGATGGTTTATTGACTCTAATTATATGTGAGAACAAGCACTGCACAGAAGAAAAACAGAATCTGTTGAACTGTGAACACTAAGTTTTAAAAGCAGTGAAGCATTAGTGAGATTTTAAATTATATGGTTAAAGAGAAAACATGTCAGCAATTTTGAGAAATAATAAAATGCTTATTGTTTAAAAATATTACTAGTTTTAAAAGGTCCACATCTGCACAGTGTCGTAGAGAGCCAACAATATGTCCAGTGACTTTTTACTTTCCAATATAAATGAACTGTGTGTCCCACGTTTATTTTATCTGAGAAAGTGATACACTTTAACACTTGACTTTTAGGAACACACAGAAGTTAATCAGATGCATTTTCATTCCTTTAAAAACTACATTTTGTTCATCCAGTCTTTTAAAATAGGCCATATGAAATCCCACAGGCATCTATTGCTGTCTTTTTCACAACCTCCTGAAGTTCACCCCTACTCCATCAACTGTTGATATTTTTATACGTTTTTGACCCAACAAAGGACTTCTAAACCAACCCCTGCAATTAGTTAAGCCTCCCATGTGCCGGAGCTAAAAGCCACAAATCATAGAGTGCACGATCATCTAAAAATCCACCAAGGTCAGCAGTCCTCTCCTATTGTTCGATCTTTTGCTTTTTAATGATCAATAACCTGTCCTTTGTGCCTGTAAAATGTTCTTAAAGCTGTGGGTAACCTTTGCATGAAATCTTAAATGTAAAGTGCTAAATGGGCTTGAGTCATGTTGCCAAAGCATGCTCCCATTAGGTCTCAGGAGCATTTCTGATTTGTTACAATTTATTTTTTTTCCTTTTTAATTCTTAATATAAAATTGTTGCTTACTATTCAAATATAAAACTAGCTATGCTCTCTCTCTCTCTGCTGGCATGAATTACAATTACATTACAATTAATACAGGTGAGTCCCTAAGAACGTAGTATTTTATATTAGGTGTTGTTGCAGCAAACTCGTGGCTGTAAACCAGCTAAACTAAATAGAAAAGTGAGGCTCAGTTGAGATGATTTATGGCCTTCTGTCTTTTCACACTTTGTGCTGTTCCTTTTTGTAACAGGTACTGCCCAGACCCTTTTCAGACTGAACAATGGCTTTAGCATCATCAACGACAATGACACAGTGAAGAGGTAAGCGGGCCGGAGGGAGAGGAAGGTGTCCGGCCTCAGAGGAGTTTTGACAGATGGAACTAGGGACAGGCACACGTTTCGAGACAATGATGGCCTAAACTAGCAGATCATTCCCTCCTCCCTCTGCCCCACTCTCTCTCTCTCTCTCTCTCACAATTCTGCTGTGTTGTTTGTGCACTAGACCAAAGAGAAAGTATTATTACATTGAAGATAAAAACGAGTAGAGAAAGGTTGTTTAAAGAGAGACAGTTATAACAAGAAAGAAAAGAAAGACCACAGAGTACTGTCTGATTTGTATAATAAAGAATTTTAGTTCACATCAGATGCCAAATCCATCTGATGTGAACTAAATGCAAATGGTAAATTCTCTCCAGTTTCACTTTGCGCTTCGTAAAAATAGATTTTTAAGCCACAATTGCAACCAAAATGAATCCATGTGGATATTAACAATGTATTCAAGGATTTATGAGAGGAAGTTGTCAAATTTAAAACCTGTATCGCAATTGTAGTGTGAAAATCAGCTCCCCACCTTTAAGGAACATGTATTAACCATGAGGATAGTGGTTTCTCTCTTGAGATGTTGATTATCATAACCGCTTGTCTGATCAATGTACAGTATATCGTCTAATTTGTCATATTTTACAGCTGCCTGTTAAATGGACAACCAGATCTGTTCAGTCAGGAGCTTTGTGTGTCAGTTCTGAAATTATGGCAAGGAATCTGTCTTAAAAATTGTAAGTAAAATACTCTGAGTTTATTGGTTTAAAGTTTTGCCATTTCTGTTGGTCTATAATATGAAGGGAGGCAGTAGCTCTTCTGGTAAAGAGGTTGTTCGAGGTCTACATTAAGCACACCCACTTTACTGCACAGACATGTTTATGTCTATCTGCCAAGGGTCGTAAAGCTTACATTATTGTACTGTATGTGAAGGAGAACTGCATGAACAGGCTAATGTACTGTAAAGCCTCTTGAGATTGTGTTGTCTTTAAAGTTCAACACCAGGGTACTTTTTAATAACTTCCCTGCTCCTCTCTTTTCCAGATGAAAACCAGAAGACCTTAATGACATGTCCACTATTCAGGGAATCCATCGCTGAATGTTTGCTGTCTGGTGATGTGGCAGTACAAAAGGAATGCCTGACTTTACTTCATGTGTATTCACAAACAGCTTGTGGCAGACAGTTGGCTGTTGACAACCTTGATGTGCAGATGTAAGATCTTTTATGCTGCCTCATAAAAACATAAACCGTCATTTTGACACTTCCGGAGATAAATAGATTTGTACTAGTGTAGAATGAGTTTAATTTATCATTATCATTCTGACAGACAATTAAAGGTCAAAATGGTATAAAGAATGTTATCTATGCACTGACTATGATATAATCTATTTAGCCACTAATTAAGTTGTTAGTGATAACATTACCTCATTATGGATTCATTAATAGATTAATTTTCTATTCTATTGCACTCATTATCTTTGTTCAATTCATTTTATCTTTACTTTAACCCTAACATTTAATGTTTTCTTTTATCTTGTTCACTGTATAAATCTCTTTTTCCTGTGGATCTAAAGGTTAGCCAAGAACCTCATGGCATGCTTCTCAAAGCCCGAGCATCTGCAGGAGGACGCAGCAGTCAACATTTTGGAGAATTTTGCATCAGAAAAAAAGTATGTGGTTCTGAGGTTGTTCACAAAATACAGCTTTTATCGTTGCTCTTTTATTATTGTGTATGCTAAAAATAAGTTACACCCTTATGAGGTGCATTTTTGGTGGAAAAATACTTCCCGAATGTCTATACGTATGTAAATGTCACTGGTAACCAGCATTGGCTCCATGTGAAAACAGACACAAAAAGACAACCCATAACACAGCAGGATATAAGTCGAGGTGTCAGCCAGTGAGAGGCTGAGATCAATTCCTCTTGTCTAAAGCTCAAAGGGCTGGCCTTTCCTATCGGAGGTTTACTCCTCCCCATTTTCATGTCAATGTGGAGCTTTGATCAGTTTTTTTTTTATCTAGTTCTGATCCAAATCTATAAATGAAAAATGAAGACACTACAGAAACGTAGATTAACTTTCAATAAAGGAACACTAAATACACAACATCATTTCCTTTCTTATTTTATAATTTAGCATATTATTAGACACTGCTATTTTTTTCTTTTACTAGATTTTGTTTCAAGTTGAGATCTGGTTTGACAGAAGCGGTCACGTCTCCTTTTATTAAAATACTGGTTAGTACTGCTGTACTGTACATTTTATATAGTGCAAATGTGTGTGTCTTAATTTGTTTGCAAGTTATTCAGAAACATTCTTTTTTCAGAGTTTTATCAACAAGTGTCATCAGCCTGTTCTTCCAGCATTGCTATCAGCCGTCAGTTGTTTAGCTCGAGATGAGATCATCCGACACAAACTGTCTCATGATTCAGATTGCTGGAAGGCTTTTCTGGTTGCCATTGTAAGTGAAGACACTTTCTTAAAAATGTCTCAAGATTATATTTACTTGAAAAGTTGTTTTCTGTAGAAAGAATGCCAATTGTTTGAATCCAAAGATATTCTTTACCCTCTGCTTGGACTGATGATCAACCTATCAGCCCTCCCTTCAGCTGCTCTTAAGGTAAATGGCATTCATGCAATTTTTCAATTGAGTTCTAATAATTGATTTGCATCTTTAGTTGTCATACATTTACAGATACATCATACAGCAGAAATAACATGCCAAAGTAATATCTAAGTTATTAAACATGTAAAGTAGACAGACGGTGCAAGAGAAAAGGTCACCGCAGAGACTTGTGTGAACCAAAGCGTGATGGCACCTATTCAGATGTGAAATGTATGTGAAAATTAGAGAAGGTGCAAGTGACTGTCTTTGATAGGAGCATGCGGCGTCTATCTGTGGCAGCTGTCTTGACATGCTAACGGACACTGATGGAGGAGTGGTGACGGTGAGTATACTGCATCATAGACTCTTTTATCTTTTAATTTATTTTACAGAAGCCACACACATTTATCAACTAGGTACCTGCGTCTATAAGTATGTATCAGCAGTTTCACACCATGAGTTCTTTCTCCAATGTCATTATTTGTCCACATGCGTCACAAGCACACACACAAAAGGTATACTATAGAATGGAGATTGTTTAGATTCACAAGGTTACAGCCCTGTAGTCATCTTTTTCATTTTTTATATTAGCTTCTTGCAGTTGCATAAAACAAAATGTGAAGCCCATTTAGTTTCAGTGAGCAAATAATTGTCAGTTATTTCACATTCATGACAATTGAAGCCTTTCAGCCATTTTAAAAAACCTCAGCACATAACAATTTGATGTGTAGTCAAAAGTGGTTGTAATGTTTTACAGACCGTTGCAAACACCTATGAATAAATTAAGCTTTTTTGATTTGAAAATTTTGCACACGCTAATTGCAAATATGTCATCCATGTATGTAACTCTTGCCACATTATTGCACCTCCAGAGTAATCATAATAAATAATGTATTCATTCTCCATCACTGTAGGAATAATACCCCCAATCTTTTTAAGAAGACTTGCTATAATAGTATGTGTACAGTATAGGTTTTGACTTCATATGTTCACTACGGTAAAATACAGAGGCCCACTCTGACCACCAACACTGACTCAATGTGATACAACAGCGTGAGCTGCCTAGAGCTGTATTCAAATTGCACTTTTACACGTAACTTTGAAGCATTCTCTCCCTTCAGAGAGCCACGGGTGTTCTGAGCTGTGTCCTCCCACAGTCCTCTGAGGCGGTCCAGTGTGCTGTTGAGAGAGGAGTGGTCAGGAACATGCTGCGGCTTTTAAAGGTGTCACAGTAAATTCACACCAGAAAAAGAAGAGTGCATTTCTATTATTTGTCATTCCAAATTGTACAAATTGTACCAAAATGTGCATTATCAACTTAAGAGCTTGCTTGTTAGGTTCATGTTTACTAACTTTTGATGTTTGTTTTTGTGCACACAGGGAACAGGGCAGTCTGCCACCAAGTATGCCATAAGGACTTTGACTGTGTGCACTGCTGCCAATCAGCTGGCCCGTGAGGAGCTGGTGAAGGCTGATAAAAGTAAGATGTGACAGACAGCATATATAGCAATAATGTGACCCAAAATGTAGATGAGTTTATGACTATGATCAGCATGCCTACAAAAACCTAGTTCTCATGCTCTTGATATTTAATCTATTTTATAGGATTATCTACTTTGCGTCATTTATTGGTGTCCGACTGTGATGAAGTTGTTTCTGGAAACGCTGCCCTGTGTATGGCCCACTGCCTTGAGTTGGACGGAGTTGCGGGTAACCTGCTGGGTACCGACAGTGTGCTACTTCTGCTCCGCCATGCTGCGGACGACTCCAAGAAGACCACTGTACAGCAAAATGCAGCTATAGCTTTGGCAAAACTGTGCAGATATGAGCCCAGGTAACACGGAACTCCATGAGGTCATACATTGGGTACCAATTTAGAAGACACACAAAGTAAAACACAACACAGGACATACAAAATACATTAAGAACACGGAGCTGGACAGGAGTGATTAAAAAAACATACATAAACTCAGGCGGGACTCACAGACCACAATTCATAATTTCCAAAACATTGAGCTAATAAGTGCTGTTGTAGATTTACGAGCAACAGCAAAAATATATGCAGATGCACTAAAGTTCTGAGAGTAATGCTCAAGTCCCAAAGTGCTGTGTGTAATGCATCAGTCCAAAAGTGTTGTGTGTTTTGCACATACCCTAAAGCCCAATATATAAGTTCTTATTAATTGTGTTCACATGTTTGTGTTGATCTTAGCCACTCCTTTAGATAACTTTGAATGTAGTAGAGTGCTTCTCTTACAAAAGTTGGCAGACTGTTTCACTGAACACATCCTTTGTATGACAGAACCTTTTGACCAAAAGTAGTTTTCTCACAGGGACCTGACTCCTCTGCTTATAGCTCTGGTGGTTTGTGATGTAGTGGTCCTGTATTTAACATATTCTCTAAAAGGTGCAAACCCATGCACTTTTGCATAAAGGACATGCATTTTTAAATGTTATGAAGTTTTCAAAGCTCAACAAATTATTATACTTTGAAAGGATTTTACAATGACGGAAGATGAAGAGTTTTTTTAATCCACAATGTTCAAGGCTTTTTTTATAGCATTTCTGTAAGTTTTAGAAATGTCATCCCTATCAGAGACCAAAAGCTCACATGGGAAAGAATTATACAGTGCAAAAACATCATTGCAGCTTCATCGGTTAAAGATCTTCTTATTTGATTAAAATTGGAAAAGTTATATTTAATCCTAAAAGAAATTATTTTAACATGTTTCTTGAAGGAGAGCTAGAATCCAACAACACAATCAATCTATCAGTCAAATGGAAAATCTAGATTTTTTCATCTAGCTTGATATGGATAAATCCAGGCCAAAGCAAACTGTGATGAGTGTATACAGTATAATCACAGTCTGCCCCAAATTCACCTCAATCAGTATTTCATAAAAAAAAAAATAATAAAGCACTCAAACAAGTGTCTGTTCTATCCAAAATAATTGTCAAGGTTATAGAATTTTGCCATTGCCAGATTAGGATACACACTGAAGTCTCAGCCACCTTTGCTCTGATAAGTACAGTCAACAGCAAGAGAAACATGGAAAAATTGGTCAACTTGGAAAGGCTTATGTTTTGTTTGTTTGTTTTTTTACATCTATAGCTTGTTTATTAGGCTGCCTGTTATGACAGACATTACTTGACAGTGCTGTAACCCATCTGTACAGTTTCCTTCAGTGGTCTTGACTGGGAAGGCTCTACATGCTACTGTTAGCAGTATTTACATGACCATCTCGAAAACACCAACACAGCCCAAGGGGGGTAGTTTCCAATAGTCTGTCAGTCTGAATAAAACCATTTGAAAGTGTCACATTCTAAGAAAACAACTCCTAAATCCCTAAGTCACTGCCAATTCCGTGCGGCGGTGATGAGTATTTTTTAACACCAAAAGTGTCTCAGCACAAATTATGCAAAACAGAACTTGATCAGGAGGTGTATCAGCAAACAGTAGCGCTTTGGCTCTCCAGGCGCATTTGTGCTACACCCATTTAACGTGAGCATAATTGGAGAAGTGCAGTGTCCCAAGCAATAAAAGATTTAGGAGTATCTCTGTTCTGAAAAGTGCTTTACTCCAGGCGACTGCTCTTCTGTGACGGTGTTTAGAATGTGTTGATCTTCACGTTGCACGCTCTAATTCTCATGACGTTAGTTTCGATTACCCTCCAACCCACTCAAGACCCTTGTCAGTATGTTTCCAGCTAATTCTGTCTTTTCTCACCTCCAGACATATGCATAAACTTCGAGAACTGCACGGCCTTGAGATTTTGCACTCCTGCGCCAAGCTCCTCACATGAATACTGATTCTACCGTGAGTCACAAGAGCCTGACAGTCAATGCTCTGGACTGTTCGACTTTGTGTTTTACCGTTATTCTTTTTACAACAATCTAATTCAATATTTGGTGCAGTTATCTCTACAATACCAAACATACGCAACACTCTTTTCTATGTACCATCACAGTCCCATCTAATTACTTTGTGTTGTATTCAAATTAGATGTGTCTTCTCGACTATACAAAAAATTGTGTGGAAAACAGAATTGAATAAAAGCATTTAATTGGCCTTCAGCTTTGTTGGGAGCCAGTCTGTGTGTTATTCATTCTAGTTTCCGCTGTTTGATGCGCTGTGGTAGTTCAAACAAGTGAGCCACCAGAGATTTGGGCCTAGTCAACACGCTCACACTGTCCAAGCATAATGTTTGCAAACCTATTCAGTCAGATTAAAGAAAATGCCTTGGATCATGAAAAAACATGTAGTTTACACAGCCACTCGTTACTCTACATACTGGGACTTACAACCAGCACAAAGATTTGGCTGAATTTGAAGCCGGTCAATCTGCTTCACATTCGTTTTTCTTTCATTGATGCGTTTTCGTCATTCTCAAAATATTGGTGTCGTCTCTACATAGCTGTAGTTCCATTCTCGCTGGAGCATGGATCCACGTGTAATGAGTAGTGTCAGAGTGTGTTTCTAAGCTGCTGTGAGTGTGCAGCATGATGGCGGGGTTGTTAAGGGAAGGTTTACTGGACTGGGACGAAACATAAGCCCCCTGTAAGAGCGGATACCATCTGTGGACGTGTGCAAACAACTGATACCTGCCGCTCGGACGGATTAAACCTTAATAACAACACCGCGACTGACGTGATTCCACACAGGACTCCACACAAATAAGGCCGGGCAGCTGAGCACTTGGGTTCCACCTGCTCTCTGGTATGTTAGTCTTTATAGTTGGACAATGAACAAATAGACATCTCCAAATTACAGCTCTTTAGAGACTTGATACAGTGATCATTGTTGCAAAAAAAAAAAAAAAAAGCTTTATAGAGCCAATATGACAGATTATACATTTTTTTCTAATTTTGACCTAATTGTGATCTTTGTGGTGAAGATTTAGCACAGTTTTACATCAGTTAAATGTAATTTATGAAGAAATTAACAGAATCCCTCTACATATGTCATCAAAAATCCCTAAAATGCAAAGTCAATTTACACAATTTTCCTTCGAGTTTAAACAATAATCAACAAAAGAAAAGGTGTAGATAAGATAAGATAAGATATCCTTTATTTGTCCCACAATGGGGAAATTCCAGTGTTGCAACGCACATTTTAAGAACAGCAGGGAAAATAGAAACATGCAATCAAATAAGATAATAGAAATAAAATAGACTTAAATATATATAAAGATACAATAATTAAAAGACTATTATTTACAATAAATGTTTGCTATGGCACAGTGCAGGATATGACAGGATAAATAGATAAAGTGGCATCAGTATATAGTATATAGTATTATGTACAATATATGACTATGATTATGTACAACTGCAGCATATGAACAGAATAAGTAACCAGTAATAAATATGAGGTAAAAGTATGACGATGTTTATGTACAGAGCAGCATTTAAGGAGGTGTAAATAGAGGTGAATAAATAATAGCAGATAAAGTGACGTGAGTGAGTTGTACCAGAGATGTTTCCATGGTAACACAGTATTGCACAAGATTAAATGTGATGATGTCCAGAGTTAACAGAGTTCGTTGTACAGTCTGACAGCAGCAGGAAGGAAGGACCTGCGGAACCGTTCCTTCACACAGCGAGGGTGAATCAGTCTATCACTGAAGCTGCTCTCCAGAGCAGACAGGGCGTCCTGCAGGGGGTGAGACTCATGGTCCAGCATAGATGTGAATCTAGCCAGGACCCTCCTGTCTCCCACCTCCCGCACTGAGTCCAGAGGACAGCCCAGGACGGAGCTGGACTTCTTGATGACCTTGTCCAGCTTCTTCCTCTCCCTCTCTGTGATGCTGCTGCTCCAGCAGACCACACCGTACAGGATGGCAGATGCCACCACCGAGTCGTAGAAGGTCCTCAGGAGTGGCCCCCTCACTCCAAAAGACCTGAGTCTTCTCAGGAGGTAGAGCCTGCTCTGGCCTTTCCTGTACAGTGCATCAGTGTTGTGAGTCCAGTCCAGTTTATTGTTCAGATGAACACCCAGGTACTTGTATGAGTCCACTCTCTCAAAAAAAACATTTATATTTGTAATGTCTGTTTTATTTATGTGGATTTTGGCCCAAGTTCACAACATGGTTTCAAGAAAACTAGAATAATTACCTCTACATGTCTCATATTTGTTGGACAAAAGGCATATCTAAATCTCAGCCAAAACTGAGAGAAAACAAGCAAAATCTTAAATCTTAAATATAATCACGTTTTACTGAAAGATGTAGTCTCATATTAATTTTAAAGGGGACCTATTGTGCTTTTCTGTGTATTTAGTAATAAACTAGAACATAGGTAAATCAGTAATTTACATTTTATTCACGGTAAAACATAAATTTGATCTAAAACAGGTCCATTGACTTCCTGTTCAAAATGCCAGAATTAAGTTTTGATCTATGAAGTAAGTAGAATTCCATTTTACATTTAGTTTAAAATAAATCACACTATGGGTGTAGAACTGTTTACTAAAAAACTGAACTGCCTCGTCATGGTGACATTTTACTGCAAATTTAAATCAATACACAGCTTTGAGAAAGATGAGGTTAAAATTACAGTAAAGTAATATTAGAACATGTAACTTTTTGGCCAAAAAAATAAACTTGAATAAAAGCATGTTTTTCTAGTTTGACATTAAGTAAATAATACAAATGTCTGACTCTACTCTGAGCGGGCTTGCATGGCCACAAAATTAACTACTATTTGGTCAAGAGAAGGGCCTCCTCCTGTTTGTTTCCATAAAGAATCAGCTCCAGTTATATTTTTTCACATTATGTCATAAAACATTTATACTCAATACAAAATGTTCTAAAGAACTACCTATTGTGAAGTTGACTTCTCACCTCCAAAAAGTTACTTGGTGCGCCTTTAAAAACAAATGCAACATAATGTTTTTTCTTCTCATCTTTCTGTATCCAAAAAATCTGAATTTCATTTGAAAATTAATGAATTCAAGTCATTCAACTGAACTAAAGACACAATTTGTAACTTTCTTTATGGAGGCTCTGTCCTGTTTCTCACAGAATTTAGTGTGAAATATTGCCATACAAAGAATTTAACATCTTCAAGAAAACAAGCAACCTGATGGACAACCTCCAAACAGAAAAAGTTACATCTGTGTGAGAAGTCCATGTGATGCAGCTACAAAAGACAAAGTGAGCACTGCATTTATCCCTGGCAGCAAAAAGCATAATATGATGTAACAGAAAACCCAGTAAAACACCATGCTCAGTAGTTTTGTTTACTACGTCCTATATGAAGCTGACCAATCTCATTAGACTATATATAGATAAAATTATAATAACAGGAGAATAAAAGAAAGAACGGCACCGCGCATCCTTTCATCTCCAGCAAGCGGATTATCTAATTAAAGTTCTTTATTTGCATACACTGCCTACTTAATATGCTTTTTTATTTGCTGAAAAGACTGCATTTTAGTTTACATAATTGTAACTGTGCTCTTCAACGTAATTTAAAGCCTTGAGGGAAGTTGTTTTGTCTTTTTGTTGTTGCAGGAAATAATGAGGAATGTTCATTGATACCACACAGACTAAGCGCAGCAGTTGCTGAAGCAGGAAAACACGGTTGGTAAAATAAATAAATAAATAAAAAATATCATAAGAGAGGGCCCGCAGAGAAGACTTATTAACAGACAGCAGAGCCATGGGTCTCGCAGTATCCAGGGACAACTGTGTTTGACTCCGGCCCAGCTCCAATCTCCAAAGCCTCAAGCAAACAGATAATCCATCACATGTGAGGATTTACACAGATTCACAAATCCAATTGATCTCCAATTATGGGAAGAAGCCGAATTTGACTGAATGATAAATGACAACTCCAATCCAAGGATTCACTTGTCAGCAGCAGATGCAACAAAAGCCTCTGTTTGGCTTCACACTCTGCTTGATAACAGCAATCAGACAAATTCCCAGCTCTATCTGCCTCTCGTGCTCATGTAATTGATAACTTGGCAGCTCCTGTTAATTACGATGATGATAAATGATCTCCAGGCATGAATATAAAGAGTGTTTCAGTCAGAAAAAAAAATGAGAACGGGCAGTACATCTTCCACAGCGACAAAGAGGAGGATTTGGCGAGAGGAAGCGCGCTGACAAACTCTACTTTGACCTAGCTTGGAAATCGAACAGACATGTCCACTGAGAAATCTGTGTCTCCGGCTGCGCTGTGACAGGAAGAGACACTTCAGATGCAATGGGTACATGCTGGCTTCTTTTAGAGTTCAATCAATCCACAACCTCATTAGAGCAAGAAGGAACACAAACAAGCAGAGCTGGTCAAAGTGTTTCAACACATAGCTCTGCGAATGCCAGTCAAGTCTTAGCAGTCAAAGAGTGAATCGTGGTCAGAGGATTTTTATTTTTTTTTATTAAGTCCCAAATGAATTGTTTCCCCAGAAATGCACCCACTGCTATCCGACTCGCTGCCTCTTGCTGAGATGACTGCGGTGGAACCAGCAAGCAAATAAGAAAAAAAGAGAAAAAAATGTAAGTATTTTAATGAAACTTTTGCTACAGACAGATTTAGCCCAGCAAACTACTCCACAGATGCATTTTTTATCAAAAACGCTACACCCTGAGAAAACCAGAAAACAGAGAAAAAGAAAACAGCATGGTGCCCTTTCTCAAACACATCTGGGTAAAACAACAGAAAAGCTTCCCACAGTCTTCAGTAAATGCAAAACAGTGCTACGCATCACTTTGTCACATGTGACTAGAGGGACATCAAGGCTTACTGAAGCTTTGAGCCCGTGGAAAGTCCAGATATGTTTCTCTGAATGCAAGCACGCTGGCTGTGACATAACTTACAATGGATGATGCAAATGTTTAAATGACCACCATACAAAGCATCCTTCAGCCGTTATTTGTTGATTTTAAAGTATCAACTTGGCACAAGGTCTTTCAAGTCTCTTCTTACAGAATCAAGCTTTGATTTCAGCGTCTCAACAAACACCAACAAGAGGAAAGTCTGCAATCAGAAAGCTATCAGCAAATCAATCAAGAACAGCACCATCGCTGTTTACTGGTCACAACAGACGTCTTTCTTGTGATGGGGATGCTATCATACATGACGTAAAGATGCTGGACAGGCAGAGGCAATTTGGGTCAACACTAAAATAACTAGAAGAAACTTTTGGAAGTTTGAACAAAGAGAATTATTTACACATGATAAAAAGAAATACGCTAAAGTTATTGAGAAGGAAATAAGAAAAATAAGAAACCACAGGAGGAAAAACTGGCAGTAAAAACAGGGCAAACGTCCAAAAATGAAAATAACAGATGTAATTGAAAGTATAAATAAAACAAATTTTGGTGATAATGAGAACAGAGCTGGAAAGAAACCTCTTGCAACTAAAGGTGCAGCTGAAAACAGAGGGGCAGGAAGACTGAGCGAGGAAGACATTAAAAATAAAGTGGAAATTGGAAAAGAGGACATGACAAATGTTCCCCCTGGACCCACTACTAAGTCAGTAGAGTTAAAGAGACAAAGGGCACACACTGCAAACTCCTCTTGCTTCTACAGCTTGATTAAAAAGTTTGCGACGCAGGACATAGGGCCATTTGACTGGGTAAGGACACGGCACTAACTGTAGCAATACAAAATAAGTGATTCCAGGACAACGTGACAAGTATGATTTCACCCACAAATTGTTTTGCGAGTGACTTCTGTGATGTTTACGATAGCCACAAAGATAACACCACCAACTGAAGCATCTTTGGTAAACAGCTCAGTGGATTTTACAAGCCCGCCCAGCGCAATAACAGCTTCTTGTCAAGTTATCAGCCCCAGTTTACAGTAAATACTTCTGCTCTCCATGCATTAATTATTCATAGCTCCTTAGATCATGGGAATAAATCTGATATGGCTGCAACTTCTCCACCCGCTGCAGCAAATGCACCAAAGCCCTTTTTCAATCCAATGTCAATAACTTTTTAACCTTGCATGTGTTTGAAGCTGTAAACTATCTTCCAAAATCGTAACATGCTCCGTTTGATGAGAATGAGCTGCGATCTGCAAAACATTATCAATGAAAGCAAAACTCATCAATTTCAATGTCAAAGCAGCGGCTCGATCTCTGAGTGGGAATGTTTCAAGCACCAAATAGATAGATTGAGGTAAGATTGTTTAGTATACAAACCATAAGCATCACAAGGATTATAGATGACAGATAAACGCATGAGAAATGATGAGGAAACGAAGCTGCATTCGGCACGGAATGAAGTGTTAACCGCAATAATATGGCTGACAGACAGAAAAAGCAGGGATGAAAGTCACCATGGTGATGTGATTATAGACAATACACTCTTATTAAAACAATAAGGCAATAAAGTGATCAAAGCCGTTCCATATTTGAGTCAATTACATAGATAAAAACTCCAGCTACTATATTATATATTAATGCACCTCCCACAAACCAGAGCAGCCAGGAAATGAGGATTTTCTGTCTGTAATGAATGATTTTGTAATACCTGTGCTTGACAAAACCCATGAACTTGGCATCAGTGTTTGCAGAAGGCAGTTAGCCCACAATTCTAGCTAATGATATGACTAACAATGCTAGACTCCAGCAACAACTGAAATCCTGCTTGGCTCACTCACACCAGTGCTCCCATTCCAGCTGGACATTTCATGCCACGTACCATCCAAAAATATAATAACCCCGTGCTGACAATGAAAAAACAACTGTTGAATTTAGCTTACATGGGCGATATTTGTATGACAACTATACATCGCTTACAGTGAAAAAACTTAAAGTATAAAAATAAAAAGTGATGTTGGAAACTTTTAAATGCATCTTTGTGATTCATACCATAAACATCTCGCCTTTATCTGATAATTAGGCCTTAATGATTATGGTTAAAGTTATGCTTTACTAGCCTATCGTCTGACTATTGATATTGGGACACTCAAAAATCATTAGATCTCCCACTACTAATACAAAAAGTATAATCAGCTCAGACAGTTTTGTTTCATCAAAGTGTAAATAATTGTATGATATTGGTATGATAAATGGACAATGTTTTATCATCTCAAATCTTCTCTGGGAGCGAAGCTAGAACACTGTAGTCTTGCCCTAAAGGAACACTTCTGGATGAAGGAGGGATTACACTGACTAATTGATGACATTCACATTATTATTATTAATCAATCTCAACTACATTGTCAGATTGAATCAGCACTTCAGCCTCCAGCTCAGAACAAGTGAAATATTAGACACAATAAGAAATAGAAATAAACCATAGTTTCGGTTGGCTTGTCACTCTTGGGCCCACAATTCCACTTATAGAAGAAAAGTTAAAAAATAAAAAAAGAAATGCAGTTTTTAGTTTCTTCTTACATTGATTGCAGTTATTACATTAACAGACATAAATGTAACTGTAATACTTATCATGATTACAAAAAAGTGTTCTTTGATCACAATTATTATTATGTATTAGGCTTTCAAAGATAATTTTATATATCCACCACTGATATGATTTTAAAACTCCTAGCACACTATATACATCGTCCATGGCCTCTACTTTTTTTATATTACAATTTTTTTTTTTTACAGAAAAGTCAGCTGGGGTGACGCATGGGCAGCATATTCTACAATCCAGTAATCGCATTGAGGCTGTGAAAACCATGACTCCTCTTGTTCTAGCAAACTCACTCCTGCTGTGCTGTGGAACAACACGGGAGGAATGGAAACAAAAAATGTAAAGCAGCCTTAGGATGAAATGTCAGCAAAGGCGATTGAACGTAGCCTGCCCGCTGTGCATAGTATGATTGCAATTACACATCTAGTCAATAACCCCAACCCAGGTGTCCCAAACGCTTTGTTATAGAACAGCTGAAGAAGGTACAGTACACCACCGCTGTTGAAAACATCATTGACAACACAGGGAAGCAACACAGGACACACAGGAAACCTATGCATATGCCAAATCACTTGTAGCTGCAACCAATTTGCCACCACCTACAGAGTTTCGCCCACAGAGTGCAGTTGGGAGAGAGTCGGCTGTGCTGTTTCGGTGAAGGATAGCGAAACCATAATTGGAGCTGGTGAGATTGATAGCTCGTCAAAAGAGGAAATGTTTGGAACACAGAGTGGTACTGAAGACAATCATTCAAGCAGAAGTCCAATTCTCGACATGGACAAAAAGTTTGAAAACTGTAATTCTTTACCTGAAAATTCGACTTCACTGTCCACAACCGCAGAACCACTCAGGCAGTCAGTCATTCAGTTCATGGCCAGACAACTGCTGACATGAGTGAGGAAACTGCCAAATGTGTGACAAAAGGATATAGAGGATAAAGTGACAGCACTGGCTAAGGAGGACACAGGACACCTCAGTCTTTAGAGGAAGCCACACAAAAGATACAAGTGCAGAGAGTGCAGAGAAGACTGGCTGAAAGCAGCATCTAAACCAGTGCATCACAGCACAGCACAGTGGAAGACACCAAAAAGCATTAGCCAAAGGTCAGATGGTGTGTGTCGGTACAGACAAGGAAAGTCAAATGACCAGCTCAAAACCAAAGGGAACATTAAGAGTTCACAATACCCACTGTTCATTTATGTATTCAATTAAAATGATGTGTTATCTAAAAACAGTGACGTTACACAAGATATTTAAGCTTCCTTACAGCGGACATCTGTCTGTTTGGATAAATAGCAGCTGTTGTTTGGAATTCACCCTCTGTTAATACTTTGGCACAAGCATGTACATTATGATGCTTGAGCTCAGTCATATTGCACATGGGCAATGTTTCTAAAACCAAATTCCGGAGTTTGTTCTTCAAACTTGTTCAATGGCAAACACTCCACCGACATATAGTCTATATCAAATAAATAAATAAAAATAAATAAATAAATATATAATAATGCATGAAAATCAATGTGAGTGAATGATTCCATGATGTAAAGCTTTTTCAATAAAATCTGATGATGATTACACTAGTGATCATCATAAGTCGGCTCTTATGTTTTTCATTTGTTTTAGCTTTCACACATCAAATACAAAATGTTTACTGCGAGCAGTCCACTGAGAGGTGCCATAAAAATATTCACTCCTGATCAATCATATGCATGTTATTCTTAGTTATTGTACAAGCAGTGTTTTGCTAGATTCATTAAAGGTATTTTGAAGTGAACCCTGTTGGAACTCTGTGGTGTTGATTGATAGCTGGTGAATTGACAAAGTGCTTGCCTCAAATCTGATTTATAGTCTGCACTTGTCTAAAGAGTAGGAAAAAGACAGATTGTTGCAAGTTGCTTAGCCAGCAACAACGGGAAGCTTGGAACACCAAGTGTCGAGCAGAAAGTTTGTGTGAAAAATACTTTTCAAATTTAGGACAAATTGGGAACCTGGGCACCCAAAAAAATTAAAAAATAAATAAAAAATCTTGCGATATTTGCCTTTTTATAAACTATAGGCAAAACTAGATTGTGCTACACGTATCCATCTGGCTTGAGTCATAGTATCAAAATCAAATTTTTCTTTTTTTTTTTTTTTTTGACAAACCTGATCATCTAATTATCTCGCAAAATGACACTTGTATTGAAACATTAGCTCTTAGGTCTAATAGTGTGTGTTTTGACTGACAACAAGTTTCTGTTTAAAGAAACAAAAGCCCCACAAAAATAAAACTTTTTTTTTTATACAGAACAGCACCTCAGATAACATATTTTGACTGACATCCTCATAATAACCTTAGGCTCAAAAACACCTATATTTACACTTTTTGTCCGGTTCTAATGTGCTTGGTAACATTCAGAGGACGATGTGTGTATCAGTAGGAGCTACATTGCAGAGGTGAGTGTGGACCTTGGCACGATATTGCAGCCAGGTGATGCTATTCCTGCCCTGGGCAACCTCCGAGTGGTCATCAACCTGAAGAAAAACAACAGCCGCCTCAATCTGCAGGTCACCTCGTGTTTCTGTCCCCAAATGTCCAGGCCAACTCCAGCCACCGCACCTGCTGCCTCTTCTCTAGGTATTCTGTTGGAATAGAACAGCCATCAGGGAGAAGTTTAGGAATACTTATCTGCTAATGCTGAATCCAAAGCCGAGTGTGGACACATGGCAGCGTCTTCACACAAACACACTTACGATCTCACAAGCTGCTTGCCCAATGACCCAGCAAATACTTTAAGTTATTCTTTTGGATTCAAAACAGCTGAAATAAACTGTCATAGATGTGACTGAATAAACAGTAGTCATCGGTATTTATAAACTGATACAAAAGTCATTACGTTGGTTTTGATATTGTTGGATGGATTTTGATTTCACAGCAAAGTGCTTGTGCAATATAAGAATGTTTATTAAGGACAATGTACAATTTTTGCATTAAGTCCAATACCAGATTCTGGCTTACAGCTAATTTATATCTGTAGTCCTGGGGAGCGGAGAGGGGAGACAATTCATTGTCATAATGATAAAATCTTATGTACACACATCTAAATATATATCTAATAATGTATTAATAAACTAAGCAATAGTTTTTAAAGAGTGGATATATTCAATTGTGCAGATTCTGAGACATCCAGGAGAAATATAATCTAAAAACAATTAAAACTCACTGCAATTGAATACATTTTGTCACTTAGACTAAGTAGCTTCTTCAGTTCTGACAGTTTCTGTTAAGAGACATATTTATTCTTGAAAACTTTTTGTCCAGCAAACAGAATTTAATTTCCTTTTTCTATGGACGCTACCTGGATGACTGAATGATTACAAAGACACTCATCTAAATTAAAAAGTTGGGTTGAGACTCTGCAACAGAAAATGAAATTGACTTTTGACTCCTGCCAACTTACACAGTCAATAGTAGTCTAATTAAAATGCACAAAAAGTGTAAGACTGGTTTTATTTCTGTTTCGTTATTCAGGAAATTTCTTTGCTAGGTGTTGTTTTATGATTTGACTTTTATGTCCAGAAATCCCCATTATCTGACAACGCTAGCGGTATGTGTCTTCTCTGTTAGATCACATAAAAATAGCAGTGTGTGTAATGTGCAGCTCAACCTTAAAACAACCTTGCCAAACAGTCATTTTCACAAACAGGTTTACAAGGGACACCGTTTTCTTCCCTGTTATTTATCTCAGCTCCCCACTAGCAGGTACTTTTTACCCTACAAAGAGCTGAATCTGTTCACTTAGAAATATAAGGCTGCTGTAGGTTGGCAGTTTTATCTCCATAAACCAACATTACTCAGATAGATTGATAAATCTGCACTCCTCAAGAGGAAACAGAATGAATGTGTATCCTTTAAAAGTGTCAAATATGAAAAAAAAAGATGGGCTGCTTTTGAATGAGGCACTTGTGCTCATGGCCGAAGCTTCTTTCTTGTTTACAAATGTCCTGCTTTCTTAAGGACTTGCTAATGTTAAGAGTAAACACAGTTTTGACCTGTTTAGCTGTATGATTATCTGCTTTATTACCAATTAAACTGACCTATTTACAACTATTTGTGTTGTCATGACACTTGCAACAAATCAGATCAAATCAAACTAATTTATAAAGAGCTTTTGATACATCAATTTTTTAAATATTTATTTATATACCGAGGGTGTGTCCCACCAAGGTGGGGTAGCCTGGACAGGGCTTAGTCAGGGCACACATTCATACACACACACACCAGACTCATACTAGGCAATGTGGGTAAAGTGTCTTGCCTACAGACACAACAACAAGTTTCTCCTCTGTTGCCCCACCTGAGGTTCCTCTGTGGCTGCCATTCGAGTACTGCCCAGGCCCAACCCTGCTTAGCTTCTGAGATCTGACCGGATCAGGCTTTGGCATGCTGGTATGGCCTTTTGATACATCAAATGTAACACAAAGTCATTTACAATGCATTAAAACCAGCCCCACTCAACCCACCCAACCAACCAACCACTCCACAACCAGATAACCCACCCACAAATACGTGCACAGACAGACCCAAGCAACTACCACCCTGACACACTCCCTAGTTCAACCACATGCTAAGTTTGTCTTCATTGAACTGTGTCAGAATACAATAGGATGGGTAGAGATGACACAGATGAGAAAGCACCAGCAAAGGAGCAGAGACTCACCTGCAGCCACAGAACACCAGCTCATAACCAAACTTCCAGGTAGTGTAGTAATCAAGACCACACTAATCCAGACCAAGACCTTTCCAAGACTGAGACAAGACCAAGACCACTAAGGGTTGAGAACGAGACAAGACCAAGACTTACAGGTCAAGACCAAATCAAGACCATCTTTGCAATTTACACAATGATCAGTGTCGACTTGGCCTAATGGCCTAATGTGCTTGACCAGGACTTTAAAAAAGCGGTCTCGAGCAGTACTACACTACCTCCAGGGGTCCATGAGCCAGATTCCAACAGCCACAACCAACCACAGCTCCTGGTGCAGAGGCTCCTCGGAGGAAACACTGGAGATCCTAAAAATAATAAAATAAGTTAAAGATTAATATGTAGATAAATACATAAAAAATAAGGACATAAACATAAATAGAATAGTAAGCCTAAAACAGTCTAACTAAAGATTTGTGTAAAGGAGTAAAACTAAAGAGATTTACAAGATGGCTAGTAAAACCTTTGTGTTATGATGGTGGGCAGATGTTAGTTTTATGCAGTGAAAAAGTACATAGTAGCAAAAACTATCTCCTTCCATCAGAAAGGTGTCAGATTAGATTTCTGGGCTGGGTTGAAGCTTTCTTTGTGGAGCTAGTGTGTTTTCCCCCTTTTATGGATGTGTTTTGTGCACTCTGCTTTCCCCCATAAACCAAATATACTAAAGAGATTTAATTTAGATAATCAAAAAGGATCAGATTGTGAGGATGGATCCCCTGCTGTGACACTGTAATTGCCCCAAAACAGGTAGCTCCTGTCTTAGTAAAAGATGTGTCAAATGCAGTGAGTGAACTTCCAAATGGAGAAGTTTATTAAGCATATAATTATTGTTGTAAAAGTGGTAAGTCATTTTCGAAAATGGCAGCAGACTTGTATAGTGGTTTAAATCTTCCAACCTTGTGCAATAAGTACACAATCTTTTATTATATATATCTTATTTACAAAATGTTTTTACTGTAATTTTAATTTTAACTTTTACAATTTTTCAGTTCAATTCTTTTTTAGCAAAAAAAAGAAAACAACTCTCCTTTTGCCATCCTGCTTTCTTCAGTGCCTCAGGTTACCCACAAACAGCCACGAGGGAACTCTCCCTTGCCCAGTGCCTTGTCAACAGCTGCCAGTCTCACCATCAGTCTCCTTCAAAAGATTAATTACTCAACAGCGTGCCTACAGTGCGATCTGAGTGTCTGCCTGAGGAACCACTCTCGCTGTGAAAGGGTAAGAGGACGGCAGCAAGCATCGCAGCGTGTGATAAATGCGCCAGAGATGACAGAATCAGCAGTTGAAGAAAGGTTTAAATTTAGTGACATAAAGTGTGACACTGTGAAAACTGTCAGACAAGTTGGTGAACCAAATGCCTGAATGTATAAGTTTTCAAAAGGGGAAGATGTTTGAATTACTCTGCAAATTAAATCGTCACAAGTGAGGAATAAGCACCATTAAAACACCATCCAGGCAGTATAGCGATCTTGTTTAGTGCAAAAAGACGTGCTCTGACTGAAAGGACAAGCGCCAGCTACACGAAAAGCAGACATCTGTCATGCTGTTAGTGCAAAAGTCAGATGCAAAGTCGAAGAGAAACACCAGAAGAAAACCAAAAGGACATCCAGACTCTAAATGTGGAGTCCTCCTGCTGATTTGGGAATGAAGTCTGAGATTTTTAATGGGAAAGACTGAGTCATCTGACACCAAGTGCATGTTAGAGGGCGGAGGTGAAACAGAGGATTAACTAGAGGAGCTTATGCTGAAGTCTGGTGCTTCATGGAGCTGTTGTTCTGACACTCTTGTTGCACATCGTCTTTTTCGTGTCATTTGAGTGTGACAAATAACATTTTTTTCAGCTCAGAGAAGTTATTTAAATACATGAGAGAGCTGTTTGTGATGTGCTTAAAATGCATGAACTGTAGAACAAGTATCACTGTCTTGTGTGTCTGTGTGAATTTCAACCTCACTTCTACTAGCTCTATTGGGAATGTACCACAACATTGCATCATGTTATATGTAAATGACCTTAGGTAGCGTGAAGATAATGAACAGAGATGGTACAAGTGCAATCAGGACACGGCACGTTGTTCAAAGAATGTTTTCTTTACAGTAGATCATAGTATTAAAAAAGTGAGTTTGCATTGATGCAGTTGAGTATATTCACATGAGAGACAGGTACAGTCAAGACTAATAATAAATCATGTAAATCTTTTGATGTTCTCTCATAAAACAAAAAAGAAATGGCGGAATTACCACATGATAGGTGAATAAAAGAAGAAACGTGCTCTAAAAATCCTTGCTGAGGTGCAAATGTGGGAGCAGATGCATTAAAAAATCTAATTAAACATTGCACTCTCAGTTTGGCAAGTCAGATTTTTTTTATTTGAGAATGTTTCCGCTTTAATGCCTTCTTTTTTTTTTTTTTTTTAGGACCAGAATTACCACATGAATCGTATGTATTATAGAGATCTAAACTAAAGGTTTAGCTGGTTTATACACAACAAGATCCCTATGCAGATGGGATATTTTAGGTAGTTCTATTAATGAATATCGAAATATAAATTTGTGTGTGTGTACATGTTTTTTCAATCTATCTCAGAACAACAAAGGTTATATTCTCTCTTCACGTTGCAGCTTTGCATTATGCATAAACTACCCTGTTCAAAGTGTGGCAACTCTGAGTGCTCTGCTTAGATTAAAAGAAAATATGTTGCTTTAGGAGCCGAGTTCTTCTTTGGTGCTAATAGTATGTTTTTGCCAGTGCCCTTTGTGCAATTGAAAAATAGCACAAAGGAAATGGGTTTGAGACGTATTTATCACAGTGGCACACACCTGTGGTATTGTAGTTACTTTTGTGTAATAGTAAACAAACACCCTATACCTGTTCTGAAAAAGGGTAATTATTAAAAGCCATGCTGACATTTTTATATCACGTCTTACATGGTTGCATTGTCTTCATATAGCGAAGGAATCCTTGGAGGGTCCAGATGTTGTTGGCACTAATCTCAGAAATCACATCTCCCTTTGTCCCTTGTTGAAAGAAAAGAGGGATTCCAGTTGTCCCTGAGGAAATAGGTAATTATTAACAGTGCCTTAAAACATAAGTGATCAATCTCAGATAAAGGTGAGTGTACACGAGAGGCTGCGGGATAGGAAGAGCAACAACCATGTCGTTTATCTATAGAGACGGCTAAGAAACAGCTTTTTTATGTTTTGTGTGTGTAGTGTGATCGAGTCCTTATTCTTCTGAGAATAAAAAAAATAATACTGACTTAGATTTGCTGTTCTTATCCCACCTCAGATTTCTTGTGTCATTATTCAGTCCAACACACATGCAGTGTAATGAAAAAATAGGTTGTGTGACATGCTGCGAGCCTGTTTTGATTGTTCAAAACAGAGCTAAAGTACTCTCTCGTTAGCTTGGTCCAGGCTTTAGAACAGCTGCTCTGGTCGCTGCAAATTCAGCATCTCTAGCAAACATACACAGAAAATCTAACAAACCAACTAGAACAAATATGTTTTACTATAAACAACTTCAGCTGGACATTCTGTTTTTATAAACTATACAAAAGATAATGAGAATGCTGGGTGCTGCTTGAGGCTAAATAAAGCAGTTATACAGCCGGCCCTCTGACCTTCAGGAACAGCATATGGTGGATTTATTGCTACACTCAAGTGGTCTTCTGGTACTTAAATTTCTGAGTTGAGAACTTTAAGCTTTTATGCATTCATATTTTATCTTGGAAAGTCTGGGTTTTGATACTGATAACAAAAACCCTGAGACAACTCAACATTTATTCTGAGGAAACCAGCAAAGCTGTTAGTCTTCTTAAAAACTAAATGGTATTTATTTTGGAAAACATCATTCCAATTTTTATTTAGCTTACTAATGGTACATTGATCATTTCTACTCAAGAGTTTTGAGAATTTCTCTCGAAAATGTTTTGCTCTTGTGACAAATGACTGTAAATCTAAATGTGCAATCAGTTGATTTTTTACACAGTAGGTAGCGTCAAGTGTGGGAGAAATGTTGGGTTTAGATATAGGCTATGTCCTGTTGAAAATAATTCAAAGATTTGTCAACTGGGAAATTGAGCTAATCTAATGCTATATGTGTTCCAGATCAATACAACTTTGTAAAGCGCTTTCAAATCAAGAAAGATGACGAAGTGCTGCACACGACAAGATACATAAAAACATTGAAAATGAATACAAAGAACAAAAACTTAGTCAACAAAACCCCCCCAAAAAAACAAAAAACAAAAAACAAAAAACGTATGCTTTGTTAAAAGCCAAAGAAAAAACGTGTATTTTTAAAAGAGACAAACAAACATTTAGTGACTCGGCCTGTCTTATATACACAGAGGTAAAATGTTCCAGAAGAGAGGGCCGTCAACAGAAAGGGCTTGATCCACTTGTTTAGTTTTCGTCAGGCTCAACTGATCAGCTCACCTGAAAGTGTGTTATTTATAGATATGAAGATGTTATATACACACTGGCTACTTCAAACAGGATTTTACAAGAACTATCCCATTCTCCTATAATTTTCAGCAGTCAAAGATGGATTCACTCACAAGAACATATGATTTTGCGCCGTTTGTGTCCAGAACGTGCAGAGTTGGACCGAGTGTGAGTCTCTGTCCTGCTGCTTGTGGTGTTGCTGGCCCTCTTCCTCCGATTCAGCCTCGGTTCTCATTTGGAGGGCAGCCCTGTCTGGCTCCTCTGCCTCTCCTGCTGTGTGTGTCCACGGCGATGACTTGATCCTACCGTGACCAAGGAAGGCCTGCTGCCAATTACCCTGATCACATCCTCCCCACCGAAATAGCTGCAGACAATTACATTAGTCAACAGACAGTAGAGCAGTCAATCATATTAACTATAAAGTGAGAGAGGCGCAGGCCAATTCACACCTCGCCTCATAGGTGACACAGCTGTGGCAGTCAGATTTCACACTTAACAGGACCAGGCTATTATCGCTGAAAGTAAACAAAGGGACAATAGGGAAAAGGAGCACCTTATTTTGTTTCTGTAGCAACAAATCAATAAACTTTGTACTGCATTGAGATGGATTGTGAACTATACACAATGTTAAGCAAAACTCAAGATTCAAAAGGAGACTCTGCAGTTGTATGATTGTTACGGCATAAAAGCAGGATAAGGCCAAGGTAATTTTGCTTTACAATAAATATGAATATTTTATTTGTCAAGAAAAAATGTCTCTTACAGAAATGCACAAAAGGAAAAAAACATTGATTAAGACTACTACCAGTACTTACCTCTACCAGTTACCTCCTACTGCTGTTGCGCTGAGGTCCAAGAGACCCAGACCTCAATATTTTTAAGTTTCTATTAAGAAAGACAGCTGCCGATTAATTTAGTTTTAAGTAGGAAATTATATGTTTCTAAAAAAGCAATACGTTTGTCATTGTTTTAGAATAGTAATAAAATAAAAGCCTATTGTTAAGTGACTTTATACAGTATATAATGTGAAAATACTGAATTTGTATTTGTAATTACAACATATTCGATCTAAACATGACAGAAACAACAACGGCAAAAGTGCAGCTAATGACTAATGATATGATTATTAGAGCGATATATACAGTAATTTTACTATAAGGACACATTGAAATCATATACAATTATACTGGAGCAGGTCTATCTACCTCTCAATTTAAATCCTTAAATAGTATTGGCATCTATTTCTGGCAAAGACTACTTGTTTAGTCAAATATCTGGACCTTGGTAATAGCTAAAATTCTGTGTACGGTCCTGTTTGGAATTAAAACAAACATGTTTGTTTTATCATTTAGTTTAGCTCTGTATACACATGCATTGTATTCATGTTCGGGATATTTATTAATGCAGAATTGCGCTTTGCATTGAATTATTTCACAATGATATGAAGACTCTCTCTCTCTCCCTCTATATATATACATACACAGTATATAGATATCTATTTTTTTCATAATTTTCAACACATAGTTTTAGCACATATTTTCTTATAGCCTACAGCAGATAGCTCAGATAGCTACCTCCGCTATCCCATCCTTACGAGACACATGCTGGCAATTCAGCAAAGGCTTTAAATATTTGCATAAGATAAGGGCTTGATTAAAACCTTTCCACATTCTTGAGAAATACATAACCAATTACTTTGCACATTCGTTCATGTGGCTTAGACTGACTGCGAAGATGCAAATCTGTACGCTTCTTAGATACTGGGGCCAGAAGGTGCAATGGAAAAAGCTGTTGGCTGCAAGTTCCACCACAGGCCCTGTGGTGGAGCCTGCTAATGCAAGTGGAACAGACTTGTGTGTGTGGAAACAGCTTTTCTCAATGAAGACAGCCTGCTCCACTTCAGGTAGCCTCTCAGGAATCTGGTCACGAGGGCCCACCACTTTTCATTGGAACATCAATCCCACGTACGTCTTAAATAATAGTGGGACTAGTGGAGCATGAAACTGTTGCTGTCACCCTATGTTAAATTCATCTATTATCTGTTCGCAGTCTGAGCGAGAGGGTGAAAGGGAATGTAAAGCTTGCAAAAGGTCATCCACAGACAAAAAGAAGTCTGGGAGATCTCAATATAATGCGCTTATTAAAGTGGGATTCATGTTTAGTTTTGACCTTGTCACCTAAGCTAACCCTGACCAGATTTAGGGCTCTCAGGCAGTATTTTAGTGTTATCAGTGGACATATTCATACATCCCCATAATGTAAATCCTTCATATGAAATCAGCACATGGCTTTAGTTCAAATAAAGTTAAGGTTAGGGTTAGGGTTAGGGTTGGGTTAGGCTAAGTTTAGGCAAGTAGTCACTTAGATTAAGGTTAGAGTAAGAGTGCATGAAATGAATGTAAGTCAATGTAATGTCTCTTGGGGTTTGGGGTTACGTACAAATACAAATGGACATTTTCAATTTTAAAAAGATTTCCTGAGGTCAAAAATACCTCACCCCTATTTAATTAAAAGCTGTCCAAGGATGAAATTTCAAACATATTATTAAAACATATATTAAACAGTATCCTCTGCTGATTGCTGAAGAAATGGTTTTAATAGACACATTGCTTCATATAGTAACGTTTTACTTTGCTTACTTAATTTAAAAGCACTGCCGCACATTGATTAGGCTTCAACTTTGATCTTTTGACACGTGTAAAATGCAAATGCCCCGTAACCTTTAAATCCTAGTAATACCACTTAATGAAAAACGTCAGCTTGTCCTGAAAGACATACAAAACTCAACAAAGTGTGACCTTTGTACAGCAAAAAAAATCCTGATCCATTATAGCTCCCAAAAGAGATTATGAGATTAAAAGCTAAAATCCTAATGAACCTGATTTACAGTTTCGGCAGGTTAGACGAAGACAAAGAAGAACAGAGAGCATCCTGGGAGAGTTGCTCACAGTGGTGTAAGGTTATGTGGGAGATTTGCGTCAGGCCCTCAGCGGGAGCCATATTGAATCTAAATGTGTTATGTGCCAAGAATGAAGAAACCATAGGAGGAAGTCATTCTGTCAGTGAATATTTATGTGAGGAGCTTTTTATGAACAGACAAGTTCATCTCCTCCAGCTAACTTTGCAACAAAATAGTCCTCACATCCTCTAAATAAATGTAGCAGCCATAAAGGGGTTGAGTGGCAGTAAAATATAACCGTCAGGAGCATAAAAATGAGCAGCAGGTGGGATTGAAAGATGAAGGTGGCTTAGGACATTGTAGATTGTTGTTTCCTCATCCTGGTAATGAGATCCCTATTACCCTAATCCGCCTGGCAAACCCTGTCAAGATCTCCAAGCTCAACCCCCCTCCCACTGATCTGTGTAGAGACATAAATCCTCGACTTTAAGCGAAAGTGAAAAAAGAATTATCGGTAATGTCTGCATGCTGAGAGAGAGTATAAGTGAGCTTTGAGGTGTCAAATATGGATGATTTCGAAATCTAATGAATGCTTGTTATCTGAAAATGAAAATGCATGAAAGCACAATAAGAAAAACAATGAATAATCTGAAAATATTTAGTAAAACATTTAGTGTTGGCAGAAAGGCTAAAGAAAAGATGAATGATATTTAGTGTGGAATGGATGACGACTCCAACATATACTGTATACTGTATATGATGCACAATTGATAAGGTTAGCAATTATTTATGACTGTTGTTCAATGTTCACAGTGGTCATGCTGGTGAAAGGGGAAAATGTATCTACGATTTATTCTTCTTGTGTTATATACCTCCTGTAACAATTTCAAATGTCATTACAGTTTTTCTCAATCGCTTTGACACACTTCTTCCATTCTAAAAGTCAATTTCCAAAACAGCTCACACAGAATCCTAAACTAAGCCTTAGTTTTTCAAAAGTAAGTTTCGACTCAAGCTAAATTTAGTTTTACATTCAAAACTGTTCAATTTTTCTGTAAAAAGCTAGTTTTACCATCAAAACTCTCACACCTTCTTCAGGTGTTTTATCTGTTTTCTCAGTCATTTGACTTTGCAGCTCAGAAGCTTTAGTTCTGATCTCAGACACAAAGTCACCAAAACTTCACTTCAGTCTGTTATTTACATTCACACAACTTATATCTGATGAGTTGTGTTTTTATCTTCCCTGGCCGGAAAAAAAAAGATGAAAAATACACATTTACAGTAAATTTTGAATTGTGAAATGTATTTCATAAATCTAGATATTTACACTTTGCTGAAGATAGTTGAGAAACAGAAACACACAATGTCACACAGTCACATTGAAAATACATTTAGTTTATTTTTTCCTACAGTCTGCTTTTCTGCTCAGTCCTTTGTCCTGTTTGAGTCTTTGTTGTTTGATCTCATGTGATTTTAGATTTTGCTGTGATGTGTGAGTTTGTAGATAAAGATAAACACTGTGTGAACAGGTCTGTAGTGTTTGAAAAACAAACTAAACTCACTGCACATGTGAGTTTATAAATGAGAGTTGTGTGAGCTGTTCTGAGAAAGAGCCTGAAAACTGTGAGAATGAATGAAAAATGTTGAAAATGTTCTGACCACCTCAATAAATGTTGGAATCAAGTGATCCAACTGAACTAAGTTTCAAAAAACGTGTCAAAGCGATTAAGAAAAACTGTAACATGGAATGGAGAATTCTAGACGTGTTACTCAAAATGGACTTTAAGATTAATTTCTGTAAAACTCTGAAACACAGCACAACATCCAGTTAATGTTAGATAAACCTACAGTGTGACATGCAACAAGTTTGTAGAGAATTGTTTTACAGATACGCACACGTAGCACAGCAACTGCATTGACTTATGTAACAATATATTTAATATTTAAATTAAAATGGAAACACGCACTAGTACTGAAGTTAATGAAAGAATAGTAGATCATTATTTTACCTTTTATTTATTAAAAACAGCAATATTGATCAAAAATCACAAACAAATGATAAAAACTGACTTCTGTTTAAAACTGTAGAGCTGAAATTGTGAGCAGATTGTAATGTTTCCATGTTTGAAAAGAGGCTTGGTGACATTTTTAAAATCCTACATGTATTACTCATAGTCTTCATTTCCCATATCATTTCAACTAAACACAAATACTGTATTTCTGAGCACTCAGGATGTACAAGATTACTCATAATAAGTTATCACGACAAGAAAACTTTAAAAGCACATTTTTGTAAAATATTTATTTTTTGCACTTCTAATAGGATTTGAAAAAGCATCTCTGTGGTAATTCTACTAAATTGCGCTTCATATGAGTTCATAATCATTAAAATTACAGTACTTAGGTAGTTATAGTATGTGTGGAATCCAGTATACTACGTGTCAGGCTTGTTTTCACACACAATAACGCATGCTATTACAGTACTGCTAAACTATTCAAAGAATCTCAGTCATACTCGCACACTTACACACGCACGTACACGCACATTGCCACTACTGCTGTCTGCTGAGGTGCTATGCTGGTATTTGTGGGGTTAAATGCATTGCAATAGGCCTGAATGGTTCATTAGGCTGTTCATCTACCACACACACAAACTCCACTTATAATCAGCATCCATCTTACAATCTAACAGTTTACTGCCACACAATGTCTTTTTCTTCATATTTAGTTTGAAAAGTCACGCACGAGAGAGAAAGATAACAAAACAGAAAGTTGGGTCAGCACTCTCTGTAAGCAAAAACCTGTTTGGCGACATTGTTAAGTAAACTTGTTTTAGAAGTTCCTCCCCCTGATCCACAGCATTGCCAAGTCTCCGTTTGTACACATGCTTCTACAGGACTCACTCGAGCTATTGGATTTTATAATGTTAATATTGTAGTTGGGAAAGACTTCAGCTTTAGATAGATGCTAGGCAGAAACGTAAAGCTTCTCCACATGTGTAGGCTTAGAGGCTGAGCGTGAATATTGGATTGTAAATAGTGGGTGCTCTGCGCTGAACTCATGGAGGACTTGAACCCATCCCTCGGGCAGCACAGAGACTTCAAGAAAGATGACTTTGAGGCCGACTGGATTAAGGTGTCAGAATGCAGATTTGGGCAAGTGTACCAAGTCAAGCTGAAAATGTGGCGAGAGAAGTGTGCCATGAAGACCTTTGACGCAGAGTCTTGGAGGTGAGGCAGCCGTAAGAGCAAAATATAGACATGAATTAGCTTCAAATGTCTACAAGTTTATATTATTGAATCTTCTGTTACAGTAATATAAGTTGCAGTACTTCTTTATGTATTGATGTATTTTTTAGTCATCAATTCTCCCCATTCCCAAAAAATGTTAATCTTAAAAAATAACGCTTAAAAAATAATAAGGCTGACCAAAGTGCTGCATATGTTAATTAAAATAGTTAAAGTAGAATAAAACACATAAAAATAAAACAAAACAGTCAATAAAAATAGTAATAATTTTATGTGTTTAGGGTAAAAATGCCAGTGGTTTTAGTGATAGCTAAGAGCAAAGCTGCTGCATTTTGCACAAGCTGCAGACGCCAAAGGGAGGCCTGACTGACTCCAGTGTAAGGTGCATTACAAAAATCCAAATTAATGGTTTCATAGCATTGATCAGAACTTCGAAATGCTGTTTAGAGACAATGGGCTTAATCTTGGACAACTTTTAAAATCATTGTCCATTTTATTACTCAATTAGGGATTGTAGCTTTCACAAACTTGTTCAAAGGGCCCAAATCAATATGGAAGTTGTGAGGAAAAGTAGCCTCCTAAACTCCTCCCACAAAAACACATCAAACAAACTTTCTACTGGAAAAGAGGAGGTGGAGAGCAGCAGAGTGTGATTGGTGTTACAGCAAGTGTTAGTAACCAGCACACACATTTGAGTAGACAAATCAATGCTAATGTCACAAAGAGTTTAAACATGACACTAAAAAAAGCAAAAAGTGTCATGGTTCAGAGGTAAATAGATCTAATTAGCATCTGCATGTATAGATAAAACACGTTTTTTCAAAACTGTACCCATGAGGAAGTAAATGCAAAGAAAAGAAAACAAAAAGGGCCAAGAATAGGCCCCTGAGAAAGTACAGGTGCCAGATTAGCTGAGGAGGATTTGGCATGTGAACAGATAAACTTCTGTTAGTGGTTTTGATCACTCCAAGGTCTATAGCTGTGGAGTGATCAAAAGCACTTCAGAGCTAGACCTTGAACCCTGACACAATGCTCAAAGGGAGAAGGATTGGGTAGTCCACCATGTCAGAGGCTGCGATCAGATCTAATATTAACAGGATAACATAGTGGTCAGTACAGATACAATATTTCATTGAAAACCCAGATAAACCTAGTCTCTACTTTATATGTGATTAAACCAGATTTAAAAATCTAAAAGAAAGTTTTTAATCTGATGGTAAACTTTTTTCTCTAAGATTTTTTTTTAATTTGAGGGTTCAAAAGCATTGATTGTTTTTTTTGTTTTTTTCGTTCTTTCTGATAGACGTTTTTCTGTTCAGATCAGTGAATCAAAGTTCCCAGATGATTGTTCTTGGGTCCTGTTTGTTTTCTTTAGGGATGCACTGATCCAGCTTTTTCAGTTCCGATCCCGATACTTTGGCTTTAAGTATCTGCCAATACCCGATATCAACTGGTATCAGTGTATGGACTGAAACAGTTCTGTTTTTTTTTTTTTTTCTTCAAAACATAAAAAAAAATATCAAATTGTGTAATATAACTGTTTTTTATAGTTCAAGTCACAACTTAATGACTTAATGTCAAACATTTTGAGACGTTCTGGATCAACGTCAGCTAGTAAATAAGTATGCCCAAATAAAAGCATAAGGAGGATATCATCGAGCGATTCGAGCCAATACCCAATCTAGTAAAATATCCTGGATCGGCACCAATATTCGAACCCAGTATCGGATCGGTGCATCCCTAGTTTTCTTTGTATTTGCTTCCCCTTGGATTCATTTTTAGGAAGCATGGAGCATTTCATTTATAATATGGAGATGACTATCAGATGTATTTACTGCTGAAAAAGTGACAATGTACTTTGCGCTAAGTCAATGCTTGAGTCAAAGCATTGCTGTCACTCAGCATTTAAAACTGACAAAATACAGAGATTATGCTGATTGTCTTTCTTGACAAGCTCCATGTTGATTGAATTTACAATCACTATCCTTGGAATAAAAATGGACAGTGGTTTTAAACTTGAAACACAAAAAAAAGTCTAGCCTTTTTCACTTCCGACAGTTGACCAAGATGAATTTTGAAGTCCTGATCCTTGCTTTTATAACAACTCATTTAGATTTTTCTAATGCACTGTATGGTGGTCAAGCCCTCCTTGGGCGTCTACATCTTGTGCAGAATTCAGCTCTTAACTGGCACTAGAAAGCATGACAATATTTCCTTAATTCTGGCATCTTTGCACTGGGTGTCAGTGTGGTTTCGAATTGATTTAAAAATAATTATTTGTTTTTAAATGTTAAAATATTCTTGCACCTACAAACTTGTCTGATCTGATCCACTGGCCCATATAAACCTGCTGTCAGTGAGACATAGATTTGAGTGTTGCCTGCATAGTTATGATAGCACACATTATGACTGTATAATAGACCTACAGGCAGCATGTAGAACATGAACAGAGGGGGTCCCAAGATTGCCTCCTGCCCAGTCTCTGTAAAAGAATTCTATGACCAAAAGTGCCAAAAGTAGCCCTCAGGATTAAGACAGAGACTTGCCCGAATCTGCATTTAGGTGGATGTCTTTCAGTTACTTTGATAAGAACAGTTTCAGTACTATGATGAGGTCTGAAACCTGATAGAGTTATGAGCTATTAGTAAGCAACCTTTTCAAGAACATTTTTTTCTAAAACAATGAAACGAGACAAGAGCTAGCTCAGTCTGGAGACGTCTGTCTCCTGAAGCTTGAGGTAGTGTTTTTCTTGCAGTTCATTCAAGTTACATTCATCTGAATTTAACTTTTAAGGGTTGTAGGGTCTCATTTCATTCACAACTGTTGATTTAGCAACATAACTTTTGTTTTCTCACAGTGATAAACTCTTGTAGTTAGCTGACAACGGTGCTTTTTCGACTTGTTTCTACTGTGTGTGTCTATGAGCGGTGACTCTTGCAGGTTGGGTGTGAGAATTGCCCATGTTGATAAACAAAAAAATCCCTCTATAAGCTGTCTCCAAAGCTGTTTCAGAGACTCTGGCAGTACACCTAACTGGATGTGCTTTAGTGTTGCATTCATATTTTTGTTCTCGTATTGTGATTTCACAGGCGCCGATTTATGTTTTTTTGGGTGGATGCCCAAATTAATACGCGCACACATGCACGCGCACAATGTGCACTCAGGGAACATGCATGTGCATAATGTGCACACGCACCATTCACTTGTGTCCCTTTTTTCACGCGTTCAATCTGTTTCTTTTCTACCTGCAACTAACAGACTTCTGGCCCGCTCTGGTGCGTTCTTTTCCCAGTTAATAGAATCCATTTTTGTAAATGAAGCCTCGCAGCGCAGCTCTCACGGCAATGGACGCAACAAACAACAGCAGTGCGTTTCGTCACTTCACACGTCTCTTGTTTGGTTCTGAATCGCATCACAACTCAACATTCTCATCTCTCACTTTTTTCTGACTTGATTTCTGGCACTGCTTTAAAGTGCAGTTGTGAATAAAACCATGATTTTACGAGGCAGGGGACAGACCAGCAGCCCAATGGCTCAGACTACGAGTCTAATGACAGCGCTCTGTGAGAGGAGAGATGATGTAGGCCTATGACTGCTTACATTCGCACATACAAATGAAAGAAAGCAAGAGATACATTGTATGATTGAACAAATGCGCACACTCAGACATTTAGAGAAGCCTGATAATGAAAGTAGGAAAAATTCGCCTGGGTGCTCAGACGTTCGAGTGGGTTCTTGAGCTCTATAGTGATTCTTATATCTACCTATATTGAATACACTCAAACACCACCCCCGACCTTTTGTTGACAATGAATTAACTAGTGCTTTTTCAAAATAACTATTGTCCAATATTTTTTTTTATAGACAAATAATCAATGAAGTGTCGACCATTGCAAAAGTGAAATTCAAGTACCTGGTGTCGGTGTATGGGATGTGCAGTGAGGCGTCTGGCATGGTGATGGAGTACATGAGTAATGGCTCCCTCAACAATCTGCTGGCCAGCCACACTCTGACATGGCCAAAGAAGTTTCAAATGATTCACGAGACATCTATGGGCCTGAATTTCCTCCACAGCATGAAACCGCCATTACTCCACCTCAACCTGAAGACGTCAAACCTTCTGCTGGACGATCATCTCCATGTCAAGGTCAGTGGCATAGAAAGATAAGCCTGCATAGAATTACAAAAGCAGAGGTGACTGGGTTTACATGGTTTATGTATTTTATGCACTGGACAGATTATTAAACTTACAACAATGTTCACTTTCTTTGTAACCTCTATCTAACCACAGTCTGCAATGGTCATTTTATTTCACAGTCAACTCACTCTATATCCATGCCTTTAGCAATTGTATTAACGTTTGACCTTCACTAAGCAAAAAACATTTTCCTGTGATAAAATGAAACAAACATGGCGTTCACCCTCTGCATATGTAAGTACAGGGTCAGGGCCATATAGCATTGTCAACCCTGAGGACAAGAGAGTAACACTTCACTTTGCTCAGTATGAATGTGATACAGTATGTGCGTGATGCTCATCAGAGACAGCCATGAAAGAGGACATGTACAGTAAAAAGCTATGTATTGCAGATCCATCAACTGGTTCATCTTACTGTGCTTTTAAGCAATTCAACATACAGTATATGAATTCAAATGTATGTATTTATTATTTAGGTGACCTATCATCTACGTTCTAAGTTTTTAGCCATGTTGTCATCATTTGTTTATTCAAAGTTGTACACAAGTTGATTCAAGCATGTTTGAGTAATCTTGTATTATCCTACAGCTGATGCTCCAGTGCTCTGAAAATCCCTTTTTTCTGAGCACTATGTTTATGTGTGAGCAAAAAGTGTTGCTGTAGGTAGATGGTTTTACACAATAATGAGATTTGGAACACTGACATAATGAGAAACTAGTGCTGTCAAGCGATTCAAAAATTGATAGATTAATTAATTATGACCTGCAATTAATTAATCGAATTAATCTATTTTTTATTCTCACCTAAAAATTGCTGAGACAAACACTCAGCTTAAGTGTTTTTGTTTTGTTTTTATCCAATTTAATTAATTACATTATTGTTGCAGATGGGAAATAATAATATACGTATTGCAAAAAATGAAGACTTTAGGACGTTTTTGAACATAAAATTCTCGTTCATCAGTCCAATAACTCTCGCCTGCTCCTTTATTTTTGTCTCGTTGCTACTCGTGACCTTTGCCCCCGTCCCTCAGGTCGACTGGCCTGTGCAGACTTTCCTCAAGTCAAGTTGAACAACCCTTTTGTCCACTTTGCAAGTTAAAGATTTCAAAATAGATTAATGCGATTAAAAAATTTAACTCGATTAATATGTCTGTAATTAATTAATCGCAATTAATGCACTAATTTGACATCCCTAGGAGAAATACATGAATATAAGAATTTATGCTTAATTGTTTTCATTTATTAGAAAATGTATTGAATAAAATGGAAAATAAATCACTCTTTTGAACAAATCTTCCTCACAAACTGTTACATTGTCACACTGTAATATGATCTTACAGTTTTATGTGAATAGATTGGAAATTTTCCCCAATTTATTAGCTTTATAATAAGCAATGAACTTTGTACCTCTGTTCATGTCAGTATTTTTCCAAATGTCATTATTGTGTGATACTGCATCACTTTTTACACACTCAAAAGATTAAAGCAGAGACTTTGTTTAAAGGGGGTTTTTGGGGATCCTGCAACTAAAAGCTAAATTGAAATAGAAGACTTAAACCCTTAAAAACTACATATACACTAATAGAAAATATTAAGAAAACAATAGCTAAATAGTTAGAGGGGTGGGCTGTCTCCCAGACAATAAGTTTTAACTTTTCCTGTCACCACTGCATAAATCTCCTCTTCTCCATGGTAATGTACATTCTGATCTACGTTGTTGCACCAAAGCAGATCTCAGATTTCAGCTTGATTCGCTGGGAAAAGAACATGAGCATGAAGTTGTGTATGGAGCACCTGATAGCCAGAGGTAACATAAGTTACATCCCTCCAGAGTCATTCACCACGAACCCCGAGCCTCCTAGAACTACCTTCGATGTATACAGGTAACTTTAAAATGCACTACTTTTACACACTTGGAAAATATACAGGTGCTAACAGAATGAACGGCATTGGATGAAGTGCATGTGGTGCTAACAGAGTCTTGGATGAGAACTCTGCAATGCAACCTGACTGAATCCATTAAATGGCCTCCAGTCATTTCATGGGACAATGTTATCAATCCTTGCTTACTTTCCCTTTTAAATGTAATAATATTCCATTTGAGAATTACAATAACTTAACTGGTTATGCTTTTCATCTCAAGAGAAATGTAGAAATAACTTAAAGCAGCGATTGGAAAAATGACATTCTCCTGTATGCTTGCTGTTCCAGCTTTGGAGTGGTGATATGGGAAATACTGACTCAGCAAAAACCATTTGCAGGTTAGTTTTAATTCATTTCTTACTTTGACTTTGTCAAATTCCAGATAGCCAGCATGTGAACCAGGGAAAGTTTATTATACTCAAACAGTGACTTAGCATTGGGGGGAGTAAAAAGTAATGTGCAGCACAGAAATATGCAGATGTGTAACAAAACAGCCTTGGATGAGGTGCATGTAGTGTAAACAGAACAGCCTTGGAAAAGATGCATACAATGCCAACAGAACAGCCTTGGATAAGGTACATACAGTGCTAAGTGCCAATAGAACAGCCTTGGATAAGGTGCATGTGGTGCTAACAAAACAGCCTTGGATGAGGTGCAGGTAGTGGTATCAGAACAAAATTGCATAAGATGCATGTGATGCTAATAGAACAACCTTCGAAAATATGAATACGAGGCTTACAGAATTAACAGCCTTGGATGAGGTGCATATAGTGCTAACAGAACAGCCTTGGATAAGATGCATACAATGCTAACAGAACAACCTAAGATGCATATGATGCTAACAGAACAGCCTTGGGTGAGATGCATATGATGCTAACAGAACAGCCTTGGATGAGATGCATTCGATGCTAACAGAACAGCCTTGGATGAAGTCCTTGCCATGTTTTTCAGGAAGCAGTGTGACCACAGTGCTGTTGCAGGTGGCTCAAGGGAAAAGGCCCAGTTTGGATATTCTGCCTGAACACAGACCACAGGAGTGTGGGCCCCTCATCAGTCTCATGAAACTGTGCTGGGACCAAGACCACAATAAGAGACCGCCATTCTCTGGTGAGTCTCATGTTAAATGCGGGGATGAAAGCCGCAGTCTACTTCTATCATATAAATCTGATTGAAAGAGTGAAAATATAAAAAAAACTCACCCTTTTAATACAAATCAAAGGGGTGAGCATTTGTATGAATACACATTCACAGCACGTTGTATAATGTACAAACATGTTACTGAAAAGCTAAGTCTGCCCACCCAACAATTGCGTAATTATGTTCATATTTCCTTAGGAATAAATCCATAAACACAACCTTATACTGCCCTTTTTCGCTCTAGTCATGAGGGGAAAACAACTAGATGGGTGTAAATTAGAAATAATTCCCAGGAGTGGCAGTATTTTTATACATTCACAGTTGAAAACACGTGGGAGAAGCTGATGTTTTTTCAGTAATGCTTGCTAGATGTCCTTTACAATCAGTGGGCATTTGTAAGTCTGAACATGAAATGCAAATAGAGGAAAATTACAGGTCACAAATGGGCAGACATATTTGATTTAATAGACTTACTTAGGTAGAAATGGTTGGTTAAGAGCATTGCATGTAAAGCTTCAATGAACTCAAACATCCAAAAAAGATTAAACCCAATCAAATCACCTTCGTTTATACAGGAATTTTTGGACTCAAAAAGGAATGAAGTAAGTTTTTTTCATAAACAACCCTAGTATTAGTCTATCATGTTGATTACGCTAATTATCCTGATAAGTAGTAGGGGTAGGGAATTTAGATAAACAAATAGATTTACCTGCAAAGTATTCACTATAAGAAATAGATGAAAGATTAAAATGGCAATGCAATGCTTTGATTTCAGACATTGTAGTGAAAACTGAAGCTCTCAATGAAGTCCTGAGGATTCCTGGTCCTGTGGACAATGGAAAGGTGAATCCATGGATTGTGAATCCTGAGGTATTTTCTAGGATCATAATACATTTTCAGTCTATTGTTAAATAGCAGTATAAAATACTTTGATTCAATAGACCACTAAATTGAGTTCAAATTGTGTTTGACAAATTCTTCTTTACAACTTGTAATAAATAAGGTCACAGCAAATAACTTTCTCTTTATTTTTCTTCGCCTTTCAGATTAAGATGCCTGACCTCCCTCAGGTAGGCACGGAGCTGGAGCACAATGTAATATCATGCTCAACGCAGTACAAAGCCTGAAGGGATGACATTTAAACGTGCTATTTACAATGCTGTCCCATTTTAATGTTACCTTAGCACAGGAAAGACAATGAACCATCTATTAAAGAACAGCACAGTGCCTGATCTCCACTTTGTATGAACACATCCCATTAGGCCATTATGCAGCACACTACCTCGATTAAGAGAGCTTCATGTTGTGTATCATTAAGATGCCAATCTCTTCACCCTTGACCTCCTTTACACACTTAAGCACTAAAATCAATTGTTTTCACAGATGATCGCTACGGCAAGGAAACAGTAATTTCTCTTCTGTCCAAAAAAGATTTTGGCACTTTCAGAAAATCAGTCAGGAAAGAGGATGTGCGCAGACAGTTTTCAGAGAAGAAAAGCCTGCTGCACTACACTGTGGCCAGTGGTGATGTGGAGAGTGTTGAGCGTGTGCTGAGTCTGGGTGCTGATGTCAACTGTGAATCCTCCAAAGGCAGCACACCTCTTAGCATTGCTGTTATTAAAAGGTTTGTTAAATGAGTCTCTAAGACTACGTCTTTTGTAAAGATGTTAATAACAAACATGTCTGTTACAGATTTCAAGATATCGTCTCTTTATTACTGGATCATGGTGCTGTCCCTACAGTTGCAGACGAGGACTGGTGGACTGCCCTCCATTTTGCTGCACAGAATGGCGATGACAGGACAGTGCGCCTCCTTCTGGACAAAGGGGCAGAGGCGGGTGCCAGAGAGAAGGCCGGCTGGACACCTCTCCATTTGGCCTGTCAGAATGGACATGAGGCTGTGGTGCGTCTACTGCTGTCACGTCTGTCAGAGGAGGCAGTGAGTGGGTCAGAGAGGCGCGGACGAACTCCTCTCCACCTGGCCTCAGTCTATGGACATTTGAACATCATCAAGCTGCTCCTCATCAAGGGAGCAGATCCTACTGCTGCTGACAGCTCGCTCTCCACTGCCCTGCACCTGGCAGCAGAAGAGGGACACAACCGAGTGGTGCGGCATCTCGTGAAGTGTGAGGTAAATATTGACGCTGCAGACATTAGGGGCTACACTCCACTTCACCTGGCTGCTCTAAAAGGACACACAGGCATTTGCAGGCAGCTCCTGTTGAACAAGGCTTGTCCCAACTCCAGGACTTTACAGGGCTGGACCCCTATGCACCTGGCTGCGCTCAAGGGACATGAGGCCACGGTGGCTGAGTTGGAGAGTCAGGGCGGGACAGTGGATGCACAAGGGGAAAAGGGATGGACACCTCTGCATCTTGCCTGTCATCAGAGTGAGCCTCTTGTGGTGGCTAAGCTCCTGGCAGCTCGAGCCAACCCCAATATAGCAGAGGACAGTGAGGGCTGGACCCCCCTCCATGTGGCCTGTACCAGTGTGAGCTTCCCCTGTGTTCTACACCTGATTTCACACAATGCAGATGTGAATATGTTGAGCAGTGGAAAAGTCACACCTTTGCACGTGGCAGCTAAGCATGGCAATGAGTCCATAGTCAAGGCTCTGCTGCTGAACGGGGCTGACACTTCTGCACTGGACTCATCCGGGGCCTCAGCGTTAGCTGTGGCAAAGACGAATGAGAAGTGGGAAATAATACAACTATTGGAAAAATCATGCAGTGGCTCCTAGTTGAACTTACAGTAACTACTGAAATTAACTCATGTCATCACCAACATTTTGGGTGTTTTTTATACTGACTAAATAATTGTACTTGTCAAAAGTATTTAGCTGAAGCTGTGTGTCCTGAAAATACAGTGCGGTTCTGTTTTTGTTAAAATAATAATAATAATTTTTACTTGCTATGAGCTAAGTGAAAAAAATGTGTAATTTTCACTGTATTACCCGATATAGTCTACTTTTTAAGAGATCTTTACCGTACATTTGTTTGACAAAATATTGAAGTCATAGTGTGGCGAAGCTCTTAGCGCTGAACCCATTGCTAGTGGAGGATTTAAATGGCGCAAATGTGCTTCATCAGGAAGTTGGTAATATCTAATACATTGGACCTGGCAGACTTTAGTGGCCCAATCATTTAACTTATCATTTGACTGATCTTCAGAGAGAGAGAAATAATCACAGACAGTCTACTTTATAACAACGAAAAGTGCTTCTGAGGATAACTCCATTAGTATAAATAAGATAAACTCTTCTCTAGTGAATATGAAAGGAGCACACTTATTTTGCACACTTCAATCCACTTGTGTAGATTTGAGCAAGTGATACATTTTTCACTGACTTTATGTCCTGGGTTTATTTAACAGAATGATTAACAGTTAGGGCTTAGCTAAGAAAATCAATATACTCGCTTGCATTTTTAAGTTCCTGTATGATGGAAAAATGAACTTGACAGAGGCTAACAGAGATGTCCTGTTATTAAATGAGAAATGACGGGCTTGTAATATTTAGTATGCTTAGAAATGTTCACATTGAAGCTTTGAATTAACGAAAGACAAAGCCAATATTTGCACTTGTTAGCACTTGCCCAGGATGAACAACATTCGATTAGTAGAAATACCCTTTATTTGAAAACTGCTAGAGAGTGGGCACTTAATAGTTACATTTAGCCTATTTTATTTAGTTTAACTGTATATAAAGTATTTATATATTTCATATTCTAGCAGAGCTTGAGAGTGATGCATAGATCTACAATAAAATATATGGCAATTGGGCACTCATACAGGATAGAAAACCTTATTTACAAAAATGCCACAAACACCCTGTCAATTTTTGGGTCAGCCCAAGTGAAAAAGAGGCACTGTGGTCTGTTGGAAGTCCTTTAATAGAGAGGTCTTTTTGGCCTCTTTTTTCATTCGAACTCTCAAATGAAACTTGTGTATATTCTATTTTATTAATACAGAGCAATATGAGTGTATCTCCTTCAGTCGTCCAGGTAGGATCCAATAGCAAAAAAGGAGACTTTTGTCAACTGGGTAAACATGTTTTGCCTTTCATCCAAGAAGCTTCTTCAGTTCTGACATCTCTGGAAAGGAACTAACTAGACTCAAGTGTATTACATGCTCCTGTCTTTAGAGCAGCTATCTTCACTAAGCTTTGGAACTAGCAGTAGCTCTCCACCACCTCCACTAACAATTTTGGAATCATAGATATCATGATTTTAAATGCAATTTTCATTAATTACATGACAAATTAATGTAACTCATATAGAGCTTCTGCACCCACATGACTACACTGTGGCTGCCATTACAGCAGTGATGATACCCTTGAATCTAATGGAAATAAGCCTGAAATTTAGCTTCTGTAGTTTATCTGTGTGGTTAGGTTAGGCAGTGAATAATAGAATGTTTAAAAAACAACTCTAAATAATCATTAATGACCAACTTTGTGGCCAGAATTTGCTTTTACAAGTTTAAATAGTTTAAATCTCGCTCTGAACCTGCTTCACTTTCCACCTTCTTATATCATCAAAACGTCTCCCTGATAATTGAGCCCTGTACATGTTGACTGCAGCATAGTGAAATAAACCATGACTTTCTCGTTTATATATGTCGCGATTAAAAAGTGGGTGGGGGTGGGAGGTTGGGGTTGTGCATGATGTAGTTGGGGTGTGCCAACTGTGCGCTCTAGTCCTGGGAATGAGAAGATGATCCTGACTCCTGTGGGGGTTATAACAGTGTACCACACAAAGACACTTAGTCTGTGCTCTTTATCATAACAGTCTTTTTGCATCCAAAACTATTTGTATAACCTACAACTCTTTATGAATTTGAATTTTTGAATGAAATATAACAGTAATGATATTCTAAAAGAACTCAGTGATTATTCTTACACGTGCTCCTGACTGTTCTTAGGATTTGTTCTTCCAGAAAAACATCTTCAGCTGAAAACACATTTTGGGAATGCCAAAAATTGTCCGTAAGAAGACTCTAAGAACAAATTTGTTCAAAAGAATGTGTCATGATTGAGGCTCATTCTACTGTACTATGTTATACCAGAACAAAAAAAAATCACTAATTCAAATTCTGGTGATTTCTGTTTAATTGACCTTTATTTAACTGTTCTTTTGACAAAATCAATAAGATAAAAAGATAAAAAGTCTGGTCTTGAAAACTCCTATTGCTAAATCTTGGATTGAGGGATTTAAAGTCAATGCAAAACTAAAGATGCTCGTCAAACAGCATTTAATCTGGCAAAATCAATGGCTTTGCTCTAGCCTTTTTACACATACACTGACACATCGGATACATCCTAACAGCTTGTAATTAGGTTTGTCTGCACCTAAACTAATTTTATTTTCTAACAGGGAGACAAGCAGGAGGAGGATAATGTCATGTAAGCTGCCAGAACACAAATAACACCAGACACATACAACGCAGAGAAAATGTAGCCCCACTCATGCGCCTTATAGTTGTTTTATAGAGTTGTTAACATCCACACAAAACATCTTGTAAGTAAACAAGATTCATTATGTTGATAATTGCTTGTTCAAGGTTTACAAGGTTTAGTGAATAGAAATGACAATGAAAGCAGTAATGAGTTCTTGCTTATTGTGACCAATACTACTATACTATATTATATATGTCCTCCTGGGAACCGAAGAATAAAAGTGTGTTGCAATTTATATATATTTTTTGTGATTTTTTTTAGCTGTTTAGAACTAACTAAAGATTTCAGCATTTAGATTTCATTCAATTTATTTGTATTTAAAATTTTACAGCGTGTCCTGTGTAAAGGACACCAGGACCATTGGTGTTTTCCCTAAAACAATTTACCAAACAATGGCCAAAATGCCTTTTTGAGCGATCAGACAGAAATTGCATAAGTGAAAATATATTATATGGTCTTCAATAGCCAGACAAAAATGAACAAATGTATTGTAATGACCACAAAGCTTAATTCTGTTTTAATATCTCTGGCTGCATGCTGCTTTGAGTCAACCCCATCTAACTTCTTCTGAATCTGCTACTGCTATCTCACCTGTCCAAGCTCAACACACACTTCCACTAGTTTACTTTTACATCTAGACTACATTTTGCCACAATTCAATATATAAATACAACATTAAATAATTAATGAAAGATGCCATTAAATAAATAAATACATATTTATTTTGAATATAAATATATTCAAAATATGCTGCACTGGGTGTGCTGCACACTCAGTGCAGCACAAAAGGGCCTGTCCCTGCACCCCCTGCTGGTAACACTGACTATGATCATGCATTCCTGATTGTTCTGAGCAGTTTGTGAAAGGAAAAATGCACACAAAAGGTGCAAACTGATGTGAAAGTGAAAATATTTAAGAGTAAAAGAGGTCATTTGATTATTGTAAATATGTGATTTTTATGGTCCTATTTGTCCCAGTGATGTTTTCTATGCAGTTGAGAGCTGTTCTATATATGAATTCATATGTATATGTATGTATGTATGTATGTATGTATGTATGTATGTATGTATGTATGTATGTATGTATGTATGTATGTATGTGTGTATGTATGTAATGTATGTACTGTATGTACGTATGTATGTACGTATGTATGTATGTATGTATGTATGTATGTGTGTATGTATGTATGTACTGTATGTACGTATGTATGTACGTATGTATGTATGTATGTATGTATGTATGTATGTATGTATGTATAGCATAATAATATATATGCATTCTCTCACTTGACAATTTTTGCAAAGAAATTGTTTCTCCTTAACTTTCACAAGTCTGTCACTACAGTTATTATTTAAGACCAAGGCCTCAGTACACTACTTGTCATGGGTTTCATTTGCATAATGATTGGAGAGCCTTGTCAGTATAAAGTGTGGCTGCTCTTACCTTAATGACAGGATGATAATCTGGGTGCTCACTTGTATATTTAGCTTCTCCTTAGGAGGGCCATTACACTCTTCCCCTTGAGTGTCGGGGTTAAACTCACCAAAGAGTCGTGTACCCTGTGGTGTTAAGCAGCCACAATCATGAAAGACCCAGCTGTGCCCCTGACCCAGGTGTGGCCTCTCTGTGGGGCCCCACTGGATGTGATGGAGAGATCTACAGTATCTTGTCTCTCTGGGGAAAGCTTTCTCAGGACTGATGCTATGGAAAAACAGATTCTGTCACTGTCATCCTTTGGGCAGATTCCTGGCTCTGTTATGACAGTGGAGAAGTCATAGGTTAGACAACAAACAGAGGGGTGTTTTTCAGAAGTATGATTCTGGCTGTGTTATCTATAGGCGATAGTACAACACAGTGGCTCTCTGAATATGCTAATTAAAATATGCCATCTATGAAAATTGTGGATCCACATAAATTTCTATAATGATAATCTTTTCATGCTTTGTATAGCTTAACATATTCTCAAAGCTACTGAACAATAGTGGCTGTTTTCTTCTACGCATGCTTATTATCTGTCCAGCTCCTTTCTTTGCTGTTGTCATGTTCCTGTGAAATGATTAATGGTGGATCTCAAAGCTATCTCTGCAGTACAGAATGAATCCCCTTTCCCTGTAACTTTACACTCTTTGAATTCCCCTTACAGATCAGTTTGCATACTTAGGCATCGCCACACTCTAGTGTATTGTAGGTCTCCTATGTGCTTAAAAAAACATTAAAAGGAGAATTCTAAATGTCGTGCATGTTACCTTTATTTAAAACAACAATGCTTTTCTTTGTTTTTATTGACATGTTATCAGTGTCTTAGAAATAAAAACTGTTAATATTTTGGCTATATCAGCTCCCAGTTAGGTTACTCTGTCTCTGGTAACCCTAATCTTTCTTAAAGTACAATATCTGCAAATTCAGAGGTCAGCTCCAAATTAAAATTTTCCAAATACTGTATATACTGAAAGGTTGACTTGTTAAAAAAAAAAAAAATTCTAAGTGAAGCAGGAATAATGAAGTGGTGCAAAATAAATGGATGCATACAAAGGTATAGTACAAAAGGCTTCAAAGACAGTTATCTAGACAAATCGTTATAGAGATGCTTTTATCCCAAAGTCATTTTTCATTCATCTTTTCAGATCAAAATTAAAATATCCCAATCTTCAAAATTTTGTCCTGATGACTGCCTTTGAAGTCTTTTCTCATCCTGGACGAACGAAGGGTTACACTGACTTGTTTGTAATTTGTGTTTTGTTTAGTTTGCATCATCAAGCAATGACTTTAAAAGTTTTGTAAAATAAGTATGTTACTATGAAAATTGCTCATTGTGTAAATCGTAACATAAAGCTATAGAGAGACCCTCAAGTGAATTAAAAAACACTTAGATATGTATCTCTTTCATTTCCTCCTACCTTCACCTCTTGTCCTTCAGGCTCCAGTAAAGATTACATCCAATCTAGTGTGAACCTGAATTGTTTTCATCACAATCCAGAGCTTTTCCCATGCCTGCAGCAAACAATACACACTAAGTGCCTTTGCAGCAACCCTCAGTCAGCCCACATGATGGATTACTAGAATGCATGTCAAAAACAGCATGCACACTTACATTTTTTGCTTATTATGAGAAAAGGGTTTAATAAGTGATGACTCAGGGTGATTTATCATGTAACCTGGTCAAGTAGTTATTCTCTAATGGACAAACAGCACGTTCAGCTTAATCTGGTCTAGTGTAATTTCACTGATGTAATGAACCAGTGTTTAATACATTTATAGGTCCATACAAATCTCAAATAAAAACCTTTGAATAATTAAAACATGGTGTATTAGGCTAATTTTGATTCTCTTTTTTTATTTATAAGATATGAACAATTACATTAACATACTAGACAATACAATAGACATAGACAACAACAACAACAAAAAACAAAACAACACAAAACAAACAGAGAGGGGTACAGGAAGGTGTGTGGGGGGGGGGGGGGGTTAAGGGTTGGCAGTCTATTGATCGAAAAATTTGCGGATTATCAGGCATCGAGCCCTTATGTTCATAAAAGCTGTTTTTGTTTAAAAACAAAAACAAAAAACATGGTTGTACTTTTTCCCCAATCAACTAGCCTCACTTCTATATACATATTATTTCTATAATTTTGATTCTCAAATAAATACATTTTTGTTTGTGAGTGTGATGTCACCTTTACATATGCCCCAAAAGACTTTTCACATCGGCTTTAATAAACAGCAGCCCGATCCACCTGGAAAACAACAGAGCACCTTGTTGATATTCTTTCCAGGCAGCTAAGAAATATGAATTGAGAATAGGTTATCAGTGTAACCCCTCCACAATCAGTTACAGGAGCCAAGTTCTGCTGAGAAAATGAATTAATCAATTCAGTCAATACTTGTGCAGATTAAGGTGAGGCCACTATCTTAGATCAGTGCACCAGACGTACGTTAATTAGACACTACATTACTCAGCACGGATAGAATACATTAATACTCACTGATGTCGTTATCATTTTCATTTGGAATAATCAGGATGTCAGTGAAGCAGCCTGCGGATTCTACGTTATGTTTGTAAAAAACTAAGTTGTCACTCTGGTTAACATGACCAACACATGTAAACTCTTAAATCTAATGTCAAAGAATGTGATAAAATGTATTCTTGATCTGAACGTAGGCCTTTGTACGTTCGTTTGCCAGTCAAGCGCCATGTGCGATTCAGTGTATGGCAATGATGCTTAATATTAGCTAGTAAGCGTATCTGTGAGCACATTTTCTGTTAACTTAGGGTGACCAGATTTTCAAAGCTCAAAACCGGGACACTATCATTTAGCCCAAAAAACGACACATTTACAGAGGAAAAAAACGTTTTAATTTGATTCAAAAAGTTCAGATTCTTTTGTTCCTGTTATAAGAAATGTATTATTGCATAACACTGTTAGAACTAAAATTAAGGTGGTAAACAAAGTTGTAAACCAGGAGTAAAATATACAAATAATAATATGAATACGAATAACTGAAAATATTGCAGTTTGAAAAAACTAAACTATTGCACAAACACTGAAATACTTACACTAACTCAGTGTTTTAAGTTGGGGTGCAGTGCACCTTTTTATGAAGATTGGGTTTATCAAGAACCCTCGCATAGAACTCTGAGCAGCTATCATGAACGTTCCCGTGCAATTTCAGCTTTTGATTGGTTTATACTGCCATCGCTGCTATGGTAACTGTTGTGATTGACATACACATTGCCCAAAGAGGTAATGTTTAGCACCACGCGCCGCTTTTTTATAAGCATTCGCTTATATAAAAAAAAAAAGTTTTGTATTTTCAGTAACGCTCTGAAAACACATAGGCCTAGATTTACCTTAAAAATCAGGACAGTCCCGGGTAGCTAAGGTGTTTGTACTGTATATTCAGAACGTGCTTCCGAATGTTTATTGTTTCATTGAATATGTATTGGTTTTATTTTCTATTATTCATGTTTGCTAAATTAATAATCTTGGGAAGTCGTCAGAGACGACTGTTCCTGTGATTTTGGGTTATACAAAATTAAAATTGATTTGAAAATGATTTGATATTGGATATTCCACATATACGGCATTTATGGCAGCAACATAGACGAGAAGGGTAAAGCTACAGACCGGGAGAACCACGAGAACCTGCAGATCTGAGCTGCAGATCTGAACCGCAGATCCACACCATGAAGCAAAACAGAATGCGGAAGTGTCACTGTATGCTTTTAACGAAGTTTATTATGTTTTTTTTAATTCACAAATTCAAATAAAGCTGTTAAATCTTCGTTTTTTATTTTTATCAAAATTCATTCATTTTCTACCGCTTAATCCCATTAGGGGTCGCGGGTGACTGGAGCCCATCCCAGTAACTTTGGGCCTTAGGCAGGGGAACACTCTGGACAGTGGCCAACTCATCGCAGAGTTAGACAGACAGACAACCATTCACTCTCTCATTCACTCACTAAGGGAAATTTACAGTGATGCCCAATTAACCTAAACATGCATGTTTTTGGAGGTGGGAGGAAACCGGAGTACCCGGAGAAAACCCACGGTGACACGGGGAGAACATGCAAACTCCACCCAGAGAGATCGTGAGATGTTGATATGGTCCGACCCGGGAGTCGAACCCACGACCTCCTTATTGGGAAGCCAGAGCTCTAACCGCTCTGCTACCGTGCACCCCTTTTATCAAAATATCAAACTTTTTTTTTTTTTATATTTTAACTTTTACCCAAACCCTTTTCCTCAACTTACCCTAATCATCATCCTGAACCCACTCTTGCTTTAATTCAACATTATGCCCCGTGCGATGCGTGTTTGTGGAGACCAATCTCAAGTTTACAAGCGGAGATGCAGGATGTCCGGACAGACAATACGTGTTCACCCTGGTACCACGTGGAAGGGCACCCGACTCAAATGCTCACTTAACTGGGTAGAGTTTGTAAGAGTGTGCTGGAAGGGACCGGGGGACATCCAGGCATCGCATTGTGAGCCTCTGGCCGGTGGACAGTCCAGACTCATGGTCCAGACTTTGGAAGTATCACTGGCCAGAGAACCATCCAGTCACATGTTGGAAAAGTTATTAAAATTATTTAAGTTAAATGTACCAAAATGTATTTATTTTCAACAAGTAATGCACTAAGCACATTCCCTCAGTTAATACATTCACTCAACAGCAGGTGGCGTTATCAACAGCTGTGGCGTTATCTCGGCAAAAGTAAACTGCAGAGAAGAAGAACAAGGTGTAGGTCTGCGGTTCAGATTAACAGCTCAGATCTGCAGGTGTCTGAGGTGTCTCAGTCTCCAGCTTTATATTACTGACATAGACATATAAAACTAATTTAATGTCTATGGGCAGCAAGATGGATGATTCCAATGGGATGTTAGCTTGCTGGGTTTCAGTCACGTGACCTGAGATACGCGCGAAATCTAAACTGGGGCAAGAAGTGATTACTCCCATTCAAAACACAGCGCATTAAATGACAGAGTGCAGACCAGCACAAACACGTTATTGGGAACAATCACTGTACATATTGGAGATGAACCCAACAGTTTGAAATGGGCAGACTTTTTATACAACTATTAATCTCGACTCTGGAGGACTTACCTGGTGCGAGGCAGATGTCCTCCTAGTTACACTGCAAGCCAAATGAAAACCTTCAAAAGACTTTTGTTTCTGATCGCGTCACTTGGGATCCATCCAAGGGAGCTCTAAATGGCTGTCGTCTTGTTTTGCTTGGGTGAGTAACGTTAGCTGGGATAAAGCTAATGCTAACGCAGAAAAAAAAAATCTCGAGATTATAGACAGGTTAACGTTAGCAAAACCGCAGAGTTTTGAAGGGGTACAGTGAGTATAGACAGCACATATGTAAGGGGAGCTATATTTTTGTTAATTAATCTGTACTATGCCTTCGTTGTGAGGAACTATTTTGCTGTTGAACTGGCTGTTTTGAGGCAGATTTGTATGAGCTGTCGCTATCCTGTTTGAGTCTTCGACTTCAAGTAACATTCCACAACACACGTAAAGTGTTACACGTACGTAAGGTGAAACGCAGTTCTAAACGCGGCTAATTAGTATTTATGTAAAAATCTCAAAATAAAAGTATTTATTTTTGAATTAGTTGGGATCAATTTTTCACAAAACCTCGAAGTTAGAAGAAGCGGTGTCCATCTCTCAAAGAATGTGCTTATGACCACAGTAGCCTACTGCAGTCTGTGAACCACTAAGAGCTCACAAATTATCCAGCTGTTCAATTTTCTGCATATGCCTGCCTGGGGTAACTTTCTAGGTTTGACATAAAACTGAAGGAGTGAGCTGTATGTTTGTTGGCAGATGAGGACAGAGCAGTAGTTACTTTGGTAAATTACATGGCCTATCAGTATTTCTCACACACTATCTAAAGCAACAGTCATGGGTGGATTTTATCACTGTCATAAAAGTGATGGGTATCCTAATACTGTCGTCAGCGTTTTGAACACTGACAAGATAAGAAACTTTGTAATTAAAGTTAAACAAATTTGCATGATCTAACAGCTGACATTTGCAAAATTATACTGTGTAGCTCTTGGCAAAAGAACATGTTGTAAGTTTTTTTTTTCATGAGATTAAAATCCACGTTCAAAACGCTATGTTCAAAATATAACAAATAAAAAGGGTTACAAAATCACAGTCCCCTATGTTATTCATGTATGTATGTATATATGTATGCATTTATGCATGTACTTCACATTTGACATTTCAGCTATAATTACGTTCTCTCTTACCAGTAAACTGAGTTAATCCTCTAATAATCGTTTCGAACTTGTTTAGCAGAACACTGAGACTGTGACGACCTTGGTGGGACTAAAGCTGACAGCCTGTGGAACAACAAATGAGCAGGTGAGCTCATGCACACTTTTCACCTCTGTCCATCTCTTTTGCCCTTCACATGACTTACATGTTGAAATATGGCAACATGTAAGTCATTCAAGTCATCAGTAACAGTGGACAGCTTGTAACATAAGGCAGAGGTTTCCACCCTCTGTTTGCACCAGTAGTGGGGCAAAGTGGCCATAGTGACCCAGAATAAGAATTTTCTGTTTATTGTGTACATATTGAATGTTACATATGGATTATTTGAAAAAGCATCAATAGCATGTTCACAAGTGATTCATAGCAATCTTAGGACTAAAAGCAAATTTCAAATCATGTCGTGTTTTTTTATATCCTGTGCACTCCTTTGTGCTAATCAATTAGAATGTCTCTCTCTCTCTCTCTCTCTCTCTCTCTCTCTCTCTCCCTCACCCTCTCTTCAGGATGCTGCTTATGCTATGGAACGGCTAATCCAACCCACATCAGAAAGGTCATTATGTGTGAGCAGTTTTGAGTGTTTTGGCGGTGGTTGAGTAAGTGGAAGAACAAAAGGGTATTTATGACTTAAATGCAGCATGTAATCGTTGAATATTAATGTGGCCATGGCTACTTACAGTATTATTCATTTGATTATAGTTGGTATATATTTTTTTCTTATTATTAAGCAACTTGAACCAACAACATTAGGCACATTTTAAAAGTGGATCGAGCCACATATTTCAGTTCTTGTGAACTAGCGTTGTGCAATTACCGTAATTGAATTTCAATTTCTATTATGAGTATTGCAGTAATAATATACAAAATTGTGTATTTAAGTAATTGTAATTATTGACCGTAACTTGATCATAAAGTTCCTTGATATTTTCCTTGATATAGAAAATAGGTTAGTTTCTTTACAATAGTAGAATCCATTTCCGTTTATTTCTGTGAGATTTGTTACACATTTAATTTTATCTTTTTACATTTAACACTCGAAACCAACACTGCAGTATTCCTAAGCAAATATTGGTTTAAATATAATTTTTTTCAATTATGATTTTGAAAAATAGTTTCGTCAAAAGTGAGCAGCTCTGTAGTAAACACATTGTTAGGTAGATAGATTAATTTTCTCCTAATACCATTTTTAAGTGATTTCATACAGTTTAATGAACATTCTTAGGAGACTGAGTTTTAGATAAGTAAAAATAGTGATTTCAGTACATTTACATTATACTTACTGCATTATCAATATGTTTTGCAAATGTTTGACTTTTAAGAAACCAGCTGTTTGCCACTATAGTCTTTCAGTTTAATGGGGATACATAGCTAAGCTTAAAGGCCTGGACCTTAGGAGCAACTATTGAACATGGTGCAGTGTAATCTCATTTAAGACTTTACAGCCTGTACTGTCTAGAATATACACCAAAGTTAGGATGCTGCAGTTAATTAAGAGTCATCTTATGGCCTCTGCACACACTAAGACTCTGTTTGAACTCTTCTTCTCCAGCCTCGCCGGCTATATTTGGATAAGTCGCAGCAGCGCTCAGTGCACAGAGGTGACATGGAAAAACACCCACAAGAGATGCGCAGGAAAGCAAAGGTAAAAGATAGACACCAGCAACGGTCTTTAGAGACACTTTGTCTTTGTGCTTACCGCTCACATGAGTTTTATCATTAATATGCAGAATTACAACAATTCCAGTGCTAACTGGCATGAGAAACTAAGCTAAATTAGCACCTTAATCTTTCGGTTTCAAGGCTTGAAGCCATGCTTGCTGCTATTATTTAAGTTTGGGTTCATCTCACACACATAAATGCACAAGGGACATCATGCAATATACAGTACATACCAGTAATGTTCCTTTATAATAATTGTATGTTCAGCTTTTGCTTTGTACGTATTCCTACTTACCCAAACTAAAGCACTGATATAATGGATATAATGATAGTGCAATCATACATATTTCACTTACTGTAACAACAATATTACTGAAGTATTTTACTGTAGACACAAACAACCCCTCTATTATAGTTAGGCTGCAAAACAGGAAGAAGATTTTTGAATTGGCCCAACTTTTTCTCCCGTCACAATTTTTCAGCACAAGCTTAATGTCTACAAATATTAATGTTTGACGGCAATGGCAGCTTCAGAACATCTTTTTACAGACATATGAAACTGAACAGAATGGTGCTTTTGACAATTTATGGGAAATAAAATACTTTATCATTTGATTCAGACATTGCACGACTTGATTTTTTTCAGAAAGTGCTTTACAACTAAAAATGCGCCTATTCCGCTATTAAACAACATACTGTAGTTGCTGCCTGTTGCTTTATTTTGAAGACAAAAAAATAAAGAATTACAATTTGTCTGATATATTATAAAATTGGGTAAACAGAAGTTAATACACATCGCTGTATTATTACGAGTGAATATTGAGGTATGGCAGAGAAAACTTCATAAAAATGAGCTAAATAGGAAATAAACATGCTGACAAGATTTTAACTTTTTTGAAAATAATCAAGCAAACTAATGTTCTGAGCACAGGGTCAATTAGTGTGTTGAATATACTGGATGCTCAAATTCTCGAGTTCAATGTACATAAAATAAGCACTTAAAAGAGGGACGGATAGAAAGTTTCTTTTTTTTCTTCACAACCACCAGATCCAGATTTGCATCTTTTTGAACTGACGTGTTTTAGAATTGTAGTGAAGTAAGAAAAACAAAAACATTAAACAAATAATAGTTCAAGAGAGATGTAAAATCGATAAAGCTATTATGATTTGAGGAACATGACATGTAAACTCTGTGGTAGTAAAGATAATGTAGAAGAGTCAGAATCAGAGTCAAAACACTCTGGACACACAGTGAGGTCAGATTTATAGTGTTGAGTAGAAATTAGTTATTTTAAACTTTTTAAGATGTCATAAAAACTATATGAATGTACTCTTGTTTTTTGTATAGATTTGTCCTTGTTTGGTCACATTGCACTGATAGATGTTTTTTTTTCTAGTGTGTTTATGTTTGACAATAACATTTTTTTTTAAATGAACCAATTGCAGTCTTAGTGGGAGGTAAATGTAATAATTTAAAACCAGTAATATGTATTCATTCATTGATTTAAATGTTTGTATCAAGATGTAACAATAAATAATAGAATACGTTCTTTGTTTATCTGTGAAGAGGCTAATTAAAATGATTCACTAGCTCTCATTATGACAGGAATGGTGCCAACATGCAGCACCCGTCAGCTATGATTTGTGTTGGTCAGGTTTATAGCTGGAGGGAATTTTCCCAAAGGAATTTATAACAGAATACGTAGATGCCTCTCTATTCACGTACAGTGTGTAGGAGACACAAATGGCTTCTCAGTGTGAAGCAGCTATTTGATCGCGTGATTTTTCTTTTTTTGAAATTTTTATTACCCATTGTGAAATATTGGACGGGGCTTTTATTTTTTTCTTTCTCAAGTTGTTATCAAGAACCCTCTGTCAGTTCTATAAAAACTGGGCTGTGATGGCCATTGCAGTCAACTAGAATCTAAATGTCCTCAGAGACACTGCAAGTCCATTAAGCTATGTCACCAAGAACATCACATCAGTCCTGTGCCAGTGCCTAAAGCAACACTCTGAAACTGACAAAATGGCCTAGCATCAACAAACTCACCGCCCAGAATAAAGCAGAGAGAAAACGTATTTAATGCAACTGTATGTGGGTTTAAAAAATGTTGTGGAAAAATACTATATGAAACTTTTTATAGGGCTGTAAAAGACTAACACAACACTGAAGCCTCATGCTCTATGTAACATTCTATAATCCATTATCTGTGTGGTCTGACCTAAATCTGCAAACAACTATAAATACCGAAAGTATTGAGAAGCTATGAATTTCTCTGTAATAAATTGATCATTGGTTCTCAAATTACTGCGCAGTTACTTCTCCATTGTATCTTCATTCATTTTTCATTCATTCATTTTCTACCACTTAATCCCGTTAGGGGTCGCGGGTGACTGGAGCCTATCCCAGTAACTTTGGGCATTAGGTGGGGAACACCCTGAACTGTGGCCAACTCATCACAGGGTTAGACAGACAACCATTCACTCTCTCATTCTCACAAAATTTACAGTGATCTCAATTAACAGTGATCTCAATTAACCTAAACATGCATGTTTTTGGAGGTGGGAGGAAACCGGAGTACCCTGAGAAAACCCACGGTGACACGGGGAGAACATGCAAACTCCACCCAGAGAGATCGTGAGATGTTGATATGGTCGAACCCACGACCTCCTTATTGGGAAGCCAGAGCTCTAACCACTCTGCTACCGTGCACCCATAGAATTAACAACATAAAGAAATTAGTCATGCTGTTATGACGATGAGCACTGATTCAGCTTTTTCATTTCTGTTACTAGTATCAAAACCTTTACTTATAACTTCAGTTTATAACTTCATAAGAAATGAAAATAGATTTTTCTTTATAAACGCAAAAATATGTTTTTTTAGCCATCATTGTCGCATACCTGCATGTGGGTTTTCAGAATGCTTATTAATTGTTGCATGTGACAACCTATTTAGAAACTGCTAATCCGATGTTTTAATCTAATGATTCACTGTACACTCTTGGCCATAATTGCTCATTCAGTTGGTGAATTTGTTTACTGTGTTTTTGTAACTTATATAAGACAACAGTTTCATTTCAATATTTATTTTTGTTATTATGAGATGTAAGTAATATATGTGACAAAAACAAACTGCTTCTCAGCACACAAACCTCAGTATCATGTCAACAAAGCCTCCCTTTTTCTGTAGTACATTACAATGATACCACACTACTGTTGCAGCTCATTTGAGCACACTGTAGAAGTGTAAAGATGTATTGCTGTGACATTTTTTTTCCCACAAGTTAACTGAATTTTTAGTCAGCGGAAGCCCTCTGGGGCAGCTTGAGGGGCTGCACACAGCCAAATGACTCTACCTGGAGGCTGCAAAGTCCACTCACAGGCCATTAGTTTGTCGCTGAAATAAGACCACTGCAGCACGCGCACTGTTCCCAGTAAACAACATCACTCAAGTGGCAGAAGTTTGGGAGTCTGAAAGACACTGGCTTGATGAGAAGGACTAGTTTATGAATGTTTTTGATTTTATACACAGAGAACACTGATATTCATGTGGCACTTCAGCTGGTCATCGTTGTTGGATATCTTGTTTTCAGTTAAACATATATTTGAGAAGTCAAATAGAAGAGCAGTGTTGCATGCATCACATTTCCTTTGCAGGCATATCATCACAGTTAAGAATGTGTTAAGAAAACTATTTACAGCAAATTATAATAATAACAAAAAACAATAATAATATTTATAATAATACAATTTATAAAATTGCAACAATGTGGATATTGGCATAGCCACATAATACAGCCATTGTCCCATACTTTGTACCACACATTCTCATCAATAGTAGACCTCAACAATAAGAGCTTTAGTAATAATGTTGCAATGAACACTGACTTTATATCTATTAGATTTGCAATAAATTTTCATTTAAAAAAACATAGAACACGCACACACACACGCGCACACACACTATAAATAGCTTTTTTTGTAATTTGTATGTGTGCAGTATACAAGATGGCTCATTCGGCGACAAAAGAACAATGATATACTTTTTTCTGTATTCTCAATGAAAATAACTTTGTTACAGACATTTCTTGTTTTACATTCGGTGACTTGGAGAATATGAGTCCACAAACCATCCACATAGGCCCCAGTTTCTGCACTGAACTTCCATTAGTATCAGCCCCACTGGTACATTGGTCCACAGAGCATTTCTGATGTGCTATGTTTCCTTGGTAGAGATGAGGTATTTGGCAGAATACATGCTTCAGTTCTGTCCTCAGTCTGATCTGATCAAGAGTAAGCTACAGTTCAACAGTGCAGGATTTTAATGAATGCCTTTCTGAACTCCACATTGAAAGTGGTGTAGATGATGGGGTTGACAGCACTATTCACATAGCCCAGCCAGGTGAAGGCGTTGTACATCTCAGCAGGGACTTTGCATTTAGTGCAATGAGTGTTCAAGATATGTGTGATGAAGAATGGCAGCCAGCAGATGATGAAAACACCTGTGGACAGACAATACAGCAGAATTAGTGAAAAGCAATTGATTGTACGATAAGTCACACTTGGCTATTGCAGAATTATAAAACTACATTTGAATGTTTGTTTGTTTTTTCACTTTCTTGTTAGATTTATATGCCTTTCAGCAATTATATTAAGCTGCATTCTCTGTGATGGACTAACCTAGGACAATAGCCAACATCTGAGTGGCCTTTTTCTCCTTCTGCTGTGATATCTTCCTCTTGCTCAGAGTCTTGACAGAGGTCTGAGTTTTTCCATTGGGCAAGGCCTGTGTCTGAAATGCTTTAGCTACCACAGGAGTAACATCAGCCAGAGGTTCTTTGGGGCGTTCCCCATTCTTCTCAGTTCTCCCGTCCTCTGGAGGTGTTGGTGGGCAGGAGGTGGGGCTAGCATTGGCTTTGTTAGGCATTAGCATCTGGTGGCTAGTAGCTGGAGTGTCTCCCAAAGTGCACTGCTGCTGCTTTAATTTCTGACTGTCCCCGCTGTTGTTGAGCTCGTCCAGCTCCAGATCTTCCCCCTCGTTACCATCTTTGATAAATATCTAAGTCAAATAACAACAGCAACAAAGAACACAAGTAAAATCAGTGTTAAAAAGCAGATGGAGCCATATGACCTCACTATGTAAGGTTTCTGTCAAAATTATTGCTATTGGAAGTAAATGTAACCTACATTATATTTAAACAATAGGAATTTAATCGAAGTGAGAGTTTCACGTACCACTTTTTTCTTGTTGACAGGAAAACTCCCATTAGATTTAACAATCATAGTGCACAGCCTCACATCCTCTGGATGAGTGCACTTATCCTGAAACAAAAACAGCTGTGTCAGGTCAGGAGACACTACTGTCAAAACAGAAGTGACGACGACTCTTAAGCACAGGTATCACTGCTCCGGTCTTTTCACTCACATGTGTAGCATTTAGTATACCTTAATATGGTATTATTTACTACAAATAATTTAAAGGTTGAGTGATTGAAATCGAGTCATGTAAAATTACCAATTATTTGGTTTGGTTATATTTTTGAATCAAGAACTTCAGATAAAATGTAGTTTGGAGCAAAATAAGAAGAATGTTATTGTCTTTTTTTTTTTTTTTTTTTCCTACCTCTTGTTTGTGTTATTGGTCGCATGTGACTGGACTAGTAACTTTGGGGGAGCACCCCACAAAAAATATGTATAAAAAATTTGATTGCTCATATAGAGGAGGAGAAATAAAAATCTTCATTCTAAATTTACATGTGACTTTATAAATAGTAAGTTGTGAAATCCAATTTTGCCCTTTTAAAAATGTCAGTAACTGATCAAGTGCATTACTTGGCTTCCTCTGCAGAAGCTATTAGGTTTCACTAAGGTAGTAAAATCAATAGTCAGAAAAGCAAATTTAAGATCATCGTAGTTAGTGTTGTGTGATAGCTTTTGACAGCCAAGTATGTTAAAAACAGATGAATCAAGATTAAAATTGTCTGCACACGTTGTTTTTCTTGTGCACAATGAAATGAAGGTTTCTGTGGATCAAGGTGTAACTGGAGCCGGGCCTTTCGATCCTTGACTCTGGATGTTATCCATTGTGTGTGTCTTTTAAAGAAAATCAATGTTTTTCTTGTCTGGCTTTACCACTCCACAGTGTGTTGTTCCATAGTCGTCTATAAAACCATTGCAAATAATTGGCTTGAGAAAATTATTGATTGAAGTTTCATAAAAAGAACAAATTAACTGAAAGGGCATTCTTGTGCTGTTGCCTCTGAATCAGGGACAGTAGTCTTGCTTTAACAATTGTGTAAATCAATCCCAATATATGTCAGTGAAGATTGTTAACATCATTCTAAGCCATGCAGCATATACTTTCATTTCATATGGTGCAAGCAGGACTCATTTAATGATTAATGAATAATGAATATAGAAGTTTTGCTCTTAAACTTTTTATTATTAAACCCTTTTGGTCATTTCATCACTACAGTGTGAGTTCCACACATTATCATCTCATTGATAGTTGCAGAGCTTCTAAACATTAAAGCAGTATAAGCCCAAAGACGATGCTAATGGAACCATCACAAACATTTCAATTGCTTTGGGTTGTACCTCCTGTTGTGGACCAGTATCAAGGTAATTGGATTCATGCAGCGCTGTTTTTTAAGAGTTTTTTTCTGTGAATATATTTTATGTCTCGAAATCAGGTATACAGTTATAAATTGTGGTTTGATTAAGTCAAAACAAACAAACAAACAAAAGAAAATCTAATTTCTGTGGAAATCTGAAGTTACTGTGGGTCCAAATGGTTCTATGGTCCAGTGCTAACCTGAATTATTCTTTATCAGGTAGCTGTACATGAACAGTTAGGGTAGAGCCTGTTGACATTTGTTGCTGAAAGTAAAGACTGAATTTATTGTTTTTGTGGTGAGGTTACCTTGAGTGAGGTGGCCACATCAAGCTCTGTGGGCTGACACACTCGGTGCTTTGGCTTGGTGTTGACGCGTTTCCTGCGTTTTCGTAAACCACATAAATTTGCACATAAACCAGCAGTGTGATGATGAAGGGGACATAAAAGGACACGATGGAGGAGTAGACTACGAAGGCCGGGTTAGCAATTACACAAAGGGATTCGTCACGTGTGGCTGTGGAGAAGAAATAAAGACTGAGTTAGTGTGGTTTAATTGTATTTTGGCAGCTTTGTAGGACTGGGTATTTTTCTTTTTTTGAAGTACCCATACTTGCATGATGCCTGTTTTCGGTACCAGTTTCTGAGGCTCATGAGCCCTTTTATATGTACTAGAAAAATAGATGTTCCTTAAATCTATTGAGTAAAAACATAACTTCATAATTATTTTGTCAATCCTTATTTCTTTTTTGTGCTTCTTCAATATTTGCTTTATTTTTTATTTTAGTGTTAACGTTAAGCAGTTCTGAGCTCTAGCTATGGATGTAATGCTAGAACTTGTAGTTGTACAAAAAAAAATCTAACATGCAATTGCCACAGCATCACACCACTCAAATATTCACTTTATTTCAGTTCATTTGATCATTACTCAGGCATATTTCATAAGTTTTCTGATGAAGTGGTGTCCCTATCTAGGGGGTGAATCAACACATGCGGTGTTGCTCATGTTAGCCTTGATCTACGGTGCATCACTAGGAAATGAAGTCTCTCGCGCAAAGAGTGAAACTGTGGTTCTATGTAATGGAGCTGGGAACATTTTATTTAAGTTCAAAATCAGAAAATTCAAAGAGATAACTACATTTTTAATGAAGTTCAGAAATAAACCTTTATGATTCCCTAGTACTAATGGCAGAAGCATCTAATACAGGGGTCTCCATCCGGTAACTCAGGAGCTACCAGTAGCTTGCCACCACCTTCCAAGTAGCTCACCAAAGGATTTTAGAATCATACAAATTATGCTTTATTACGCCTAACTGTGTCCATTTCCAAAATGCTCATATAGGCCTCTGAACTATGCCACGGTTAACTTAAATTTTTGGTTATTGCTAAAAGTAGTAGCTCGTTTTCTTTTGCAAAACTAGCTCTCCTGGGGAAAAAGGTTGGAAACCTCTAATCTAATAGTTATGAACAGCCATAAATTATGTCAGATAAACAATTCATTTGGATATAAAACTGAAACAGATGAATGTTCCACGATTCGAGTCTCTATCAGAACATCTTTAAAGAGAATCTATTATGTAAAAAACACTGTGTCACTGTCACTATCAGCTAACCCAAAGTTTGGATTCATTCATCATGCATATTTAAGTAATCTTGAATAAGGCTCGGGAAGAGACAACGACAAATCTGCCATGTTCCTTGTCAGGTTTGCAGAACTTCCATAGAAATACATTAACAAAAACAATAAAAAAGTAAACAAAACAGCCAAGGAACAACCCAATAAACTGCTGGGTCACTACAGGTAAGTTTATCTATCACTATGTAGTTTCAAAATATGCTTTAATAAATGCTAGTTTTCTCTCCATTGGTTTAACATTAAAAAAATAAACAAATAAAAAAAAAACAGTAAACCAAAAATAACACGTAATTTAGATCAACTTTATGTTTCACAATAAACAAAGTCTAAAATACAAATCTACATATAAATACAGTACATGGCAAATCACAGATGGACAATGTGGCTCTGTGCTCAGAATGTCAATTGGACACAGGCACAATTGTGTCATTGTCAATTGTTATATTTTACTGCTTGGTCGAATAACTTGGTCTAATAAGTTTTCTTACACTTTTGCTCTTACCTGTGTTATTCAAGCCGAACAGGAGGGGACACGAAATGGCAAAAGACAACACCCACACCACAGAGATCATGACTGTCACCCGCCTCCTCGAGCTGTACCGAGTGTTGTAGAGCATCGGCATGGCAACCGCAGTGTACCTGCAGTGGCAACAAGGTAAGTAAGACATTTGAAAGATTCTTGTGAATGTCCATACAACATGAAGCAGGAGCTATCCCTTTGTTAACAACTGAGCTTTGAAGCTAACTTGCCACACTTAAAAGTAGTCTGTACGAGTGTGAGCAGTGCGTCAGACTCTCAGCGCATTCATGGTGAGGAAGTACGACTCAGTTTCTTTTGTACAGCTTGGTTAAAGGGCTGAATGCGCTGTACTGATGAATGGGAATTTCAAGAGGCTGTATAGAATGTAGTTAGTGCTTGAAAGCAGAAATGGAATAATTGTGTCAATGGTTTGCAGTTTGTAATGTGAGGTATTTGCAAGGTTAATGTAGAAAATGTGGTAATTGATACAAATGTATGTGCTTTGCCACTATGAATGGTTGCCCATAGTTCACAAAATATGGCTTTTTTGTTATTTAAACTCATAGCACTTCAGATGCTCAATAATGATGATAAATTAAATGAATTCATATCATATTGCATTTTAATGCAATATGATATTGGCAAGGTATTTTTTTCATAATTTCTGGTTACGCTTTTGTCATTGTGTTTTTCTAAGTTCAATGATGCTTACATTGCTTGTCATCCACTTGATGTGGAGTGACCTGTTCTATAATTGAATAGAATTGTTGAGTGTTTTGTTTTTTAGTCAGCCACATAGGCACTAATTTTACCTAACATGTACATCTCTATCAAAATGGCCATGGTGCTAATTCTGTCGCTAAAATGGTCACTTAAAAAAAAGCTAGAAATTTCAGTTTTAGTAGTACATTTGCAAACAACCAGTTTATCAGGAGTCTCAAGCATTGGCAACAGTATCTTGCAGCAATTTTCAATTATTAATGACATATTTTAATTAGTTGTTCTTTTTTCATCTATGAAGGAAGGTAATATAAAGCCCTAGTTTTCATGAATTGAACATTTGAATATAGACGACACGTGCGGAATACTTCCTATATTATTTTTTGGTTGTATAAACTACAGTGCAGCCCAGAGCTGGGAAAACGACACAGTATTTCTTGGTTACTCTTTGTGGGCTTGCACAGAAGCAGACATCACCAAGAGAAATTCATTCATAATGCTGTCAGATTTGTTTTTCTTACCAATGTCAAAAAAAAAAAAAAAGGCAGAGCGGACCATACTATTTTTTTTTTTAAGTTGCTATTCTTTTGTACAACAAGGACTTTAAGCAGTAGTTCTGTTAAGATGAAGATTAATTCAATCATTTCAGGTGAAAATGGTGCACTTGTGTGTCCACAGTGATGATTTGTTTTCCCTGGCCTTGAAATGGGAATGCAGCCAAGCAGAAAATCAAGTCAAATTAAACATGACAGAATTTGATAGGAGAGAAAATATGAGAGAAAAATATGTTTATTGTTGAGTAACACGTGACGTTTGATGCCGCTGGGTTTACCAAGAATATTCCCATTCATCAATTTGCAATACTGTGCAAGTGTATAGTATGCATTCTCAGTGTGAGGGCGCTTTGATAATCAGACACTTTTTTATCTAAGCATTTTGTGACTTTTGTTTTTGATGGCTGTAAAAAAATATATATTGTGCATCTGTTAGTTTCATTTTATTTATTTATTTGTTTTGATTATTTTTAATTTTTTTGCTTTTATCTGTTGGTCTATTTTTATGATAAAAAATATCAAAGTATATATAAATAAAATAAAAAAAAATTAAAAAGCATTAAAGCCATCACAAAAATGTGAAGTAAGGGCGAGTAGAATATGGCAATGCCAAAATAACAATGTTTTTTAGCTAATTGTGAGATTTGAACCCAAAACCCACAAATTACAGGACAGCTATTTAACCAATAGCTTTTGTAAATATCTGGGCTGTTTTGTCTGAAAGCTTTTTGAACAGCTCAACATAGTCTTGCTTCATTCATGTACATGTGTTTTTGCATACAGATGAACATAATGGCATCTCTAATGAGATCTGTGTTTTGGTAGCCTTGGAACATCTGCTTGCTCATAATTATGGCTGGTGCAAAGCCACAGTTGACAAGATGTTGCATGCAATGTAAAATGTGTGATCACAGTAAATAGACACGTGAGCTTTGCTGTCATGTACCTAAGGAAACACTTATTCTATAATTCACAAGCTAAAGATTTTTATTCAGAATGAGAGCAGGAAGACTGATAGGCCGGTGGGCCTAAACAGGCTGAGAGTGGTCCACTCACCGATCAATGCTGATGGCACAGAGATTGAGAATGCTGGCTGTACACATCATGACATCTAGAGTGACAAAGATGTCACAGTGGATCTTACTGAAGCGCCACTCTCCCACCACCTAAAAGAGAACCAAAATACAAACAAATAGTAGTTTACAACCAAAGCTTGCCTAGAGAAAAAGAACCCTTTGCAGAAATGATGTGTTTTCTCTTAGCAACAAAAAGCCATGGTGACAGTCAAGCCTCCTTGTATATTCTTTCACATTATTTCTGCATCAGTAACAAGCAGCACAAGTGGAAGACAGAAGAATAAAAAGCAAAAGTCAGCCATGAGCGCAGACTGTATGGAAATGAGCTGTCATAAAAAGACGTAAGGAACAATTGCATTTTATATGGTTTTTGAGAGAGATTGAATGGGTTTGGCTTGTCTCCTTTGATTCAAAACAGATGAGATGTAGCTGAAAAGCAGACACCTCTTGTACTTTGCTGAGAAATGCATTCAAGATCTTTCAGGAGCCGGTACATATGACTGATGTGTTTTCATGTGTTGATTGCTTAATCACGACTTTGTGTCTCATTTTTCCATCTTTATGAATTAAACATTCAATTATGGCAAAAACTATAGGCAACCCACTGAGATAATTATCGCGTAACATGCATCCTGGATGACAGCCCCAGGTGGGTTGCAGAGTGGAGATGTGATCGAAATCTATTTATATTCATTCTGCCTCTTTTTCTTGGTCAAATCCCAGGACAGAATGAGCCTCATCAGAGTAGCAGGGGTAGACTAGTGTGTCAGATGCCACTTTAAAAGGCTAGCATGCTTCTTTCCACACCAGTGCTGTCTCCATGCTTCATTCTGTGGTTCATCAGCACTTTTCCTATATTTTGATTGTGATTAATCTCTGTCCCAAGGCTGTGTGTATAATTAAGAGCAATGATTTAATGATGCTGGAGCCTGATGAGTACTCTTCAGTTTCCTAGTCTTCTCCTCGTTTGTCCATTAACTATTTCATTTACTCACTCTCTCTCTCTCTCTCTCTCTCTCTCTCTCTCTCTCTCATTATTACAACTCACACATGGTCTTGACTCCATAATTTTTTTAGAATATTACTATACGACATTGGCGAATTCCAATAGATAACTAAATCTCCTTCTGAACTGTGGGGAGAAAGGTGTGTTTGAGTATAGAACTGCATTTGAATGAATGGTATTAAGATGATCATGTGAGAAAATAGCATAAACATATGTAAAGTAGGTGATTATACAGGCCAATGTCATGGAAAAGTCAAATTTTTGAAGTTCACATTTCATGTTTTTTTGTAAGGGCTCATTTTGGTCTGTTTCATATGTGGGTTTGGGAATGTAGTGTCGATTTTAATATTGTTTTCGAACGTAACGAGGTACCTCGTTATCTATTGGTCAAAGTTTTACTGGCCTCATCATGTCCACAGTTTATAGATTTTTATAATTATTTTTTTGTTTAGCGTAAGTACAAGGCTGTTACAAATCTATGCAACTATTTTTGACCAAGACTGACAACAAACAATTTTTGAAAATCCTCCATACACCTTTAAGAAGGAAAGTGCATTTAATCAAGTGCATAGTCAAACACTGTTTCCAGCAAATTCCTGTTTTGCAGCAAAGGAGAGCAAACACACACATCAGGACAACATTCTAATGTGAAAAACAATGTAACTACATGATGTTAATTTGCCCTTTTACATTTATGAATGTAGTCTCTGTGTTGGATAGCTCTAGTTCACTACAAACATGAATGTTTTAACTTTCACTGGAGGCATGAATAATGTTCCCACCATCCATGTGCTCTTTAAATCAGTCACACTTCGACAGAGAACCCAAAACCTCTAATTAATGCTAATGTAGCATTTAATAATAAAGGCCAAAGTGTAGTCAGAGCTAAAAGCATCTCTTTGGTACACGTGGGACAACACAGAAAGAGTCTTTGTCTTTACAGGAAAATGTATTTAAAGCAAAATATAATTTAGCAAGCCATGATCGGTATGTACCTTGGCACTGTTTAAAACATGGTGTACTTTATTTATCACTCTTACTTTGTAAAACTGGCCTACGGAAGAAAAATTAACCTTGAGGGAATAAAGATGATGATAGTTGTGCTCCTGAGGACTATAAAGTATTCATTTGGCTTGTGTGTATTTACCATGAGATGACAAAATGCGTGTCATGACAACACATCTGCCTTTTTTGTGAGCAATTACACACCCATTTCTTTTCTGGCGTGGTATATACACGTAATGTGGCTGAAAACAAACAGGACGTTTTATTTGGAATTAACGGTTAGGTTTAGGTCTGAAGTTACAAAATGGATAGGTCTTAGGCTTGGAGTTAGTTAAGGTTAGGATTAGGATTGTGTTAGTATTTATGAATAATAACACACCTTTGATTTCACCATAGAAATGAACTGGGACAGAAACACGTGAAATACACACGCAAAAAAAAAAAAATTGCATTCATGTGACATGCTGTCTCAAATTGCGTGGTATTGACATGCTTATCTGTGAGAACAGGCTGTGAGGACAACAAGGTAGAAGAACCTTAAATCTCCTACTAAAGAAAGCAACAATATTTACCTATTACTTTACTATTTAATTATCACAAGTGTGTTGACCATATTTGCTTAAACCCCCAATCTCAGCATTAGAGCAAACAATCAAAGAAAGCAAATGACCATTCAAAAGCCCTGTAAAATATGATTTTTATAAGCAAACACAAATGCTCCTGTTGACTTTAGTCTAAGATTTGTTTCTCTCGAACATTTTTTTTTGTAGATTAGTGTATACAGATTTTTTTTATGATGTTGAGCTACCCATTTCACTACATTATGTTAGTCAACCAAAAAATCTCACTTAATATGAAGCCTTTTCTTTGCAGCCTGATGTCTACAGTCAGTGTACAGCACACCTGCACTGGTCTGAGGTCAGTGTAACAGTGCTCATTTATCAAGCATTTGCTCTAATGCAAAAGACTGTAGGTTAAGGAGAGCAAAAATCTGACATAAATCACACTAAAGACACCATAAATACAACATTTAAGTGCAAAAACTAAAAACATCATAAATGCAACATTTGAGTGCAAAGACTAACGACTCCATAAATACAACATTTGAGTGCAAAAAAACCCCCACAAATCAACAACTCTATTTTCAATGTTCCTGTTTGTTTTTTCTTGAGACCCATTGATTTTAATGTGTCTGGAAATCCTGCAGGATATGTGCAAGTCCTGAACTGCATCTCACTCACATTAACCTTACTATTTTTAATTATAACATAATTGTTAAGCCTATCAATATTGTGTAATACAATTACTGTAGCTTTCTTTTGCTTCTTTGATTATGTTCTGAAAAGATCACTGCACACTGTGCATATCAGCCACATGTTCAGTCCTCACTCTGCTTTATAAACAGTTTCAAGAATGGGACTATAGATTTTTACCAAGAAATCTGATAGCTGCGATAATCATCATAGACCCATTGAGAGGCACAGGAGGATCAGAGCCCTCTAGTCTTCTTATATTGGCTTTTTCTGCATCCCACAGTGTGCCCTAAAGAAATAACCCTGAGGCCAGTGGATAGACAGAGAAAAGAATGAAAAGCAAGCTGATGGAAAGATTTTCTAGTGAAAGGGTAGTTCATATCCTGTAAGGTATTGATCGTTTATCATTGGAGATCATTCTATGTTAGACCCAAGTGAAGCCCTATGTACTACAATTGAAATGTATCTATTCTGCCACTGGGCACTTAAGGCAAGAAACATACCTCAATTAGGCAGAATTATTCATAATCACAAGGCCCCTGACTGGAAGGGGCAGCATGGCATTTTGACAGTTCCATGCACAACCTCTCTATTATATTCCAAACGAGTCAGAGAATAGTGGACCTGGAGAATGTATATGAGGACAGAGGTTGAAGAGAATCAGAATTCATTTCATATTGTATGGGAGATCTCACAGCTGACTGGTAGAAACTGCATGTATTTAACCTCTGTGGAAATGTTAAGAGCCATAGGAGCTTTTTGGTCAAAAGTGGGCAGTAACTAGGTCAATCATACCTTGATATGATGAATAATTCGGCATATAGTATATTATACATACATACATGTTGGTCATACTTTTAGAATATGATTTTTTTACTTTTAGAATATGATTTTGGTTATGGATGTCCTCCAGGTACAAGCACAAGATGGCCAGGTGTTTGTGGTTGATAAAGATCAGGGTTAAAATAAGTGTTTCATCCATTATAACATTTTAAATTTGATTTTATTTAGCTCAATAAAAGCTGAATTTTGTAGTTTAAAAATGAACCAATCCTTTTAAGTAGTATATTGTTGGCAACTGGATTGTTCTGTACTATAAAGCTGGTAATTAGGTCAACAGCAGTCTAAAGTCTCAATGGGGATTCATGTTCTACTTTACTCCATACCATCTGCCCTTATGTTCTAAACTGTGACCCTTAATGCATACAAAGTTGAATATCACGTGTTGAGCCTTGTGCTTTTTTGCTTCCCTGTGCTCACTGTGTTGGATTTTTTAGATTCAGTTTGCATTTTTGCTTTTCCACTGTGTATCCGACAGTGTGTCCTACAAGGTCCTTCAGGGTCAGTCCTCTACCTTCTTCATTTATGCTTTGATGTGTCATCCACTGATCCTTGGACTAGCATTTAAAACATGTGCTCTGCTTCCCACTTCTCTGATAGTGACTTGTCATAATGGAGGTCAGTATATAATTGTTCCACAGAAAACTGCCTCTGCACTTGACATACGAGGTGGATGTTTTTCTACAAAGGTCAAGCGGTACTCCTTTAAAATTATTCAATTGTCGAGGGCATTTTTTTCTATAGATTTTTATGAACAATTAAGTAAAGTGGATATTGCCATGTTTGTTTGTGACGCCGTAAATGTAACCTAAACGTCATTGACGACACAGGTACAACATGTTTCCTCAAGGTGATGGAAATAATAAGATAAGATTCTCTCTTCACAGCAATGACCTTCTCCTCGTAACTGCTCCAAGGTATTCATGAGAGCAGTCCGTGCCCAGTTTTTCTCAGGCAACCTAATTGTCCTTTTGTGCGTGGACACTAGGGTGACACTGCTGATTGGGAGGTCGAGAAGAGGCTTTTTTCTGTGGAACAGTACTGATACCTGCGCCTGGAGTTGAGATGTTGTTTTTCTAAGCTGCTTTGTTTTTGTAATGAGGTACTTCTACTTCACTGAGGCAACGGAACATGCAGTCCTTGGACAGTATTATACATACCAATGTGTCTTACATGACAATACTGTATTCTTTCATTCATCCCTTTATATTTTGTTTCTTGTAAAAATAAATGGCACTGGCCTTATCTAGTAACATTGGTCCGTATACAGAGGATAGAGCTCTAATGCTCCATGTGAGTACACACACACACACACACACACACACACAGCATGTACTCGCTCACCTCTGCATGACAATTGAAACATGCTGTGTTAGGACTCGGCGTTACAATTGAAAACACTTTTTTTTTTTACTTTTCACTGAATCTAGACAAGCCTCTTTGTCACAAACAAAGAGAGATTTACTAAATTTTAAAAGATGCACACTGCTGAAGCTGAGGCAGATAAAGCACCCACGTCTCTCAATAAAGTGGTCAATAGCCAGATAAAGCTTAACCTTTTCTCTCTTTACGTAGTCTTACTCTGAGACTCTCATTTTATCAGCTATAAATAAAACCCCGAACACACAGCGAGTGTCAACAAAAACCGTGTGCCGTTGACGGCCAAGCTGCCATGAGTGCATTGACACTGTGGGCCGGAGCATTTGTATGGTCAAGTCAAGCTTGTGCTGGCCATTAAGCAAGTTTTTACTCAAGCAAACCTTTTTTTATTCTTACTGAAAACAACTTCATTGCGTTGGTCAATGAAAAGTAAAAACAATGATGGAGCACACGGGCCTGATGACTGCACTTGGGGGCACTTGTTTGGTTTCTATTTGAAAAGGGTGTTTTTTTGGCATAAGAGCTTTAATGCGTTGCATGCTTACACCTGCCCTTGACATGACAGTGTGGTGTTTGTTGAAGTGCACTGGCCTTTAGTCTTGGACAATGGTCACCTTACAAAAATATAGAAACACATTAAAGAGTTAAAAAGTTAGTTATGTGACGCTAAAATATTACTGTTTTTCTCAGTTGGTTTGGCTCATTTCTTGAAACTGAGATGACAGTCTCAAAATTAAATGATTATTTGGCCAAACATGTTGCAGTTTGTCACAACATTACAGCTCACCAGCAAAAGCACAGATCTTTCCTAAAACTATCCATACAGGCTTCAAAACTAAGTTTCTTTCCCATGTAAAGAATCAGTGTGATTCAAAATCACAAAGATCCTTCTCAGTTACTTTGGCTCATTTGTGTTCAGTTAGTCACTTTTGCTAAAATAACCTGAATGGTTCAGCACAACACCATGGATCACCTGCACAAGCTCACATCTCTCCCAAAACACTTTACCCATATGTCAAAACCAAATGAATAAAATACACTAAAGCTGTTCTTCTTTGGTTTGGTTAATTTATTTTTACATCTATAAAATAATTTGGCCAAACAGTCTTACCATTCTCTACAACTTTACAGCTCACTAGCAAAAGCCCATCTGTTTCCACTTGCAAAGATGCACTGAGACACTTGAGACATGGACTAAGACATGGACAATTTGATGAAAGCAATGAGAAATGCCCTTCTTTTGTCAACAATTGCAGGTTGGTTTTGGAGATTTGTCCATGTCATTTCGAGAATGTTAATCTTAGTTTCAAGAAATGAGCCAAACCAATTGCGAAAAACTGTAATTAAACATTTTACACTTAATTTTATGTTGTTTTGTAAATAAAACTGTGGCATAAAAGTATTAGTAGTATTGTTATTGATGACATTGATATTAAGCCACCTGTTAGTGTCATAAAACTTAAAATTCGTTTGCAGCACACAAACAATGATTCACTTACCAAAAAGATAAGCTTGAGCCAGAGTGACAGGATGTTTTAAGAAGAAATCTCACAAGCTTGCTTATACTAGATAACCAGGCCATTCTTTGTGTAGAGGGAAGGATTCTTATCAAATGCATTATCTTTGATGCCTTTGTCTACTGTGCATGTTCTGTTATCTGACTACTGTTTTTCCTTTTCTCTCTTTGCCCTTGGGGCTTTGGGCTGTGACTTTTCTGCTCAAAAGCAGGTAAAAGTTGTCCTTCCTGCTTTAAAATGCTACATAGTGTGATCGATCGGGTTCTTTGCCGCATCAATGGCAAAGTGGTCTTTTCTCACTCTCAGCTGGTTGTGAGTATGAAGTAGCATCAGTCCATGCTCCCAGGCTTTTTACAGCACAGCTAGTGCATAAGCTTTTTTAAGCCTAGCAGATAAAAGAAGAAGCGTCTTTGAGCACAAAAAGTCCAGTTGCTTTTGCTTAAGCACCCTGACTTACCCTGGCTTGAAGCCCCAATCTATAGAAACAATTCTTACCTTCTTTGAACTAATATTGGACAATTTTAACCCCAAAACCTTTGCTCATTGAAGATCTTTAATATTTACTTTTATCATCAGAATATAATTTGTATTCATTCTCTTTACTTTTTGCCCACAATTATCAAAACGGAGATATCCAGGTAGACACAACCTGACAAGAGCAGAGGGCATGTTGGTATATTCACCTGCTGCATTATGTATAAAACACATGTGTGCGTGTGTACGTGTGAGTGTGTGCGTGCGCATATCCTACCTCCAAGTACACCACCCAAGGCATGACTAGAGTGGCCACGAGGAGGTCAGCCACCGCCAGACTGACGATCAGATAGTTGGTGGTGGTTTGCAGTGCCTTCTCCCTGGACACAGCCATGCACACCAGTACGTTTCCAAACACGATAACGAAGATGAGCAGAGTGAGGAGCATGGCATAGTAGTTGTAAGGGTGCTTCTGGCCGTACTCCGTCCCGTTGAGTCCCCATGTCCCGTTCTCGAAACTGTCATTGTAGGCATACTGGGTAATGACATCCATTAGCTGTGACTGACTGAAGGCCGGTGGAGGGGCCCTGCAAAATGTCAGAGACACAGAAATATGTTATATAAGGACTGTGTGTTATGCATAATGGTGTTTGCAGAGAGGATTTAACTGTCCATTCTTAAAGCCACTGAGATAAATTCATTTTCTCATTTCCAATTGGGGGCAATGTCGGGATAATTGGGTTTTCATTCATAAATCGTATTTCATTGAGCACGTTTTTGCTGTTATATGACATTACAAAGATGAAACACTGCAGACAAAACAAGCTTTTTTGTCTCTGATATCTAGTTTTTCCTGTTCATTTGTAGTAGACAAAATAAAGTTGACTAGCAGTTCTTTAATCATAAACTATTGGAAAGTCACATTTTCATAGCCGATCAGACATAAATAAATAACTATTTTTAGTTCTCTTCTTTACCACATGCTTGTTAAAAAACAAATGCTATGACCACTGACTGATGCAGGGCAGGAGAGGCATTAATGGGCTTTTCACGCTGCTAAGAGTGCAAATCCAAAACAACATTCAGCTCTGCTTTTAGTTTAAAGTGAAGCGCTATCTAACAGACTTTGCCTTTAATTAAATTCAAGCACCCTGTACAACATTTGCATATGCTAATAATGTTTTGGCCCAAGTCTGAGAAAATATTTGCTAGATTTTGTTGGAATACTAAGCAATTACCTGAATTAAGCTAAACACCTTCGACATCAGAGACTCATAGAGACAAATATTGTTAGTACTATGTATTAGAAATTACTTGGCCATGGAAGTGAACATGCCCATTAGTCCAACATCAGTGATAGAAGGCCTATAGATAGAATGACTGATTTAGTTTAATTGTGAGCTCTTACTCAGTCTTACAGCACACTGCTCTTTCATCTCCTCGACTCATATTTTCTAATTATTTTAAAAAGCTGACAAAGCTGTATCTCAGAACTGCTGTACTATGAAATCGGAAGAAATTGAGGTTGTCATGAAAAAGTGGTCTTGTCACCAGCTTGTGCTTTGCCTTTTGGCGTCATGTTTATTTATTGCCTTAAAATCCAAACTGGCATTTTCTATTTCTATTCAACATGGAAACAAAACTCTAATTTAGTATGACCCAGGTCAAACTGTTGGCAGCCTTTAAAAAAGTGCTTTTTGCACAATTACTTGATGAGAAGACATGCAGTTGCTTAAAAGTGTTTTTTAATCCATACACTATAACACTAACACCTTAGATTCATCCCATTACATTTACAGTAGACCTTGTCCACATGAAGACAAAACGAGGATAGTTTTAAAAATTATTTGCGTAAACATGGAGCTGGATTTATCAGCGTCCACATGAATCAGTAAAACCAGCCTGACGCCGGTGTAATGCCTGTACCTGACCAGAGTGTGGCGCTGTGACGCTGACACAGACAGGAAGTAGAATTGTACAATAAAGTAAAAAAAAATAAATAAATAATAATAATAATAATAATAATAATAATAATAATAATAATAATAATAATAATAATAATAATAATAATAATAATAATAATAATAAATCATGGATAAGTTAGTTCAAAATAATGACTGAGTTGCACAAAAAGAACAAGAATATTAATAGATTGGCCTCTAAACAGAAAAAAGTGCCTGCACCAGTACAACACTTACCACACTTATTATTTTGTCAGCCAATTATAAACCTTTTCAAAATAGCCAAACTGGGTGAAAACAAGCAAAAATGCTTAATAAAATCTTAATTATAATCTTGTTCACAATGTTTTACAGAAAAAATGTAGTCTGTGTTTTTGTTTGGAAAAGTATTTTTAATTAGCAGAAAACAGAACCAGTGACATTTACAAACGCAAAAGGGAGAAAAAAACATGAGACCATTGACTGTGTAACATTTTTAAAACCGTACACGTAAGATGAGTCTAATTTATTTGCAGTTAATTACAGAAATGCTGTGGGGAGAGAAAGTAAATTTTATTTTTTTGCACCCTTGAATACTGCAGTACATAAACATGCATGAATCTTTAAAAGCTGAGTGAACATAATTTAAAATAGCTAAAGATTGAGGGTCATACAATTGCAACAATAACATTCACCTTTTTTTAATTAAATAATTTCAGTTCAAGTTACCACTACCAACACAGCTAACTATATTCTCTGTTAGCCTCATTTAAACAGTTTTAATTTCAAGTGCTTCAACAAGTGGTGTCCTTGCATTCTCTGCTGGGCTTTTTATGCACTAACATGGTTGAAATCATTTTATATTACATCTGGATACAGAATATCAAAGCAATTGAATTTCTATCCAAGTGCTGCTCAGGGACAGTTTGTTTTTCTCCTTGCACATAAAAGTGTTGATCCATGCTTGGTCCTAGCTGCGTTTGTTTGGGGAAAAACTGAGCATATTCACATAACACATTTGAGTCCCAGGAATCCAACTTTAATTGGACCCCAATATTTTAATAATAATAACTTTTTTATATCAGCCTGTGTGGGCGACAAGGAGCTCTTGACCTCAATAAAACATTTCTCTTCTCTGTTTGCTATTCATTCTGCTTAATTGCTGTAAAGGTTCTTGTTGGAATTTAAAAATCTTCACTGCACGTTTTGTCTTCAAAGGACATGGTGTCTTCACAGTTTTTTATGTTTCTAATAGGACAGTGTGGTCCATTCTCCAGTACACCTGAATGTCACTCAGGTAATTAGATAAAGTTCAGGATCTGCTTACAGTGCTCATTGGTGGCCTTGACTGTGAATGAGACGATTGTCGAAAATAAAATATGCCTAACATGATTGTGAGGGCCAACTAAAGGTGAATTTCAAACAGGATTAACTCCAGAAGCGACTCCCGGTCATAAAAGACATAATAGCATTTGTGAGCCACCGTCAGCACAGTCAGTTAATAAGAAGAAGTTGCTTTCAATGTCACAAAGACTGAATTGAGTGGAGGAAAAAGAAAGTAGGTTTACTGCCAAAAGGTGTATATAACACAAAAAGAGAAAACAACATAGTTATGAAGTTATGCTGTGAATGCAGTTATGAGTGTGGATGTACTTCAAAAACCCAGGAGTTTAAAAAATAGACATTGAGCATTGGCATTAAATAGGATGGTGAATTACTCAAACGTGTGAATGTAACAAAACAATAATCCAGGTGTGTTATAGGAATTTTACATTTTAAAGCTAAGCATAGGACTTTTAAGTGAGAATTAAGTTCAGTGACCTGAGTCAATGCAAAAAAATAGCTAAGTGAACTATTGAAAATAGGGAGAAAGAAGAAACTAAATTTGATTTAGAACCTTAAAGTAGCAGCACATTGGCCTTGGATGCAGCAGTTCAGCTAGATAAGGTTATATTATAAGTGCGCAGTTTGCCCGTTGCGTCTGATGAGATTCTCTCTTCACACAGACCTCTGTCTCCTGTTTAGAGACACAAACAGCATGGCACCTCCATGAGTTGTGTAGTCAAGTCACAGAGGTCACAGTCGTAAATGTGTTCATAGATCCTATGAATTAAACATAATGCATACCCCATTAGAAGCCAAAATAGCCTCTTCAGAAAGGTGGGGATGATAATCTACAATGTTCTTTTCTTATAGTTGTAGTGAAAAATTCACTGCCCAAATGATCACTGATGCCAAGTTTTAGCATTTTGTCCAAATATTGGAAGCTAGATTTGTCCTTTGAAATGCAGAATAGGATAGTAACATTCTTGCTTTTGATTTACGACATGAGCTCAAACAGTCACACCAGACTCAGAAAGACTGATAAGTCAGATGTGTCTGGGAGAAAAACTATTAATTCAGAACTGTTTTCACAGGATAAATTGCCATGTAAAAGTGTGACGATGTCAATAATGTGTAGTGTGCATGTTGTGTAAAGTGCCTTGGAACTGCTCAGATTTTGCGTGGAAGCTGTGGGACAATGGTCAGAATTTCAGGCTTCACAAAAACAATTTAAAAACTGCTCTCTTATATGAACCAGAGCACACACAAGCTTCGTAGTGGTTGGACAATATTTCCACCTAAGTGGGAGGAGTCTTTGCCCAGAAGAAGCCTATTCACTCAGTTATGAATCGATCTCGAATCAGTTCTCTTTGTAGTCTAACAGGCAGTTCTCTTATGGAGTTCCTTTGGTGGAGATGTGCACCTAAAAGGTAGGCTAAGGCTGCAGTCTCGGGTGCAGAACCATGAAGCAGAAGGACAGCACTAAGCGCTTGGCCCGTGGATCAAACCTTTTGGACTCACACTTCTTGTAAGCCAACACACCAGGAATGGAAGAACAAAGGCAGTTTAGGGCCCCACGCCCTAAACTCCATGTCTTTTCCACAATTTTTGGGGATGGGAAGAGCCCATCTCCTACCAGCATGACCTCTATCTTCAATTCTAGTCATATTATCTGTGTCTGTTACATTGGGCTGGTATAGGCTAGGGATGGGACGATATACAATAATATTGCAAATCGCGATAATTAATGGCCGCAATTAAATAATTGTGGCATTTTCTCATAATCGTGATAATCGCACATGACGATAATCGCAATTATAGCAGCAAGCAAGCACCTGTGGCTTCATGAGAGCATCTAAAATCTGACTGCTGTGAACCCAGTAAGAAGCTGTGTTATGGTTAAACAAAGAAAAGGCTCATGTGTTAAAGTCAAAAATGACTCTGAGACAAAGTTAGTAGATTTTTGCTAAACATTGTTCACTTTGAATCATTATTGATTGTACTTAGACAAAAATACAATAAGTAGTTGTCCAAACACATACATATTGTGCACTAATAAATATTTCAGGGATTTTGAATCTGTGTACATTTACGTACGCAAATTATTGTGATAATATCGTTAATCGTGATTATTTTGGTCACAATAATCGTGAGTGCAAATTTTAATATCGTCCCATTTCTAGTATAGACACAGATAATGCAGTTAGGTTTAGATAAACAGTCTTATTGTGCATTTATTGGAAACTCATCTGCATACTTAATTTAATCACTGTACGTACATTTCTGGTCAATAAATCTTCATAACCCACACTTTTAGTGCATAGTTAATTTTCAGAATGGAGTCAAACGACAATTAATGAACCAATAAATCAATCAGTACATTTTTAATTAATTAAAATATTGGTTTTAGAATCAATAATTTCTCACTTTGGTGAGTTTGGTGAGCCCCGAACAAAAGTTTAGTTTCTATTTCAATTCTATTTATGAAATCATGGAGCTTTATCTGTCCTTACTGTTTCCTTTTTCACTTTACAGAGGTCAGATAAATCTAATAAAAACCCACTACACAGTCGCACTTACAACCAGCAAATTTCAATATTCTACACCCAATCCTAACGTTTTTTGAAACTAAAACAAGCATTGTGTGAGCTTATTTGAATTAATGCGGATCAGAGCTATGTTTACAACACTTCAATCATCAAACGTCAAGAGTGTTGCGAGTGGTTACAGCACTGTAGATGTCTACATACTTACACCGTAATTGCGCATGCAAGATTATATTTTTGCACCCGTAAACTAAGAAGGTTTTTCAATTCAGATTATAAATCAAGAAAACAACCAAGACATTGAGTTTTCTGACCTGTGGATTTTACCCGACAGTACAGCTCAGTGTGAAATATGGATGTAACCAGAGAAGAACATGCAGTAAGTATCAGAAGAACTGAACTCAAACTCACAACACTGCAGCTGGTCACACATGGTAGGCTTCTGTGCTGTCCACTCGACCATGAGTGACACCGGAACTCTATTTTCTTTTCTCATCAATCAATTGTCTACTGAATAGGATCATTGAATGCCTAGATGGTTAGAAAGAAGATTTTTAAGCAACTCGCAAAGCAGTCTGAATCTTCACGTATGGCTATTGACCTGGAATATGACATGGCACAGTGTCAGGAGCAGCTTGAATTTCAAACAGGATTAACACAGGAAACAACTGCGGGTTATGAAAGGCATATGAGCATTTCAGAGTCTGCAGCATTAATAAGAAGAAGTTGCATGCAAAGTCACAGTGAAGTCTTCTGCTGCGAGCGGGGAGGATTTAGGAGGCAGAGAGTAGGTGAGGCAGTTGGATGTGTAAGCACTGCTCAGGGGCACCAGTCTGTGTGTGTGCCCTGCAGAGGCCCTCCCCTGTCTACTCTCATTTATTTGGCCATTCTGCTTCCTTTTACTTACAGTACTCTCCTCTCAACACTGCCTTGTGCTGCTACAAAGGTAACTAATCTTATATGCCCTGGCTTGCCTGCAAATCCACACTACATTATGTTGTTTGTGATTACTCTCACGACCTCTGCTTGACAATGATTTTATGTCCGATACTTTGTCTAAGCTTCATGACCCAAAACAAAAACAAAAGTATGAATACCAATTATGCTCGACCACAAATATTATTAAACCAATAGACTGGAAAGGCACGTTGCAGGCCACCCGACTAGACTGAGTCGAGGTCACAGTTAGGTAACCTTTGGCACAAGGTTAAAAAAGCAGAAAATAACTTGAAAAAAGTTAGGGATTATATGAGCAGAACATAAAGACAATGTGCTGTTATCTAATGTGTTCTACTGCCCTGGTTTTACATCAGAGAAGCATGTCGCAAAAAACGCCTACGTAATTTTTTGCACTCCTGTCACCCCCATAGCACTTTCATGGGCAAGAGTTCTATATTTTGCTTCTCACAGTCTTGTGTATTTTGTCTAGGAAATGTCTCACAATAGAATCTGACGGCAAAATACATTATTCATATTATTTATTGCGTAATGCGTTGATTCAGTTTTGAAAATCTGGTACTCAATACTCAGTTACTGTTCATAAAACATACTTCTGTTGTGATGTCTCTTAACTCTTAAAACTGTAGGTTATACTGAGTGAATCGATATTTCACAAAAGCTTTACGCTGACAGCATGACAGAATGACTTGAACATTTGTGTTTACTGTGCTGCTCTTTCAAATATGATTTTGTTTGTCTCATGTTTGTTGCACAACAAATGAGTTTAATATGAGACTTTGTGGATGAAGTTTGAATTATAAAACAGATGCCACATCCAGACAAGTTCCTTTTATTCTTACTATTAATTGAAGAATACTCCCAAATACATTTTTACTTTCACTTTAGTAATATCTTGGGCTTTTCACTTTGTATTATTTTATTGAAGTAATATAGTGTACTTAAGCCCAGTGCACACTAGAGGAGGATTTTCAAGTCACACCATTTAACAAGAAGTCAAAAAATCCAGACAACAGACAAACTGACACATATTTGCGTAACAGTTGCAGAAGAACTTTAGATGATTAAATCTTCTAGCAAGCTGTGTTTTTGTCCTCTTTTTTTTTTTTTTTTTTTTTTTTTAACAAAGTTTTTAAAAGCAATGCAACCTGGCACTATCAGGCTGTTCTGATTAGCTGTTCACTCATAACATGTTGGAACCTCATGATCTGACAACTAGTCACACTTAACCCACACACGTTACTCAAGAGCCATTCATTCATTTCTGTGAAGTTGTGGAGAGGCAAAGCAGGCTAAAAATCAGTTGCCTGGCATCCAAAGCCTATGCTTTTACAATACTTTACAAAGAGTAGTGGTCATGAGTTTAATTATGTGTCACACGTGAAACAAAAGCAACACAGTCTCCAAAGAAAACATAGATATACAACGAAATGTAAAAAACGTACAATAAGCACGTTTTCACTCCTTTTTTATGTCAATATGTTACAAAGAGCCAAAAACATAACAAAAAGCCACGCGGCGACATTTTCTTAGTTTTTTCTTTTCAAGTTAATAAAACGGGGAAGTTTAGGACTGGGGCTTGGGGTAGGTTATGTTGCACATAGCTTCAACCAAAATTCATAGTTTTTTACATTTTGGCTTTTTGTTTCATATTGATGGAAAAAAAAACATTTGTGAAAACATGTTTAATGTTTTCCACATTTCGTTGTATAGCTACATTTTCTTTGAAGACTGGGCTGAACAAAACAACTCGGTGGTCGCCTGTCATTTGGAACAAAAACTTAAATCATTAAAGACAACAAGTTAAAGTATTTTTTTTTACTTCGCTTATTGATTCTGCAGAAATCGGACATGTTTTTAGTCCCTAGTGATATTTGTACCATCCCTGACTGGCTAATTCATCTGTCTCTCACTTAAACATGGGAGATGACCTTGGTGGCCAGACGATATATCCAAATACAGTATATAGCTTGCCGTTTATTTGTTGTAGATGATTCTTGCAGTAAAAAACTTTGATATTTTAATGCAGTTTTCATAAAAGTTAAGTGAGCTTTCTATAACTTCAAAATTCATAGGGCATCTTGTTTAAAGTTGATTGATCATGTGAATACCCTCCTTAACATTTTTGTTGTAATGTTGCAGGCTCATTTCTCATCTCTCTTCACTTATTGTGGCATCTGTTTTTGTAATTACATTCGAGTTCGGTTAATTTCTCAATTTCAGTTCTTGTGCAACAATGATTTGTCCTCACAGATCCCCCTAATGAACTTGATTGAACCATTCCTAATATTAGAGTACCACCTGGATTCTCCACCCAATCCTCTCCTCACAAAAGTTTTGCCTCATCCCGGTGTCTGTACCGATGCCATCTGTCTGCTCGCAACACTAGTTAACACAGATCATCAGGACATTCAAGGTTTCCCCCAAAATATAACAGTCCTGGAGGCATTTCAGTAGATTACAATGTGTCCTACAGCTTTCCCCTTTACAAAAGAAACCCTAAAATAGCAATCTCGTCACAATCCCAATGCCCAACCTACTGTTCCACTTACCTCAGTCTAAAAGAATATTACAGCATTCAGCAAAGGGTGTGGATCTACTCATATGTACTTATCTCACAGCATTAAGCTATATTGTTTTGTTTTTCTTTTATCTTGTGTTATCTATGGATACAGCATTAATTAGCATTTTAAACTTTGCACAGAACTTGTTTGAAAGACTTGATTGCATTCACTATCAGACTTGCCAATCATTTACATTAAAGAAGTTTTATAATCTGAAAGTAATGCATTTTCCCTGCCATTCTTTTGGGCTTCCTTCTGGGATAAGATTGCATTTCCAGCATACTGGCTTATTGTTTATTGCTGTTTGCATATTTTCAGACATATTAGTGCTGGTTCTGACTAAGCATCTCCAAAGAGGCTATAGCTTCTTTAATACTAGGGACTATACTTTAATTTTTTTTTTTTATTACTATTTTATTTTTTTTAAATTTTTTTTTACAATAAAACAATTTAAAGGTACACCGTACGGCTTTCTTTGTGTGTCAATTTTGTTTAATAAACAGATTTTTGTACTTTAGATGTTTTTATAGTCTTCAATAAATAACAAATACAGATGTCCTGACTAAAATTGACTTTTCTATGGCCTCCTTTTGCTCATTGTCATATAAAAGTCATTCCTATTGCTAATTTCTTTTTTTTTTTCTTTTTTTGGACTAAGCATGTCTATTCCTAAAAGAAATGTTCCAAACAAAGTATTACTTATTACCATAGAATTGTACAAGTAACTTTTCACCAAAATCAATATTTCCTTAGCACAGATATCTTGTTAATCCATCTATTTAAGCAGAATTTGTCCACTATGTCCTGTCTTGGTCTAATAAAGTCCAGTCTGTTCAGTTTGTCTCTTATTGTTGTTAGCATTGTGGCTAACTGCTTTTGCTTAGCTCCTAACAGCTGCAAAACAAAAACTTAAAGCACATTGTGATGAACAATTCGGGAGCTCAGAATGCATTAGGTAAGTGAACAAAACTTTTAAACTGAATTATTTCAGCTTGTTTACAATTTTGAGGAGGCAAAAATGAGGTATTGTACCTTTAAAGATGGGATGCCTGACTTTTTTGTTGTAAAGTATTAGCTTATTTTGTCTTTCTAAAGGATCTTTCACACCAACACAACTCCCAGTCGGTGTTGGTAGAGTGAAGCGACACAGCGTCTGTTACAGTGTCTTTGGGGCTCACCGATATAAAAAAGCATTCACACAAACACAATTCAAACCGCCACCAGTCACCAAACAAATGCAGCATGCACGTGATGTAATGCTTAATGAAAATGGCAAAACTTAAGTTGCACGCGAGTTGTTAAACTCTGACGGAAACAAATGTTTCTAATCTTTCCTCACCTCATGGATTAAGCTCTACTTCTGTTTCCCGCTACAGTCTAGACTTCGTACTGCGGTCGCTACAACTCCTCCGTCTTTCTTTTCCTCAGTCCAAACAGATTCCTTAGGGTCCTCACGATCAAAAAAGCCAATAGTAACCATGTACAATTTTGATTCGTGTCGCCGTGGGAAGGCGCGCAAGCGCCCATGTTATTCCAATGGCATTTTTACAAAATTCTCGGTTTTCTTCACATCATACTTTTATCAACTCCTCCTAGGGTATTTCGCCCACAGGGCTCCAATTCTGTGCACATGAACTACACAAGTGGGGCATTAAAAATTGTTCAATTTATTTGGGTACGTTGTATGGTTTACGTGCAGCGAAGCCGCAAATTCTGGCCAAAATCAAGCTAAACAGATCAAATCCCCATGTTATCTCAATAGGCTTTTTAAGCAATTTTGTTTTCTTCATAAAATTTGAAATTTGGCTCAGTGACTCCTCATGTCACCCCGAACAAAAAGTTTGGTTTCCGATGCTGTATTTTGCACGCTGTTGCCGTGACAACGCAGCACGTAAGCGCTGCCCCTCAGAACTACTCTGTACTGTGATGAGGCTCTTATGAAGCACTATAACAACAACATACACTGACCAAGGGCGCGTCAGCGCCATCCTTACGTTATTGTAGAGTAATAGGGCAGATTTCAAAGCTAGCATGCTGTTGCAGTGACAACGCAGCGCGTAAGCGCTGCCCTTCTTATCTGCTGTGTATATGAGACTCTTTTAGACCAAGAAGACAATAACTCGCAATGACCATGCCTATATAGCTCTTTGTGGCAGAGCTTTTGAAAGGTTGGCCAAGACATTAGGGCGCGTAAGCGCCCCCATGCGCTTCGGAGTGCGGCGAGGGCCGTTGGAATGCCGCTTGCGGCTTTAATTTTAAATTTCTTATTCCATGTGCAGTCCATTTTTATTAGATACAAGTGTTTTGTTTTGTTCTAGCCTTTGCCTGGACCAAAAACATTAGAACATTTTAATGGAGGTCTGCTGAAATTGTATTATTATAATTTTTTTAAAGCCTTATTTTCAATAGAAATATAAGATTCAATCATGCTAAAGAAGCATTAGTGCTGGCAGACTGGCTCTTTCACTTCACTATATAATTATTAAAACCATGTCATAGCTACGTACATGTGAAATGAAGTGGAACTGTTTTACTACTGTTACCTGGTCTATATAAGTGATGTTAACTTGCTCGTCTGTTCTTCTGACCTCTGCACTGTTTCACTGTGAGCAGCTGACCTGTCCTGCAAGTAATCCTTAAATAGCCTGACCCTTCTTTCTACCCACAATCCCTTGGTCTCACATCTAACCAGATCATCTTATTCTCTGGTGACACCAGCTCCAATCTAAGACGGGAAGCTTTATCTGACTAGACCGGATTTGTATTGTAGCATCAATCCATTTTCAAGACTATTTTTTGGACCTGTGGGAAACTCATGACCTCACCAGCTAATCATGAGGGAAAATCTGTTTTATAGGAGTTTTGTCCACATATACTTTAGACATGTTCTGTGGTCCTGCTGTATTTTTAATGACTAAATAACCATTTAGCACCAAGCAGAGCAAGCCCATAACTAATGTGTAGTTGAAATAGAAAGATTATTATTATCAGCTCTAGTGATAAGAACCAATAGGATTTTTTTAATTTTCTCACAGCGGGGGAAACGTGTTAGGCAAAACCATTTTCAATAAGGTGATTTCTATTGTATGACTGGTGCGGTTTTCTTCAGGGCTGATGGCTGAAGCAATGCCAGTAAGGGACGATGCTCACCTATAGGTCTGGTGTCTCTTTTCACTTGGAAAAAGATCTATTCTCCTCAACAATCTTTTTAGTTTATTTAAGTAAAAATAACGTCTATATATGATCTACCTTACTTAATGGCTTTTCTGCCAAAAACTGCTTCATGTTTTATGAAAATGTATTATAGTAACTCTTTTATAATTTTCATATGAAATTTGTATTATTATAGCAAGGCTTGATTATTTTAGATGTTTTTGGCTAATCAAGCCTTAATACAAATGTAGCTATGCACTCAAATTAATTAAGCTGCTTTAGTTAAAAATTACTCTCTTCTGTCTTCTTATTTTACATTTTTTCTTGTTTTGACTGATTTCATTTCTACTTTCTCATTTGACCCAGAATATCCATGTGATTTGCTTTGCTGACTGCTCTTTTGTTTTTAATTTGAGCTTTCAACAGGTTTCTTAATGGCACCAGAATAAGTGCTGGTAATTGGCATCAGCCTGCACATTGTGCTGTTAGAGTCGTCTCTACTGTGCTAGAACAATGCCTTCATCAGTTTATTAAATGATGCGTCAAACTGCGTTTTCTCCAACAAAGCCTATTTAATCTCAAAGCTATCTGTCATAAAAGAAATTCTAGAAATCCCTAGAAACGATAATAGGCTACTACCAACTCCTAAAGGATTATTTTGAAAGATGCAAATTTGCAGTGTGGCAGGAAGATTCAGAAAATGACCAGTTGAGTTTTGGAGGAATTAAAGTGAGGCTAAACACGTGTTCAGAGACTAACTCCGCCCACAACTGCACCTCAAACAGACTCACAAAAGTGAGAGATGCCCGGAGGCCTTTTAAGAGACGCCCAGGTAGGTGTGAACAGACATCGATTGACAGCACCAAATATGAACAGCGAGTTTGGTAAATGATATGTGACGGAGCAGTCCGGGTCCTGACAACTGACAGTCTATCTGAGGGAAGCTGTACTAGTCTTTGCTTACTTGCACGTCAAGATATTTTTAACTTTACAAAACATATGTATTAAACCTTTGCTTTAGTCTACATAGGCACATGAGCTCATGATGTGGGCATTGTCTAAAAATGAATATGAAAAACACTTCACTGACACAGGATTCGAACCACCGCATCGTTGTACAAGCAGTTGCACATCGCACCACTCGCTCATCAAGCTGAGCCAAATGACGGCTGATATCAATGCGCAGCGAGTGATCGCTCTTCAACACTCCTCTCTGCAGCGGTGTCAGGGGGAGGAGTTTATTTATTCCCTCTGGGCGGCCCGTCTGCGCGTCAAGTCAATGTGACGTCAGAGGGTACTGAAAATGCACTGACAGCGTTTGCCCATCGTGGCAGTACAGCTGCGGTTTTTCCACACATAACTGCAAAATGAGCGAGTTTGCACAAAAATGTCCAAAAAAGGCCTAGAAACAGTAGATAATTCATTTTTGACCCCATATACACAGTTTAACAGTAAAAAAAAGTTGATTCTGAGTTTAGTTTCTCTTTAAAGATTCTGCAAATATATTTATGCTTCAAGATTATGCCTCCAATCAGTCTTTTGTTAGCTTGTTATGGTATAGACTAGAGCTTGGGAATGTGTTGTGACACAAAGAACAGATATCCTGTGTGTCCTAGAACCAATAACTTGCAGGTTAGGGACGCGTGGTGGTAGTCGGAGGTTGAGGCATCAGGGGTCTCATTTATAAAACTTAGCGTGGAATTCTTACTGAAAGTGTACGTACGAACAAAGCACAAACTTTGACAAATTTGAAAATGTTTTCTTTTCTCTCAGCTTAAATCTCTTTCTACCTCATCACTGAAACCTCAGACACAAAGTTGAAAAATGGGAGTTTGGATTGCTTATTTCTCTGTCAAGTTGTCTTTTCATAAGTAAGTAAGTAAGGTGGAAAATGTATGTACGTAACATTTTTGTACGTACGCACACTTTGTAAATGAGACCCCAGGTGTTTAGGTGAATCACGTCTGCTGAGCTGCCCCAGGGCTGCTTCTATCACTGAGTGTGTGGGTGGGGGGCTGTAAACAATCTTACTGTGAAGCATTTTGTGACTCTATGTCTGAAAACACGCTATGCAAATGAAGCTTAGTTACCTAGAATGTGATGTCACAAGAGAAGAACCAGATTTTTCTTTTTGATCAAAAATAAACTTGAATAAAGACATGTTTTTGTAATTTAGATTTCTTTGTTGCCCCAAATAAATAATACAAATGTACGTCTTTGCTTTGAGCTCTGAGAAATGTCTCTTCCGTTTAGAATGCCCAAAAGTATATTGTTAACTGTCTAATTCTACTAAATTGTGTAGTTGACTTTTCCCCTCAAGAAAGTTAGAGAGCATCTTTAAACTACATTTTTGAGTCTACCTTAAATATTATTGGACTATAAAATGTGGCATTGTCTTGCGCTATGTCCCTGATTTGATTCTACGGAGTGATAAATGTGGTGATTCACCAGTTCATCTTCATGTATCTTCCCTTTTTTGTTTACTTTTTAACATCGTTTTTGGCTTAAGTATGCAAACATGGTGGATTTCCAAGTTAAACATTTTTGATAGTATACAATATATGAAGCTCCAAGCATACTAAAAAACGCAGTATGTAGTTCTTTTGTCGAGTTCTCAGTTAAAACAATATAGAGTAAGGTTACAACACGGTATCACTAGAGGGCATACATTTACCACGGCACAAAAACAGCGTATTTTGAGCAGATTTCAGGCCTTTTTCGTTTCTGGTTACTAAAATGGGTACGTTTATGTCTGGGGCTTGGGGTACGTTAAGATTCGGATCAGGATTTTGTTAATATTTATAAATAACACTTTTAACAAACACCCTTGAAATGAACTGTAACTGCGACATAATTACGCAAAACAGACGTGAACTTGTGCTAATCATATGTAATTTACATGTCCTGTAATGTCGTGGTAAATGTACTCTTGTGAGATCGGGCTCAAGGTTAAAGTACACTTTACTGTCCCCTGTATTTGACCCTCTGGAGCCTCTCCTCAGGAGCAGTGCAGTGCTCGAGGACCCATCTCCAGATCTTCTTGCTATTGGTCAGGACTACTGTAGCTACAATATATTCCCTAACATGTTTTGATTGGTGGAGACACCGGAGTGCCCGGAGGAAACCCACCCAGTCACGGGAAGAAACATGCAAACTCTACACAGAAAGGCCTGGATGTCGAACTCACAATCTTCTTGCTGTGAAGCGAAAGCACTATCCAATCTGCCACTGTTCCACTGTTGTAGGGCGGAAGAGAGACAATCTTGTCAGTATTTCTCCAGTGAAGCTAAAGCCCAGACCTGCCGAACTGCAGCTGATACCAGTCCATCAATACTGTCAAAGGGTTTGATTCGACTCCTCGATAGCCTTCACCCTAATTAGTTTTCTATTTGCTAAATCCCTTTTAGTTCGTGGGTCAAAATCATTGAAGCAAGCAAAGTCAATGACTATCTTGTGAATTCCCCTTTCTGGAAAACAGGCCCTTCTTGTAAGGAGGCAGACGCCCGCTTGTCACTGGTTCACGGCTAATTTCTGCTTGCTTTGTGTGGAGGTGGTAGGAGCTATGACTTTTACTGTGCTCAAAATAAACCTGCCCGCTCAGAGTAGCAATTACGGTGTCGTTATCTAGGTGTTGCAATTATCCCTGCGTTTCTCTGTACTTATCATCACCACAGATTTCTTGAATTGTGACTACCATTATGTCTCATCTCTAAAACAGGGTCACTGGGTTATTAACATCCAAAATTGGAAACATGCTGATTTGGTTCTGTAAGTTCAATAAAAATGCAATCTTAACTAAATATAATTGTTATGATGTAAAAATGACAGATGTGCATATAGCGCAAGGCTTTAATATGGGGCTAAGGGTTTGACTATATTTGCATTGTAGATTTAGAGGGTCATTTATTTGACTGGCAGATGCAATAACCTATATCATTGCAGCTGCAGCACATTTTCAAGAGACTTTTACCTGTCAGGAGGAGGTGAAAACAAATGAATTACTGGACAACAGCCAGGGAGCCCTAAGACAAGTCACATTGAGAGAGAGGAAGACAGCGACGTAAAAGGCCAAATAAAAGACACCTATGTATCATCCGTGAAAACAAAAGCCTGCTGGCTACGCACCTCAGCTATCCATCTACCTTATTGATACAGTGAGATGCTAAGGTTAGCACGGGGCCAAATACTGCTATTACGTACTCTAATGATGACATAAAGCTGACAGCCATACCTAGTTAAGGCTGTTAGCAAATGGTTCTCATTTGGATGTAGGAATTCTCCTTTCTACCAACTGGACATGTCTCTGGTGATGTCTTCACACCCTGGCTATCTGTGTGCAACACCCATCATCATGTGTCAGCGCAAACACCAACTAACCACATTGGATCTCCTGCTTCCTGGCATTTTCCAACTGCCTCTGGTAATCATATACTATGCAGTGAGACACACAATGCACAAGACAATACCTGAGGTCCCCTGAAGCACAGTGTACATGATTTTATTTCTACCTATATAGAATCACCAGATCCCAGGATACAGGAATGCACTGAACGTGTGTGTTTTGTTGTGCTTTCTACATCAATGCTCCAACATCATCTCCCCCGTTCATGATATGGATCCAGTGTAGCAACAAAGACATACAGTAGAAAGACCAAGGGAAGGCCACATTGTGCAACCTGACCATTAGTCCAAGGTGCCTGACATCACAGCAGCCGACATGAACAACACAGCAGTGAAACAACCTCCTCCCCCACATAACATTGATCACTGTGGTCATCATTCCTCCTTCTATTTGACACACAACAGGCATTTCAGGTTCGCTCATGTCTGACACCTGCACACTCGGCTGCCCGTTCGATGGCCAACCTGCATTGTTTAAATTTATATATATATATATATATATATATATATATATATATATATATATATATATATATATATATATATATATATATATATATATATATGTATATATATGTATATATATGTATATGTATATGTATATTTATATATATATATATACATATAAAATGTAAATAAATAATGCCTTATCTTTTGACAGAATGTAGAATGAAATTGTTTTTTGATTTGACATTTTGATTGTCTAGATTTATGTTTTAGATATTTTCTTGAAGAAGCAAGCACAGCTTAGAAGAGAATTGTAAGTTCTGTAAAAGGTCAGCAAGATGGATTAGTGATGACAACAAAAACCACCAACGCGTCATTTTGCATTGGTTGTTAACTGTGCTGTACATTCACTGGTCTACATTGCAAAATGCTACTTTTATGGGTCAAACTAAATATGTAAAATTATGAATAGGTAATACTTTTCTTTAGGAATTTTTCATTAAGAAAAATATTAACAAGAAAATATCTTTTTGCTTTTTCTGCTTAAGCTTTTCTATCTATCTATCTATCTATCTATCTATCTATCTATCTATCTATCTATCTATCTATCTATAGCTATCTATCTATATCTATCTATATCTATCTATCTATCTATCTATATCTATCTATATCTATCTATATATATATATATATATATATATATATATATATATATGTATATTCATATACACACACGCACATACACACACACCCACTTGAAAATATTTGACCTCATATAAATGATCAAAGCTGGGTCTTAAAAGGTCACACAAACAAGCATGCTTGTGCTGTCTTTGTTCGCTAAAAAGATGGTCTTTTAAAGGAAATGTCAGGGAAAATGGCACAGAACTGATGTTAGCGTTATGCTCAACTCCATTTGGCACTTGACACTGCAACTACAAAAGAAACAGTGACATGGGTGTCATGTCATGCCAAAACTAAAATGGGGTGCATCATGCTCAATTTTTTGTTTTTATGAGCAAGGCTTGAAAAGGTTGTCAGTGCAAAAGGGAGTTTTGTACGAAGCTCACAAAGAACCATGTAAATAATGTTTCTGTTTGCACCTGAGGGTTTGTGTGTCAGCCACCATCTGCTGGAGCTGCATCATAGGAGCTCCTGCTTCACGCACACTTTGAACTTTTCAGTGTATTTTGACCAAGCAGTACACACTGATATAATTGGGACAAGCTGTCTTTTGTCTCTGAGAGCTGGGCATTTGTCATTAATCCACCGTCTTTTCTCTGTCACTTTCTACACATTTACCTGAACATACTTTTCCTCATGCTTATGAGACAGTTTACGCACAATGGCATTTGATGCTTCTTACACATGGGCGTGGTGTGGTTTTAACCAATCAGTGGCTATGCATGGCTGTTTTAGAGTCCTGTATAGCAAATTTGGTTAGGGGTGAGAGAAAATCACAGTTTGACACATGACTTCTTTTTGATTCTGACATAGGAAAATGAATAGAATAGAATCTATGATGGCAGCCTTTTTCATTTCATCCATTTGCTTTGATCACAAGTATTGTTGGTAGAGTCCCAGCCGCAGCAACTGTCCAACTTCTTTTGTATGGCATATGAAAAGAACAAAAGTGTGTTTTCTGGCTATTATGCCTCTGTTTTAGGGCATAATTATTTCTCTTGCATTATGCACTATTGAATTTAACCATTATGGATCAATATATACCGTGGACACACAGCATTACTGTATAGACAAACCATCAAGCTGACAGGAGTCATGGCACTAACTATAACTGTAACCTAGTGTATATCCAGATCATATCCAGATCTACTATTGGCTTTTTGCCCTAATTGGCTCCTCCATCTTTTTCATGCGATGGCGCTGGTCCCTGGAGTGTTGACGTATTTGACATGCCATGGAATGGGTTTCAGGAGTGAGAGAATCTAGGCCAGTTGCATGCGCAGACATTCAATACAATTAAATGATTTACTTGTCAAAACACAATGAAGCAGCCGAACCAGATGAGCTCTATACTTTGAGTAACACATTGGACATTAGAGGGTCTGTCACGCACAAGGCTTTAGGCAATAATTGTGAAATGTTATTTGCAAATAACAATGTCAGTATGCTAATCTATGTTGACACTTTCGATCTGTAAGAATTACTTTTCATTTTCAAGTAAGCTTAGACTAGAGGTCCAAAGGTCAAACATTTCGACAGCAGCTTTTGTGACTGTTAGTTCTAACAAGGTGAAAAGGTCTCATTTACATCTTTGTTTCACCTATCTCTCATCACATGAGTGAGCATTATAACACCAAGGAAAGGATAAGGACTTGCATGACACAAAATTATACTAAAATTCAAGTTTTTTTTTACCAACTCATTTTCTAAACTTTCGAGAGGAAGTTTCATTGTGTGTGGCAACATACTGAGATTAAGCAAAATTGCCCTGACAAAGACACGTTAGTGTCGAAAAGCGTGCTGTCTATGTAAATAAAGGACTTTTATTTTTTCTACATTCAGTGTGCATCGGATCTCGTTTTGACTGCTTCACGACAGAATATTTTTTGCACATCGCTAGTCAGCTTTTTTAGATCCTGGAAGCGCTCACAATTTTTTCTTTATTCTATGCTGAGAATAAGCGTTTGAAATATCTATCAAAATGACGACTATCCTATTACCTTCTTCACATAGCAGTACAATGTGATTAGAGTATTCTCTAAAATGTCCTGACAATCCAATGTTGTACCTTTTGTATCTTTTTGCTGTTTTCAGATATATAAGGATTCTCAATGTTGGAAAAAAAGGGAGTGGGAGCTTGGACTTGAGTGGACCCTTGTTCAGCAAGTTCCAGGCTGGTAGAGCGACATACACAGGCAGACAACCTGCTAGCTCACATTCATTCACTATAGGTGCTACTTCAAAACACCAAAGGACCTGTCATTCTTGTGAGAAAACCCAGAGGACATATCGTTACAGTCACTGTCCAAAGGAACATTACAGTGCACAGTAATCGTAATTATAGAGGAATAAAAGGTTAAAAAGTAAATGATCTTTTATTTTACAAAAAAAAAAAAAAAATTGTTGTCAAACGCTATCACACAGCTCTGAAAGATTGAATTTTAATCCTAAATCATCAGCCGTTGCTCTTTAATTAAATTTAATGGGCCTAAGGCAAAGACCTAGTTGTTTTTGTTAAATGTATGTCAATTGTCATGGGAGTAGTGTGTTGAATTTAAATGTCATTATTGACTGAGGAGCTGCATCAAGTGATTAGGACTGAAACCCTTTAACTCCAGTGCCAATACAGGGATGTTGGTTTCTCTGACACCAGACACCACAGAATCCATGCTGTCCTCTCAAGTTAAGTCTTGGAGAGATAATACATTTGTGTTATTAAATAACCTGAAACCACCCAGGATTTGTCTGCATCAAACAGCAGGCCTGACAAACACTGCATCAGAAGCTCTGGCACAAATGAGCTGCACACCTCGAAATCATGAAGGTGTATTATCCTCATGCAGCTGCGCGACTGGACATGGGCAGTAAACAGAGCCAAAATCCCATCTACGAGCATGCCATCACTGATTCTCACTATACATTCATTTGGTAGACTTGACAGGCATTTGCTCATGGAAACAACCCTCAAAGGAGATATTAGGGACATTTTTTTTTTTTTTTTTTTTTGCAGTCACAAGGTGCAACCTAGGTTCAAATGTCACATTTGCTTCCCAGTTTTACATCCTGAGAATCATCTTAATAATAATCATCTTAATAATATTCTATTGGCTATACGGTCCAATCAGCTTATAAAAACTGATGTTCTGATGTACTTCATATGCTATATATTTTTTTAAATTCAGAAAACCATTACATAAAGCTTAACACCATAATGCGTTTGGACCTTGGAGAAAATAAAAGGCTGCACGTACGGTAAAACAGCACCTATAACGGTCTCTCATCAATAAATGACTAGGCTGCTCTAATGCATTAAGCTGAAAAAAGCTTCAGTAAAGTCTTAAAGGTTAGGCGCTGAGCAAATACGTCGCGCCCTCTCAATAACGCCCTGTGAACTTGTTCTGAGATGCTCAGTGATGAGAGCGGGACTGTGAACAGTGGCACAGCTGCAGCAGTCACCTGCCCTGCACAAAACGCTGTGTCGAGAAAGCCAAACCTCGGGAGAAAAGTAGGGACACTAATTGCGCACAAACAGATCCGAAGTCAGCTCCAGGGAGAAGCGCACTGCCGGGCTCGCAGCGGACGGACGCGTCACTGTTTTGTTTTTTCTAATTGGAGTAGTATAATAAGTATCTATCTATCAGGTTATATTTGTTGATTAATAAAAAACAAGTAGGCTAAATGCTTTTAAATGGCACAGGTAGATTAACCTTGGAAGTTAATATTAGGGCATTTATGTCTAATACACCTTGGATAAAGATGAATCCCTTAGCTGGGAAACAGCTGGGGACGTCTGTGTTGTGCTTTTAATCCAACCTCTTGGGAAAGGCTACAATCAGCGCCGGCTTTAATTCTATAGGCAACACATTTTAATTCTAAAGTACTAGCTATTGTTTACAAGTTTATGCGTTGCTTTAAAACAAAATGACTCTTACCTTCACGCCATAAGTTTGAGCATATCTTTGTTTTTGCAGTCAAGCACTGTTAAATCCAAAAGTATCCACCAAAGCCTATCTTCCACTGTATCCGTCATTGGCTTGGTCTATCGTCGTGGAGTCTTCCCAGATTACAGCTGCCCTGGTGCGAGACATTTATGGAGGTGTCAAAGCACTGAAAAATCACGCCGGGCAAACAGCCTCTTTCAGTGCTCGCGCAGTCCGTGTGAAAGCCTTCAGCTGAGCATCTGAGAGACGAGCGAGCGCAGGATTGGCTGCTGCGCGCAGCAGTTCTTCTGGAGCGTACGCGCGGAGTTACCTTTCCTAATGACGGAAGCTGGAGAGCTTAGGCCACTGAAAGAAATGGGCACATTCAAGGCGGGGATACATCCGTGTGAGAAACTGTTGGGGACGTGCGTATTGTTTAATGTGAGCGCTACGCAAATGCTGGAGCCTTCTCACCTCCCCAAGCTGCGCACAGATCTGTGCACTTTAAGCAGAGCAGTTATTTGCAGGTGATGAAAGGCGCGTGAAAAGGTGCGGACGGAGATTTCATTATTGTAGTCCAAGAAAGAAGGTTAGTTTACAGCCAAATAATAAAAACCACATTCTTTCCCCCAGCGCGTAATTAGATCAAACTTTGATTTCATAACATTAACAAGTTTAGTTATGCATCATTTATTTTATTTACAGCGTTATCTCGTCATCTCCCCACAGATGAAGTCAAAAGTATCACCAGCCGCTTTTCTTGTCTCCTCAGCTGCCGGTGCTGATGCTTTGTGCGGGTCATGAGGACCGCGCCGTCTGTCAGCCTTTGGTTTAAGACACCATATCAACTCAAAAATGACTCTAATACTGTACATGGAATATGAATGAACGCAATATAAAGAGAGGCAATTGTGTGTTGTTGGATCTGGCACCATATTTTGGCTTTATCTCTGTTTTTTCTCCTTCTGTTAAAGGGCATTTCCTGCTCTTGGATTCTGCATTATTGCCTGACATCGCAAAAGGATCTATATTGGTCCAATATTATTCAATGTCAGAGTTTTGTAAATGTATAAACTCATTGACTACAGCAATGAGCACTAGCTTTTTCTGTCTGGATTTACAGAAGGGGTAAAACTACTGTTTAAGTCCAGTTAAGTTCAAAGTTCAATTAATTAAGTAACTCCTGATGGTATGAAGCCTGGGACTTTTTTCTCTCAAGCGCATAGACGCAAAAGCTTATTGTCAATTACATACTTTTGTGTGGAAGCCTGGTCCCTTGTAGATAACCAGCCTGGACTTTTCTTCACTCTTACTGACTGCTCTAAGGCAACAAGCTGCTGCCACCTTATAGCCTCTATTAACTTTCCTTGATGGTCAGACATTTGGGCAAGACTCATGGCGATAGGTAACCAAAACTGTGTTGATAGTGCACACTTTTATATGTCACATCCTGGCCTCCCCCTGTCAGAGCGATAAAACATAGTGTAATTCTAGAGTTTCCTCCCAGATGAGATGGGGGTACTTCGCATGAGGAGCTGCTGTGCTGGTTCCTTCTAGGGCAAACAGATTGTAGATTCCATGCAACGCCAATGCTGTCAGCCAGGCATAGTGCAGAGAGAGAGAGAGAGAGAAAGCCACCACCAGTGAGCTGAGCTGGGGAAAAGGAACAAACTTGGCAAAGCAACACTTCACTCTTACATACATGCCAACACTAGAAAGAATTAGGTATTTCATCATGCACTCAGTCATTCTCCTAAAGTTCACCGCGTTCCATTAAGGATTCATGATATTACTACTCATTAGTGGCGATGGGACATGGGCTGACAGATTTTGCCAGAGTGACTACAAAAAGGTAAAAGTAAGAGCTGGACTGGCAGTTTCTGGAAGATAATGTGGAGTGAAGGATGGAGGGACAGATAAGGATGAGAGAGGTGAAGACCACAAGCAGATATCTGAAGATCAAATAGGACAGCCGTTGGAAAAGATATGATGTGCCAGTCAGTCAGCAAATCCAATGTGATTTTCAATCAGGACTATTCAGAAATGTCCAAAACACGTACACTGGAAATGGTCTAAATTTAGATATTCTTGTATAGGTTTTCAGCTTTTCAAACATATTTAACTCTTTTATATTTTCCTATAATATTTAAATATGACTGCTGAGTATCTGTCACGTATCCTTCACCCAGCGCTGGAGTTGGATTTCTTATTAAGAATCCAACTCTGTTTACTTTCTTACACAATACCTGACAGTGAACAGGTTTAGGCTGCTTTCTTGCTTATTACAAAATATTCCACACCTCCAACACTTCTGTAGAAAAGTGTTTGTTCCAAAAGAAAAGACTGGATTCAGATTTGATTAAAGTGCACGGTTTTAGCTTTCATTTTTAACACTGGGATCACTGCCGAAGCAAACTTAATACTGAATACTGAATTCTGGCAACGTTAATCGTGTTTTTGATTTGTAATATTCCATTTCTAAAAGCAAGTAAATGTGATGTTAAATCTTAGATGTTTTCACTTTAGTGGAAACTTTGTGCAAGTCTTAATCCTGGAAAAATAAAGTATGAGGGAAGGCATCTGATTGCACCCCTAACTATATTAAATACATCTTCACACACTGGCAGTTGATTTGTGGTGACAATCTCTGAAAGCAAAGCAGAAAAAATGAGGGCATGAAGAGGACACATCCTAATTATGCAGTCATTAACAGTGCACACGCAAACACTAAAACTATGTGACCTCATATAATGTAATAATGAGCAAATAAACTATTTAACATCAGTGTAAAAAGGGTAAAAAGCACATTTCCTCTCTCAGTCTTGTTTCCAAATACCGTAAAAACTGCCCCATAGGACCACATGCTGCCTGATTAGTTCTTTTTATGCAGTGGACATCTGCAGCACAGATTATTCAGTCAATCCCTGTAACTAGCACACCAAATGATTGTGAGGCTTAACGTTCACAACAAACGCTCTGCATTCATTTCCCCTCGTGGCCGCACACACTAGGGTCACGCATAAGGAACTGTGAATCTTGTTACTAACCCTAACCAAGGAAATGTAAAACTGTGAAACTATCCAAAAGTTTATAGTTTCACTTTTAGTACGCTCTCATTTTACTAAGATACATTGGCTTTTTTGAAGCTGGACTTACATACAGAGTTAGGGCTATATTTCACTATATTTGTAATTCTGATTTAGCTCTATTTACTGTATCTACATATGTTTTAATCATTGAACTCTCTTTGTTAACTACATTTTAAACATACCAAGCAAGTCCCTGTTCTCTTTGAGTCCTTATGTGACCTGCATGAATGAGTATGACCTCTGACCTCAGAACTTGAAGTGCCTGGGGACCACAGTAATCTTATGGCAGCACTGACATCAGCGAGAAGGACACCTGAACATCTGATGCAGTACTAGATATTCTTCACTAAGGACACCGGGCTGTTCTGTAGCTTGCTTCTAAGTGTCCCACGCACACTGAACCAACTGGAAGAGTATTTTTCTATTCTTCTGATCGCCTTCAAATATCTCTACATATTTCTGACTGGCCTCATTCTACCTGTGTTCGACCTCGGACAGAAGATTATCATTTTAAATTGAATTTTTATGTTGAATGAGTGGACTTTCAGTTATTTGTTGCTTGTAAATTTTTTATGCTGAAAAGAAAAATGAAAAAATAACATTATTATTGTTTATTTATTTATTTTCAAATAGTGATTTGGTGTCAAAAGCAAAAAAATATAAATAATGTAGTGTAAAATACAAATAGTGATGACAAACAAATAAAGATAAAACATGCAAATTTATTAATTTCTAAGAAACTGTGCTTTCCAAAGGCTTGCAGTGCTTCTTATAAGTCTTGTGGCTTTAATTATGCATTTTCATAAAGTGTTAATGGGGAAAATGTATCCCGTATTAGCATAGGAGAAAAGTATACTTTGAAGGTTTTTACTGTATGTAGACTTCTTTAATTGTAGCTGTAACTGTTCAGATGAAATGCATGGAAATGACGGCAAGCCCTTCATTCTGTTTCTTTGTTACAGATACAGGAGCATCATCCGAGCTTGTGGAGGAGAATAGATGGGAACTATGTCCTGACGCGCGAAAAGGGATCTGTAAGGTAAATAATTAATGCTGGGAATTCAAAAATCTCATCTACATTGAAAGTACATCAGAGTGCACAAAGCAAGTGGGATGCAAATGGCTTCCTTTGTCAGACCAGAACAAGGAGGGTTTTTGAATATGGCAGGGGCAAGTACGAGGCTCAAGGTCACTTATGTGATGATAGTGGGGGTAGAGAGAGCACTGTGTGGCATTAAGGAAGCCTAATGTGAGGGGAAATGTCATGATGAAAACCCCAGAAGAATATACTGTAGTTCAACATCTGTGATTTGTTGTGGTAAAAGTACAAACAAACTCTTTATGTTGGGCCACATTTTACTCTCACGGTGAAGAATAAAACTCTGCTAACTCTTTAGACTTGAAAGTAGCTATTTTTTTGTCCTAAAAAGCGGTTTGTCTGGGACTGATTGCTGACTGATTTCAAAATGGGTTTATTTATAATGGCTGAAAATACAGAGATTAGTCAATATTGACAGTGTGAAATGAAAAGTAAGTGTTTACACTGATTCCATAAATCAATTCTTATTTGAGCTTTTGTTGATGTTTTAAGTTTGGCTTGTACAGTGCTGCATAAAAGCCGTCATTTTGTTTAGTAGTTTTATTGTTTGTTTGCCCATTTCAGAAGCTTTCAAAAGAGACAATAACATTGGCACAGTGTAATAGAAAAAGATATGTGACAGGAATGTGCAGTTGAAATGTCACTCAGTCGGGGCCGTGTTCAAAACAAGTCATTGACGCTTGGGCATTTAGCATTGAACAGGCTGCATAATGTGCTTTCACTAGAAACACGAATTGTATTGGAAAATATGTTGTATTTTACAAACATGTTGATTGACACAAATGTATTCTGACAGTGTTTGTTGATATATTATTGAAGGTTTGACCCTTAATCAATTAATACTCAATACAATACAAAAAGAAGTTCATTACAAATTCAGAGAGCACGGCAGATCACAATTGTCATGAAAAATGTCCTTTGTTATACTACTGTATATGATAAATTAGCCAATCATTGTCTATCGCATAAAAACAAACATAACTGTTTCTCAGTAAGAATAAATGAAAATTAGTGATGATTTCTGCAGAATCTAAATGACAGAAGCTTCTTTGTTTCATGTGCATCAAGCATTGATACATTGTGGAGTTGATTTCAGATGCAGCAGGGGGAGTGGTCACCAGACACGCTGAGGAAATAAAAGGTTTGTAGAAGCGTGAGCTCTGGATCTCAGGCAAATTGCATTTATTTTATGTGTGGCTGTCCGCTATCTAGCCAACTCATTCATTTGGCCTGATTTTCATCTGTAGGATGGAGCCATAAAAAAGTAATCTGACAAAATATAATCATGTGCTATTCCAACTTAAACATTCACTTTATACTGTATTCATTTCTCATTTCAAGCTCATAAGCAAGCTTAGCTCTCCTGATGAGAGAAACTATTACAGCACAGCGTGTCGGTAAATCCTGCTCACTGATGCCACATCCTCTTCTTTGTTAAAAAGTTGAAAAGGGGTACTTGTGTTTTGTTTCAGAAAATGCTTCAGCTAGCTGTCAGAATGAACAAAAGTTGCTCTGTCATGTTTTGATGAAGACTGGGAGCTGGATTCACTTGTGACACAGCTTGAAAGAAGTTAGCCATTTTAGAAAAGAAGATGCCAAACAAACAGTGAAGGAAGTAGAGAGGCAGAGGTGGATGTAGCTGAAGGGCAAATAGGGTCAGAAGACAGAGGACTAGCTCCAGTAATGAAGGCGCAGCAGCTAAAGTGCCCTTGGAGCTCTGGGATAAGGATCTTTATTTTAAAAAGGAAAGTCTTGACTGTAATTGGGACCTAGTGAGCGCCGAGAAGTGAGTTTATGATGTGATCATTAGCCTGTGTGTGGAGGTTCCTCCTGGGTGTCAAATGAGCCGAGGGAGGCAGCCAGAACAGGGAGTACAGATGTTGAACCTAGAAAGAAAGAATTTATTGAACAAATCTGAGGAATACTGTCGAGCGTTATTCCTGAAATAAAGTTCTGGAAATGATTATATTGTTTTCTGACAGTGGCAGCTGAGGTTTCGATTAATAAACAGCTTTGTTTAAGATTCTGAGAGCAACCAAGGCACTGGTCCAATTTCAAAATGTGAAATCCTTTACTCCTATTTTTTTTTTATTCCAGGACAAATTATCTTGGTTCTTGTCTCATCTGTAGTTGTGGTGTGTTTAAGCATGCAAGCTCAAACTTTCCAACAAACACAATTATGAACATAAGACGATCTCTCCACAGTGTTTCTCAAACTGTGGAATGTGTACCACCGGTGATAAGTGATAGTGCTCAGGCCCATCTTATTTCTGGTAAGCTTAATTTCTTTTTCTCTGTTGTTTATTTGGTTAGAACAGCCATCAATATAGTTACAGTATTTGTCGGTTGTTGTTTTTTTGGCAGGAAAACTTTAATGTAGAAACAGCAAATTTCTACATAATATTATTCATTACTATATGTCATCTTTACATAAGGTCAATAAATTATTTTATTTACAAGTAGACAATCTTTCAGTTTTGAAAGCAACTTTTTTTTATTACACTAAGACTACTTTGGTTGTACATTTGAGGTCAACTGCAGAGCAATTCAGTGTGAAAGTATAATTTAAGGAATAAAAGCTAGTATGAAGACCAGAGTTAAACTGAATATTGGTGGGAAATACCTGGAGCCTCATTCATCCAGGACACCTACTGCTCTGCTGAACATCGCCCTGACGACGGAGAGGCAAAGCTGACGATTCATCTCTGTCACGGTGAGCTGTGGGGCTCACACGGCCCCTGCAGAGCTCCACTGTGAATGCACATGAAGAATGGGCCTGTGCCACTCACCAGTGTGAACTGATGCACCAGAGATAGTGTTTGTGCGTAGATATACTTTGAACTGTCACTGACTCATTCACATTCAACATGTTACACTATTGTTTCCAAAACTATACATCTCCTGCTTCAGCGCTGTTCTTCATCTTTTATTACTTTGAAAGAAAAAGCAGGACTTGTTCATGAAGTCTGTGGATGATGTAGGAAAATGACGACATTCACTTTTGTGAAGGCTGGAAGTAGTGTTAGACCGGTTGACTTAATTGCAGGTGATTGAATATTGATTGTGTAGTACAGCAGGCATTTGATCTTTTGTGCACGATGGTGTCTCATATGGCCATGAAAAGACTGGGAACTGTACACAACACGCATCTATTTTATGAAATAATATTTATATATTAATTAATGATAATACTGGAACAATCGTATTCTTAATCACAGAAAATCAGCAACTTGCTTTGTTTAAAATAATGAAGGACAACAATACAATTATTAATATCTCAGTATTCTTTTGGTGCATCCTGATAACAGTATTCAGATATTTTTTCAGCAGAAATCTGTTTTAAAATACTTCTTTTCTGATAGTTAAAGAGTAATTATCAGACAAATGTGAAATGTCTTGTTGGAAGTTTTCAGCATAACCTTAACATTTCTAATCTGCTTGTTTTGCATTTTTTATAATACAATTTTATTTAAATACTATATGTATAATGTATGTATTTATTTATTTATTTATTTGCTGTCTTAAAAAAAAATCTAATTTCTAAAATTTTCTGTTTTTGTAAAACCCTAACTCTTGGGCAAAATACTTCCTTCAGAGTTTGTCTACTGGTGTGAATGAATGTAAAAGTACATAGAGAACATTTACTGATTCTCTGTTACACTATAACTGTGCACTTAAGTTGAAATTTCAGCTTAAAGACAGAACCGTCCTAAAACTCTCTGTTTGATTCATTACTATTTCTCTACTGCTCCAGAAGCCTTTGCCCTGACCACACTGGCCTCCTCTAATTAGTTACAACTAGATCCACCGCATCACTTAAATATTTTATTTCTCTTTTGAAGGTCACATCCCAGGCTCTCTACAACATGTTATTTAAGAAAATGTTTTAATTTATGCCTGCAATTATCAGAGGCAAGCTGTGTGACCAAACGCTTCTAATTTGACATTACTGCAGGAAAAATAATGAAGAGGAAGAAAGGGCCTAGGAGCAGAGACCTCAGTGGGATGTGTCAGCAAACAACAAACGCTTGAAAGACAGAGAAATGAACCATGTCTAAAGCACAGCTCCACTGAGACTGAGCACCAGCTCCAGCCACAATGTAACGGAAGTGTGCACAGGCGGAGTGAAAGGCTAAACATTGATTTTCATAATGGTGTAAAGCATGTATGCTGGATTGGACTCATGGGTAGTGTAAGAGCATTTTTCCTCAGTGCCTGTCCTTGATACCTCTGGAAAGTTTACAAAATAATATCTCTTCATGTGCTATTTCTGTTACAGAGTCCAATTATTCAAACACAAATAGTTAATAGTGAGAAACTACTTCTCCTGCTCCATCTGCTTCACTTTCCTGCTGTAGCACTATCATTGGCTCAGCTCAGCCCAGTCGCTCTAGAAAATGTAGATATACAACAAAACATGTTACAATACATTAACATGTTAGGAAAAGCCAAAACATAACGGAAAGTTATATTCGGCAGCACGTTTTCATGCCTTTTTTTTTTACGTAAATATGCTACAAAAAGCCAGAACATAAAATAACCACAAATTTTGGTTGAAGCCACATGGCCACATTTTCTTTGGGTAAATCTTAAGTCTCAATCTTAAACATACACATTTTAGTAACTTGAAGCAGTTAAACTCAAAGAAAATATCACCACGTGGCTTCAACCAAAATTATGTTCTGGCATATTTACGTAAAAATATAACTTTCGCAGAAATTAACTTTCCGTTAGGTTTTACTTTTCTTTCTACCAAGTTTAAGCTTTAGGTAATGATGGGCAATATCGTGATAAAAATGGAATTGTGAGCTCTTTTCTGTGACAATCTACTTTTTTTAATGAAATTGTCATATTGTGATTTCCCACAATCTTTTTTCAAAGTCCCTTATGAATTTTGAAGATTGTGTTGTTTTTAGGCTGCAGGTTCAAGTCAAAAAAGAAGGGAATCTTAGCCACTTTTCTCTTTTGATTTACAAAAAATTATCCATTATGGCTGAAACATGGATTCTTAGCATGTTTTCATGATTAAAGGTTGTTGCTGTAAATATTCGAAAAACTATTAAGATATGCCAAAATCATTAATGCTTGTTTAGTGGCAGCACACTGTTCAAATTATTCAATTACGGTATTTTAAAAACTTTATTGAAAGGGCTGAGGTTGCTTGTTTTGGGATTTATTTTCAAAGGCTTGGTCACTTGTTTCGCTCTGAAAACCTGGCAACGAGACAGCCTTTGACAGCTGGATTTAGCCATTGACAATGAAGGAAAAATCAGACACTTGTTTTTACCTCAAAGGTAAAAAGTAGACCTGTATCGTGGTAAAATTGACTAGATCATCATCATCCACCTGTATTAAATATTTGTAAGTTGTACATCCAAAGTTAGGGTGTAATTGCCAAGTGATTTAGTCATTAAAAGAGGAAAAGTTGTTTTTAAACTACCCAAATGTATTCCTCGCTCGGAGGTGATGCAGCTGAAATGTGAAAGTCAGAACTACTTTTTATTTACTTTAATTATTTACCTCATTTAATTTTTAAACACAGCGCTTCACAATTTTTTGAGGACAGAGCATTTCAGCACACTTCCTGTTGTATAAAGAAAAACATATATGTATAATTACTAATTAGATGTAGACACTGCAAGGCAAAATAATTTTCTTCTGAATCTATGTGTTTACAGTATATCCCTACTGGGGCAAAACTTTTACTTTGCTAAAATAATATTGTGAGAAGTGCTGCGTGGAGTATAATTCTAATACTAAGTGCTCTTTGGAGAAAGTTTGTTTTCAACTTGAAGAGTGGATTGTTGTCTGTGAGGTATTCAAACAACAAAAAACCCAAGACACTCCATCCATGTCAGAAATTTTTAGAAATATTTCTTCCAAAAAGAAGAAAAGGTTTGTCCTTGATACCTTGATGAATGTTGTATTGCCAGACACTATTTGCTATTTGTGTTTTTACGTTACACATTGACAGATTTACTTTATTTTGCTGCTCACTGAAATGACTGAATATATTTTTAATCAATATAATCAGCCTGTTTCCCCAGAGACATAGAATGAAGTTGATAAAAAACAGACTGATTTGACAAAAATGTGTGAACACTGATGGACACCCCAGAACTGTATTGCTGTTTTCAGAATATTAATAAATGTTTAATGTTTTGTAATTCACAAAACTGACATTACTGAAAATGACTTTACGTAACGGTAGGACAACAATCCTCCAGCCTTCTGTTCTTCTAGCACTTATGTCCTTGGGTTTGCAGCCGCCCCTCCATCTGTTTTTATTTCCTTCCACGTAGTGTTTCATAGATTTTATTGACCCACCAAAATACCATCGGACACAAAAACGTATTAATGACAATAAACCAGAAAAATTTTAATTAAAGATGGGGTCACTGATTTTCACAATGCAATTTAGGTTTTAAATTTGATAACTTCCTCTCATAAATCCTTTGACACACGGTTAATATTGCAATGTGTTCCTTTTGGTTGCAATTATAGCTTCAAGATGTCTTTTAACAAACAACAAAGTGAAACTGGAGTGGACCACCCAAGCACAGCCAATCAGAGAGCTGCATTCAGCTGCTTATTAGAACTAAAATTCTTTATTATTCAATTCAGACAGTACACAGTGCTTTCATTTTTTCATGAAGTGCTGCAATTATCATAGACTTTTTATTGGAAAACACAAAATTAATTAATTTGCAACTAAAAGTTGGTTAGCTAAACTTTAATGTGACTTCAAATATGCTAACTAAAGGAGACATGCTGTGTGCTTTTTCAGTTACCAAGCTGAACAGAACTACAGAATAACATTGACACTAATGAATAAATAAAATACTTTTAAGTTAGTAATTGAAATGGGATCATAGCTGAATTGTATTTTTTTTCCACTGTGGCAAACTCCAGATTTGATTTGTTTTTGTTTCTGAAAAGTGTCTGTCACATTTTGAACCTGCATCTGTCACTCGGAGTCTTAGTTGTCAAATACTCAAAAGTTCTGAAGAACAGGAATGTGGAAGGGCTTATGGGGGTAGGTGAAAACGTTTGTAGAGCCTTTGGATTGCTCGAACATACGACTTTGAGCAAGATAATGTACAGTGATGTGGACTACAGTCGGACTTGAATCAAAATTTTGATGATTTGAGACTAAAATGAACTAAAACTTGGGACTTAACTTGGATTTGATTAGATAGTTGATATAAAGACTTGAAAAACTTGGTCTCACTTGGTCCCATTTCTGCTAATGAACAAATACTATTGTAACAAGGTTGAAAGATCATTAATTTTGCATACTGGTAAGTGCTTTAATTGAAGTCTGTTTGCAGACTTATGACTTAACGCAACTGTGCGAGGACTGTGAGCAAATGTTACTCTCAAAATCCTGTATAAAACTCTTCTATTGTTAGACTTACTCTAATATTGCAAACTTAGAGTGTAATTTGCTTCCTAGTTTATGCATTTCCTTACTTATTGTCATTTCTGCAGCCGACTGTGGCCTGGTCCTCGCTTACTTTATTCTTTATCATTCGTCCGCTTCTGAATGTATACAAAACTGCAGTGCTTACCTCCCCAGCTGCTCCTGTTATCGCCTTATTATTTGTGATATTATTCATGAGACACAGAATAACCCCACGTAGTTCTGACGTCTATTTGCATAAAGCGTGTGGACCTGGGTGAGCGCTGTCCTTGCCCTAGGTTTGTTGGTGTCTTCTTTTGACTTGAGACACACTTCCTTAGGCCAACTTATGTATCGCCTTGTATTCATTCAACTTCAAAACTGTCAGAGCGCTTCCCTCAATCTCTTCCTTTCTGTTCATTTCTCTCTTCCCCCCTGATTCATTCATCGCCACCACCCAGCCGTGTCCTGCTTTCACCTATGCCTTTTGCAGCATTCTGTATATTATGCCATGCACGCATCAGCATTTTTGAAAGGAAGTTTAATGTTGCAAACTTTAGTCAGGATAACTCCATTGAGACGAATTGGTATAGGAGCTCTTTTAGAATGGCATTATGGCCGGCATTTGCTTGTGTGAGAAAATCCTTTTTGCATGTTGCTGTGTGTGTGTGTGTGTGTGTGTGTGTGTCCACAGCCGGTGAATTAATGAGTCTTTAGTGAGCTTTGTAGGACAGACTAGAAAGCAATAGCGCTGAAAAGAGCCTGGCCTATGCTGTGATTGCTAGAAGGCAACAGTTACGACGATGGTGGGTGCAAGAAAGTGATGAGAAGAAATGGATGGATAGAAATGGCGTGATTGGTTGCTGGCCAAGGGAAAAGTGGAAAAAAAGAAGCGTATAAGCTGGTTATTTTAGGAATAATGAGAACACACACAAGACAAAAGATCTGAAGTATCCCGCTGTCAAAAACCTAAGGGGAATCTTAGCATGAAGGCCAGGGTTTTAAGCGTTCAGTATTGTAAAGCATGTATATTCCCATGTAAGGAGAAGGATTTTATACTATAGACAATATAGTTGGTATGTGTATGCAAATGAAGTGGTTCAAGCTTGTAAATACATTGTGGGGTAGTTTTTCATAGTTGCAAAAGGAGGATTAAGAGCAAGTGGGTGGGAAAAGCGAGGCTCCGTGACAATGGTGGTCTTCTATAGTTAAAATCGGAGAACACTGTCATCTTTAAATCCTTCTTTTCTTTTTTTAAGCATGTTCTGTGTGGTTAAAGCGACCTGTGTTTTAGTTTAGTGTAGTGTTATTGTGGTAATCTTGGTAAATGTGATATAGTTGCCTTAGAATGGTCCATTGTTTACAGAATATATTCTGTTCATTTTGATATGGACATAGACACACATGACAGGTTGTATGCGTGACTTAAAATTAGAATATTAAGCTATTTGCTAATGATACCAAACAATAGCCTAAATATCTAAAAATACTGTGATAGTAAGTTCAGTTCTTCACATGCAAGTAGTACAAACAAGATACATAAAACAGATGTGTGCTTACTCCTGAGCCTCTGCCACTGAGTGTTCCATAAACTGACATGTTTTCGGAGATGCTGGAAACTGGAGGAAACAGACATTGAGAGAACATGCAAATTCTACTCAAGTGGTCATGTCCAGCGGCAAAAGTACAGTACTAGCCACTGGGCATTTTGGACAAGCTTATGACAGAAATCCTCTTTGAAGTGCTACAGTTAAAAAGTTAAAGTATTTCTGGGCAACGTTGGACTATTGATTGACATACTGTATTCTTGTTGCGTGTGTCCATGCAATATTCTGTTGTCGTGAAGATACAGATGACAGCGTGCTCTTTTTCATATGGTATTTACTGTCACTGCTGAACCTTCACAACCATCGCTATCAATGAATGTCTCTTCATATAGCCAAGAAGAGATAAAGGGCTACTTTCAAGGGCAGCAAGTTTGGATTAGAGAAACGTCATGGTCACAAAGAGAACATGATAGACGAAGCTCGAGGTCTTAAAAGTAGCACGCATACAGGACGGCACAGAGGATTCCATTGGGAAACATTGAATCATCAGCGCAGCCCTGATACAGCCATAATCACGGCTCATTAATACGAGTCACATCTCTTCTTAAACACACAAACTCCTCAGCCTTCGCCAGCAGAGCACGTAATGAGTTCAGATGTTGTGAAGGTGCAGCAAAGTCTAAGGCTACATTTAATTAACAGAATCCATGCAGTGATTTATTTTTCTTATATATTTTTTTTACACAGGAAGAGCTTTAAAATTCTGTGTGAAAAGAACTGGCACTTTGAGGAGCTTCTGCAAACTTTTTCAACTCACTGATGTTTAAAGTAAGCATATTTGCCATTAGTGTTATCATATTATGTCGCGCAAATGCCATTGAGCAAGTATAAAAGTGTGCATTAAAAGTCTGTCTGAAACTAGAGAGAAAGCTGGCTTATCTTCCCAAAATGTTTATTTAAAGTGAGAAAGAGAGTAGACAGACTGCACTGCTAATTAGAATTCATAAGTCATAAAGATAAAAACCAACCTAATCAAAATGTGTAGTTTCAAAGAATTTAATTAATAAACTTAGAAAATTAGCCTTCAGACATAACTAATAAGTTGTTTTGTGAACTTTCAACCAATTATGTGTAGTGGTGTAATTAAATCTGCGTTTAGATAGAAAACACAAGCAATTATGTAATTATTTTAGCCTTTCCATTTAATGTTGCAATTAGCATACAATTGAGACATAATGCAAGGGCCTTACATAGTGCGCAGTTCCTTGTAGCAAATCAATACTTGTTTAATGAAATTCTAAATGAAATCCTGTGAGAGGTCTGAAATCTAACAATGAAGGCTGCTAATGCTAATGCTTCTCTCTCTACACAAACCGCATCTTTGAACCATCAAAAGCACTACCTTTGTCATCGCTTCTATTTCTGGTGCTATCCTGTTTTATTCGCTTTTTGTAGCTTCGAAAGTAAGTGTATTTTTAAGACTACTGTAAGGGTAATGAACTATTTTGTGATACAAATGCAAATGTGCAGATTTGCGAGAGAAGCTTGTGTGGCCAGTTGTGTTTGAAAGTTGGCCATTGAATGCAGATTCGTATGTCAGTCTAGCAGCTGGAGGGTGATGCGGTTTTATCTACAATCACTGTGACCCATTGTGCCACGTTATGCTCATTAGAACTACAAAACTTTATTATTTTCTGTCATTTTGCTGCAGTATAGTGAGTTCTGATTAAAAAGTGGGCTGTCTGGGTAGTTTTCCTCTTCTGTTCAGAAATATAGTTCAGTTTCTGAGTGCTTGTCCAGCAAAGACCAGCACATACTGCGGTCGTGTTGTTACACTTCACCCACTTTGCCAGTGAATGAATGTTTGTGACCAGAAAGAGTGAGTCAACCTCAGGGCAGCTACCAAAAGTGTAGGTAGTGAATAAATGATGCTATGTAAAGCCTTTTATTCAACGCCAAGACATTATTATTAAAATGTGCATGGTTTTCTACTTCACTGAATTTGAATCCAAATTTAACTCTTTGTGTTTTTTCCTAGGTCATCTTTATTTAATGAATAAACAACTACTCATACAAGCAGCCTATAGGAACTCAAGCACAAACCTGGATACATTAGGCCATGTATAGCCAACCAGCACAGTCTGCTCATTTATTCTCTTGGAGTGAATTTTGTTTACCACCTCCAGCAGTCCTCTTCTGTAAGTGTAAAGAAATGTATAGCTAGATTTAACAAGTCTCCTACTGTATCTGTGAGCTGCTAAATGGAGGCGCAGCGCATGATCCTGTCAGAAACTCTATTAGGTGTGACATGGGGCCATGGTGACATACGACCGAATTGTGACAGCTGGCCCAGAATGTTAACACGGAGAAGAAAAGGCCACTCCATCCACAGTGACTGCTCGCTTTGGTGCAACCCAGCAATTTAAACAGGCATCTAATAGCCCCATTTACACCCCGGGTTGCATGTTTGGAGACTGAAGTTGTTTGTGTCATGTGTGTTGCTTGGTGACAGCAGAAATCATCAGCATAACTCCTATAGAGAAAATTGTCCAGCACAGAAAAACCTCAGCTGTATTTGGCTTTTTCTTTTACATAGCACATTCATTTTTCAACTTGACAGTACTATTTATTTGTACATAAGTGTAAGTGATAAGACAAGTATTCTTGGAGGAATTCACTTTGCATACTGATAGTATCAAAACAGAACTATATTTTTTCAAGGGTGTCACTATAAGCAAGACTCCTATGGAAAGTAGTGAGGCAAACAGACCATTCAACGTAAATGCCTTGGGATAAATTGAGCAATTTACAACCAATTGGAGATGTAATGCACAAGAACGACAATCAAACTTGGATGGATAAAAAGAGAAAAGTGATTATTTCTCCCTGTACTTTTTTACCATAAAATAAAATAGCAAGGCAATACTTGTAAGTACAACAAAAAGTAATATTGTTCTTGTAGCTTTTTTGTCAAAATACAGAATTCTTTGTTTGCACAGTACTGTATCTGATAAATTGCTTGTCTTGCATAAATTACTGTTAACATTTCTCCAGTCCAAAGATTTCCATGTCTCAACAGTAGTAAATTAATGTTTGTGTTTCAAATTGTGCCTATTAGAGATTTTTGCTAATGGAGACAAAAAATTCAGCTGTCTGTGAAACATGCATATTTTAAAATGGTCTGTTTGTACAAGACTGAGCCTCATTATTAGACTGGGCCTACCACCCTGGAGTTGGCCTGTTCTACTGAGATTGAAACAAGCACATCTCCACACGCAACGTCTTTCCTCAGGAAATTAATTTAGTGCAGGGCAAGTTTGTGTCATGCAGCATGTGTGTGGCTCCTTATTTACATCAGGCTCAATTAAAAAGAGGCACTAGAATGGAAAGAGCCTTGTTTGAGGACAAATAGAATGAAATTACCCAGAGCCAACCTGAAAGCGCAGTATAGAGTGTCTTATTGTTTGTGGCTAATCTTGGTGTGTGTAGATCAGTCACAGTCAGAGAGCAGACGGACTTATCAGTGCCATTAGGGGACTTTCAGGATACAAAGCTAAAACAAAACCGCTCTGATTGAGGCCTGAATAGAGGCCAACTGAAGCTGCTTTCTTATTAATCACCTGTTCACATACAAACAGCACTGGCAGACTGTATTTTATCTGTCCAGCTGTGTAATAAGATATGGCTCCCGGTCACACTGTGGGTGTTATTTTGTATCCTGTGCTAAGTCATTACACAGTTGCCTTTATGCCCACCTCAGTTTTGAGCTAAAGTGCTATATTGTAGTTCGAAAGCATCCAAAGGTTAATTGGTTGAGGACACCTGCCAAGAAGCAATTTGTCCAGCCTATTACAGCCAAAGCCTTGCATCCATCAAGCTCTATTCTGGCTTAGTTGCTACTCCTCTCTTTTGTACTATTCTGAGTGCTCACTGTTGCACACGAGAGCTCATCCAAACTAACCTATCAAATTCACTTGGTTAAGTGATTTGTGTGTGGTGGGATGTAGATCAAATTCACCAGGGGAAGTAAATCTGAGCTGCACTGCTGAGAGGGACAGCACAAAAGTGCCATTCAGGAAAATCAGCTTTGTTGAGTCAGGAAAAGTGAAGTGAACATTTACATATGCAGATCCAGTCATATATTCACCCTAAAACTAGTAGATCTCGCTGTATGTTTTAATGCCTATTCCACTGATCTGTCTTTTACTTGTAATGTTAAATACTTTTTTTCTTGAATTTAGAGATAAATTAATTCACAATAACATTATAGAAAGCACCTTTTTGAATTGCATGTTTCAGTTATGAATTTTGCTGATTTGCATTCCTTCTGCTCATCTCTCCAGACATGTTCATTCAATTACCATCATATTATTACGCTTGGCGACAAATTGAATTACATGAATGACAAAATATACATTTATCAAGCAATCCATCCTTAGATTATGTTTCCTCGGCTTCCCTGCACTACTTCCTGTATTTCTACCAGCTCCTTGTGCTTGCAGGCCTTTGACCCGAGCGCTGGCAGATAAGGTCATCCGCTCCCATCGGTAGCTCTGCAGCAGCGCAGATGTGGAAGAACTTCTACAGTAAGTGGCTACGCTATGTGCCTTTACTATTGATTTCATGAGTTCATTAGTCACCTGTGCAAATTATTAGTTAAGTCGCAGAAAATGGTCAGTCTAACCTCTGACAGTTGCAAAGCTAAATCCAAAAAGCAAGAAGTAGTATGTTAATATACACTAACAGGCCTACATTATCTCAATGCTTCAAAAAACATTTACGTTGTGTATGAAGCGTATTTTCACAGCACTGCTCAAGTTAATTGATCCCAGAGGATTTGTGGAAGGCAGTACAGACTTGGAGTTAGTGTCTCGGCTTAGGATTTATTGTGGAAATAAGGGCCCTTGCACCTTGGATGAGATAGAGAGTAGCTGCTGGTTGTCACTACTGACCACTCTTAAATTTATCCTCCACAGATTGAAGTCGAGGCTGCCAGGAGCCTCATTAATTGGAGTTTGATTCTGAGAAGCACAACCTATTATAGCGAAAGGTGGTGGGTGATTGAGGCTTATGGTATGTGAGCACCCTTTGGATAATAGTTTAGATAGAGGTTCACATAATAATGCTTGGTGGAGCATTTTTTGAAGTGTCAAGAAGGTTAAGAGCCAGCCTTGGCTGCATTTAAAGTAATAAGGCCCTTGTCAAAAGTTTTTCAATATTATAAGGCCCTGTCTTTGGACTGAAAAGCATAATTAGAGAACTTTGACTGTCTAAGTGCTCTATCTCCTCCTGTGCCCTTCTGTCTGGCTGTATTTCTTCGTGGCACAGAGAAATAAAAGCAGAAGATTCTCATGTTGAGTGCCAGTCTTGCTTGTTGTTGCTGACGAATGGTACCGAGCTGCTGTAGAATTGATGTGTTGGGTGCGTTGTAATGCTTTGACAAGTCTCAGGTGTAACCATGCACACATTGGTGATTTAGCACTTCTCTGGCAGCCAGGTGTTCATTTCACTAACAATGGAGCAACGACGTCATGGCTCCACAGCCTGCTCTGCGCTCTCTACACAAATTAGACCAAAAAAACAAGAGCCCGCCAGTGCATGGACTTGTAAATACTCTTTTTATTTAAAGGATCCTATTTGTCAGGCTAATCACAGGTGTCTTTGTTTGGGGAATGGAGGATGGGATGATGGATAGCTGTGAGGAAAGGTGAAAGCAGTCCACTAGAGGGTTCTTGTATATTCATGGGTTCAGATTTGATTAGGAGTTCTTAGACGATACTGGAGGGGATCGAGGATAAAGGCTTGAACTTACAAAGACAATCTGATACTGTGTGCAGTGATTTATTTAGGAGCAAATGACAGATGAAATGTGGGTCTCGTGGAGCTATGGCAACAAAACAAACTGTTAAAATTCACACGTCGTGGAGATTGCTATTGTCTGGCTACTGTAATTAGCTGAGGTGTGGGCTACATGGCACATGGAACATTCAGATCATCAGGGTTATGTACATTGTGTGTTGTTTTGTTTAAATTCTAATGTAATTCAATGTACAAATGACATCATTTGCATCAAATGTCTAGCTTGAGTGGGGCTCTTATAATTTTCCACTTACATGCCATGTCACTACTTTTTAATTGCTTTTGCTGTCAGTTGTTTATCCATTGGAAATCTGTTCACAAACACATACCAGACTACATTGCTTGTTTAGATCAGAAAAAGAGATAGTTGAGCCTGAAGGTTTCTTACAAGAAAGTAAATAGCAAAAGTAATGTCAAGTTAAATTTTGCCGGCTTCTTGATTTTATTAGTATTTTTTTATTATTCATTAATAGTAGAGTTAGTAGCATTGCAATTAAGGCTGCCGGCATTAATTACAATGTAGACTACTTTATTTTCTTACAAGTCTTGTTATAAATAAGTTTGGAACCAGTTTAAATTATGATATTTTGGAGAAAATTCTCACTGCAAAGCTTGCTGGGCATCAGTTTCTCAGAGTTCTTAAAGTGCATACGACAGGTTGGATGACTTACTTCACTAGAATGCACTTTAGACCCAATGCTTTTTTTGAAATGCTGTTTCAAAATCATCAAACACGTTTTTTCTGTGAGTTCATTTGTGTTCCCCTTTGACCCAAATAAAAACTTTTCTGTGATATCATAGGTATGTCTGTGAGCTAATCTGCACTGTTTCCATAAATCATCCAGACTCGCCTTGATTATTTATCCAGCAGTAGCATATCAAGCAACATTCACTGCGTTTACATGATCAAGGAAATCAGACTAGGCTAAAAAACTGGACTCTACTTGGTTTTCCCCTGAAACCGTTCAGACCAGTTTTGCTCCTGTTTACATGTGAGAGACTAAACCGATTACCCTAGAGAGACTGGTCCTGCTTTGTCAGATTCATTACTGCATGATTGAGGCTGTAATTTGTTGAATTACGTTAACATTGTTTATGTTGTTTATTTTTATCAACTATTTGTAATACTGTTTGTAAAATGACAAACAGTTTTTTTTTCTGGAACATGTCAGACTGGTTTAAACATTTAGAACAGTGTTAAACAGTTAAATGTGAGATTGTGTTTGTCACTTTGTGCAAGGTACTATATTGTTCTACAATTTTTAATTTATTGTTGGAATGTGCAGTGGACAGGGGCTGTGAGCACACTCAGTTGCATTTGTCCAGCTGCAGACCGATTGTCTGTTTACATGAGTCTGAAATCAGACTATAATCGGTCGGGACCACGTGCACCAACTGGTTTTCCAAAAAAACAGTTTATAGCTCCTCAACAGGTCTGCCCGCGTTTACGTCGTTAAAATCAGACTAGGCTAGTTATCCAGTTTTCCTGGCTCCCATGTAAATGCCCTGACTGATTAGATTGTTTCCCCTGCGTAATTTCCTTTACAGTCAGTAGTTTAAGCTCTAATTTTTTTTTTTTTATTGGGTCTGGTGCATGGGATTCCAACGTTGTTGTTCAAGAGCATGCTTGAAGGATAAAAACAACACTAAAATGCATCTTATTTGTTCTTTCACAAAATTCATCAGAGTATAGTAATTTTTCCTGGATTCAAGTTGTACTTCCTGATTGTAAATGATGACAATAAATTTTATTCAAACTGAAAAAAAAAAAAAAAGAAAAAACTGACCTAATATCACTGAGGTAAGGTTTTCATGTATCTGCTTTTCCACTGCGACAGTCGTATAGATTTTATTCAGCTGTGTACATACAGCCTACTCGCTGTTTATGTGTCAGTAATTGTACATAGTATTATGAAAGAGATTCACTATACACCAGAATTAGGTAAACATGAAAAATATGCAAAATGAGAACCGCAGGGACTAAATGAGGATCCAGAATTCCCTGGTAAAAGTGAACATTGATGAAGAACATGACACTAAGTGAATACAGAATATAGTGTCCTCATGGAGCAGTCAGTAACTACTTTGTATTTGTAAAACAGCTTTTCCCTTTTGCTCATCTTCATGCCAATGACACTACAGGGAAGATGGCAACAGCTCTGTAATGCCAAGGTTGATATGATTATACAGGCAGCCCAGAATAATTTATGGTGACTGCGTTTACATTGTGAAGGGTGAGACAATGGGAAGCTTAAGTGGAAATGTGCGGTGTTTCCAGACAAAAGTAGCCACCCTTAAGAGAGATACCTGTTTGCGCTGGCGGCTTTCTGTAATAACCTTTGACTTTGCTGCAGTGCCACAGAGGAGTCAAAGGGATGTGGTCAATCCCAAATCAAATATTGACCAAAGAAAAGTCTGACAATAAAATGAACTCTGCTCTTAAATACTATATGTGTGCTGTGTTTGCTGAAAAAGTCCCTCAAGGAAGTGGAATTGTCTCTCAGTCGAAAGCCACAAAATGCCTTGAAGTCTTAGCACATGTTTGTTCCAAATGGTTTGAACATAAACACTGTTTTTCCTAAATACGTTTTCGTACTTGTTCTTAATGAGGGCTTTAGGAAATACTTAAATTTAGTTTATGGTGGAATTGCTGCTTTAGGCTGAAAGAGGATGTCAACAAGTAAAGATTTTGTGATGTTCCAAGTTCAGTTGAAATAGCTAGAAAAGGCACCAATGGTAATCCTGTGTGCAAATGCCAAAGTAAATGGCTGCTATGGCAACATTAGAAGGATAGCCAAAAAGACTATGGTGCTTTCACACTTACACACATACAACATCAAACTAAGCTGGGACTAAAGCCAGGACTAAACAGGACCAGATCAGTCCATAGACCCCTTAAAATAGTTGTCACCAAAATGTTTAGAATTTTGAATAAAAGACGATTGAAAGTAAAACTAATGTTCAATAATAAACTAATATGGAATGAACAAAATTGTAAAGATTTTCTATTTTTATAGCAAGCATATGATTTGAATTACAATGCACCCAGGGTTACTTGTGCTAAAACTAGGCTCTAGCATCACTCAACGTAGTAGTTCTACTTTGTGATTCCACTTTTGACAAAACCACCTTCAGATTTTGCTATATTTTGATGTTAATGCAAGTTTCTCCATTGAAGTGACAGTAATCAGGACATGTTTGAACAGGGAGGATGATAACAGCTCTATAATGCCAAGGTTGGAATGATTATACAGGCAGCCCAGAAGGGTTAGGCTTAGAAATAAACTGCAGTGTTCTCTTTTTCTGTGACTTTCATCTACAAGTATGGAGTAAAACAGCTCATCTAAGTATTATGTATTCATTTTTTACTGTCTGTCATAGTAAATATCTCTTCTGTTTTTGATCGTTGCAGGATCTGTGAGTGATTCTGTAGCTGATACATTAACCCCACTGCACCTGCAACCCACGCTGACACGAAAAGGTGAACAGGTATATTCCACACAAAAGTCAATAGACCTACTAATATTTTATTTAAAGTGACTGTCTTAGTTAATTGGATTTACATTTGCTGTAAGAATATGTGCGTACTGTACCAATGACCTCCATGATATTATTTAAACACTGCAGCTTATACTATTGTGCTCATTTCTATTCTCACAGCATAAACGGACTGCATCACATAGCTGCATCTACAGTGCACTGACTATTGTATATTGTATGACTCAAAACTTGTAAGTATGCATATGCACTGAGTAGTTTTAGAAAGGCTTAGAAATGAAAAAATATTGAAACCTTCATGGCTTCGTTTAAAATAGATTCATTCATCTTGGGCCGCTAAAAGAAAATGGAAATCAGGAGAATAAATGGCTAAACTTCCCTCTCAGCTCTGGTTTGGCTTGATATAACATCGGCGAAAACATCGTGAGCGCAGTGCACGGCGTAGAGAGTAGAGGTTGAGATAAGACGGGACAAATAAAGGAGAGGAAACCAGGCAGTCGAAGAGGAAAAAACATCACAATTATTCCCATCAATATGTTCCTGTCTATCACACGTCTTTAATGCTAAAACAGATACAACTCAGCACAGGCAAAGCGAGTATTGATCTTCAGTCAATATCTTGCTTTGGCCAACAGCTTTCGGCATGCTTTGAGTTCATAATCAGCCTTGGATCATAAACACAATAAGAAAACATTATGTAAACACAATATAGTAAACATTTAGCATCAGCCTTATGTCTTGTTACACATACAATGGCCGCTTTATAAATTGTGGTGAAGTTTGTGACATAAAACTATTTTAATTGCTTGTCAGTGGAAATGACATGAGATGCTTTACACTAGAGGGAGACAGAGACCCTTCATGAGTGAGCAGGACATTGTGAAGGCTGTGGAGGAGAGTGCATGATTAATGATTTAAGGTCGTATAAAAGATGTCAGGATGAAAATAGGTGCACTGTCTGACTGCGCCTGTATGCTCCACAAAAGAGATTATGGAAACTTTAGGGGATTAATATGATCTGGAAAATACAGACCTTTCTGTCAGATGACTTAACTGTCCTGAAAGTCAAACAATTTCAGCTGTATTAAACTGGTCACATCATGCAGTATTATCTTTTATGAGATTTTTATCATCATTGACAATTGTGTTTAGATTGATTCATTGTTTCATGCATGTATGTATTTAAGGCATTTGAGGCTTAAGTGATCTATACACTCCATCTCAATCTTAGCTGCTATGTGATATAGTAGAATACAGTTATGAGAGGGGGCTTTTTAGTTCAGCAGTTTTAAACAAATCAGTGGCCATGTATCTATAACCAAACCAAAAGAGAATAGATGAGTATTAGAGTTTGTAATGCGTAACAAGCTTGTCATCGCCCAATCCTGTCAGATCTGGAAAGCTCGTGAGTACTTTGTCCTCTGCATTTGACCCATCCAATGCCGCTGGGGCAGTGAGCGCCACAGTGCAGCGCTCAGAGACCCATCTCCTGCTTGGCTTGGTAAGGACTACCGAAGCTGGAGGATATTTTGTTTCATGTTTTGGCCCAAGGCACAGATTGGCACCCTCCTTACTTTAATCAGTGCGGTGCAAAAAGTATAAATCTAGACTTGCTTAAAATGACTTGTAATCAAAATTTTAAATCAGACTTGAGCTGTTTAACTAGATAAGATTTAATTTCTTATGTAATGTAGAATGTTTCATTGGTTTCAAGACATTTTAATTGGTTATAAAAGAATTTGGTTTAAAATATCACAAAAAATTTGCCAATGCGGTAAGAACAGTTTTCTTAACCCATTTGCAAATAATGTGGCTTGAAATAGGAAGTGATGTTTTGAAATCAGTTTGAAACACTTTGAAACTAGGAAAATAATCTATGCCTCTACAATTAATCAAGTTTATGTTAGTTAGTCAAAATGCTTGAAATTAGGTTTAAATCCTAGAACCAAGCAAATTGAACTTGTTCTGAAATTCATTTTTTGCAGTGTGTGCCCCGGGGCAACTGTGGCTTGGACTGAATGAACATTACAAAAAACTGTAATGTTATATACATTCAACGTATTATTACGATCATGCTTATTATTACAATTATGGTTATTATTGTGATTATTGCTATAATTGTGAAATGTATAATAATCTAAGAATGTTAAACACTAAATGTGCAGGGAAAGCTGAGTATTTCTTTTTTTCAGATGTGCCATGGTAGACTGTGATGTAAATGCTTATCACCTATAGTGGAGCCTGCTGCTAACTCTGCTGGTGGTATTATTGAAATGTATTTTAGCAGAATGTGGGACATATTACTAGGTTGTATCCTCAGGGAAGCACATTGTTATACTGAAAAGAGGAAGATGGAGGGTGAAGGGGGGGTGTAGTCAGTGCCGTTTGGAGCTCTGGCCATGAATCACAAAAAGTATAATGCCATATTGTCGCAGAGTTTATAGGATGTGTCGTGCAATCAATAACCAATTTATACAAGGTGATGGATGGATAAAAGGTTTCTAGTTACATAACCCCAGTACCCTTTTCATATGACACATGACCTTGGTCTGGTTAGCAGAGGCAGGCCTACATTTTGTTAAGTCTGAGAAAACCCATTTAAACCTAAATGTGTCTGTAATATCTTTGCCAGGCAATCTGCCGTGCTACAGGCATGCCTCGGTTGCTATAACAACAGCTGCTGCTATATCTGTCACTGCTGTGGGTCACGGCTAGCTAAAAGAGCAGCGTACATCACATCTCACTAACTGCCACTCTCTCTCTTCCTCCCTTTCTCCCACTCCCCATCACCAGCCTCAGCCCCTGTATCTTTCAGCCTCATCACCCTCAATCTCCTCCCACTATCCCATCTCTAATAGCTCCATCCATGCTTAGAGCTGCACATATTAGAAACACATTCAGTTTGCAGTAACTGGGTTGAATGCCATCATGGTAAGATGTTTGTAAGATAGTCCCTAAAATAGACTAAAACTAGAACTGGAACAACCAATTATTATCTTTGTTATCATTAAATCAGTTCTCAATCTAAAGTGCAATTATGTTTATGTCACATACGTTATAAAAACACACCACAACACTAACACTATGAGAACAAGCTTTTAGAAGTAAGACTTTCCCAAGAGACAGTTTGTTAAACTGAGCCGGCTTCTTTGATTCCTTGTTGTTGTCCACTGTTTCCTTGTTTTAGAGATAATAACACAACACAGCAAAGCTATTGATATCAATCCAGAGAAATCGATAGTGTATTTTCTCGCCACATCCTGGCAACATCCGAAAAGTGGTCCTGGGTTAATGCCGTGCCCAGGCCGTGTTTTCACTGAAGACAGGAGACATAACGTGGAATGCACTTTGTTTAATGGGTTTATACAAGGTCACTCGCACAAAGTACAATAAACAATAGCAGGATACTGCATCATTTTCAACAGTGGGTACCAGAAATGGTGGTAGGCACATATTTAGAAATAGCAAAAGATTTAGGAAAGTTATATGAGAAATACATTGATTGTCATCAACATGGATTTTAGTTTTAGAAATGCACATCCACACAGTAAAAAGCTATCTAATTCATGATACTTACACCGCTGTATAAAAAGGAAAAATAAAAATAAAAAGACAAATATAAAATGTAAGAATACATAGGAACAACCGTCAAGCTGAACAGCCTTGACTGCACTACACAGCTGATCTTGGATCATTTATATCATGATATTCAGCAAGTTGTACTTATTGAGGCACACTAAGGATATGCACTAAGCATTGGCGGATCTGAAAGTTAACTTGGCAAGAGCTGTTCTGATATTAAATGCATTACCACAGTTCTCTCCCTTAAGCTGGAGGTATTGGAGAAAGCACTTGATTTCATATTCCTGGCATGAAGGTATAAAGTTAAAGGATGAGAAGGAGAGAAATGGAGTACTTGGACATGTCTGACTTGCTCTTCACAAGGCGTGCGTACACAAGGGAGGATGGCTGGCAGGGTTCAAACCACTCACAGTGGAAATGAAAACCTTGCAGGGAGGAGATAAGTTCATGTGATCTCTGCCTTTTAAGTCACATGAATGCTCTGATTGGTCAGTACCTAAGGAAGAAGAAAATTATATTAGAATGTGCATGTATGCAGATACCATGAAATGTTGACTTTAAGTGGCAGGTGATCATTTGTGTATTTTTAAATAAATGTATAAATAATAAAATAATCAAATAAAGAATGTGCAAATAATTTACATATACGTATGTTTCAAAACATAACAATTGTTTATTTAAAAGATAGGTGCATCTCAAAAATTATTGTAAAATATGGTACAGTATTTGATTACAGATTTGACAACATATACTGTACCTATAGTCTATGTGGTTTCTGGTTTCTATACATACATGTCTATTGGGAATGTTCACATACAGGGTAATGTCACTTACTCGATGCAAGAAAGCTTATAAATGTTTACAAAACAAGCTACAGACCTATAGCTAGTGACTCACTTGGGAGATAATGGTGAATCATGTCCTCATGTAGCATAAGAATTTGCGTCAAATCAATCAATGTTCCAGGGTGGTCAGCAGGTTACTAATGGATAATCATTGCTAGATTTGTGAGGAAGCAGTTTGAGAATGTCAGCTCAAGCGCGTTTTTTCTACATCAGTAAAAGGTGATTGAATGGATGATCTAGAGCCAACAGCATCAGCGGTACAGGAAATTAGATTAGCCTTCATTTTTTCGGCTTTCTATATTTTTGATCAAGCAGCATAATCTTTCATCTTTAATCTAACATTAGTACGTTCATTGCTATTCCATTGTATGTTTTTGAAATGCACTTGTGTTCACTTGTCCTAATTATTAACCTTAATATAAAAGCATACGCTGAATGAAATGATTGCCATTTTTTCATTGTGAATGAATGTGTATTTTATGGAGGTTTGTCTGAGAGCTTTATGAATGTCTTTGCAAGAAATGAAAGAAGACAAAAGCAACAATGGCATGATCTACAGAGTGAGAGACACACTGAGTCAAAAGAGTGGGTGAACTTCAGTCATGGGAGAGTCAAAGGAGAGACTAAAGTTAAATACCATGTTTACTCAGTAACAGGAGCGGCTGTAGAGTCTTTCTGCTCAGATGGAATGGCTAGGTAGTTTGTCCTGAGAAGAAACAGATGAATGGCTAAGAGCCAAGGGGAAGTGCTCCCATATACTCTGATTCACTTTTAATGATAGACTGTGTGCGACCTTTGTGAAAAACTCATTCTCTCTGATTTATGCTGTCCCTATGTAGAGCTCCAAAGTGGATGAATATAAAACCGTCAAACTAATGTGACTGAAGAGGTGTGACAGCCTACTCATCAAACTGACAGCTTTATACAGAGTTTAAAAGCAAATGTCATGTTTTTAAAGCCCCATACATGAATTACAACTTGTGAGTTTCAAACGATGTCTATTTGCAGGACTGTCTGGCTCTATCTGCAAAATTTAAGACTAGCCTCATTTTAAACTACATTCTTGCCTTTAGAAAAAAATTCCATTCAATTCATTTTTTGTAGAGTCCTAAATCACAACAGCAGTCAGTGCTGATTTAGCAAACAGAAATGTTAGAAACTCAAAAAACTAAAACAGTTGTGTTAATGCCAAACAAAAACACACTTAAAGCTGGGGTATCTAACATTTTGTAGGTAAATAATAACATTGTCTTTTCAAATACCACATTGCAAAATCATATTGTTTGTACTGTCTGAAGCTAACGATAAGCAATTTTAGTTTTCATCAAAGACCGAAAGTAGCATTCTGATTGGCTGCGTCTGGGTAGTCCTCTCTAGTTTCACTTTGATTGTTGAAAAGAGAGCAAGGAACTAGTTGGACAAAATCTAAGTCCTACTTCTGATTTTGTGGGCTGAAAATCAGGTACTAAAGCTTTAAAAGCTCCTCATCTACATATGTATGTGGAATAGTACTACTGTGTCGCTGAATGAAAGCACTGTTAATATAGTGTCAAGTTAATAAATGGCTTAGTGGTTTCTACAAGCCATTACCTCTTTCAGAGACAGTGAAAAAATACTATGAGAGTTACATTGTCTATGGTCCACACAGGCCACCTGACGCTTTACTTTATGTGCATTCTTGAACAGATCAATAACCATTACATTAGCACTGTTCTTAGAATGGGCTGAAACGGCCAAGAAAACATAGTACTTAATATTCCGGTGATAGGCTGATTTACTGTTTTAATCACACACTAAATGAAGCTGTTTATTATTACCAATTACCTGTGATATGCATCTGAAAGCATGCCACGTAATAGTTTACTTAATCATCATGTTAGAGTTTCAGAACATAGAAAAGTTGCTTATTTCACATTATACATGCTTAATGAAGATGGCCACTGAATCTGCATGGCATGTTTACTGGCTTCATTTTCAAACTAAAAGCTAGTATCATACAGTACACAGCTATAATAAGCACTAGAATTGTAATTTTTTTGTCTGAAGCCTCAGCAATTATTGGAAATGGTACATTAGTTTGGAGAAATTGACCATTTACAGCATGTCAAATTGGATTTCCCAGAACAGGTAATTATGTTATGCAATTATTCTGGTGGGAGCTGACAATACCGCTCTTTCATAAACAAGCAAAAGTGTAATTGTCTCTCCAGCACGAGTGAAGAAAATAGTAAGCAGTGTTCAGAGTTTCTCAGAGCTGTCACCCAATCCAAGTGAAAAGACAGATTACTGTTGCAGGAGGGTTACCAAACCACGCAGTGTAGACTCAATTACTTCTGTGTCGACTTCTTTCATTTCTGTCACTCTCTTTCTGCCTGCTAAGTCTGTTTCTAACTTACTTTTTATCATTACAGTTCAGTGCTTAAGCGTGAGAGGTTGAATGAGAAAAAGGCTGTTAATTAGGAATGCTTTAAAGCAGTGGTTCTCAAAGTGGGGTCCGGGGACCCCTGGGGGTCCCTGGACCATGGGTAGGGGTCCCCCAAATTTTTTTGAAACATTGATAATTTTTTTAATAGAACAATTTCTTATGATTTATCATCCTAAACATTGAATTTTGTAGAGAAAAGATGGATAGCTTTGACTAAAAACAAGTAAACCAGTAAAAGTGACTATTGAAAATGAACCATTTATTCAAATTTGATAAATAACTTGGCTTTAATTTCCAAATTTTAATGTGATAGCAGAGCGAAAAATGATAGGGGGTCCTTGGAAGATTTTTGAGCCAATAAGGGGTCCTGGACTGAAAAAGTTTGAGAACCCCTGCTTTAAAGGACACATATTATACAAAACTGACTTCTTTATGTAATAGAAAAAGGCTTCAAAGTTGTCATGGACTGTGTTTTCAAAGATCCAGACGTAGTGCCATTGGTGGTTGTTTTAAAGTTTGTAAAACAACCATAAACATACAATACGTAAAATGTCAAAGTAAAAGTTTTTAAGAGTATGTCAAGAACATTGAAAAGAATACATAATATTTGTCCTTTAAATAACAGATTTTGTACAGACTGTAAATATTCCAATTGATTAGTTTATTCTTAAAAATGGATAGAGCATTTCACACTGGTTGTAAATCATGTTAGCAAAGTTAGAGATACATATCAGAACAAGTTGGGAAGCAATAACTTTCACTGTGGCTTATCTGCACTGTGACTGTCAGTGAGTTAGTGCATTTATCAGGGTGCAACACTTACGCTGTGTCCTGTGCCTGCTCATCGGACTTGGAGATCTTCCGGTAGCAGTAGACCATCTCCACAAGCAGCCAGAAAGTTAGAAACACCAGCAGCACATACATCATGATTTCTGAGTAGATCGCTGTGGGGTCTTCGCTGGCTGCCAAGCACAAACAACACAACAGCAAGAGAAAATGGATTATTTAGTGCATATTTTCACCATCATCATCACGTAGATTAGAACTGTGAAGTCAGTACTTACTCTATTTATTTAAAAGCTCAGCTTTTAGCCTTAATCTGGCTGGTAATAATGATCTATGGTTAAAGATTTTGATACACCTTGGCAAATGCATTTGTTTCACATTACTAATGTTTAGTTTTGTGTGTAATAGCCTTGTTACTGCAATAGATTTGGCGAGACACTACAGGCAAAACGTGATTCTCCCCCTTAATTTTCGGACTTTCGTCATATAGGCTTTCTTGTGGAATTAATTAACCAACTTGTCCAACCTGCTTCTAAAAATGATTTTGTGTGTGTGTGTGATTGAATCCACTTCATCCATAGAGTTCTAGGGGACATTTTAAATTCAGAAACTAAATTTGTCTAAGTAAACAAATATTACATTACTGGACTAAACAGGATTTTAGTCAAATTAATTTTACTCAAGAACTCTAAGTAATATAATCTAAATCCACTCTGTAAATACCTACACATCCAGAATGTCAAGAAAATTTAGTCCATAAGCTTAAACTTGGCTTGTCCAATGTTTCTGATTTTGCTGGCCTTATGTAAACTATCCACATATCCTTATGTCTATGTGACATGATAAAAACGTGTTAAACATTTTATTCTTACATTTATGAGAGTAAACTACAGCACAAGTTATACTTTGAGAATTATATATTTTTGTCCTATTCATCTGGAGTGACTCCTAAATTCCCAAGATGCCCAAGATCATGGGAACAAACTACTGTGAGCCATTTGGTGCTTGTTGGCTCCAAGTCATTTAGCGGCTTAATCACCATCTGTGTTCATGTTATAGGTCCATGACATTTGCACTCAAATCCACATAATTCCTCTTCTCATTATTTCATCAACCAAAGCAGCACAACCAAAACTACACTACACTAGCAGACAAATATGATGTATTATTGCAATATTTTTGTCTTTCTCATGTTCTTGAGCACTTTTATTTGGCATCTTATGCTTTAGAATGTAGTCATAATAACAAAGAGAAATAATCAAACTGATCTTGCCTGATATGTTGATGGTGCTGGAATGCTTGAAATGAGATTGAATGATGAATGGACTTAAATGACCTCATAGATCTCAGAAAGATACCTATGACATCACAAAATGGGAAATTTGACACAGTTTTTTTCTGAGGCTCGGATGGGAAAGAACAGCATCTCAGACAGAAATCTGTGTTTTGGATGAGGAAGAATGTTAGAACATGAACTGGAGATGTGTCCTCTAACATGCATATTCAAAATCTGATCACTAGGTGTAATTTTAAATGTATTGTACTGTGCCTTTCAACAACACACACACACCCCCCACACCACTGAGCGACTGTCATGTGTGACCAGTTGTTTTTGATTATCACATTTACTTTGTGCATGTGAAGCAGGGCTATTCAGTTATAATTTACAGAGAGTCCGATTTTTCAAAGGACTATGGTCTGTGGGCCAAACAACAGAACTGCCCCAAGAACGTTTCATTCATTCATTCATTCATTCATTCATTCATTCCCTAACGCTTATTCTTGTTAGCGGTCGCAGGTGACTGGGGCCTATCCCGGTGACTTTAGGCCTTACGCAGGGGAACACCCTGGACAGTGGGCAACTCGTCGCAAGGTTAGATAGACAATCATTCACTCTCTCATTCACTCACAGGGGAAATTTACAGTGATACCTAGTTAACCTAAACATGCATGAAAACCCACGGTGACACCAAGGGGAAAACATGCAAACTCCACCAGAGAGATCGTGAGATGTTGATATGGTCCGACCGGGAGTTGAATTCACAACCATCTANAAGCCATTATCTTTCAGAGACAGTGAAAATACTATGAGAGTTACATTGTCTATGGTCCACCAGGCACCTGACGCTTTCTTTATGTGCATTCTGAACAGATCAATAACCATTACATTAGCATGTTCTTAGAATGGCTGAAACGGCCAAGAAAACATAGTACTTAATATTCCGGTGATAGGCTGATTTACTGTTTTAATCACACACTAAATGAAGCTGTTTATTTATTACCAATTACCTGTGATATGCATCTGAAAGCATGCCACGTAATAGTTTACTTAATCATCATGTTAGAGTTTCAGAACATAGAAAAGTTGCTTATTTCACATTATACATGCTTAATGAAGATGGCCACTGAATCTGCATGGCATGTTTACTGGCTTCATTTTCAAACTAAAAGCTAGTATCATACAGTACAACAGCTATAATAAGCACTAGAATTGTAATTTTTTTGTCTGAAGCCTCAGCAATTATTGGAAATGGTACATTAGTTTGGAGAAATTGACCATTTACAGCATGTCAAATTGGATTTCCCAGAACAGGTAATTATGTTATGCAATTATTCTGGTGGGAGCTGACAATACCGCTCTTTCATAAACAAGCAAAAGTGTAATTGTCTCTCCAGCACGAGTGAAGAAAATAGTAAGCAGTGTTCAGAGTTTCTCAGAGCTGTCACCCAATCCAAGTGAAAAGACAGATTACTGTTGCAGGAGGGTTACCAAACCACGCAGTGTAGACTCAATTATTCTGTGTCGACTTCTTTCATTTCTGTCACTCTCTTTCTGCCTGCTAAGTCTGTTTCTAACTTACTTTTTATCATTACAGTTCAGTGCTTAAGCGTGAGAGGTTGAATGAGAAAAAGGCTGTTAATTAGGAATGCTTTAAAGCAGTGGTTCTCAAAGTGGGGTCCGGGGACCCTGGGGGTCCCTGGACCATGGGTAGGGGGTCCCCCAAATTTTTTTGAAACATTGATAATTTTTTTAATAGAACAATTTCTTATGATTTATCATCCTAAACATTGAATTTTGTAGAGAAAAGATGGATAGCTTTGACTAAAAACAAGTAAACCAGTAAAAGTGACTATTGAAAATGAACCATTTATTCAAATTTGATAAATAACTTGGCTTTAATTTCCAAATTTTAATGTGATAGCAGAGCGAAAAATGATAGGGGGTCCTTGGAAGATTTTTGAGCCAATAAGGGGTCCCTGGACTGAAAAAGTTTGAGAACCCCTGCTTTAAAGGACACATATTATACAAAACTGACTTCTTTATGTAATAGAAAAAGGCTTCAAAGTTGTCATGGACTGTGTTTTCAAAGATCCAGACGTAGTGCCATTGGTGGTTGTTTTAAAGTTTGTAAAACAACCATAAACATACAATACGTAAAATGTCAAAGTAAAAGTTTTTAAGAGTATGTCAAGAACATTGAAAAGAATACATAATATTTGTCCTTTAAATAACAGATTTTGTACAGACTGTAAATATTCCAATTGATTAGTTTATTCTTAAAAATGGATAGAGCATTTCACACTGGTTGTAAATCATGTTAGCAAAGTTAGAGATACATATCAGAACAAGTTGGGAAGCAATAACTTTCACTGTGGCTTATCTGCACTGTGACTGTCAGTGAGTTAGTGCATTTATCAGGGTGCAACACTTACGCTGTGTCCTGTGCCTGCTCATCGGACTTGGAGATCTTCCGGTAGCAGTAGACCATCTCCACAAGCAGCCAGAAAGTTAGAAACACCAGCAGCACATACATCATGATTTCTGAGTAGATCGCTGTGGGGTCTTCGCTGGCTGCCAAGCACAAACAACACAACAGCAAGAGAAAATGGATTATTTAGTGCATATTTTCACCATCATCATCACGTAGATTAGAACTGTGAAGTCAGTACTTACTCTATTTATTTAAAAGCTCAGCTTTTAGCCTTAATCTGGCTGGTAATAATGATCTATGGTTAAAGATTTTGATACACCTTGGCAAATGCATTTGTTTCACATTACTAATGTTTAGTTTTGTGTGTAATAGCCTTGTTACTGCAATAGATTTGGCGAGACACTACAGGCAAAACGTGATTCTCCCCCTTAATTTTCGGACTTTTCGTCATATAGGCTTTCTTGTGGAATTAATTAACCAACTTGTCCAACCTGCTTCTAAAAATGATTTTGTGTGTGTGTGTGATTGAATCCACTTCATCCATAGAGTTCTAGGGGACATTTTAAATTCAGAAACTAAATTTGTCTAAGTAAACAAATATTACATTACTGGACTAAACAGGATTTTAGTCAAATTAATTTTACTCAAGAACTCTAAGTAATATAATCTAAATCCACTCTGTAAATACCTACACATCCAGAATGTCAAGAAAATTTAGTCCATAAGCTTAAACTTGGCTTGTCCAATGTTTCTGATTTTGCTGGCCTTATGTAAACTATCCACATATCCTTATGTCTATGTGACATGATGAAAAACGTGTTAAACATTTTATTCTTACATTTATGAGAGTAAACTACAGCACAAGTTATACTTTGAGAATTATATATTTTTGTCCTATTCATCTGGAGTGACTCCTAAATTCCCAAGATGCCCAAGATCATGGGAACAAACTACTGTGAGCCATTTGGTGCTTGTTGGCTCCAAGTCATTTAGCGGCTTAATCACCATCTGTGTTCATGTTATAGGTCCATGACATTTGCACTCAAATCCACATAATTCCTCTTCTCATTATTTCATCAACCAAAGCAGCACAACCAAAACTACACTACACTAGCAGACAAATATGATGTATTATTGGCAATATTTTTGTCTTTCTCATGTTCTTGAGCACTTTTATTTTGGCATCTTATGCTTTAGAATGTAGTCATAAATAACAAAGAGAAATAATCAAACTGATCTTGCCTGATATGTTGATGGTGCTGGAATGCTTGAAATGAGATTGAATGATGAATGGACTTAAATGACCTCATAGATCTCAGAAAGATACCTATGACATCACAAAATGGGAAATTTGACACAGTTTTTTTCTGAGGCTCGGATGGGAAAGAACAGCATCTCAGACAGAAATCTGTGTTTTGGATGAGGAAGAATGTTAGAACATGAACTGGAGATGTGTCCTCTAACATGCATATTCAAAATCTGATCACTAGGTGTAATTTTAAATGTATTGTACTGTGCCTTTCAACAACACACACACCCCCCCACACCACTGAGCGACTGTCATGTGTGACCAGTTGTTTTTGATTATCACATTTACTTTGTGCATGTGAAGCAGGGCTATTCAGTTATAATTTACAGAGAGTCCGATTTTTCAAAGGACTATGGTCTGTGGGCCAAACAACAGAACTGCCCCAAGAACGTTTCATTCATTCATTCATTCATTCATTCATTCATTCCCTAACGCTTATTCTTGTTAGCGGTCGCAGGTGACTGGGGCCTATCCCGGTGACTTTAGGCCTTACGCAGGGGAACACCCTGGACAGTGGGCAACTCGTCGCAAGGTTAGATAGACAATCATTCACTCTCTCATTCACTCACAGGGGAAATTTACAGTGATACCTAGTTAACCTAAACATGCATGAAAACCCACGGTGACACCAAGGGGAAAACATGCAAACTCCACCCAGAGAGATCGTGAGATGTTGATATGGTCCGACCGGGAGTTGAATTCACAACCATCTAGTGATCTGAAATCTACCTGCCATGTAAAACCACGGAACACATATTCAATTTTATATCTCCACTGTAGTCTTTTGTATGGTTACTTTGTTCTGAGAAAAACTTTGACAATGAGGAACTTTACAGACGCTACAAAGTTTTAGAAATATGGACATCAAACAATATACACAGTCTTTGTACTTGAATAATTTGAGGATAGTGTGGACTCCATAACTTTGTGATACTGTCATGTAGATCAAACTTTTAAGTTGTTTCCGCTCCACTCCAGGAAAAACTGTAGCTACACAGACAAGGAGTTGAAAACTATAGGATTTTGCCAAGGTGTATGGATCACAATGCATTTATATAAACTGAACTTTAACCAGATTCAACATTGTTCTCAAAAAAGTTTTTCATACTTAATGCAAGTGATACTGATAGAGAAGAGATAGTTAATTCTAAGCAATTGCCACTAATGTGATGACAGTTTGCAGGGGTTGCAGATATACATGAATATGTAAAGTGGTTGCCAGGGCTTTGGTAAAAACATTGACGTTAGCATCCTTGGCATGTTATTATGAGAAACAATATAATGAATTTGAAATGCACCATGAGCCACTGTAAACCACTGTTTGACTATGCATGAACCAAATCCCAGAAAGCCTTTTATGTACATGATTCTCTACAGCCTGCAATTGACTGTTTGTAATCCAATCTCGTACAAGAAGAAGCATATACAAATGTATAATGAACGTCCTCTGGAGGTCATTATTGTAACATGATACGCAACTATACGCTACAATGCACCAAAGGCTTTCTGAAATGTGATACTACATTATGCTGGAGTTAATTTTCAGAAAACAAAATAATTAAATCTTTGATCACACCTTGTAGTGTAATGTGGAAACAAATTATCATATAGGAGGACCTTCTCAATCCCTATTATGAGTTCTAGCACATGCACACAGGCGTCATGAGAGCTATCTTCAAATATACATGTTACTGTATATTCAATCCAAGTGGAATTAAAGACATTCAGCAAGACAAGCATACAGAAAACAGAATACATTACCCCATTATAATAGATAGCAAAGTGGTTGCTTTTGAATTAAGCCCTCACTGACAACAGAAGAAAGCACAGCTGGACAATAGAAGCAAACAAACAAAAACAACATTATTCTTGTTCAGTACAGACAATAAAGGAGGAGAGAAGTGTTGTTATTAGAGCTACACTGCCTGCCCACTCATTTGGTGAAGCAAGCAGCCAGTTAGAAACACATTAAAAAGCAAAAATAACAGTATACAGTACAGTACAGAGAGGTAAGGAGAGTAACAGGGAGAACATTCAGTACACACAAGGCACAGACATTGTAAATGACTTTGCCTGAGCCTATGTGTATGTGTGAGCAGCTGGACCTAATCATATTTAGCATAACATCTGGGCCATTCTGTCAAAAACATGATACATTATTACACTCTGCACTAAAGCAGTATGATAAGTTACTCTGTGCTAAATCTGTGCTGCTGCTATGGTCTGTGATGGATATGGAGAGTGCCTCGTCTAAAATTAGTCAGCTCAGCTGAGGATCTACAACATATCCTATGATCCTGTTCTATGTTACAAATAAACTGCATAATATTATTGCCACTAGTTTGGATACTGCAAAAACACAGTTTAAGATTTATGACATGCATTTCATAAAAATGTGTTAGTGTCAGTACTACTAATTTAAAGGTTTCCACTTATATAAAATAATATCTATTTTTAAATGTGTAGCAATCACTCTGGCAATGATTCTAATTTCTCATGATCCTGTGGATCTGTTGTGCTCACAGGTTAAACCAGAATTTATCAATACTTTTCTAAAATCTGGTTCATTCTACCTGAACATAGAAGATAAGTTTCTAACTGAAAGGATTATCTGACCTTTAAAAGTAAATTTTACTTTGATGATTTATGTTTTTATCTTTTTTTTGTGTGTGTGATTTCAATGGCTTCCTTGTTTGTAAAGAAGCACTTTTACAAACAAGAAAGAGCATAGTTCATTGCATGTAATATATGCTCTACTAATAAACCTGCCCTGCCTATTTGAATTGGATTGAGTCCACAAATATGCCACATTAATTCTATGATTTCCAGTCCTGTCGACTGACAACAATCACAACTTTGAAGTTGAATAAAGTAGTCACTGTCTGAGCTACTGTGAATAAAATAGCTTTCTTTATTTTGTTCATTTTAATGACAAAAGCGAATACTGAACTTTTGTTTTTCGTTCATGTGATAATATGTTAGATCATCAATTTTTCAATCTGACATTTAAAAAGCAAATTATACCAAAGATTGCCCTTCTGCTAACTTCATATGGGGATTATGTAATGCTTTGATTCCACTTCAATGCCACTATTACGGCCAGCACTACACTTTCACTCTAATACTGCATCAGTGTTGTAGTTGAATTGAATAAGGTGGAACTCAAAGATGTAAAAAAATAAATAAAAAGAAAAGTTACCTTTCTCTATCACTGTTAAGGAGATGTTTTTAATGGTCGAGGCAGTGGGGGTGAAGTAGTCAAACTGAAACTCTCGGTATACTCGGCACTGGTAAAATCCACTGTCAGTGAATGACACATTTTGGATCCGAAGAGACAAATCTTGCATGTCGTGACTCCCATTCCAAAGCAGGCGTCCCTTAAGAGGACTGTCCAGCGACTCGCGCTTGCCATCTTGATTCTTGTAAATCTGATAAAGATACATAGATAAAATGTTATTTGTACTTGATCAGAGAAGTGTTTTGTTGTTGCCTACAGTCACCTACAGGAATTCTACTAGAGGTCTCATTGGGCCTGTAGTACCAGTCCACACTAGTTCTGACTTTGACCTCTTCTCTCTTCATACAGTCAATGCAGGTCAATCTCATGGACTGGCCCAGGACCGCCTCTGTCTCGGATGGGACATCGACGCACACTTCATGGCTCAGACGCACTGTAGGTAAAAACAAGTTAGGCTTAATCTTCTTTATGCAACTGTGAAATTCATCCGAAAATACTCTTACATACATCGATATTACCTAGATTTTGTTTTGAGAGTAGATATCAAATGCTAACACCATACAGATGAGCAATGGATGCACTAAAAGCACATTCCAGATTTTTATTGATGCCCTCTAGTCCATTAGACGGCAAGAGCATTAAGTGGATGTGGGATAGAAGTAGTATGATGTGGGCAGCAGACGGCAAAGCGTTGTGTGAACTCAGGAAGAGCACATACAAATATTGATGTGTGGATTTCAGAAAACATAAGAGAGGGAGATTGGAAAATAAAGTGTTTGGTAAGCTGGAAGAGCAATTTCAGTGACAGTAACGGCCTAGTTGACGTCTTTGTATGTGACTGATGCGCTCTTATGTAACCCACAGGCCCCTGGGCAGGCTGTGACAGTAGCATTGATTTCAACTCATGCTTTTTCCCTGACATACAGAAAGAGGTCAGAGGAAGACACTGCTGTACTTAGATATGGCAACATCCACACATTGCATCTTTGTCAGCTAGTGAGTCTTCTGCAGCTACAACACAAGGCCCAAAGTGAGAAATAAGGTTTTTATGTAAGAAAATAACGCACTTACCTAAACAAAGCATACATGTGATAGTGAGCAGATGGTTTAGCATATTCAGCCCTTTATGGAGCTGCTGGTGTTTGTCCTTAGTCGCTTTAAGACTATGTCGTCCACTTGTGACTTATAACTCAAATCCAGATGGAGGATTTGGGAACAATTTCAGCACCACGGACAGCGCCGCTCTAAGGTGGGCCAGTGCGCAGGAAACTTTACAAAAGAATCTTGAGAGCAGAAAAAAGAAATCTCGGGTGGTGGGTTATGTTTTCACAGGCTCTCTAGAAGCATCAAGACTTTTACGGGGTAATCTGCGCATCCTAGACTTCCGGAAAGCCGCTTGTCGCCATTCTACTCAAAACAATAGGAAGACAATGGCAAAAAGAATGTGAACCATGAGTCTAGCGCACTTTCCGTGTAGCACTTCTTTTCCTCAAACCGTGTAGTTAAACCGACACGTCCACTTGAAGATAAAAAAAAAAAGACGAGAGACCTGTGGATTCACAAAAGCCAATTGAAAGCGCACCCAAATCTCAAGTATTGTCCACTCTCGAAGAGCGCGCAGCTTCCACTCGCTTCTCAGAAAATACGACTATTGATTGTCAGGCGTCTGTTTCTCTCCATTAACAGTGACTGATGACATTTCCCGGCCGCGCTTCACTGCCTTTGTTTTTCAGCTTTCACTTGCCCTGGCAAAAATAAACGAGGCTGTGGTGCGCATGCGCGAGTTACTCCCTTCCACACGAGTGCATGCATGACTAGTCACACGTGGATGAGTCGGTCTAACAAACTTGTCCCAGGATTTATGTTCGGAAAACCAGAGCCTTTGTACAAGAAGAGTGTGTGGTCTACATAGCCACGTTCAATGTGAAAGAAAGCCATTACAAAGCACAAGTGATGATTTAGTACAACAAACTGTAATAAAATCAGCGTTAAATCATATATACATTAAAGATGAAGTAGCTGATTTTCACACTCTAAACACTAGTTCTGACATCTTTCCCTCATAAATGCTTACATGTAGGCCTATTCCTTTTGGTTGTAATTATGGCTTATAAACTTCTTTTTACAAACAACAAAGTTGAACTCCAGAAGACCACTCAAGCACAGCCAATCAGAATGCTGCATTTGGCTCTTGATGAGAACTAAAATACTTTCTTATTCAGTTCAGATAGTACTCAGTGGTCTCATTTTTTCACAAAGTCCTGCATTTATAATAGACTTTTTAGTGGAAAGCACAAAGTTTACTAATAAAGTAAAAAAAACAACAAAACAGTATAATGTAAAGTGATTAACATAGTAGTAAATTATACAATACCTTAAAATAATAACAACAATAAACAGAATCATTAATTTTATTGTATGTGTTAGCATTCAGTGTAACATACATACATACATACATACATACATATACTATATATTAGGGATTTATGAGGGACAAGAAAATCTGTATCACATCTAAATCACTGCCATTCTTTGTATTCTGAAGCAGTATAGCTGTATATCAGTATAGTGATTTTTTCTTAAACAAAAATTGCAGTGAGCTCCTACTTGTATTGATTGCAAAACAATTAACTTGCACGTGTACAGTTGGTGTCTTGTAACATTTACAAGCCTATAAACAAACAGCCATTATGTTTCTTAGTGCACACAATTAGGCATCTAAGGATACAATGTACAATGAAAATAGACATAAAAACTACAATTTGCATCAGAATATTGGAAAGTGATGGAATGCTTCATTTAAATATTCTGGCTCTAAACATTACCTTTGATTGGTTATGGACCTACACTTTTCCAATCTTTCTCTGTTTGTTATGATTAATATAAAGTTGATATACAACAGTATTGCAGTTATTATTTTTGTGCTTAAAAGTATCCATATTTTTTAAGAGTATGAAATGTATATTCCAAGTCAAATATTATACACACTGAATTTAGAATGAAACTGATTAGAAACTGTTCAGGTTTTAAGGCTTAAGAGGTAAAATAATGGGCTAGAAATCTGTCACCATATCAGGCCTGTTGGTTTGAAAATCGTAAGGCTGTCTGTTGGGAATAAAGAGTATAAGATTAAAGCGCCTTTGGGTCTTTTTGAGGATTGAAGTGGGAGACATCTTCAAATTGTCCTTAAGAGGAAAAGACCCTGCAAACTCTCTGCTTTGCTCTCACATCAACAGTCTTCCGTCAGAAGCAGACTAAATATGGCAGGTCGAACCATTTCCTGCAGATAAGGAAACCATAGCAACAGTAATGCACTGCCATAGCGACTAGAGGCCTGCTCAGTGACAGCCCGCCCGGTGCAAGACAACAGGATGCTGCAGTCCTGCTCGCTTTCTCTGTGAGGTGCACAATGTGGAGCTGAGAGAATTATTCATGTGTTTAGCAAAACTGTCAATTAACAGCATTAAGACTTCAGACTGGAGGTTTAAAAGGAAAAAAAAAGATTTGCTCTAAGAAGACACAAAATTATGTTTGTAAATGGCATTAACTTAAAGCGTGTCGAATCTGTATGTGTGTTCCAGGCTTTTACGGTTGTACTGTATGGAGCAGATTTAAAAGGATTTGGAAGGATTTCAAGATTATAGCATGATTACTGCCGACTGGTTGCAATGGATAAAACAGATACCAATCTCACATGCAGCTTGCTTTGCAAACCTCTTAACAGTAGAACTACATAAGCTGTAGACCTATATATCTCATTTGGCAGACAACTACTGCTGCACTCTATCATTAATATGTGGTAATGACTGATACAAGCTAATGTCAACTCACTAAAGAATTTGAAGCACTCTTTTGCATCTACTTGTTCAATGGGCAATACACTTTTTGTATAAATACAGACTTCTTGGTGGCATGAGGCCCACACTGAGGGAGACACTTGCCAGATCAGTGGTGGAGAGCAGCTAATCTAATTGATAAGGCACATAATCTCCAGAGCCACTGAACCACACCTCACTCTTCACAAATACACCACACACAGACACAGCCATGGCAGATGCAGCTTGGGGACTTGGCACAGAGCTAGGAGCTAACACTGATAGTAAGTGAAGACTTGTTCCATCTGACCTTCTGGACTGGCTCGCAGCCACCTGTAGGAATACTCACTTTCTATTATAAGACACAGAGACCAATGTACAAAGAAAACAAGAGCAAAGTCTCCCAAAAAATATTTTTATTTCTCTTTAATCTGGTTTTAGCATATTAATGCAACTGCAAGACAGCACTGGTCAATAATCATACGCTTAAACAATAACACAGTCTGACCAGCAGCAACCAAAAAAGCACAACACATCATTACTGTGACTTTTCGCGAGTTATAGTTAAAGTAAATAAAAGGTCATTATGACTATTCAACAAGACACTGCTAGTTGGAAAGCAACGTTTGCTAATATTGGTAGCACTTAGCGCCCTCATTAATTATTCAAATTCACACGAGACAACTTCATGTGGCAGGCAGCCTATGTAGCTTGGAGCTGACTCTGAGACCGCTGAGCCTCCAGTAATGTATGTGGGTAAGGGGTCTGGTTATCTAGTTGCTGCTCTGTAATTTGACTCTCATATTTGAAGATACCCAGATCTGTTCTTTCTGCCTCTTCTGCTTGCTGCCAGTGACTGTGGATGGCATCCGAAGCACGATGAGGGCCCATGCCAGGATAGTACTGGCTCTGCCCCGGCTGAGTGCTGCTGCTGTCTGTTTGTGTAAGAATTCTTGTCCCATCTTGTGAATTGCTGTCATGCCGCTGGCTGCTTCTGATGCGCTCTAATGTGATTTGGAGCTCATTGAGGCGCTGGATACGTAGCGTCTCTTCAGCTCCAGCAGGATTGTTCCATTTCGACTGAGACTCGGGATGGATGATGGTGATGCACTCTGAAACGCAAGAAGTGAATATGGATTGTATACGATCTCAGATTAACATTATGCATGAGTTTATCAGAAGCATTAAACATGATTGTATAAATACATTAATGACAAAGATCAAGGTTAAATCAGACATTAACATTGTCTTGAAATAATTTTTATCAGTATGCCATAACATTTATGTTCATTCAATAAAAAGTATACTGTTTTGTGAAAAAGAGTGTTCTACAACCTACAGTCAATTATTTAACCCAACCTGTGGTCTTATGAAAGATACAATTACATTTTAGTAATATAGTTACCCTTAAGCGACTTCCAGCATTGCTCTCCCCAGTATCTCCTCTAGCTTGACTCCTGTTTTGTAATTGCATGCTCAGTTGTATGAATGACTCATTCAGTCTGTCAATTTCTTCTTCAATGCAGAACATCTAGCAGAGACAGAAAATCTATAATTCCCGGAATTATTTTAAGATAATCTAATTCAATAGCAATAAATGTAAAATAGAGTCAGCAGTTCACTTTCATATGTACCTGAACTGGACTCCCATGTGCTGTTAAGCTGTGGACTGAAAAAGAATTACCACATATGTAAACTGACAAATCAGCCTTTAAAAATAAAACATCATTGCACATCTCTATTTGAAAACAGCAGCCTGAATGATTGTCTATAAAAAACAAGAAAAGTTTATGACTAATAAAGCTGTAAATTCACTTAGTGTGAACATTATTAGTACTTTGATGTTTAAATCTGTGACTTGAAAAGAATGAAATGAATTGGTTTTCTCTAATACTCTAAATAAAAAGTTGTTTTTAAGTGAATTGCACTTGTTATACAGTATTACAAACTTTTAATATGGTTACAATGCACACAATTTGTTACATAAAAGTAAAGCTTTTAATATGTACTCATCATACCTCTGTCCCTGTCTTCAGTTGAACTCTGTTTGAGCTTTGAGATGAGCTGTTCTGTCTTCAAATATTGTATGTCTCAAGTCTAAATTGGAGGACAGAGGGGACGTTATTGCATTGCATAATTTAATTTGAAGAGGATACTTTGATGTAGCTTATTTATTTTCTCCTACCTGCTAGCTAATAGATGTTCGCTGAAGTGGGCTTCAGCCGGAACCCTGATGTTGAGAAACTCCGAAACTAATGAGCCCTGTTGCTCTTCTGACATATCTAGCTTTGACTGAAAAAAACAAACATAAGAATCCTTGTGTAGCTAAACAACTTAGTCTAATTGTAAAGCTTAAACACAAGTACGCACCCCGGCCTTCCATTTGAGCGAAAGCCTGAACAGTTGAAAGCTTAAAACTGAAATTGCTTCATGGAGTGCTTTCAAAAACATCTCTGTTTTGGACCCTGTGTAAAGATCAAATCATTGAAAAATGGCAAATAAAACAAGTTTACTGCAATATGCAGTTTGTCAAAAAGCTTCACTTGAGACCAACTGGTTTAAATAAAGACCTTGTTTATTACCTGACACGATGTGGGCCATGCACTGGAGCAGAGTGGAGATGAAATGACCTGCATGATGTAATCTATCCTCTGATATGTATAGGATTTGATTTGTTGCATCAAAGTAGAAATACTTTGAGCAGTGTGCTATGATCTTGGCTGAAGTCAAAGTTGTTGGGACAGACTTGGCCAGCAGAAGAAGCACAGGGGGAACAAAGGGCGTACAGACAGCATTTGCATCACCTGGCACCCAAACAGGTAGATGGCAGAGTGCTGAGGCGAGAGGCTGTCCAGGGCTGTCACAATGAGCTCAGCATTTTCTAAGCCAGTTTCTATTTCGTTAGTAAAACATGAAACTTCTGTTACTTAATTAGAGCCATTAATATAGTGTTAAAATCATTTCTTACCTTGGTCAGGCTCTGTGTCAAGTAAACCGCATTGACCCACAGTGAGATTCTGTAAGGACTGCTGAATGTCTTGCAGGGTTTGAAATAAAGGAGTAATGCTGACCAATGTGGACAAGTCATGGTCACTCAAACAAGGAACTGCTGTGAAACAGATTTTGTCACATTGCATACAAATATTATAATAATAAAGTTTCATATATTGTTGGCTACCTGGCTCGGTCAGGGATTCGTCTTTGACCAGATGTGCTGATGACAACTACAAACAATAAAAAGGTGACTTTTTATTTTATGACACTAGACATGTTGGAAGGAAACTTTCTCTACCTGTGTATAGCAGATGTTGGCATCACCATGCTGAGGCTCACAGTCACAATCATCTTGAGGAACTACATACTGATGGTGCCACACTTCTCCAATGGTCATTTTGCATAAGAGAGCTTCAACTGACCTGAGAACATCTCCCAGTAATACTGCAAAAGTCTCATCTGATGTAAACAATAAGAGCATTATTAATAAAACTGTAACAGATGATTCATGGACCTTTTGTGCTAAGAATAAATACCTTGAAGTTGTTTTTCCTCTTGCCTGCTATTATGAACTTCATCTTTTGCGACTCTGTTGATCAATAACTCTTTTAGAAGTAAAAGCTTTTTATTATCCATAGAGTCTAAAATGTTCTGAAACAGACATGCAAAACCACTTTCGTCATTATTTAGAATTACATTTTCGTTCTATGGTAAATAACTCACAATGAGTGTTTCTGCCTGTTGGCACATGTTCCTGTAGAACTCCTGTGTGTCTTTGCGATGCCGGGCCAATTGTGACGCAATGTGGAGGTTTTGATCCTCCAGTTTGTCATACAGTGTCTTTACATTGAATTCCTCCAGATCACAGCGGCTCGAAACACTTCCTGTAAAGTATAGATATGATTGTCAGGACAAGTCCCCAGACATTAAATAATGTTAGATGCAATACTATGCTTAAATTATGTGAAGTTCTGATAAGCCTTTTGATATTTATTAGACAATTAAACTATACATGCTGATGCATGATGACATCGTAACAACTTGGCCAAGCTTTATCAAGATGTAAAAGAAAATAATAATAATAAAGTAGCACTTTCTTATTACCTTTTGTAATAGCAGGCTCCTCTGCCTCAGCTCCTTCTCCCACTCCCCGATTACCTAAAACTAAAGCCAGGCTTGGAGTATCTGGGCTGAAAAAGAAACATAGAGGGTCATATCTAACTAATATTATGTTATCTGAGTTACATTTATGTTCACCTGTCTTTAGTGCAATTGCACTCCAAGGGACAAAAAGGTTCCCCGACATTCCTCCATTTTGGCTTGTTCTTCCAGTTTGCAATGATTTTAGACTTCTCAGGGCGCAAAACTAGCACTGTAGATGTCAGAACCACAACTAGTGCCATAAAAACACTCAGGAAAGCTGCATACAAGTAGAATAGTAGTAAGACTCATACCAAGTTAACAAGTTAATCAAGTCAAGTCAAGTCAATTTGCAACACAAACCAGCAATAAGCTCCCAGTCAGGCAAAAAGTTGAGCTGTTGTTGTTTGACAATCCCCAATTTAACCAACTGAGCTGGGGTCATTGGCTGAAAAACTGCAGCTCGTGGATAACATGCTGTTCCTTGCTCATTAACCACCACAACCAGTGTCCACTCAGGGACAGCACTGTCCACAAACACATACTTTCCAGGCTCTGCAAACACGTGTGCAAACCTGCAACAGCAAATAGACATCTGTCATTACAATACATGCGTTGCCGTGTGGTGACATCAATAGTTTCTCTTACCTTGTGGAGTTTAAGTTTGTCTTTTTCATGAGTATCTCAAGTTGCCTGAAGGCACCGAAGTCCCAGCTAGGGTTACTGTTAAACAGGTGGTCTTTCTGATACACTGGGAAATGGCTATGATGGCGATCTATATAGGATGTTATTTTCTTTTAAAGAATGTAATACAATACTGCTTTTGTGAAATGAACCAGTAACAAAAAGTATGTACCAGTGTGGTTGATGGTGAGTTGGAAAAACAGCATGTCACCCGATGAGATACAAGCAATGGGATTATGAATGCGAGGAAGTACAGTCCATTCATTTTTGTTTTCACCTTTAGTGTCTCTTCTGTCTCTGTGATGAACATGTAAAACCTCTACAGGCCCTGACAAAAAACAACAATTTAAAAGGTCCTTGTTTACATGAACCATCATTACTTGTATATACAGTAAATAGTCACCTCGAAGAAAATGTAGAATAAGCTCTTTTTCTGTGGGAATCCATCCAAAAACCCCTTCAGAGCCAAACTCCACTAGATGAATTTTTCCAATATTGTTTGCATGGATATCAGGTCCTAATATATCTGCAACAGACTAGAGATAAACACAACTTCTGTGAAAATGGTCTAGTACAGAAGTGCTTTGTCATAGTCAACTGTAAAAAAAATGAGCAAGATAATAATAATATGTACTACAGCATGGAAGCAATAATAAACTAGAAAAAACAACAAAAACGAAGCAAAAAACAAACACAGAATGGTGAGTTGGTCATTGGTCACCTCACCCTGGCCCAGATCAAGTCTTTTCTCTCTTTGAGGCTGAGCTGGAGTTGTCCATCTGATGAGAACTGAGCGTAGAGATGAGGCAGGCGTGAGAGACAGGACATGTTGCACAGCTCTTCAGCTGACACATATCGCTCACACTGACAGCTGATGCACCACCATCCAAGAAGAAAATGAAGCACACAAATCTCATGTCTTTTTAGAATCACGGTTTATAACTTCTTATAGTAATGATATATCTAACTTTACAGCAGAAAAAAAGATAATGGTTATGTGAGGAGAAACAATTACACACATGCCCATCTCTACATTCAGAGTTCCTCCGTGTGGCCCGCAGGCGATATTGCAGGAATGAAGAGTCGGAGACACACACACTCTTGATGCTGCAATACGCACTTCTCCTTTTGCACATCGCCGATTTACCTAGGTGTCATTTTCATTAAATAAGACATTGCTAATTTTGGGAGAGAAAATAATAAAATGCAATGACGTATTTATTAACCTCAGGCTGGCAGTCAAAAACACTATCTGATGATGAACTCCGAAAATCTTGCTCATCATAAAACACAAAACCTGTTCTGCACAAACAGGAGCCATCAGAAGGCTGGAAGGCTCGATTCTTTCCAATACATGTACACAATGAAGACCCTGAAATAATAAGATCAACAAGATCAACAGAAGTAAATAAACGTTTTGGCTTGTGTTTTCAGTGACAGTGTTTGACCTGGTGATGAGGTAGATGAACTGCCACACGGGAAGCAGGCCTTCTGCCCCTCCAGGTGGTTGAAGGTACCAGCTGGACAAGGATGACAGTCACTATTTTTTACAGCATGTGTGAGTTTACCAAAGGATCCAGGAGGGCAGGCTTTTGGCTGAGATGACCCTGCAGGACAGACATATCCACGAGGGCAAGGGTGAGTCTTGTAGTTCTCTGTCCCTAGAATCAGCAAACATAGGAGGAGGCAAAGTCTGTAGCTATTGATTTATTTTTCACTTTCTGCAGAATATTTTGTACCTTGTGGGCAGACGTAACCGGGCGGGCATGGCAAGCATACTAGACTGTTAGAGAGATATGGACGGTAAGTTCCCCCTCTACACAAAGAGCAGCTGCTGCTTGGAGAGTCCCTCAGTCCACTGGTGTTGACAGGCATGGAACCCCCTTTACATGACGTAAGGGATGTGCTGTTGGCGGGGCAGTAGTAAGGAAATAAACAGCTGTGGGGCATATGCCAAATTAGTTATTTTTAAAACTTTACCCAATTAAAATAAATGTCTTCAGCAGTGCTTTACTGCTCAATATAGATGAAGTTGAGTAGACCACAAGACTCACAGTTGTTTGGGGGTGTTATATGAATGAGATCCCACTGGACAGAAATAACCAGGAGGACAGATTTGAGGCTCAGCAGTCTGAGGTCCACAGTATGATCCGGCTCGGCAGAGCTTTTCTGCTGCAGCTCCTGGATTAACATTAGAAATTTATAGACACTATTCAGCTCATTTTCCAAAACCACACAAAGGTAAAATGATCTGTTATTTAAAAACTAATCCTACCCGACGGGCACTGGTAACCAGCTCTACAGGGAATGCCTTCCACATTGGGGTGTCCTGTTGTGCGAGGATCAGGGCAGAAAGCACCCCCTGCGCAAGGTTCACATTGGCCAGGTGCAGCAGCTCCTGGAGTGGATCTTTTGGTTCCTGCTGGGCACAAGACGGGAGGCCCATACCCACTGCACCAGTAACCAGGTGGGCAGAGTTTTGAGGAGAAATCAGTAAGCCCTAGAAAACAGATTTTAAAAAAACATATTTACGCATTAAAAAAGTTATATGCATCTTAATTTTACCTACATTTAAATATAAAAGCATAATTTAGGATTCATACAATATTCATGTGGATTTGCACGTATTATTGAACAAGTAGGACTTCCTGGCATATGAACAAATGTATATAATTAGACTAGAATAATTGTACTCCATAAAGAGCAAAACCTGTGCTGTTGCAGTGTGAACCAGCGGGGCAGGGAAGGCAGTCACCCTTGCTGCCTGCTCCAGGAGAGGTTCGATAGGTGTACCAAGGACAAGGCCTGGGACCTGTTCCCCCATTATAGTCACTCCCAGGTAAGCCATCACAGTAATGACCAGCAGGACAAGGCTGAAGGACAGGGTTTCCTAAAAAGGAAGGCATTTATGAGTTTCTTTTCTTTCTTTTTTTGTCTCCTTTAGCTTGTGCTGTAATATATCCTAATATAAACACAAACATCATGATCATGCCATACCAGATTTGCACCAATATTGTGGTGGACATGGTAAGCAGTCATAAATGCTGGCACCCCCTGGACTGCTCCGAATGGTATTGGCAGGACAAGACTTAGCTTCATTTGTACCTTCTGGACAGTAATAACCTGAAAAAGTGGTAGTGTCTTAAAGCTGGCATTCTGCACTTAAACCAGAAGTCAAAATAGTATCCTAGTGGTGTGAGTTGTACCGGGCGGACATGGTGCTGCACACTGGATACCCCACTGACACTGAGTAAAGTTGGAATCTTGTGGAGTAAATTCGGCACTTCCAGAAAGACAAAGAAAACCAGCGGCACACACACCTTGAATTCGACCAGCTCTAAAATGTAGAGATGACATACAGCATTAGAGAAATAGCACTGCAGTTCCTAATATTTAACCTTCAAAGTCAGTTTGCACATGTTACTTGCTACTTTTGCTGCTGAACTATCTTATTAGAATGTGACTTAACACTGCACACTTTTATCAAATATATATCATTTTATTACACAAAGGTGTTCTATATTTAAAAGAAATTTTAGTTCTTTGCAGTTCAGTTCAATGAGAGCTTAACCATAATAGGTCTGCATTTATCACAACAGGTATCCTTATTTTTGTTACCTGCAAAACTTCCCTGGTGGGCAGGCCAGACATTCCTGTTCTTCTTGGAGCCCAGTTTGGTTTGGATATGTATATGTCCCATTAGGACAGGGTTGGGGAACCATTGTCCCTATAAGAAGACAAGTGTAAAATAGATTTTTTTTTAATTTTTTTGCTTTGTTCTGGTCTCTTGTACTAATTTGTTCCTTTCTTTATTATGCTTTTTGCATGAAAAATGGTGTACCTGCTGGACAGAATGAGTGTGGTGGGCAGGGCCATGGGTCACCCACAATAGCCTCTTCACAGTAAAAACCAGGCCGACAAGGTATGCAGTTGTCTGAGCCAGGATTTGGTTGGTACTCTCCAGTGGGACATGGCAGGGCCAGAGGTGAGCCCTCTGGACAGTAGTGTCCCTGTTGTTTCCAAATAAGTACATGTCCTTTATGTCTAATGACTATTGATAAGCACTAAAATTTTTTACAAATAAAAAAAAAGATAACATTATTTAATTTTATGCACCTTTGGACAGAGAAAGGCGAAGGGAGTAGTAGAAGAAAAGTCAAAAGGCAGTAAAAGCCAGCAGAGCAGGGACCACTTGGGCTTGACAGTCCCTCACTGGAACAGTGATAACCAGCAGGACAGGCAGAGCAGCTCTCTATGGACACACCACCTGCAATAAGACCAACACTGTATCATTTCTGTGCAAAGGGCTATTTTTGAAATATGCAGTGTATTGTTAGTGCAGTAGACTAATATACCTGTGGAGTTGCGCATGCTTCCAAAAGGGCATGGGACAGGAGACAAGCAGCCAGCAGGACAATAGTGGCCAACAGGGCACAGTCCATTTAAAGTGTCTGAGCTCTGTGGTGTTGGCTCTGTGGCCCCACTTTTACAAAAGTACCCTTCTAAACAAAAACCTTTGTGAGAGAAAGACAAAGATAAATGCACTTAACACAACTTTTCATGTTTTTGTTTAATAGAGTGCAGAAGAGGTGTTTAAAAAATAAATTTAATGTGAAACTTGTGACACACCTGTTGGTGTGGAAGCTCCAAATGAGCTGCAGTAGTACCCAGAGGGGCATGCGTTGCAGACAGAGATGGACTGAGCTCCTGTCTGGTTGCTAAAAGTCCCAGAGGGCAGGGTTGGGGCAGAGCTGTCCCAACAGGACAGAAATAGCCTAAAATTATATTTGATTTATAAAAGATTTACATAGCACATGGCAATATACAAAACAAACAAATAACAAAACTGCTTGCATCAGAAACATGATAAACAAAATCTCTCTATAGGTGATGGTGATTAAAGCAACCTATAATAAATGACCCTAAATGCTTACCTAGTGGACAGATAGTAGGCTCCTTAGTGGCGAAGGAAGAGCATGTTGTGCCACCAGGGCATATTAAACACTGTGCTGCACCTGGAGCTGGGCTGTAAGTACTTGGCTCACAGGGCAATTCTATGGCTGAGCCAAGAGGGCATCTATGACCCGCAGGACATATGTAACCATGGTTACCATCAGATGGGTTGGGGCTGTAACTACCTCCAAGGCAAACATACCTATACCCCACAGACACACACAAAACACACACATTAATATAGTCATAATAATCGTAATATTAATCATTAATTCATTATATGGAATTTGTACTTAGGACCATTCATACACAGACGTTGAAATACTAAAACAGAACATTATTTATACTAGAAGTTTGGTACCACGTCTTAAGGCTGAATTTGAAATGGCAGAAGCAGACAAGCAAACATGTTTACCCAGCATGACATGGCAGTGCATCAAGGATATCTGCTAATGCAGGCCTGTCACAGAACAGCCCAGGGGGGCAGGGATGACATCCGTCAACTCCTCTGACTCCATGAGACATAGAGAGAGAGCCTGCAGGGCAAGGACGAGGATGGCCAGTGCCAGGGGGGCAGAAATGACCTGCAGGGCAAATGTGGTTTTCAGTAGAATTGGCCTGTCAAGAGAAAAACAAAAGTAGAGTATAAAACACAACGGTCAACATTAACAGTATGCGCGTGAAGCAGCAAAGATTACTAACTACTCTAAAGTTGCCAGTTTTACCCATCATTCATAACAAAATTGATAACGCCAACCTGGGGTTCACTAGAGTTGGAGCTGATTGATCCAGATGGACAGAAGTATCCAGGGTCACACAGACCAGAAGGATCTGATAAGCCATAGTCAGAGCAGAACATTCCTACAACATAGGCTGTATATTACATAAACAGTTGGAGTGATGGAACTGGTGAATATTTATTTTGTTTTGCTACTTACCAGGAGGGCATGCCATGCAATTATCATGACTGGAAGCCCCAAGCATTTTCTGCACAGTGCCAGGGGGACATGGAAACTCTGTCCCCAATGTAAGTCCTGGAGGGCAGTAGTGTCCAACAGGACATAAATTTGGCTGCACTGTTCCTTTACCTAATCGATCACATTTGTAATGAGCAGGTTTGTGACAATCTTCAGTATTAAAAGTAGTAAAACACTAACATTTTTCAAACAAACGCATGAACAACAGACACATACAGTCTATAAACAGACCATTAAAATAAAAATGGATCACTTGATTGTTGTTTGCATTTTCACCTTGACAGTAGTGTCCAGGTAAACAGGTGGTGCAATTTTCTTGGTATGCATTACCAATGACAGAGCTGAAGGTTCCAGGAGGACATGGTAGAGGTGCTGATGTACCCTGGGACAAAAAAAACCTGCTGGACAAAGAGCTTCGTCGCTTTTGCTTGATCCCCAGTCACAAAAATATCCTGCCATGCATTCACCTGAAAACTCAAATAGACATTGTAGATATTGATCAAGAAATATTTTAACTGCCACAATAACCTACATTCATTGTCTGCCTATACCTGCTCTAAGCCCTTGTTTGCAGAAATATCCTGGCGGACAAAGGGATCCAGTCTTGTTGTCCATAGGATTAGGAACTGTGGCTCCGATTACACAAAGATAACCAGAATCACAAGGGCCTGAAGGTTCAACCAAACCATCAGATCCACAGAACTGCCCTGCAGGACACACTAAGCATTCACCTAGAAATATACCAACATTTACAAACCAAATATACTTTACAATAATTTTAGATAACTGTACTGTGAACTACCTAGAATGGTTAAACCCATATTTTGGCTATAAGTGCCTTTAGAACAGGGGACTGGTTGACTGTCAGGACTCTCTCTAGGACAGGTGTATCCAGCGGGACATGGCTCTGGGGTGGACACTCCATTAGAGTTTCCTCTAGAAGGACTGAGACTTATAGCTTGACAGTGAAATCCAGGTGGACATGGATTACAATCTTTTTGTCCAGATAGATCTTGAAACTGACCTGAGAAAACCATTATGAAGATAGGACTAGGAAATCACCTCATTGCATTTATCAAAAGGATATTTTACTTACCATAAGGGCAAGGCTTGCAATCATCTTTACTCACTCCACCAGTATGATTCTGATAGGAGCCAGGTGGACACGCTATTGGAACACTGCTTCCTTCTAAACAATAGTGGCCTTGTGGACATACATCCCCAGATATACCTGATATAGGAGTAGCAGTGGATGATCCCTCTAAACAGTAGAAACCTGCCACCAAACACCATAAACATTAATAACAGAGCCCAAAAAAGTAAATTAATAAATAAATACACCTTTTACCAGGCAAACAAGGGCCAGACACAATGGAGAGACCAGGTTCTGAACAGTAAAAACCTGGTATGCAGCTTTTACACTGAGATACATCCACAAGTCCACCTTTGTTACTGGAAAAAAAAATAACAATGAAAAACGCTCAACATGTGAGTATATGTTGGGGTGAGAAAAAAGTTAATGTGAACCTGTAAGTTCCTTTTGGGCAAGGTTGTGGGGCAGATGTCCCAACAGAACAGAAGAATCCCGGAGGGCAGGGTTTTCCTGTTAGGCCGTCTGCTGGTGAAGGCTCAGAGGCTCCCTTATTACAAACAAATCCCTCAGCACAAGGCCCACTGGGATCTGTTCTTCCTAATTTGGTGCAATAAAATATAGTTTATTTGTCACATGTGACAAATAAGTTGTGTCACAAGTTGTCTGTGACTGTCACATGCATGCATGTATGCATGCATGTGACAGTCACAGACAACTTCAATACTTTGAACACAGACTGCATATTATATAACATTACTAGTGAATTTGCTTACCAGCTCCTTTGCAGTACTTTCCAGGATCACAAAGTAAGCACTCTTTTTCTTCTGTGAAGCCTGACATGTTTCCATAGGTCCCTGAGGGGCAAGGACTTGGATTTATTGAGCCGCTTGGACAATAAAAACCTCTTTTACAGAGATGTGCGGAAATTAGTCCTGGAATACAGATACAAATCCATTATTGAATTTTAAATGTTCAGCTACATATCTATTCATCTTTACCTGGAGCTTGACAATAGAAACCGGGAGGGCACACTTCACAACTGCCTTGGCCGTGTCTGAACTGATAGCTCCCTGGAGCGCATGGAGACTCTATGAAACTACCCTGCAATTCATGTCAGAGAACAAATTTGTCTATTTTGGTCTTTGACAAAAATCAGAATGTCGTAAAAAGTAAACCTAGAGTCATGGAAATATTTGTGACCTTTTTACAAAAGTGTCCCACAGAACACACATGTTGCTGAGGCATTGGTGATGTTTGACCTCCTGGACAATAGTAGCCTTCTGCACACAGGCCACTAGGCCCTGTCTGGCCTCTTGAGTGACAGTAATGTCCTGGTGGACATGGTCGACATGCCTCAACTGTGGCACCACCTTGAAGGTCTGAAAGACACAGAACAACAGGTAGCCTATATTTGTCTTTTTGGAAACAAATATTTTAGTTCAGTCCTTTTAAGCCACCTGGATTTCCAAACAATATTACTGTGTCATTAACAATATACTGTACCAGATCATTACTAAAGGATTACCCTATTCATATTTGTATCCAAGACAAAACAATAAAACTATTCAAAACATTGTGAATACAATTATTTTTAGATACTCAAGAAAAAAGAAGGGTTTTCTGTAAAATTACCAAAATGTTTGCATTCATGCAATTAAAAAAAAAACATTAAAAATGCATTACAACTACTAACGCAATCAACGTTTTCGATAGATAAACATGAAACAACTAAAAGAAAATTACCTTTAACTGTCCCAGCTGGACATGGTAGGGGTATGGAGGTGGCTACAGGGCAGAAGTGTCCTTGGGGGCAAGGTGTAGAATAAGTGTCAATAGAACCTTTAGGACAGAAGAAGCCAGGAACACAGGGTCCAGCTGGGGCTTCTAAGCCTGTTTGATTGCAGTAAAATCCAGCTGGACACAGGAGAGGATAGGACATGCCCAATGGACAAAAGAAACCTGTCAGATAAAATACAAAACTAGTAAAGAGTTGAAACTGAAATAACTATTTTAATTATTACTAATGACTGTTGACTATTGAATTTAGGTTGGTTGTACTCTTTATATGGTACAGTATCTTTTCTCAAAATTCTCATCAATACAGTGTGGCATTAAGGATGGTATTATGAAATGATAAGATGAAGGCTGTAATGTCACTGCAATTACAGTAAGGACTATCATGTCATGAACAAGAAGACAGCACTTGAGCCTGAACGTTGAACTAAGTATCAGAGCGAGTGCACAAGTTCAGTATGAGGCTTTACCTACCCTCCGGACATATGTCTCCTTTGTAGCTGGTACATGCATAATGTGGTCTCCTGACACATGGAGCTCTGTGAGTCCCAATATTATCTAAAACTGCCTCAGGCTCTGGTTCAACTTCAATCCAGCTGTCGTCTCTGGCTGTAATAGAATATGGCACATACCTGCTGTAACCATACTTTCCATATTCATCATTTACAATATGTTTAAAATAATTGGATATTCCATGGAATCAGTAACATTGCAGAACAATCCAAAAATGTGGCCAGTTGCAAACTTACAGTATGATCATACTAAAAGCTGTGGTCAGTTCATCAGCACACATGACTTTGTGTATTCATGAATTGTGAATGTTTTGTTGGAAAAATACATGCAAAATCTACATAAACTATCACATAATTCCATTAATAATTAAAACACTAAAAATACAAGACACAGTACCTGGACTACTGAAGTTACTGAATGTCTGATTGTTCATTTGAAATGTGTCATCTAAATTTGAATAAAGATTTACAACTTGGTGAAAACATTCAAACAACGAGGCATTTGCTATTGGTGTGGGGGTTTCAGAGCCACCTACACAGAAGAAACCAGGGAAGCACAGACCTAAAACACAAAACACACAAAATGTAGCATCAAGAAATCATCTGTTCTGGGGGAAAAATGGGTAATAATGGTAAAAGTAATAATAAATAACGGTATAATGTGGTAGATGATGCTGTTTCTAACCATTTGGCTGTGGAGCTCCAGGACCAAGACAGTATTTCCCAGGAGGGCAGAGGTGGCACTCAGAGGAGGACAAAGCTCCAACCTCTGAGAGAAAGGTTCCACTTGGACAGGGCTTTGCTGAACCGCTGCCTTCAGGACAAAAATGACCAACTGGACACACATCTCCAAAAAGTTGTAGTACAGGAGCTGATTCAGTAGATCCTTGTAAACAAAAATGTCCTGTGAAAGAAATCAGTCATCAGAGTACTGCAATACCTATACTGAGGAGGATGTTTTTATAAAGTAGTTATTTCTGTCTCTGATGAGATTGTCAGACCTTTCCTGCAGGGCCCAGATGGCTCTGACAGACCACTGATGTTACAGAAGAAGCCTGGGGGACATGGCAGGCACTCATTTAGGAACCTCCTCCCCACTGATGGGTTGACAGTTCCCAATGGACAAGAGGATGGTACCACGGACCCTTCCAAACAGTAAGAACCTGGACCAGTTGTACAGTCTCATATAATCTCATGCTTTGTTTAATTTAGGAAAAAATGCGCATAATAAAGAAAGAAAGTTTCTGCTTCATTTGAGATTACCTGGAGGGCAAATGTCACATATGGGCTGTCCTGATGAAGACTGAAAATTACCAGAGTTACAGATGGAGGGGGCGGCACTACCAAGTGGGCATGAATGACCAGCTGGACACAGGAACTCTAAGACACAGTCAGGACAAAATTTTATCTCAAGATATGCTTTGCACAACAAGAAAGTGCTTGCTTACTGCCTGTAATATCTCAAATATTCACAAAATATAAACTCTGAAGATAAAAAAGTATTCACCATTTAAAAAGTAAAATTTGTCCAATTTAACCCAATTGTGCAAAGCATATATAAACCCGAGCACACCGATTGAGGAGCTGTAAACTTTTTTTTTTAAATCCAATTAGCACATGCGGTCCCGACCAATTTTAGATTTCAGACGTCATCTAAACAGACAGTCAGAGCATTTACATAATCAGAGAAAACAGACTACGGAAAAATAATTTTCACCTCAAACTGGTCCAAGCAGTTTTGCTCCTGTTTACATGCAACATGAGAGTAAACCGATTACCCTGAAGAGACATGGTCCTGCTTTGTCAGGTCCACTATTGCATGATTTAGATAGCATTATGTTGAGTTATTTAAAAATGTTAGCATTGTTTAGAACTATTTATTGCTTGTAGTACTGTTAGTGTAAGACCAGTGTGTAAAATTACACACTGGTCTCTCAGTGACATGTAGGACTGTTCCAAACATGAAGTTGTATGTGCCACTTTGTGCAGGATAGCGCCCTGCATAAAGTGGCACACACAGCCTCACATTTAACTACATGTTTAACACATTCTAATGTTAAAAAAAAAAAAAACTACATGTCTCAGAAAGACTAGTGTGCATTTGCACATACAATATTACAAACAGTTACTAAAAAACAATATAACAATATTTAAGTAATTCATCATAAAATCAAGCAGTAGTGAAACTGATGCACCAGGACCAGGGTAATCCGTTTACTCTCTTACATGTAAACAGGAGCAAAGCTGGTCAGACCAGTTTGAGAGAAAAACCAAATAAGAGTCATTTTTTTAGCCTAGTCTGATTTTCCACATTCAGTGTGTGTACATGTGCTTGAATATCCTGGTTATGATTTGGATTTTTAACCCCTTCTCATTCCCGCCTATTTTTCCCCTCACACGTCTGACAAAAATCATCTAAATTTAAAACTGAAACCCTTTGGAGCACAGACAAATGACTGTAGACTTTTTAAAGTTGCAAACCTGTAGTTTTTGCTTCTGATGTCCAAGAGGCTCTCATCAGAAGTGAGAACTTTCTCCAAGCAAAAGAAAAACAGAATCTAAATTCCGCCTACATTTTCTTGAGTAGATATAAGGAATGGTATAGATGGTGTTGACAGCTGAGACATAATAGACAAGAGATTTGGCCTATTTTGGGTTTTGATAATTCCTCTGCAAAAGTTGAAAGTAATTGAGGTAAAAATGTAGGCGGAGCCAATACAAAAGTCCTTTTTTATTTGGAGGTTTACATTAGAAAACGTCTGACTCATCCCAGAATGACTGATTTTGCTCTAAATAAAAGGGATACAATGGTATTTTTATATTTAACCTTTACAGGTGCTTCATAGTATGCTTTTTCAGACACTGAACAAAATGGAATTTTTAAAGAAAAAGTGGGGCATCCCTTCCAAGAGATGCCGGAATGATCCTTTTTGTGTCCATGTAAACATTATATTCTGTTTTCAGTATTAGATTAACCTGGTTATGATAAATCACATTATTCTCACTGGGTTATATCCAGAATACTGTGACATATAAAGACTATTGTTTTCTCACTGCTTGATCCAAACTGAGCAAGAGCAAACTTAAGAAACTAATTTGACAGAAGCAGCTAATTTTCCAAAATGACTTTCAACCATTGATTTTCTACAACTTTGGGGTCATGATACTTTTTCTTTATAATATACTATCATTGTAAAATAATAATGTACTCTATAATACAACACAGTTAGTTCTAAATTGACTTTTCAGAATTCTTACATATTTTTCCACTGGTTAAAACAACTTTTTCCAAAACTCTGAACTCATTCTACAGTCTTATGTTCTTACTTGGTTGTGTTTTGTCAGTGTGTTTTTGGAAAATGTCATGTTTTTTGCCATATCTGTGCCATAGTTGTCGTAGTTACCAGTCAAAATATCCAGGATACTCTCATTGCAGATGTAAACAGGAACATGACTATCCTGGTTTCTCTCACCACATGTTTACACAATATCCAGAATACTGTCATAACCAAGACACCCCTCATAACAGGAATTTTGTGCACATGTAAATGCACTTCATATTCAATGGAATAAAAAACACATGGACCTCTTTAGAGCCTGACCTATTATGATGTACCTGGCTGATGTCCAGATGCGGATCCCGGTGGACAGAACCACCCTGGAGGACAGAGGTGGTCAGCATGAGTCTGTGCCCAGGAGGGCAGTAATAACCCGGAGAACAAGTCTCACAGTCCGCCTCAGACTCAGCTCCAGACTTCAATGAGAAAGTTCCTTTGTGTAAAGAACAATTATTAAAATAACCATAGCTTTATATTTAAAGCTTTATCTCATAAAAGCAAAACAATTAAATGAGAATGAGTTGTTTTGCAGATTTTTGTAGTTTGCTAACCATAATGTCTTACACGAGTTCCTATTTGTTTTTGCCTGTCTTGACTGAACATCTTGCAAGACTTGATATGCAATAAAAGGCAAAATGCCAGAACTTTTTTTTTTTTTTTTGTAAAATGTGATTTGTGCTGTTGACTACCTGGTGGACATGGAGTGGGCTTTTGACTGCCTTCAGGACAATAATGGCCTGCAGGACACAGATCACCATAGCCCCGTGTTGGAGAAGCAGGGTCTAATGGAGAAGTGCTGTTTCCTGTAACACAATGTACACAATTTCTACATTCTAGGATATATTCAAAACATGAAAATATAATTGAATAAAAGTGACACACTGATTTTGAAGTATGAAAATATCACTCAAAGACAGATATTACATTACCTTTCGGTGTTGCCGTTTTGGATCCCTCTGTGCAATAAAAACCTGGGTGGCAAAGTCCAGATGGAACAGACAAGCCATCCTCAGCACAGTAATAGCCAGGTAAACATGGCTGGCATGCCAGGAAAGAAGTCCCTCCTAAAAGTAGAGTATTTATAGTTTTATCTTCTTTACGTTTGCCATTTTAATATGCAATTATTAAGCATATGTTCTTGGCTATATGACATAATAGTTTTAAAAGAGCTTTAAGAAATAGAGATACTCACCCTCTTGGGATCTGAAAGTTCCAGAGGGGCACGGGACCATAAAGGGGGTACCCTGTGGGCAATAGGACCCTGCAGAGCAACGGCCTCCTGTTGGGCCTTCTTCAGGCAGGGCAGAAACAGAGCCTTGGATACAGAGGTAACTATGGGAGAGATGATGAATATATGGGGTAAGGAAAGGGTGCTGACCATGATGGATGAGAAAGACAGTAGGAAAGAGAATAAGGGGAGAACTTAAATTAACCCAAGAACCACAGATGTAAATTACCCAGGGGAACAGAGTCCAGTAGGAGCAGTCAGTCCAGAGGAGCTGCAGAATTGCCCTGGAGGACAAAGGTCACATGACGACTTATTAGGCAAACCCATCTGATTGTTGAAGGTCCCAGCTGGGCAAGGCATTGCTATGCCCGTCTTGGTTCCTGCAGATAAAAATACATGATGGGCCAGGATTAACAATCTTAAAATGATTTCTTAATAAATTATTAGTTGCAAAACTCAACTTGTATACCTGGAGGACAGTAATACCCTCTAGGACATAACAGTGGAGTTCGAGTTCCAGACATTTGTCCAGTGATGTTGTCAAATAAACCAGCACAGTAAAATCCAGCTGGACATTCAACACACTCCAGCTATGAAAGACAACATGTAGTAGGTGAATATTTTATTTTAGAGGATTGAAATGTAATAAATTTACCTGCCCAGGTAAACTCTGGTAGCTGCCTGGTAAACAAGGAAGCTGTGTTTTAGATCCAAGAGGGCACATATTTCCTGGGGAGCAAAGCACTGAGGACTGGAAACTGCCGTTAACTACACCAGGACAGTAGTAGCCAGCAGGGCAGATTTGAGTAGGGAAAGAGAGCCCTCTAGTGGCACAAAAAAATCCTACAAAAACAAAAGATGGTACTCGTGTAACAATTGTATAAATATGTAATAAACAATAAATTAACAGTCAAATATGTCCAAAAAGTACATGCTTTACACTTTAGTGCCATTCCTTTGATTTTCTGAAAGAATGGCACTAAACTAGAGATAAGCAGGTGATCTGTGGCGTGTTACAAACTGTATCTTTAAATACAGTGTAAAGTTGTTTTTCCATATTGAACAGCTTGTCTCAGATTGCCATTTAGCTAATATTCATTTGTGCATGTGTCTTTAATATATAAGAGTAAATAAAATCCCAGTTTATTACATGGTGTAAACTATCTTTACAATTAACCATACGCTATGCTGCTTCACGTCCTGTAAGTAAATGTCACCCTTTTTGCAAGAAGTGTGGGATTGTTTTTTTTATTGCACACTTGGATGAGCATTACGCACGCCGTCTCCAATGCAGCACCTGTTCCTGTAACATGATGTGATAAACTCACAACTGGAACTTGAATTTAAAAAAGCATAGAATATCACAAAGTAACTTCAAGTGTGTGATCTCGGACAATTTTCTGAAAAAGGCCTACTACACATTCAAAAACTACAATTGAACACTTAACACACCTGGCAGGCAGGGCAGGCAGCTGGATATATCTGCATTCCCTGTGTTGTTGCTGTAATATCCAGAAGGACAAGGGAATGGTGCAGAGGAGCCCTGGGAACAGTAATAACCTTCTGGACACAAGTCTCCAGTCTTTCCTCCATCGTTTGGAGTGGGTGACCATGCCCCTGAAAGGCAATAGTATCCAGCCCTACACAGGCCTGACGCATTACTCTTTCCCGGGAAGGCACAGAATGACCCTGATGAAAAACAAAGAAAAAGCAGTGTTTACAATACAATTATATTAACATAGTAATAACTAATATAATTTAAAATTTTATTTAACCTGGGGGGCATGGCTGGCAGTCTTGAAGTTTTGCCATTTGTAAGTGTGGGTTAATAGATCCAGCTGGACATGGATACAGATGTTTGAACCATGTCCCAGCTGGGCAATAATGGCCCATGGGACACTCATAAATTTCATATGTACTGCCGTTATTACTGACGGGACAATAATATCTGAAGACAAAAAGCACAATAAATCGACTGAGAGCTCAGAGGATCAACAGTTAATATACATATATTTGAGATCACATACTGTGCGTGTTGAGGTAACAACTAAGACTGCACAATAACTCGATGGAAGTTTCACAGTATAAGTCTTGTAAACAGGCTTACCCCTGGGGACAAATGCTGCAGCTGGGCAGACCATCGACTGCACTGATAGTTCCCAAGGGGCACTGCTGTGGAGCCGCTGAGCCCTCTGAACAGTAATAACCTGCTTATGTGCAGACAAGGTTCAAGACATTGATGCGCGTACAAACACACACACAGGGGACTGGTTGGATATTTGGAGTCAACACAGCAGCTGTTTATGGCCAACACAATTAACTTGAAATGTATTTGAACCAAACATGTACAATCTTTATTAAATTAATGTTGTATGAAATTTGTTGACCTTTTGGACAAGGTCCACCACGGCCATAGTTGTCTTTCAGAACAGGGTCGGGGCGATGAGCTCCTTCTGTACAAAAGAACCCCTCCCAGCACAGCCCTGTAGGTGCAGAAAGCCCCACAGCGTCACAGTAGTGACCAGGAAGACAGAGCTGACAATCCTCCTGAGAAAGCAGGAAAAGGAAGAGGGAGGGAAATTAATTGACAATATGAGTCACCGTCTATGGTGTGAATTGGGTGCAAAGTAAAAGACAAAAATAAATTATTCTGAACAGAAAATACCATTATATTGTCCAACTAAAGAATACTACATCTTACCATTACTTTATGAATTAGGAATAACCAACCTGAGAGATTAATTTAGTAAAATTTGAAAATGTTCCAAGTGGACAGGGTAAAGGATGGACAGTGGCTATTGGACAATAATGTCCAGCAGGACAGGGACCTCCATTTCCTTGTGAAAGACAAAGAACAAAGCTAAAATCTGTGGGGTGTTTTGACAATATTGCAGTTTACAACAATGCACGCATTATTAAAAAAAAAATAATTTATTTTACCCGAAGCTTTTTGTGGGTTTGGAGAAGTGTTTCCATGTGAACAGTAGTATCCTTCCTGACACGGACCAGTGACGACAGTCCCATTTCTGGAAGAGCAGTAATGACCACCGTCACACTGTTTGCACTGGGAGACGGACCAATAGCCCGGGTCAGGACCATAGGTTCCCTTAGGACAACCGCCCATGTCAAACCCAGTGCCCTCTGGACAGTAAAAACCTACCAGTAGCAATTAATAGGAACATTATGTATACAATCTTAACAAAATTACTTACTTACATATGTTGATACAACTACACACCTGCTGGACAAAGATAAAGAGAACCAGAGACACAGTACCAGCCGGGCAGACAGGGCTCGCAGTGAGTGGCCTGTGTGACAGATACATATGTTCCCGGAGAACAGATCAGTGGCTGAATGCTTCCTTCTGGGCAGTAGTAACTCTCTGGACACACTCCTCCTGTAACTTTGTCAGTGGGGGTGGCAGTGACTGCTCCCTCTAAACAATAATAGCTGTACAAAAACAATCTTTTCTTGATGGTTGTTGTAGGAATACATTGTATTTGTTTACCAAAGCGCGTACCCTCCACGGCATGGCCCAACAGGTTTAGTCAGACCCACACCATTACAGTAATGCCCTCCTAAGCATATTTTACAATCTTCCTGACTCCCTAATCCTGAACTGTTAGACCAGGTTCCTTCAGGGCAAGGGATAGGAGAAGTAGTGCCTGCAAAATGAAATGAGTGCTTTATGCCATTTTTTAGAAAATATACAGGAAAATCATGTAGTACATATAATACCTGAGGGACAATATTGGCCAGGAGGACACAAGAAGCCAGTGAAATCATCCACAGGGGTTGGAGATTGTGCACCTTCCCTACACCAGTAACCTGCTTCACATGGACCTGTTGGTGATTCATTGAACTTTACTCATATACCTCATTCTTGACACATCACAATATTTCCATAATGCTACACAATAAGTGCACAGACAAATATGAAAAACTGACATTAGTCTAGTACTATTAAAAGGTGCATTGTTGTGAAATAGCTAAATGTACTGTATTTGTCTCACACACCTGCTGGTTCGGTAAGTCCCAAAGAAGAACAGAAATGACCTGGTAAACAAGGTACACAGCCCTCTAGACTTTCTGCATGATTTCTTGGGTTAAAAGTACCCACAGGACATGGGTGCTGGTTGGGTAAAGATGTGCCTCCAGGGCAGTAATGTCCTTTGGGACAAGGTTGAAGCCAAGAGGTATTTACAAATCCAAAACTCTCAGTACAATAGTACCCTGGAAAAAGAAAGGAAGAACGTGTAGTAGTTGTCTAATCAAATTTGTATTTGGCACAATTATTTGGATTCACCTTGTTTGTTAAAGATAACATATTTTTAAAAAAGATTTAGAAGCTAGTACCTGGTTTACAGACCATACAAGATGATTGTGTTTCTTGATCTTGATAGGTGCCTGCAGGGCAGGGGAGAGGAAATGAACTTCCCAAGGGACAAAGTGACCTAGAGGACATGGCTGAGCAGTACCCATAATTTGACCAGAGGGGCACCAATAGCCTAAAATTGTGAAGCAAGGCGAAGCAATGGCAGTAAATACATGTTATATAGTAAAAGTAAACTAACGATGATAAAATAAATTATGAACAAAAGCTGACCTGGAGCGCATAATCCTGTTGGAGCACTTAGCCCCACCCCAGAGCAAAAAGAGCCACCAGGACAGGGCAGACAGGCATTTCGATCACTTACACCTGAGACTGGGGAGAAGGTCCCAATTGGGCACAACTCAGGCTGCCCAGACCCTTCAACTGAGAATACACAGTAAGAAATAATGTAAGGAAAGTGTCATATTAATTAAATAGATCCCTTTATAACACAATATGTAGACATAACATGTCATCATAACCAATCACCACCACTATCATCACCACCACCACTACCATCATCATCATCATCATCATCATCATCATCATCATCATCATCACCATCACCATCATCATCATCATCTACTACTACCTGAAAAAAGAAACCTACCGCAGTATGCCCCACGTGGACAAATATTGCCTGTTTGTCCATCTAATGGTTTTGCCTCAGTTGCTCCTCCCACACAATAAAACCCAGGGGAACAAGGACCCATAGGCAAAGACAAACCTATTACAAACACAACAGTATAATCTCGAGCATTGTATAAAACAATATTTCCATGCATTAGTTTACAAGACAGCTGCCTTATAAGCTAACATGAATAGTTGTGAGAAATACCTGAGCTGTTACAAAATGTTCCAGGAGGACACGGCAGAGGTTCGGAGCTTCCTACTGGGCAGTAGAAGCCTGGCTGGCACCGACCTCCTGTGGCAGTAGCTGGACATAGACAGTTGGCATTTGTGTAGTTGTCCAGATCAAAGGGTTGTGAGGTCCACGCTGCAGACACACAGAACCAGCCTGTGTCGAAGTAAAGAGAAAATGAATAAAGATTTCAAAATAATTAAAGCAAAACATGTCACCTCATCAGGGTAAAATGCAAGTGTTGAAAGTTTCTTATTTCACTAGGTACTTATTATGAACAAACTATGACTTATTTGTTGAAGTGAGCAATATGGAACTTTAAATCATTTTGTGAATATTGTTTTAAGACATCAAAAAATGTATATTGAGTATATTGTTTAAAGTGAATAATGCTAAAACATTTTACAAACATTTCACATTTTTCTGACAATTCTACAGCACAATATTATTATTATTACTAAAATTATTAAATTAAAATAAAAAAAATGTGTTTAAATGCAGTTTTTATTGTAATACAAAAAGTAAATAAGCCTACTTAGCAGTAGAAATTACCGTATAACTACTAAGTTGGGTGAAATTAGTTTTCGTATTTTATGACTAAGTGCAATGTTAAAACTAGGTAAAAATGGCTTCTGGCCATTATCTGAACTTATGACATATTCCGAACATGAATGGAACCTATTAAACCTAAGCCAAAAGAAGTTTCTAACACATTATTGTTGGATTGACTTCTTTGATCTGAATATTGTCATTGGAATATGCCTAAAAAAGCCCTGTTTATTAGCCCTGTTAAAAGAACTAATCCAGTGCAGAAGAAAGTTAGTTTGAATTTGAAAAACAAACTAAGACTATGTCACAGACCAGCCTCGCATCTTCCAGACACTTTGGTCAGTCTCTCCTTCTCACAGTAGTGTCCTGGAGGGCATGGCAAGCAACTGTCCAAAGTCTGAGTCATCGGTTCTGGATTGTAGTATCCTCGGGGACAGGGGAACTGAGTGGCATGTCTGGTACCTTTGGAGAGACACATGTGATGCTATTTAATAAGAGCAGACAAAGTGCTGTTTTGTTTTGTCAGGATTTGTGACAAAAACATCAATGCTTTCTTTCTTAGGAAAACAGATCTACCATCCGGGCAGTAAAATCCTGGTGGACAGGGAAACTCAGTGAAATTTGCAGTTCTCTCTGGACAGTAGTAACCAGCTGGACAATGGGAACACACAATGCGGCCTGTGAGGTTAGAGTAGCTTCCAGCTGGGCATGGTTCAGGGCTAGCACTTCCCTCAGCGCAGAAATGAGCTGCTGGACAGGGACCTCCTTCAGAGCCTTCAAAACAATAACAATAGTTTTTGAACACTGAATTCTCACAGTGATCAGTCTTGTGATTCATTGATTTTCTACCACTTTTCGGGTCACAAGTGACTGGAGCAGTGAATTTAAGCCCAAGGCAGAGAAACACCTTGGACAGCTGCCAACTCATGGCAGGGCTATCACGTAGATACAGACAATTACAGGCAATCATTCCCTTTCACATTCATTTACTGGGGAATTTTACAGTATTGACCTACACATGCATGTTTTTGGAAGAGGGAGGAAGCCGAGATCTTGAGATGTTGATTTGGATCAACCCTGGATTTGAGTCCACATTTTCCTTTTGGGTAAGAATCTAACCACTACTCTACTGTGAACAATATTGAGTCATACTATATTTAAATCTAAATATAAAGTTTGCACAGTTCTTATTTAGTAATAGCATTTTCTATTACTAATAATTGTCAATATACATGTAAGCAACCATTTGCGTATTAGTCAACATAAATCACCTGTGGATGATGTGTCACCTCCTGGACAGTAGAATCCTGCCTTACAAAAACCTGATGGATGAGTTAGGCCTCCACTTCCACAAAAATAACTCGGGGAACATGGAATACAACTAGAGCGGTCTGTCAGATGAAGACTGCAAGAGAACATACAAAAAAGCATTTAAGATGGGTTAACTAGTATGCAACAGTGTTACACATCTACCTGTCAGAATATGTTCCAGACGGACATGGCAGAGGGAAACTGGTCCCCTCGGGACAGTACATTCCTTGTGGACAAGCTCCTCCGACTCCTGTGCTGAAGTTGCCATCTGGATTAGGAAAATTTACTCCTAGAGAAATATCACAAGAACTGAATGTTAATAAACCTTCAAAACTGCTAAACAGTCAGCTCTACACTACCTGCTATGCAATAGTAACCAGCCTGACAGGGGCCTGTGGGTTCAAACATACCCCAATCTTCACAAAAAAAACCTGCAAGAAAGATACCTTGCATGAAAGCTATTTTAATTAGTTTGCATTTCTGCATCCAAATAGAAACACATTTTGAGTGTGTGTCTTTTCTGCTATGAAGATTATTTTTGAAAATAAAAAACTCCAACCAATACATCAACACTATCATGTAATAATACTATCACCTGCTGGACAAATGAGGCACTGCTCCACTTGGCTGAGTCCAAACTTAGGGTTGTATGTACCAGGGGGCATGGCAGGATACCTGCAACACCACCACCAAGACAATAGTGTCCAGCAGGACATGGCTGGACCCCATCCCCTGAGAGGCAGTATGTCCCCATGGGACAATCTTCACACTCTCCAGCTCCTTCATAAAAACATGAAGGCAATCACACAACTCAGTCCATCACTTTTACCTGAGTATGTTTTTTATTCAATATTGACCATACCGGTTGAGTTAGAAAAAGTCCCATCAGGGCAGAGAAGAGGTGAGGATGAACCAAGGGGACAATGGTGCCCAACTGGACAAATGTCTCCTGTTACGCTGGTTGTTGGCCCAGGATATATAGCTCCACCTAAACAGTAATACCCTAAAACATCAAAACAAGTCTGATTAAATATCAATAAATTGTATTCAATAAACAAACTATCTCTTACATGATGTTCTTTTCAGTAAATTATAAACATTTGTACAGTACCTGCATGACACATTCCCGTGGGCTGACTAAGCCCAGTTCTGTTACAGTAAAGGCCTGGGGACAGGGACGGCAAGAGGACAGGTTTTGAGCACCAACTGCATCACTCCAGGTCCCAGCCGGACAAGGGTGCTGCTGAGCGTGCCGAGTACCTCTGGGCAGAAGAAACCCATGGGGCACACATCACCAGAGGCCATGGCTATCTTTGAAGTCATAAGAAAGTCAACTGTTTTGTTTTAGTTGCATTTGTGATCCGTTGCTAGTTAGTTATTGTGTTTAGTAAAGATAATTTTAATTGCTTTACTGGAAATGCAGTGGAGGCTCCCGAGGTGCAGTAATGTCCAGCAGCACAGAGACCTTGAGGTTTAGAAAGCCCAGCTCGACCACAGAACCTGCCGGCTTCACATGGCCGACAATGTTGTGACTTTTCCCCTCCAGACTGGTCAGAGAAGAAGCCCTACATAAAGTTATAAGTTACATTATATTGTGTTGTACTAGATACATTCTATTATATCCTTTAAAATGTTAGTATGCTGAAAGTAAAAAGAGTGTAAAGATATTGATTTACAACAAAAAATAAATAAAGAGAAAAGGGGAGAAGACACACTGTGGGACAGGGGTGAGCTATAGCAGATCCCATCGGACAATAGTGACCGGTCGGACAAAGTGATGGCTGTGACATGCCCGTCTGATTACACAACCTGCCGCCGGGGCATTCTGCACATGACTGTGCACCGCGACTCTGTGGAGGATTCAGGAGCAAATGATTCACAATGAAATAAAAGATTTTGAGTGTCTTTTCTTTGTCAGTACATACAGACTGAAAACTGCCAGGAGGGCATGGTTCTGGTCTGACAGCTCCTTCTAATGAATAATGCCCCTCGCTTGCTTCATTTTGAACAGGTGAAGTAGATCCATGTGTGCAGTAGTACCCAGGGTAACAAGTGCCTGATGGTGAGGTGTTATTGAAACCCAAACAATAAAAACTGTAGAGGAAGCAAATTTGTTAGAAGGATATATATAAAAGACTGCCTTGTGAATACCATTAAGGGAACAGTACCCTGGTGGACACAGTGCACATTCTTCCAGTTTGGTAAGGCCTGTGCTGTTGCTATAGGTGCCAGGCGGGCAAGGCAGGGGAGCAGAAGATGCAAAAGGACAGTAACTTCCAGCAGGACACAACCCTCCTGTCACCCCATCCACCGGAGTCTAAATAAACATTTTATTGAAATAGTTTTTATTTATTTTATTTTGTAACTATTTGACAATATATAGTAAATATGAAATACTATTCCTACAGCAGATGTAGCTCCTTTTTGACAAAAATAGCGTTCTTTACATTGTCCTGTGGGTTCTTTGAGACCCACACCATTGCAAAATTCTCCTCCACCACAAGGGGAGCACTCAGACCTATCACCGAGAGCTGAGCGGGAGCTGTAGGTCCCTCAGGACAAGGTTCAGGAAAAGAAGTGCCAATTGCACAGTAAAAACCCTGTGAAAATAAAATGATGAAAAACAATCTAAAATCATTTATAGCTTAAGACAGAACATGATGACACAATACAATTACCTGAGGACAAACCAAAGGTATGTGAGTTCCTTGTCTTTCACAGTAATGTCTAGCAGGACATATAACACATGTCTTTCCATCATGGCCTAGAGTATTGTTTCTATATTGGCCAGATAGACAGGGGTAGGAGTTGGGATATCCAGTTCCAGGCGGACAAAAATGACCATCAGGACAAAGACCTGTCTGAAACAATACCAACAACTCCTATAAAAAAAATTGCAAAACATAAATTTTTTGTACTTGTATTCATTTACTAACTTACAGGGGACGTGATTGGCTCTTTCTGTGGATGTAAAGAGTAGCAGTATTTGCCTTCAGGACACTGCAGACAGTCCCTAACATCTCGTAGTCCAGGAAAAGGACTGTATGTGCCATTTGGACAGGGAACAGGATTGGGATCCTAAAATTGAAAAAAAAAAAAAAAAAAAAAAAAAAAAAAAAAGCCGTACTGGCTATTCCTAAATTGTTTCATTTTCAATTGCTGGGTTTTAGATGACAACACAACATTCTACAGGCAAATGGCATTTCAGTCAGATGAAGGGCAGCTAAAATGAATATTGTTTAAAAGCAGTTTATTTTAGTCACACAAGAAATCGCTACTCCTTAAATTAGTGATAATTTTTAAAAATCCAAGTCCAACTTTATTAAAAACTGCCTCTTGCCCCCAACCTGGAATATAACTGCCATGAAATCTAGAATGCGAAACCCAGCAATTGTAGCCTATTTGTTCAACTCACAATTCCTCCTCCAGGGCAATAGAAACCTCGAGGACACAGTGTGGCTGAACGCTGAGGGTCCTGGTTAACCCTTGAGAGCAGAGGAAGCCCGGGGGACAAACCATGACTTTCAACATGGCTTCCTCACTTGTGGTCTCGTTACTGCAGTAGTGGCCTCGAAGACAAGCCAAGCACTCCACTGAGCCCTCATCCTGCACATCAAACAAAAGCATGATTCACATTGGAACAAAGTATCTGTGAATATGAAGAAGGGGCCCAGAAAATGGGTACAGTTAATATGCTTGTTTCCCCAGATTTGTTTTTGAATAATTCTATTAGACCTCAGACTAATTTTCACAACTGATTAGCCACTTTCACTTGTAACATCCCACTGGTTTTGTCTTTTGCATGACTTGAATGTTAGAGTATTTAATAACAACAAACGGGTGTGAGAAGTTTTAAACTTACAGAGTAACTGCCCACTCCACAGACTCTGGGGTTGACAGTGGCTGAGTGAGGACAAAAATAACCAGCAGGACAGACCAAGCAGTCATCTAATTTTTGCCCCCCTTTATGAGGACGATATGTAGCTCTAGAAAGATATCGGCCCAATTAATCAAAATAAATAATAAATAATAAATAATAAAAACATTAGCTCCAGAAGGTGCCACTGTTTCTTTCTGTTTAAATCATCCTCACCGTGGGCAGGGAGATGGTTTGGAGGTGCCCTCTGGACAGAAAAAGCCTTCAGGACAGATAAGGCAGTCATCTCTGTGTCTATTGCCCATTTGAATGCTGTAGCTCCCAGCCGGGCATGGAAACTGAGTACCATATGCAGTCCCTGAGGTTGAACAAAACAAATATAAACAGTTTAAACTGCAGAGTGAAGCAAGAAACAAGCATTATTAATGCAACCAGAGTTTATTACATGAAAAAGAAATAACTATGCATTTGCATACCCCCAGGACAGTAATGTCCAGAGCTGCATCTGCCTGTTGGAGCTCCAGATCCAGCCAGGCAGTACCACCCTTGTGGGCATGGCTGACACTCGTTTTCAAACTCTAATCCACTCTGTCCACTCCATGTCCCCACAGGGCATTTATATTGGGTGGGGAACATAGTCCCTGGGGGACAGTAATGTCCAGCAAAGCATGAAAGAGGAGGTCTCTGGATGCCACCAGTGCCTGCCATAACAGCAGACAATGATTGCAGAGCAAATTAATAATATAGTTATTATTACATTTATTTAGATACAAAACATAGTGACTGAATAGGGAATTAGGCTTACAATTTCTAACTTTTAATTAAATATAAATATTATAGCTTTATATTTTTGTATTAAATTAATAACTACTGTATCTATATTCTTGCATCAATAGACTAGAGTACCTCGAAGACAGGCATATCTGGCTGGACAGCGCTGACACTGTGAACGATCAGTCAGGTCAGTGCGATTGCTTAGTGTTCCTGGAGGACAGGCATTAGTCTGGGAATTTGGTTGAGAAGAACCAGGGGGGCACACATATCTGCAGCAATAAAACAGTTAGTTATATGTTTCTGATAAATGTACAATAACATAAGGAGCTAAAACTGATTCATTTACCCTTGCATGCAATCCACATCAGGAGCTCTCAGAGCAACTTGTGTACAGGCTTTTCCAGCATAGCAGTCTCTACAGTCTGCAAGCTCATCCTGCCCCTCCAGGGGGTTAAAAGTACCCGATGGGCATGGAACAGGGTCACTTGTACCCATAGGACAGTAAAAACCAGCAGGACATTTGAGACAGTCTTTTACGCCTATGAAGAAAAGTAGGTAGGACTTAATTATAATTGTGATTTAGATCTCTCAACATGTACTTTTTGCAAACACTGCTTTCTTTCTAAATAAAGTTTTTACTAGTTAACAGTGCTGAGCAAATTTGAGTGTAGTTTCTCACTTATTGCTCCTTGATGAGGGGTAAATGTTCCACGAGGACAAATGATCTCTTCCAGAGTGCCAGCTGGGCAGTATCTTCCTCGTGCACAGGGCAATCCAGGACCTGAAGAGCCTTTAACACACAGAAAACTATTTAGAATTCCCTTAGACTTGTATTTATTTACATTAAAAAGAAATATGCTAAAACATAAAAGCTTGATTCATTGTCACTTCCTTTATAGTATCTACTTAGACTTACCTGCCGGACAGAAACGTCCTTCTCTGCATCTTTTGCAGGCTGTCCTACTTGTTTGTCCCAGTTGTTCGCCTGCTGTACCTGCTGGGCAAGGTGACCCATGTGGGGTGGCTGTGCCTTCTTCACAATAATAGCCTTGTGGACACAGGAATTGGGAGGTGGGTCTTTGTGAGCTGCCCTCCAGACAGTAAAACCCTGGAGAAGCATATATTTAGATTTCACAGAGACCAAAGAGGGAAAAAAAAACGTTTTTAAGATTTTCAAATTGACTGTTAATAAAAAATAATGTTAATAATATTACTATTGTATGTTTTATATAGATATTTTTTCCTATATTGTATTTTGATTGTATGTTTATTGTCTTATGTCTGGTAATTTGCTTTAATTAATCTTGCTCTGGGAAAAAAATTTGGATTACAGATGAATATTGCTAATATCTAGACATACAGGGACAGTAAACAAGCTGTAAGTTTCAATAACTCTTTTAGTTTTCTGCCTAAACAAGTATGCAACTGAGATGTGTGATGAGTTTGAACTGCACTCTGCACTTTAATTCAGAATACTTTCTAAGCTTGTAATAATGAGTATTGAACCTGCTGGACAGACAGTGCAGTCTTTGAGTCTATGAAGGCCTTCTTTAGCACCATATGTGCCTGCAGGGCAAGGTAGAGCTACACCCTCCACACAGTACAAACCTGAAAGTAGAGCCACACATTAGATTTTTGAATATGTCTCTTTAAGAGGTTGGCTGTAGATGTTATATATTGTATTAATACCCTTTGGACACAAAACACAATCTGACTCCTCTTGTGAATCCTTGAATGTTCCTGGTCTACAGATGGTGGGAGGACTAGATCTGAGAACAGAGTGGCTCCAACGAGAAGCTACTGCTCCCCTACACATTGGGGAGGAGTTATTACACAGCTGGCATTTGATTTGACCTACTGATGAGGACCATCCTGGAGCACAAGCAAGAGGCTGAGACATTCCTCCCACTGGACAATAGCTCCCTAAATTACACAAGAGGGAATATGTGTGACAGAGATAGAATTATTAAAGTTATTTCACTTAACAGTCAAATACCTGCTGGACATTGAACACACTTGGTAGTGCACACAGATGAGTAAAAGCCTGGTGGACACTCATTGCATTGTGTGTGATTTACATTAGGCTCTGATCCAGGGTTACACTGCAGTACAAGAAAAGAACCACAAGCTTATTTTAGCACTGAAAAAGGGTCATTAAGGGTTTACTTTAAGATTAAGATTACTTTAATACAGTTATGTATAAAATGAAGCTCTATAAAAATACAGTCAAATACAAATTACAGATTTGGCTTTAGTATTTTGAAGCACAGCTTGTGTACCTACAACAATGGCCTTGTCATTGTTGTAATAACATAATATTACAAACAAAGACAGACAAAACTGCAGTAATTCAGTTTTTACCTTGAAAGGGAACCTGAGATACAGACAGAATCAACTGGACAAGTCAGACAGTCTAGTACTCCCTCTGGAGAGTGTTGACCTGAGGGACACAAGGACAATGTCCCACTGCCAGCATCACAAGAGAATCCTGAGGGACACAGTCTACAATCCACTCGATCTTCTGAGCTAATCAAACCTGGAAAGCAAGGCTGCAGCAAACAACATGTTTACGACTTTTTTTTATTTTATTTAAGAAATTTAAAATATAAAAATCAGAAAGTGTTTACTGTGCAGGCCTTGTTCTGGCTTTTCCCAGTGTATAAGTTAAATGTTCCCAGTGGACACCGCTGTGGGGCGTAGACATCACCCAAACAACTAAAACAGAACAATTTCTGTTTGCAAAACTCAATTTTGTGAAAGTAAAAGTTCAGTCAATAAAATTAAAGTATCACATAAAGAAAATCTACTCATGTAAAAGTACTGCAGTTCCATTTGAAAAATGTAGTTCTAGATTCTAGCATAGTCAATTACTAAGATTGTGAGCACTATTAAAGCCTCAAAAGTACTCTTTGTAAGTAGTGAAGTAAAAATTACATAGAGCCCATCTCAATAATAGTGAAATAATCGTAAAAAGTACCCGCTGTAAAATATACCAAGTAAAATATTATATCTAAAAAATTCCGAGAAGTACAGTGCTTTTACATTTGTACTTCGCTATATTCCACCACTGGCTGACTTACAAATGACCAGATGGACATTCTAAGCAAATCTGGTGAGAGAAATATGTTCCTTCTGGGCAACGGTGTAGAACCTCATCTCCAGACTGATCTGCACTCGCTTCTAACAATTCTAAGGAGAAGGCGACACAATTAGTTATCAGTACTGATAGAGATAATAGATATGTATAGATGTGTCAATCAACATTTTCTTACCTGATGTGTTCCCATAAAATGTCAGAAGTAAAAAGCATAAAAATGTAAAAATATTTTGAAACATTATTCTAGACCAAAATGACTCAAAGTGATCGTCTGAAAGTGAATGTGACCCTGTCAGTGCAAGTGAAACCAGCACGTGTAACAAGACTCCCAAGTGCTACTGATAGTGGAGGACAATGATGTAATTCTATCCAGCAGGTTTATAATGCATGATTTTGTGCTACCACTAACCTAGCACTATGCTTATGCTCACTTGATCTATGCTATAAATTAACATATTGTATATTATTACAGTTGCAAAGTTGTAGTAAAGGTCAATGGTCCTTGAAGATTACCTCAACACAAACTGTTTGGAAATGTATATGTTAAAAATTATTATTATTATTTACAACTGTTGAGAGTAACTCATTACAGAAGTAACTTGTTACAAAAGTAATTCATTACATTATATATTTAAAAAAAACCTACTAGTTACAATCTGAGTGGCTCTTTGTATGATATGCACTGATTTCCAATAAAAATTAAACCTCAAGATCAAAACAACTTTGACACCACTAGAATGGCGTCTGTTGAATTTATTCAAAGGTAAATAAATATTTTGTGAGTGAAAGACTTGTGATGCCACATATATAAATGACCTTTTAATCCAGGATAAATATAATAGGATTCGTATTGAGCAATGCCTTGGCATAGCACAGACAGAGACAGTACTATTGTAGCTGTAATTAAATTCTTATTCATGTACGTAATAATATGCAAGGTCTCAACAATTTTAAGTAACTTAATAAACATGTGTTTACAACAAATGGAAAATGTAAGATGTAGATATGTCAATGCCACATCCTGTAAGAGCACAAGCAGCCACCTGTGCATCAGTATCTTTAGCACTTCATCTGTTTAGCTGCTCACAGAGAAGAATGGCTTTCTTAGCATTTACACTAGTTGTGTGCTTTTGTGCATGTCACGGTAAGTTTGCATTTAACTTATTTAAGCATAAATTCATAGAAATTATCAATAGAAAGAAAATATGTACATATATAATAGAAAGGCAAACTTTTTTGCAGATTTTGTAAGCTGTGAAAACCAAACGGACATAGTTTTGGTCGAGTTGGGAGATTCAGTAACACTGAATTGCACTTACAACTGTTCGTCTGGGTTTGTTCGTGGTTGTTGGAATACTGAAAAAGACTGTGTGCCAAGGATACTCACCAAAGAAGAATTTTGCACTGTGACTCTTTCACTGCAAAATGTCTCCAGCAAAGATCTGAAAGAATATATTTGTAACACTGAAGTTACTGATGCTTTATCAATTCAGGTCAAGAGACAGCGTGTTGTGCTGCTAAAACTCAAAGGTGGTTATTGAATTTACTAGCAACATTTATTTATATAAATAGACAGTGAAAGCTAAATTAACTTTAATAAATGTATTTACAGATCCACCAATCAATGCCATAACATGCAAAACTGAAACAACAAAAAGTAAGTAGAATAAAGATCACATGTGTATTTAAAAAGAGGATAGTTTTGATAAAGCAATGTGTCTAATTAGCATCTCTCCAACCTGAGTCCAACCATAAGTCCAACACTTCAAGTGCAACTGGTGAGTCAAAATGTTGAAAATATCACGCAATGAAAAAGCTGGACAAACACCTGATCTTTTGTTGTTTAAATCGAGAAGAAAAGTCTGGGATGAATGACGGAATGAGGGTTTTAGCAGCACTCACCATCACGGTTGCATTAGTTCTTGCAACTCTGGCAGTCTACCTGTGTTTCACTCGAAGAAGACGGGACTGTAATGGTAAAGGTGACTACAATATGAATTTTATTGTTGTATTTGTTGTCTAAGTTCTGCTACAAAAACGTATTTTTTGCTTTTAAAAGAGAACCAGTTCCAGTCGGCAGCCAGCATGCCCAAGTGAGTATGTGTGTGTTTTTCTTTATTTGAGTAAATGTATTTTTTTAAGTAGATTTTCAATGTTTTTATACTTGTAATGACAAAATATCTAAATACGGTAGTTATATTTAATTCACTAGGAGCAGGACTGAATAAAACAGTCCCAATGATAAAAAAAAAAAAAAAAAACTGTTTCGTGCTCCTCTGTTTACCTAAACCCAAACTCACAAAACATCAACTCATCTCTGATTGGTCGAGCAAATATCTAGGTTGCAGTACAAAACAACTGATACAAGCATGAAACTGCATTGTTAACAATGTTTTGTATTAAATACAATTCTAAAGTTATACTAAAACTGTGTTAAGAAAGGCAAACTAGCATTCTTATATTAATTTTGTTTCAACAGTTCATCCAAAGCTTCAAGTACAAATCTGCTGTCAAATAAGGGTAACTAATAAGTGTTTAAGACTATTGACATTAGCATTCAGTGTTATTATTCTTATTATCAGTCTTTTTTTTTAGGCCCTTCTTCTAAACAATGTGAAAGAGTGGTGCTGAGAATTCCAACTCCAGGTATGCTCTCCGAGACTTAGTTTGTGTAGTTTTAGATTTTGACTGCAACGTTTCCCCAGAACTCGAAGGCGACCCTGAAGTGCCATATGCTGACATTGTAATAAGCGTGCGAGGTGCAAGTACACCAGACATCTCACAAGCTCTTTATTTAAATTCAACTGATCGTAATGAGGTAAGATGATATCATACAGGCATATTTCAACAATTCTACGAACAGTTGTTTCATTAAGTCTTACATGTCTCCGTTGCAGTGGTGGTGCATTCATCCTCGCGCTCACCTGCAGGCCGCGCGCTCGGCTGACATGCTGCACGTGCCTCAGGCAAGAGATGTCACCAGGAAGCTGAGCACCAACTCAGAGTACGCGATTATTACGTACGCCTAAAAAGTTACAGTTTTTACCTATTTCAATTGCTTTGTTAAATAATGTTTTGTGCTATGAAGCTATATGACTTGTTCCTGTCTTATTAAAAAAGCGACATCCAACATTTTGGACTTTGTTACTTACCGTAGACACTGTTGCTAGGTAGCGACAAACAACAACAACAACACCAATTTGGAACATAGCTAAGTGAACGCTAGCGAGAAGTAAAAGTTACTCTTGAAAGAATCTAAGCATATTTCGTACGGTTAAGTTTTTGATTGTGGTCAATATGGCAATGCCAATTTCCAACACTCACTTGAGAGTGCCTCGTGGTTTTGGAGCTTTGCTGGAAGGATTAACAAGAGAAATTCTTCGAGACCAACCGAAAGATATTCCGAAATATTCTGCAAACTATTTTGAGAATCTGCTTGAACAGAGAGAAGGTAAGAAAAACTAAGCTACCAGTCCAACTGAGTCAAAATAATACAGTTTATTTCATCTGTTTTTAGAAAAAGGCACAGACCCTTCTGAGTGGGCTGCCAAATTAGAAGATCGATATTACAACAATCACTCATTTAAGGTACGTCTGATATGAATAAATAAACAAATAAATACATAAATTAATACATAAATAAATATATAAATAAATACATACATAAATATTCTAACTTTTTTTCTCACAGAGTCAAGATCATGCACCAGAGACAGCTGTTTCGAAGTGAGTTTTGCACCGCACTGATGTCAGGCCCATTTCACAAATCGAGGAAAAGATAGCATGAAGGACTTAAACCTATAAATAATAAAGTATTTGATTCAAGCATTAGCTCAGGTGCAAAGTAAGTTAAGGAAGCATAAACCTTACACAACTGACATTTGTGTCTGAGTCTCACACAAACACTAAATACAAAATTTGAGGTGTTGCATATTGGTTTTGTGAAAGTTGTTACATATTTAACAACTATTTTGTCCAGTTTAAACTTGCAATTTAGCACCTGGATTGATAAATAATGTCCTTTATGTGTACACACAGAGAATAGGTTTTGATATATGCAATATATAATATTTGTTTAATCTGCCATTTTTAGCTCACAGGACTCCACAGCTGAAGATTATTCTGGGCAGTCACAAGGAGATGTGTCTATGGATACAATAAAAAACAAACACTTAAACACAAGTGAAAACAAGGAATCATCTCCTATTAAAACTCAAGCTGAGTCAGGCAACGAGCCTGTAAATGCAAGTGGAGACCCATCATTATCAAGTAAATTTTATCCCAGCACAACATCAAATCAGGAAAACTCTGAGTCCCAAAATTATGAGGTGCAATTATTGAGTGAGAAGGCAAATATAAAGATACAGGAGTCAAATGGTGAAAGTGAAGATGATGATGGTCAAGAACTTATGGACCAGGAGGATAAACCAGGCAATGACAATATTTGTTCTGCAGATTTAGAACAGGAAGCTACAGATGCAGCATCAATAACAGATGAAGATGCAGAGCAAAAGTGTGAACTCAGGCAACAGACTCCTATTTCACAGTTGGAAATTATTGAGCAAAAATCAGAACAGTTAGCTAGTAATGGTGTCACCACCTCGCATGATTTTGAAGAAACTAACAAAGATGAATCTTTAGTTGAGATTAGTTTTGAAGATGTTCCAGATATCCAACAAAGTATGAACGATGAACTGAGAATAAATGCAGAAAGGAGAGAAATTACTGATGTATTATCAAATGCACAGGAAGTACAACTGGTTGAAGAAAAACTAGATGATGACACTGAAGATAATATTTCAAATCATGACGCATCTATGGAAGAAAGTATTGGCATTATAGACCCTGAACATCAGTCAACTACTTTAGCTGACCATCTGGTAGATGAAGACACAAATCAGAACAATGATGAAAACTCCAGTCTCAAAGACAAATTGAGAAAGTGTAGCTTAACTGAAGAGACAACTACAATCGTGGAGCAAACGAATAACAGTGAAATAGAAGACAATCAAGAAATGGATCATCAAAAATTGTTTGACAAAGATGTTGCAAGTGAGTTAACACAACTCATCGATTCAAATGTGCAAATGTTAGAGGAACACCAAGACAAAAGTGAAGACGATTTCTTGGAGAATAATGATGAAGAACAATATCAGGAGGAAACTCTGGATAAATATTTCACTGTATCGCAAGACCAGCACTCTGAAGAAGGGTTGTCAGATTCTGAAGTCAAAGAAGGCCATTCCTCACATGTTCAGGACAATGTTAATTTAGATCTTGAGGAGTGGCCAGATAAAGAAGACAAAGGTCTGCAAGAAGAGCAACAGGACACCCTATATTCAAAACAACCAAATGAAGAGGTAAAATTTGAATTGTTAAAAATTCTCCTTTCTTATGCATGTTTCATATCCGCATTACTGAAAATCAAGTATCTCTTTTAGCAAGAGCTGGCTCGGTGTCCAAATAGTTTGGGGAAAAGTGTCAAGTTAGGCCACAGTCATGCTCCCATTTCTGTCAGGTGGCGTTATAAATAAATTTTTCAAGGATAAGACATGTCTGCGGTCTTCCACACTTTTCACTGCACTCTGCAGTCATAAGTGCTTTTTTATTTGCAATCCATTTTCAACCACAGATGCACTTTGATGAAGTTATTTAAAAGTCTACAATAAGATGTGAGAGAAGGTCATGTTGCTTCATTCCTTAAAAGTTTGAATACATTTTTTTTTTTTTTTTTTACTGCGGGAGGTTAATATTTATTTTTATTCTTTGAAGTAACCACAAAAGAACTGTAAATCTTGAACCCTTCCTAAAGTGTAAAAGTTAGACCCAATTTGTCTGGACTCAAACATGCAGGGAGGGAGTGTAGGAAGAAGTACTAACAATGTTGCCATGGTAACTCTTCACCATCCTCTTCTCTTTTGGTGTCGTCATGGAATTAATAGGAGTCGGTGATGCTGATAGTTGCTAGGCACCATCTTTGCCCGTAACATACTTGCTTTTAAAGCTGTTTGAGAGTGACTTCAAAACCTAAAAAGTAAAAACATGTTTGTGTGGTCCCAGCTGTCACGTAACCAACAGTTGTTGTACCACACATAGCCGACATAACTGTCGGCTATGTGTGGTAACAAAGATTCTACAAAATTGCATCCTAAAGGCCAATATTTTGTACTTTTTTTTTTTTAGCAATTTACATTTAGTACCCAGAGTATATTTTGTTTTTGCACTCATAACGCACTCTATTTTCCCCAAACTATCACTACTATTAATGAAAAGCATTCTTACAAACATCACAAACAATACCTCATTATAATATTAAGTTAACAAGTTAAAAAAGGTTAGATACAGTGCTCTTTAATATATTATATTTTACAGTGAAATGAACCAAGCCACCAGACATTTTAGTGCATCATTTAAAAGACTGCTAAAAGCATTAAGAGGGTGTTAATGTCAGAGATATAACTCAGATAAATGGATGTTTGTGTGTGTTTGTGTGTCTCTCTCTCTCTTTCTGTCTCTCTCTCTTTTTCTCTCTCGCTCTCTCTCCCTGTGTGTCTTGTCTGTGAAGCTGGCAGAGGCGTGTGGGCGGCCGTACCAGCTGGGATCTGAGGGATGGAGAGCAGTGATAGCTCACTCTGCTTCTAAATTTTTAACACCTTCCGTGTAAAACATGCCAAGACTCTAACACGGGTTTATCTTCACGCTATAGTGGAATTTGAAAGTCCGCGATTGTTTTATGACCATATGCCTTACATAGTATTTCTATGCATATCATCTGTTGATTTTAGCACTGAAACCTGTTAATTTTGTAGTGTTGTACCCACTGCTCTCTGCTTCCTTCAGATCTATCCAGTGTCTGTCCTAAGCACTCAAATTATGTTTATATTATGATATGGTAAAGGTCAGTTACAGCAATGTGATCGCAGTAGGCCAGTAACCTTAATGAGGCTGAAAAGATGGAACACATGCTGTCATGTTTGTAGGAGGTCCCACCCTCTCTCTCCTCTCCTTCTCTATGTCTCTCTCTCACTTTCTCTCCAGCTCTTTCCCTCTCACTTTGTGCGTGAGCGGCTGTTACTGAACATACAGTGATTGTTAGCAAGAGCCAGTTGGCATCTGCATTATACAGAAGAGGTATCTGGTCTAGAATAGTCTTGAAGGCTGATTGGTCATTCTTCTACTTCTGAAGTCATCACTCAAGTAAGCCATGGACTGTCACAATGTAAGTACAGCCTTTGATGAAGTTTGCGGAAGCTGTTTGTTTGTTGTTAGAAATGTGTAACTAAGTTTAAATTCTTTACTTACTGTGCAGAATGTATGTTATGATTGTGGTGTTTTATTTTCTTTATTTTTTTTAAAAGATGCATTATTTCTCATTTCAATACTTTGAATATTTGGCATCATGAATTGCATTCAATCATGTCAAGTATCTGTGCAGTCCTCTGTACTGTTATGCTAACTTATAGAAGCTAGTGATTGTGTGAGTGTCAGACAGACGATGGCTGCTGAACAGGTGGGTGGGAACACTTCACCACTGGAAGGGCTCCAGTGGAGATCTGTTTTGCTGCCTTAGATTGTGGACTTTTTGTGAGCTTTCTTTTAAATTAAACACTTAATGGCACCTGAAGTAGCAGTTACTTTTCGACCCACCCTATAGTACTTTGGGACTATGTCTGCTTCTCTCCTTTAGTTGAAACTAAAGAAGAGAATGAAAGAAGAAGGAGAGAAAGAAAAGATAATGTATAAAATAATGTATTTAAATAAGCATATTTCTTCAAACTAGCAATTGTAACATGGGAGAAAGGCAGTTTTCAACTATATGAATCTATCATATCCTATTTTTATGCAGATTTGCAGTTGACATGCAACATCTGCTGATGTTTTTGCTGTTTGAACTTACAGCAGGAGGAGTGCAGCCGGCCCCAGGAGGAAGAGGACATCATGGACATCCCGTTAGATGACCCTGAGGCCAACAGGGCAGCTGCTAAGATCCAGGCTGGTTTCCGTGGCCACATGACCCGCAAGAAGATGAAGCCTGAGGACAAAACAGAGGGGGAGGAGGTGAGCAGTTCTGGGGATGTGCTCAGCGACACCCCGGGGTCACAGGTTAGTGCTTTAGAGGCAAATGTAGGGATAAGATTATGGATAGAGGCTATAAGGATGGTAACGGAGGTGGCCACAAATCTGTGCTGGGTAAGTAATTGCATAGTTAGATTTAATAAGTAGAGAAGACTTTGCACATTCTTCCGAGGATGAGAAAATATCAACAAGCGTGTTTCCAATTAGTTAACTTGTTTATAAATAAATACATGTATCAGACGTCCTCAGTGATTTACGTATGTAATTCGTAAGCAAGTTACTCATTTAATTATCTCAGAGCTGTACTAACAACATGATTGAAGTTTTCAATTAATCTTTCTGTTTTAGAGATTGATCTAATTGTTATGGAGCTTAATTGTTGATAATAGTAGCAGGTTAGTGCATTTTATAGGTTAAGTAATATCTGGTGTATGTAAAAAGATGTGATGCATAGTTTCCTTGGCACCCTCAGGGCGGTGTACTGAAGAATTAAATTGTGACAATTAAGGGTGTCGTATTAGTGCATTAATTGAGATTAATTAATTACAGACATATTAATCAAGTTAATTTTTTTAATCGCATTAATCTATTTTGAAATCTTTAACTTCATTGTTTCCATAGCGAGTTGCAAAGTGGACATAAGGGTTGTTCAACTTAACAACTTAGCAACAAAATACTTACTAAAGTCTTAATTTTTTGCAATATATTAAGATTTCCCATCTGCAACAATAATGTAATTAATTAAATTGGATAAAAACAAAACAAAAACACTTACGTTGAGTGTTTTTTCCAGCAATTTTAGGTGAGATTAAAAATATATTAATTAGATTAATTATTTACAGATCATAATTAATTGATCTCTTTACTTTTTTAATCGCTTGACTGCACTAGTGACAATAAGCTCATTAATATAAATGCCCTGAAGTACACTTATGCAGCTTGAAACACGCCGCTGTACTTTTAGTTATTATTTAGATTTTATCCTTACATACATCTGCTCTAAACAGTACACTTTTTAGAGAAAGGTTAAGTCTTTTAAATACTCTATAATGTTAAGTAGGCCTATTTGTTGCTCCTTGGCGTATAGTTTTGTAGGTTTGTTTTCTTTCTTGTTTCTTATTTTTCCATCCAAAATCTAGCATTTTTTTTTTCATTAAAGACACTCTTCCTTTTTCTGTCTGTGTAGCTCCATCGCTACAATACTGCTGTGCTTGTGTCGTAGTCTTCCATTCTACACACTCAAAAATGTGCTAGGCAAAAATATCCTATATCATACGACCAATATTCTGGCCATATTTTTTTCTAATATAGATTCACTATAATAAATTAGTGTTTAGTATGTGACATTTTTCACTAATTTTGTAAACATGACTGTTTTATCTAAAAATCAACACAAGTCAATTTGCTGTAGGAGAAGGAAGAACTTTGGGGATGTGGGCAACAAAAGAAGTCTACCTCAGACTTTTTCCCTAACCCAGTTGCTGTTCCTATGTAGGAGAGGTATTTATAACTCCAGGTGCATCAGGAACAATATATGCCTCAAAGAGGCCAGCCAGAATTAATGGAGCTGTCGGATGGGAACCGAACATCTCAAGCGCCTCCCACAGGGGTAGGCCCCCTTTATAATAGGACATAACAAAGATAAGGAGATATTTCAGTTTTGTTCACATCCTATGTATGAGACCAGTTCAAGACTTATATTTTCCAACTATGTACTGTAAAGTCATTGTGGTTAGACGTTACACCTGTGAGCACGCCACAGGCTCACTGTGGTTTTCTGTTTTTAGAGACAGGAGGATCGAGGCCAGTAGGAGGCGACAGCACATCTGTGCCAGAGCAGTGACCTCCCAGTACTGACCTGGATGAAGAAGAAGGCAAAAGCAAGGTAGAGAGAGAAGGCAACAACGTAAGCCTGCTGGGCTGGCTTTCAGACACATACCTTTACACCCCCGTCACAAGGACTCATTTGTTTTTAACTCAAATTAGCTCAAGAAAATGAACAGTTTTCAAGGGTGAATTTTGTGAACTTTAACACTCTTCTGCTTTTTCAACACTATTATCAGTAGGGATGTCTTTGACCCAGAATTCGCAACTCACTGCATGTACTTGTGAAACTTCTGGTAGTGTGCTAGTTTTTAGCTGATCTGTGAATGTGAAAATGAATGTCCTCTAAATGCTAACCAGGGCTTATTTGGATAGATCAGACCATCTGTGGGTAGACCTTTTGTGCATCAACATTGAAAATATGTGTGTATGTAATTTGTGGCTTTTATTAGTTTGTTTTCTGCGCTGCTGCTTGCCTTTGGACCTGTCATATGGCTATTTGATCTGCTGACTGAACAATCAATATGTCACAACCATGGTTTGTTTAAACTACATTTTTAGAGCATATGTTTATTATGCATTGATAACTGTTTTATCAATTCTCTTCAGGCATTTTTCTATAAATCAGATCTTCCAAGCAGTAAGCATGCCATAATTTCTGTCCCAGTAACATTTCATTCCACTCCACTCAATTCTACTAGGTTATATATACCCTGCTAATGTTGTGTTGATGGGTTTGCCTTGTTTGATTTATGTTAAATCAGGTGTATCAATGCATTGCTAGAGTTTGCAGAGCTTGCAAAGTCAATTGAATTAAACCTCGCTGAAGTTGGCTGTAGAATCATGGCATTACACAATAATAAATACACCTCAAATGTAAACCCTCTCTGTAACTGTCCTCATTGTCTGGTGAAATGCTTGTAATTTGTATTCACATATCTCAGGGTTGTAAACTCAAACATAAATTGTCTGTCAATCAACTTAAATCTTTTACTTTAGAAACTTTATAATTACAGTATTTTTTCCACTAAACAAACCTGTCAGACTGGAATGTGCTGAAATATCTTGTTTTGTGAAGTCATAACTTAGTGTAGTACTAAATAGGACTGCCAAAATTGCCTTCATTTGCTGAGCCAGTCTTGCTTCATGGCTCCAGCATCTTCTGTCTTCCAGTGCTCCCACTCACTCAGCCCACCCACACACATCTGAGCCATGCACCGCGCGCTGTGCACTCACTCAGACGGTGCACATGCATTCAAACTCGCTCAGGAAACCGCTCTCCAACGTTCGCAGATCTCCCTTGAGTTGCTGTCACTTAGAGACACACATGCCCACCACCCTGCAGATGCATACTGCCAGCTGCACTGCCTCTGTGGTTTCTGCATGCCACACCACAGCCCTTTTTTTCTTCTCTGAGCTGACATTCCTCCTCCTCAACATCCCCCGTGAGTTTTTCAGATTCTCTTTTCTCCTACTCAGTCCCACAAGGGCCGTGGCCACAGATTCCTGTCTCTTTGATAATTGTGGGTGAACAATCAATAAGTTACAGCACACCTCCAAACATAGCAAGCGTCTACCTGGAGCTGAAAATACATTTCAGAAACGTTAAGTAGAGAAGTAGTTAGTAGATCATGGAGCAGTGTGTGCTTCATCACTGTGACTGGTTGCTCAGACAGTTTGTCAACATGAAGATGACTAACCTCCCTGGGGTGATAATTATGAAAAGACTGGGCAGAACAGCAGGGGGCACAATTACCTGCCTTCCAGCTGTTTTGTAAGGCTTGGATGAGAAGTTGCCTTACAATACTCTAATGATTAAAGAACCCATATTATGCACATTTTTGATCCATGTTACGATGTCATTTCGTCACAAAAACACACCTAAACTTTTGTTTTGTTTCATTCACACTTGTTTATTACAAAACCCTGCATGTTTTTTGTGTTCATCACTTGAATTAAAAAAGCTCTGTTTGACCTTATGATGTCACTATGAGGTAAGGCCAAACAGCCTCTCTCACAGATATGCATGTTTATACCATGCGTGTCATATGAATGCAGCTTGTATTTTTATTTTTTATACATTTTTTGCATGTGTATTTTCACGTGTTGCTGCCCCAGTTCATTTCTATGGTGGATGTAAAGATGTGTTAATATTCTTGAATACTAACACAAACCTAATCCTAATACTAATTTAGAGATGCAGACCTAAACTTACTAATTTTTGTAACTTCAGACCTAAATTTAACCGTTAGCCCCAAACAAAAACCTCCTGTTTATCCTCTACCAAATCGCGTGTCTATACCACGGCAAAAAAACAAAAACAAAATAAATAAATAAGTAAATAAATAAAAGCCAGAAACATCATTATGACACACAGTTTTTCATGGTGTGGTAATACATGCAAGCCATGAGAGTACGTTGTGCCAGATATGCTTCACTGTGCTTTTCTACCCCATTCGCTTTCAGTGTAATCGTTTGTATAATTTGAACACGGTAATTGTCCAATTTATAGCTGCAGCTATTGTTTTAGCCTCATTTAAACTTTTACCACTCAGTTCACTGGAACATTAAAATGACTTTCTGAGGCAAGTGAACAAAAATACAGTTAAATATACAACATCTTAGGCAGATTTGAATAATACAGAATTGTACAGTAAACTTTCAATTTAAGGTAAAAAGCAGTTAACTTTAAAACTAAGACCTAATGACATCACGGGGTGGAACAGAGCATTTTCAGCTTTAGAGAAGTAGAATGCAGGATTACTCAGACTTTTGAGAATGAAACAAAACACAACTCTGATTTTTTCCTGAGATAACAACATTCTAACATGACTAAAAACTCAAAAAGTCCATTTTGTGTAATATGGGACCTTTTAACATCAGAGGTGGCAAGTAACTTTACTCAAGTACTGTGCTTAAGTTGTACATGCATTATACTTCAGAGGAAAAAGATTTGGTTCTTTTTTTGCTTTTACTTCTTAAATATCTCAAATATCTATCATTTCTCACTATATTTTGAACAAATTAGTCACTTTTTTAAACCTGTAAGCATTTTTAAAAGCTTGCAGGTTCTTAAAAGCAGTTCACACCTGCTGTGCTGAAATATATCAGTGCTTTGTGCCAGTTAAAATCCCTTTCCACACAATTGAAGTTCATTCATTCATTATTAATTGACATTTAATCGTATTTTACCCTTCAATGCATTACAAAGCAACTTAAGTTTTTTTGTGTGTGTTTTTTAAGCTAAGTCATTTTACAATGGTGTAATTTAGTTTAAGCAGGAGTTGTTTTTCAGACAAGTAACAGTATTGAGCTTCGTACTTTTGTTGTTTGAGTTAAAAATCTAATTATATTCATGCTTTTTTTTTTGTCATGTCCAGTCACAAAGCCCCTTAGTGCCCACTCTTTCCACTTCTATTGACTGAAAAGTGTCTCCTTGATTCTAGAGTGTTGTGAGATGAGAAGGAGGGTTTACCCGGGGCAGAGGTGAGAGGGCAAAGCTTTGATGCTCAAGCTCTGCTCCACACGGATGAGTGCCATGACAGACCACAGCTGCTTCTAGTCTGTTAAAGCTGGCTGTGTTTTCCACCTCTGCAGTTAAAGTCTTTCTTTGTAATCAGAAAAAAAATGCTTTTAATAAATACCAAACAAAAGACTGATTTTTCTAAGTGGGTGGGATGACACATTAAGACTCACTGGTCAAAACAAAGCTGTTTCAGTATCTGAATTAGAATTAATGTTATTCATTCAAAATAAACCACGGCCTTTTTGTCATTTACTCTATATTTTGACAGGCATTATAAAGTACTTTAATGCATATAGAATCTTAACATTTTATCACTTAGGCTATTCAGGTGTGTAATTGAGGTATTATCTGTAAAAGGCAATCTCATTTAGAAAATGTTCAGGGATTATCTGTAGAAACAATAAGCCAGCCTGCTGCAATTATGTAATTAACCTGAAAACTATCTTCATTAATTATACCTAGCTTTTCTGAAACAAAACCGTATACAAGAAACAAAGCTTCTACACCATCTACTGGACGCTTTTGTAATAACACGATGTGTATCACAGAAGTTTGTTTTCTTTACAGTTACTGGAGCATGGATAATGAAACTGTAAAGGTATTTGGAACACACAGAGGATGTAAGTAAATTTAACAGCTCTAAAAATGTAAATATATATAGATAAAAACATAATATTGTAGACTATGACAATGACTTTTGAAGAAGGTAAATTACTTATATGCTCATAAATTACAATTTTGCTAAATATAAACTCAAATATGAGCTTGTAGGCAAAGTTGCAGTACACATCAGTCTGACAGGGGTCCACACACAGTGCACACACAGTTGGCTGTTGTGACTGGGGTGCTGGTGAGTGAGCTGCAGAGTGGGGCTCAGTGTGGCTAAGCAGAGGCCAGAGCAGGCAGTGGCTGGAGGAACGTGCCCGGGGTGGATAAACCATGTTCACTAGGAGGGGAAGGGACTCTTCGCGGGACACAAGATGAAGGTGGAGAGGAAGACCACCTCAACAACCACAGAAACTTTAGAGGACATATGTGCATTTCTGTCACTGCTGGGCCTGTTTCTACTTCTTCTGTCAGGTAAGAATTCAGCAACACTACAACTAATGCAATTTGGTCATGATTTTCATAGTGTCTTGTGGAATTTGCGGAAAAAAAATATTGGTTAAATCCATGTTGTTATTCAAAGATTTTATTTGTTTCCATGTTCCCTTAAGTGGTAACATAATAAATTATTCAGGGGGCACTGCTTCACAATAGGATTGTCCAACTAGTAAGTTTGAGCTTATTAAAAAGATTGAATAGATGAAAAAGACTTGTTGGGAAAATTTGCATAAAATTTAAACAAATGTTAGTTTGTTTAGTTAAATGTTAGTTTGACAAGTGTGAAAAAAATAACCGATGAAAGTTGTTTTTGAGGAATCACTGGGTTCTGTGTCTATCCCCAACTTCACCAGTGACAAAGAGTTTTTCTCTCACACACACTCTCTCCCTCTTTTCAGCAGAGGAAAGTAGCTCCAACAATCATGCCCTTTGTCTCATTGCCTTGGAAACCCTGGTCAGGCGGACCAAATGGTTGCCATAGTGACGAGGCGATGCCATGCTAAACCGCAGAGAATAGTGAGCAGAGCCTCTCCCTCCGTCCTGTGTTGTATTTTCTACTACATTCCTGCTAACAGTAGGATCCCCACTCAGGCTTAATGTTTTGGCCTCTGTGTGTCCAGCCACACTGATTTATAGGAATGTCTCTGTGAACATAACAGCTCTCTACTGAGTTTGGTTTCCAAGACAAGGTCTGTAAAAATAACGTCATGTGGCTAAGTCATCACTTTACCAATAGACTAACTGAGGTGAGGGACCACAAATCACTCTTGGCAAAACAATAGTTCACTAAGTTGACAAGCGCTGCAGATTGGAAAGTTTATCAAAGTAGGTACATTTTTTGGCTAGTGCTGCAGCTGACTATAAGAGTGAATATACTGTTTCCAGCAGACTAAAACAGTGACTTGGCAGTTGATAATGACTGCCATGTTGCAGTATGTGTAATTGTCATGGTGGTTGCAATGAATGCAAATAGTCCTCCAAGCTTTACATCAGAAGACTGCTTCTTTGTACACTTAAAATGACATCTAAAAATAATAGCTTTTTTGCTTGTGCAACAGGACAATACAGATCTTAAAGCAATTTAAAACAAATCTGACTTAATAGCTGAGTACAATTTTTGTTGTGAAGTTATCAAACCACTGATTTTCTTTAAACTTGGTTGTTCCACTGATGTGTTTGTGTGCAGGTGAAGTGTCCAGTGTGAATGTGACCAGCCAGTCTCAGGTAGTGAGAGGCACAGTGGGCAGAGAGGCCCTGCTGTCAGTCAGCTACTCCAGCAGCAGCACCGACAAACCTGTAATTAGGTGGCAGTTAAAACGAGACAGAGAGAAGCCCATCACAGTTGTCCAGTCTATTGGCACTGACATCATCGGAAATCTGAGGCCAGAGTACAGAGACCGTATTCTGGTGTATGAGAATGGCTCTCTGTTACTCCATAACCTGCAGCTGTCTGATGAAGGCACCTACGAAGTGGAGATCTCCATCACAGACGACACCTTCACTGGGGAGCACTACATTGAGCTCACTGTGGACGGTACTGCTTTTATACACCTATGACTAATGAAACACTGAGGGGGAGTGGAGCCATGAACGAAATGCCCCATAGTTCAAGTAATGCGCAGTTTAGTTTGGGAAACTTTTCTAGAATGAGTCAGCTAACATTATTTGTAGGAATAGACCTATATTTATTATGCATCCGGAAACACTGATTTAATGTTATAAAGACTTTTTTTTTTTTTTATAAAATATAAAGCTAACCACATTTACATCTTGCTGTTTGTGTCACCAGTTCCAGTGTCCAAACCTTATATCCAGATGATGGCTTCCTCTGTGTTGGAATACAGCGAGCACTTTAACCTTCACTGTTCTCATGATAATGGCACAAAGCCTAGATACAGCTGGCTTAAAGGTGGCAAAGTGCTCGCCAATGACTCACGACTGATGCTGTCCCATGATCAGAAGGTGCTGACCATCTCCCGTGTCCTCATGTCAGATGATGATGTTTACACCTGCACAGTGGAAAACCTCATCAGCAGCATGAAAAGCACTCCAGTCAGGCTTACCGTCTATAGTAAGTCGTGCAGCTCATTTAGCAAGAGCTGTTATTTACATCTGTCTTCAAGTTTTAAGTCAGAGAACAATGAAAAAAAAAAAATAGACTTAACTAAGCAAGCTCTAAGTTTATACTGAACATGTACGTCAAAGAAAGTGCAAATTAAGAAAAGGTGTGCGCTTTCTGAACTTATTCTGGATTCATTATTGCTTTATTGGGCCAGAGAATAGAAAGAGCCACTCAGACTTCTATTTCAATTTACGAAGTCATGTTTGAGCAAGTACACTTCAAAGATTTAAGAGCGACAATGGTGTTCCATTAAGACTTGTGAAAGTTAACTTATGCAAAGTGATTTGTGAACATAAAAATCAGTGTGAGCTGTGAAGGCCTCCTGTTATTAACACACAATTCTTCTTGTTCTCTATTTGCTTCCTTTTTTCGTCTTTTTTTCCCTCTGGTGTAGGACGGAGCTCGCTGTACATCATTCTGTCCACAGGAGGTATATTCCTCCTAATCACCCTGGTGACAGTGTGCGCCTGCTGGAAGCCATCCAAGTAAAAGCCAGTCTATTCTCTATACCCCTTTTCTATTTGCCCTTAATCTAGTTTTGTGTGAGGTAGAGCTTTACTGTATGAGGAGAATTTCAAGTAGTCCACTCTTCTACATCATCATTTCTGTGAACTTTCTCCTGATTTAGTATAACCATTGCATGGCAGCAACTTAGCACATTTTTGTTTTGACAGAAAGAAACATCGACCTGTCCCCCAAAGAGCTCCCATCTACGTGGAGCAAAGTGAAAATGGTCATGATGGTGAGTTATTAATGCTTATCAATAGAAACTACACTTTTACTCAGATATTTCATTTTCAGTTGATGTAGTACCTAAACCCAGCACCCTTGGTAGAAGGAGTCCCATGCCTTTATATGTTCTCAATGAGGATGTAAGTGGCTTGTTTTCTTTTCTTTTTGAAATTAATTCCCCAATCTGAGTCTAAATTCTTTGTATCTTTAGGAAATCATACCTAAACCAAGCACACTTGGGCGAAGGAGTCCGAGGCCTTTGTGTGTTCTAACAGAAGATGTGAGTTATTTTACTGCATAATTTCATTTTAAATGTTATTAAGTAACTGGTGGCTTATGACAGCATAACAAAAACTCATATTGCTTGTGAACAACTGTAGGAACCTCTGGAGTGCTCAGAGGAGCATTCTGGTGATACTATCCAATCAGAAGCCCCCCCTGCTATATTTGTTCCAGTTCTACCTCCCTCCAATAGAGGTGGGCCCATTTGGACCCCCCCACGCCGGTTCCCCCGCAGCCCCTCTCCTTTGGCCCAGCAGCTGCCTCTGCCCCTGTCCACCCCTCACTCACCTGGTTCGCCTCAGCGCGGCTTCAGTCCCATCAGAAAAGGTCGATCTCCTGTAGGCCTCCCCAGCAGCAGCCTGCCAGTGGAGTCTGAAGGTCCAGGACATAATGAGTCTTCACACAGCACTCTGCAGCAATGACCACAAAAGATGTATAGTTTATTAAACTTTATGCACTATTTAGAAATATGTTTGTGCTTTCTGTCCACAAGTAATATGATATATTTTCTTCTGTTCTATGCACTATATATTTGTAGTGTTTGAATAAATAACATTACATTGTCCACCAATGAATGTCAAAGTCTAACCGTGTCATTTTTAAGGTTTTCGAGTTACAGGCAACTTGCAGCTCGAAAACCACATGAGATTTGAGTGAGAATGAGGAACTATAGACCATAAAAAGTTAAAGAAGCAGTTGTTTTGTTAATGTATACTGGTTAATTAATCATTTCTAAGTGTATTGTAAACCAGGTAAGCCTAAAATACTACTTTTTGTTAAACAAAAAAAATATATATTTTTTGTTTGTTTTGTGACTGAATTTGCTGCTCTCTCTGACATTGGTTTGGTTTGAATGTGACTCTTTAGTTAAAGATAGAGGCAGACCCATTTAGTGGCGTGCTGATGTACTTCTTATATTATCCACTAGGTGTCGATGTGTCCCCTTAACAAAATAATTAGCATCAAGCCTTCCTGCAGCTGGACCTTCATTAACTTCCTACATGAGCAACCTACAAATGATCAAACGATACTCACGTCATGGTGTCAAACTGTCTCTTTAAATAGCTCATTTAAATAAAAGAAGAAGAAACATAATCCGTAACAATGCAAAGCGGCGTCGCCAAATGGACCTACAAACACACACAGCTAAGTAATAAATATTAGGGGGAAATCATTTCTGCCTTTTGCAGGTCTGCCTGAGCTTCACCGCTAGTTTGAAAACGCATTCATAAGTTAATGTCAATGTTAACTTATGAATGTCAATAATCATAATTACTTGATTACACAATTTTTGTCAACGAGTGATCAATAATCTTAATTGAAATTGAAATTACATTAATTGCATACCCCTACATCTTAGTTGGGGCACCATTTAAGTAAAATTAAGATAAGTAAAATGATCAAAGAAAAATAACAGTATGAATTAATGCTTATGATCTATGTTGTAAATAACTGAAGAGTAGGAAACAACAGGATGTAAATAGGGTTAGGATTCGACAAGTAACTTTTTCCTACTCATTTTTGTGCACCTTTAATGATTTATATTTTGTTGTGTAGACAAATTAAATGCATCAAGTGCTCAAAGAAAAAATAAATTAAATGAAATTTTCACTAGAGGGAACCAACGTGCAATTTATTTATTTATTTTACTTAATATACTTATTATTTATTTGTCACGATTTCGAAATAACACACCTTTCCCCTCTGATGTAAAATAATTCTTTAGTTACAACCCAAAGTATCAAACTTTTTATCTGTCTTTTTTTTTTCATGGATTACAAAGAGACATTAAAGCCTTTCCCATCCTGTTTGAGAGAGCAGTGCTGTAGGCAGTCTGTGATGCACAGAAACAGTCTGCTCCACATCATTAGCGAGATAATGGAGACCTTTCAGGTGTGCAGATGTACGCCTTTGTCATTAAAATATTCACCGTTTTGTTTTCGCTTTTATCCGCCGATGCATCTTCTACTGAGACATGAGAGTAGCAGCTACCATCAAAGCAGCTGGGTTTGATCTCACCTGCTGTCTTTATTCTTTTTGAATTTTTAAGTGCATGGCATACACATTTGATTTGCAGGAACACATTTTATTTTAGTCTAAGTGTAAAATTGTAATCCAGTATCAAAGTGGAACCTTTCAGTAAACTTTGCATTTACTTGATTTTTCATTTGTGTCCCATATAGAGCAGAAAAGTGACAACGTTGCTGCGTGTTGGATTTGGCAGTAATTAAGCTCAAGGGATTGTGATGTGTGCGTCTCTTGTTTGTAGAAAATAGGTGTAAAGTGAAAATCCTCAGATGATGCTTGTATGATGCTTCTACAGTAATTAATTACCTGATCTACTCAAGCCCTCTTACTCATATCCTGCTCACAACCCCATTAGACTGTACATACAGTACCGTACAATATGTGTATGTGCATTTGGATATATTCTACAGTTTATTTTTTAATTTAGGGAACCCATTTGGTATTTTAACAATTCATGGTTTAAACTTTTCAGAAATAGTGAGAGAAATAATTAAATAAATCAAACAAACAAGAAACATCTTTAATAGAAATGCATTTGCCACATTTCCTTCGCTAATCCTTCATTTCTTCTATTTTAATGATAAATATTTTCTTAAACAGTTACTCAGTAATTCAGCGTGAAAGTATTCCAAATGTTCAGAATACAATACTCTGAAATGACTAAATAACACAACAAAACACCTTTGAAATACATTAGGTTTGTATGTATGTTTGTCTGTATGTAAAGTAGTTTTCATTCTAATAATTTGTCTGATGTGAGTGACCGCAACAACTAAAAAAAAAAAAAAAAAAAAAAAAAAAAAAAAAGCCAAGCAGCTGCTGCGAGTCTTCTTGTACATACGTCATGGCATATGTTTATTTAATCATTGCCGGTGTTTTAAGAACTGCTGACAAAAATACACTTCACTTGAAACGTCTTTGAGAGTTCTTCTGCTGAATTCATCTGACCAAACCATCTGCTCCTCTCCCACAACAGTGATCATGAATGAACATGACATGAACACATGCAATGTGCACACATGTGTAATCAGCTCTACATGATTCTTCTCGTCACAATCACACTCAGTGCAAGGACACTTATTTAACTGTTGAGGACTTTGTTTTAGGATTATTTCTATATCTGCACTATCATAATCAGTATTTTTAAGTGGCCAGAACAATTTTACAATCAAGGAGAATCAAGATGTTAATAAGGTAGCATTTTTTCAGATTATGCTAAATTTAGCTCAAACATAACCTTTGTGTCCTTTAACTGATTGAAATAGACCATAGGTAATTGGTCTGTGACTACAAATAAGAGCAATGCCCTTCTTAAAATAGGCTTGCTTTTTAATTCTCCATAGAAACTGTCCCTTGGCAACCTGTGGAGTGTCAGCCATCCTGATAGTACTATAGTGCAGCCTCTATCTCCTCCTCCATCACTCACATGCCACCTCTCTCCTCTCTCTCCTTTCTTCTCTTCTGTCTCAGTGTCTCTCGCCCATAGGTGTACGATAAGCTACATCATCAGCACCAGTGACTTTAACTGCACTGTCCACAAAAGAAGCTGGTCTTACTCACAGTAAGTTGCGTTAAGTTAATATACTTTTTATGTTTATGCATATTTTAAATCCCTTTTGTACTTGATGAATTTAAAAAAAAACTATAACCTTGTCCAAAACTAGGATTGTACAAAAGAAAACGTTCTTGAGATTGGACCAACATCAAGCCGCTACCAGAGTAAGAGAGGGGAGGGAGGTCAACATGGGCTCCAGCTCCTCCTCCTATGCCCCGAAGACCATCTTTCTGGATGTGGATGGAAAAGTGCAAAAGGTGGGTAATGTTTTAATTTCTAATTCTAAAAACAACAGAGGAACAGATGCACACAAACTAGCTTAAACACAAAGGAACGTACATGTATTTGAAAGGAACAAAATGACAAAGCAGTTGCATATGTAGCAGCCTTAACTAATAGCAAAAACACAATTTAAAAGCTCATTGGTCTGATACCTGCTGCTTGCTTGCTGTTGTTCTGTCTTTGGGTAAGACACTTTAAACTGTGCAATGAATTTGTTTTTATTAGGACTAGGATCATTTCTAATAGTCAAAAATAATATCATTTCTTTTATTCAGATTCTACTTAGTAAATGCATGTTTTTATAGTTAATTGGCAATAAATACAAATTTCTACTGTTTAGATAAAGGAAAAATGTATTTAAAACGTTTTTATTTTTTTGATTAGGAAAGTCGAGTTGGATTTAAACCAAAAATAAAGCAAAAGAAGGAAAAAGGAGCTGTAAGATGGATTCAGTTTGCCAGTTTCTATGAAAATAGCTTAGTCCAACAAACTGTAAAGCATATTGTGTATGTTAAGAAAGATGATATTCACTAACATGTATTATAGATTCATGGTTTTATACTTGTGAGGTTTTAGCAAAAAATAATGTGTCAGCATGTTTTGAGATGATCACATTAACATATAATGTATAAATACAGTATAATATAAACAACAACATAATATTCTATCCAGTTGTACAGCAACAGCAAATAACTGAAAACTTGGAGTAAAACTCATTTCTAATACTTTTATTTTTCTATACAATTTTTTAGCATAGACTATGTACTTTATATTCAAATTTAGCATATTTCTGAGAAAATAAGCAAATTGTATAATTTATGATAAAGTATTTGTGGTGCTTCATAACATAATCATTGTTTATAATATTTTAAAAAGAAAGTCCTTTAATTATGTTGCTTATATAGGTTCGCCTTAGAAAAAAGACACATTCTTTTTGTTTTAAACAATAATTTAAAAAGGTTTGAAGTATTTTTAATATACACCTCAAACGGCCTAAAAATAATAACAAAACAGCCTTGGACTTTTTTTCTTGCATTATATATTTAGGATATATTGAGTATTGCTCAAGATCTCCATTGATCTTATTGAGTTTCCCAAGTGGGTCATAATGAGTCAGGAGAAGAGAACTTCACTGCAATTAAACCAATTAAAGCAAGCATTCCCCTAAGATAAAGCTTGTAGCTCAGAAAAAAGCAAGTGATAATGACAGGAGCTCACACCTTGTCACCGCAGCCTCACACAAGATCATTTAAATTCACCTTGACCAGCAGTAATCTGAACCTTCCAAACAGTCACCTCGTGTGAGCTGGAGGTGATGTCTTCAGAGCCTCAAGTGCAGGAGCTGGTAGTGACACATGTCGAGCTCAAGAGGCAGTGAGTTTGTCTGCTACACCTGCCTCCTTCAGGTGAACAATGACACATCCTTTATATACTCGACCATACGTATTAATATATAAGGTATTATTCCAGTGTGCTCACTGTAATAATACCTTAGGTTGGGATGGTGGTGTTCTCACTAATTTTACTTCTGGATAAAACAAATACTTTTTAGTTGTGTGCATAAAATTTGTTTTCAATAAAATACGGTAAGTAAGTATGTTTTTCACAGTTTTCATTTATTTATTTATTTGCACATAAACACATCTAATTATGAAGTATTTCTACTTTTTACTTAGTTCCGCTAAGTAAAAACACACTTTGTGTGTTTGCAAAATGAATAAATTGTGTTTTTGCAGGTGGTGTTCAGTCGACACTGCAGTCCATGTGACATCAAAGAGCTTCTGTGTTCCTCCTCCAACATCCCCAGGTTATTCTCTCTTAGACACTGAAACTACTGTATGATATGAGTGTAATTAATGTACATGTTTGTGTTCATAGGAACACAGCCATTATGGTGGTTGACCCGGAAGGTGCTTTGGTGTCTATTGATCCTACTATGCCCACCAACTCTCCTAAGTACTTCACTTGTTAACATCTAATTACTTAAGATGTTGCTATTTGTTGTGAGTGTTAAAAATTGTTATGTGAATCCATCAATGGATTTGTATGCATATTTTAAGCAATCCTTTGCCTATTAATAATTTTAGGTAAAAATTTTAAACCTGCAACTACAATTAATCACATACAAATCAGAAAATTACACAAAGGACTATGCAAAGTTGCACGCAAATCAAAGTAATAAACTTGTGACTTGCAATCAATTTTGACTTGATTATCACTCTAGAACTTTAGCCTCATAGTATGTCTTTCAATTAATTAATTAATAAATACATGTTTGTAGGTTTATTTTATTAAAATTTGAAATAAAATTTCATATGATGTACAAACAATAAAGAAATGCTCAATTCCCCATAGCTCACTGTACAAAGTGGTGCCGCTGTCCACTGGTCAACTTGGAGGTAACAACATCTTTCATATGTATTTTCTCCTTGTTTTGATTCAATCTAATTGTATATTGTGTATAAATAGAGAAAGAGGACATGTTTCAAAATGTATTGTCCCAAGTGGCTGAGCAGTTTAGCAGGTAAGATCGTTTGTGCAGATTATGTTCTTGTTATATTAAGCTTGAAGCCTAACCTTCCTCCCGCCTTCTCACATACCTCACACTCATACCTGACACTGGCCAGCTTTTCAAAACATTCACTCATAATCCATTCAGCTCTGCTTCCCACATGTTCTTTCACCTCAAGTGTCTTGTCACTCTGTGCAATCAGCTGCTTTTCTCTCACAGGGCCTTCCGCATTAATGAACTGAAAACTGAAGTCACCAACAGGCTGGCTATGCTGGAGAAGAGAGTGGAGCGTATGTGCCTGATCATGTTTTAAATGCTTGTCAGGTTAACTTAAACATATCCTTAATCTATATTTGTCATTTCTTCAGTGGAAGGCCTTAAAGTTGTAGAGATTGAGAAATGTAAAAATGACTTAAAGAAGTTACGAGATGAGATGACATCTAGAGGAGGTGGAAGGTGAGATATATCAAGCCCAATATTACACAAAAATGTTTGGGGAAAAAACATAGTCAATGATCTGTATGGCTTTAATTATAGAGTGAACTGTCCATGCAAATACAACTTTGATGATGGCAAAAAGGTCACTCCTCGGCGGGATGTCCCCAATTATCCCAAGGTCCTTTTCAGATGATCTCTTATGCTATTATTACATTGCTGTGAGATTATTTAAAACTTTTTTGTGTGCATGTAGTACACACTGTCTCAGGAGACAGTGGAGGCGCTGAAGAAGCCTACATTTGATGTGTGGCACTGGGAGCACAATGAGGTGAAATTGAAAATGTACTTTATTTGAAATATATGAAACAAGTTGTGAAGCTGATGTTCCTCTGCAGATGCTGAGCTGTTTGGAGTACATGTATCATGACCTGGGACTGGTGAAGGAGTTCAACATGAATCCCATCACACTGAAACGTTGGCTGGTAAAAATACAAAAATTAAAAACTAAATTACAAACTTGGTTTATATAAAATCTGCACTAATACTGTATTTACAGCTGGCCATTCAAGAGAACTACCGCAACAATCCCTTTCACAATTTCCGTCACTGCTTCTGTGTTAGTCAAATGATGTATGGCATGATTCACCTTTGCAATCTTCAGGTAACCTCTGTTTGTTCAGACCAATGACAGTGAAACATGCTTTTGTCATGACTTTCCTCTTTCTACCTGCTAATTGTCCAGGAGAAATTGACTCTTACAGACATGGGCATTCTCATGACAGCTGCTGTTTGTCATGACCTGGACCACCCCGGCTACAACAACACGTAAGACTTCCTCCTGTCTTTTTCTGTTGACACACGCTGATGTCCACTGACCCTTGAGTGTTTTGACATCCATTGCACAACATTGTTGTCAATGAACTGCAAAACAAGCTCTGGGAAAGCTCTGGTATGCAAACAATCAGAGCAAAATGCTATTTGTGAATGGATATTTGGGCAGGTTAAGGCTTCTCTTATCAGCAGTGATGCTTCATTATTGTATATTATCCAAGGATCTACCATTGAGCCATGTCTCTCCCATATGCTAGGTACCAAATCAATGCACGCACAGAGCTGGCAGTGCGGTACAATGACATTTCACCTCTGGAGAACCACCACTGTGCTGTGGCTTTTCAAATCCTCTCTCTACCCGAGTGTAACATTTTTGCAAATGTGGATCCAGAGGCCTTCAAACAGATTCGACAGGTAAAGTTTAAATAAATAATTCAAACTAAAGTCCACAACTATAATTTGGTGTTTTATTAAACTCACAGGCTATCATAACACTAATACTAGCAACTGACATGGCCAGACATGGAGAGATACTAGACTCCTTCAAGCAGAAAGTGGACAATTTTGACTTCACCAATGAAGAGCATGTGACATGTGTGAGTAACATGAGGTGGCTCCGTGTACAATGCATTCAATACAAACACTCTGCTGTACAGTATTAGAGTAATTAGACAAGTGTGGCAGGCATCTGTCTAAAAGTACATACACTAGGTTGTACTCAGTTGTGTTTCTAATGTTTTCAGCTCAAGATGGTTTTGATCAAGTGCTGTGATATTTCCAATGAGGTCAGGCCCACAGAGGTTGCTGAGCCCTGGGTTGATTGCCTTTTGGAAGAATATTTTATGCAGGTACAACAAAATGCTATACTTTTAAGTCGTAGAAGAGAAGATCTATAAAGCTGAAGTGATTTATTTTTTATTTGCAGAGTGACCGGGAGAAGTCCGAGGGCCTGCCTGTGGCGCCCTTTATGGACAGAGATAAAGTCACAAAACCCACAGCACAAATTGGTTTTATCAAGTTTGTTCTCATCCCAATGTTTGAGACAGTCATGAAGGTATCATTTTACACTACAGAGAACACATTATGCACTGCATAACTATACTTTTAAAGTAATTTCTTGTTTTGTTTTGTTCAGCTCTTTCCTCAGATTGAAGAGATCATGGTTCAGCCTCTGAGAGACTCTCGTGATCATTATGAGGAGCTGAAACAAATTGATGATGCCATGACAGAGGTAGAGCATACTCTTCATCTAATATCATACATACATTTAGTGTTCTGTTCTAATGTGTTGGTGGAGTTTTTGTAGCTAAGACTTACTTTCATATATGACCAAAAATTATGATTTGAATAAATTTGTGAGTAAGCAGATTTTAATAATGGCCTTTCTTACGCATGTAGGCAACAAATGCTTACACTGAAAAAAGCGTGACATGCTGTAATTTCTCAGGCTTCGGAGTTCATGTTTGTGTGCATTGAATTAGTGCTGCTTGTGGAGGAGGTGTCTAGGGAGAGGGTGGTCTGGGTTTCCCTTCTCCCACTCCAGTTCTTAAAATACCAAAACTACACTATATTCTATATGGCAGCTTTTGTCCTTGAATTATCATCAGTTATAAGCATTACTTCCACTGTTATTCAATTTGTTTCAGCATATTAACAGTATATACGTATTTCTTTCACAATATGCTAAGTCTGCTATTTTGCTGATTTTTCTGCTTAATTTTAGCGATTCTAACTTTACTACTTACAGTTAAATATGAATGGATATAATTTACACAGTGAACATAGATTCTACATAAAAAAAAATCATCAATGTTGCAATTTATATATACTATTGGTTGCAGTAAAATCATGACACGATTCAAACATGTATTTCACTTTTAGACTGAATCAAATTGGAAAAACCTAGACAAATTAACTGATGTGTGCCTGTATGTTCAATATAGCACTTGCTAACATAAAGGTGTGTCTTTTGTTCAATGAGGCACAGAAGAAAAAAACAGAAAATATGTCATTAGGCGGGAAGAAGAAGTAAACTGCAGTGATTGAGTGCAGTGGTACATGTGTAAGTAAAAGCCTTAGTAAACATGGTTGTGCTGTAACATAGGAGTGCTTTCTCTGCCACCCTCCCTCTCTATCTATGCTCCTATACCCAAGCCACTTTCATCACTTTGGATTCAACGGAATGACAAGCATACTATATCAGTAATTAAATAATCACCATTATTTCCAAACCTGTTTTTTCAATCAACCAAGAACCAAAGTGGTGAAATGTGATGATTAGCGTGCTTCTCCAGAGTGACAAATTACAGTATTTTTACTTAGTTTCCTCGCACTACTAACCATTTTCAATAAACAACACACATATGTTTGATTTGGCTAGGTTGCACATCTAGCTCCACCTTCGTTCTCACCATTACCACTTTGTTTCGTTGCAGGGATCTTTTGTCAAGGCCCTGAAGAAGTGATTGAGATGTCGGTGTCAGCGGCTCGGTGCTCCGCGTGGTGAAGATGGCGAGCGGAGCAGGGGTGTGCAATGAGAGACTGCTGGGCTACACACGCTGGACTAAAGTTAGACATCAAGGTGACATGTCTTGAACTTTGACTTAGACTTTTGCACTGGATGTAATGGAGAGCGACCTTGATATTTATTATGTCCTGCTGTTGTTTCATAGCACAGAATTTCAAAATGTCCAGTTGATCTAAACTTGGATGTTGTAGACAAATGCAGCAATAGATGATTAACTAAATGATTAAGACCAAAGTAGGAGCAGGGGGTAGCGACACTGTAGCAATAAGTAGTGAATCACTATGAAGTTGTTTCCAAAGATAAATGCAGATTTGAAACGGTTTTGTTTTGATTTGCCCACACAAGATTTTTGCGTTGATGTTGTGCAAAAGAAAATAGCAACAAAACAAGTGAAATGAGCAATACTGTTAACATCATAATGTATGCGTCATGCTATCATTGCTAATCACAGAGGTTATGGCCTTATGATTGCATTTTTTCAACACTTGTCACGATTGATATACAGTTTATTGCCACATTTTAGTCTTCAGGGCTCAAATACCACTATGTGTTGACATGAACCCACAGTCATCTAATGTGTACCACCCAAAGGTGCCATTATTGGGTTTTGTAGCACGCCCCTCTAACGGCTGGGTGCCTTGGAGCAATGTAACTGCTGGGTGGTTTCCCTTCAGCAGTTCCGCACTGTTTTTATCACTGTGTTTTTGGCTGCAAAGATTTCATTGCCTCACATGTTGGCCACGTCTTATCTATTAACACCAATGACTGAATAAAGCTGGTATAAAATCACAAAAGATGACTCACACGTGGCATTATCAGTTTGTTTTGTTTGAAAAATGTACTTTTCTATACATTAGATGGGTCACCAATCATGTTTGTATTTGTGTGCACAATATGGCAATAATGTATCCCATGAAATCATATTAAATAAAAAAACTAAAGAACAATCTGTAATATACTGCATGTTATGCTTGAAATTGTCATCGTAATGTTTAATTGGGCTGGTTGATTAGCAGCTTGTGTTCCTGTGATAGTGGATAGTGGTGAATCTCTGGTTCACAAAAGCGGTTTGATAATGGGCAGTAAAAGGAAGGAGTGGCACCTGAATAGTGTCATTCACTCAAGGGCTTGGCCTGTAATCCATTCCAGTGAAGACACAGGAGACGACTTTTCATTGACTTTGTGCTGTTGTTATAGAGATGCCCACTTCATTCAAAGGGCATTTGTTATCGTCAGGTTTCTTCAGTTTTAATTCATGGGAATCATTAGCATCACTACCCATAATAACATAAACACTCTGGTTGCTAAGATTATTGTTCAACACAAGCATGTGGTCTCTTCAGCTTTTCATGACAATATCTCATATTTTGTCATTGGATTTCCTAAATTTTCCAGTAAAAGTGGTGTTTAAAGACACTGACTAACAAGGTGTGGGGGTGTGCGTGTGGAAGAGGGTAGTTTTATCTCTTTTAGTCGATGTTCTCACAGGGAATTAACTTGGGTAAACCCTGAATAAAAAAAAAATGCTTTTAAATATTTTCTCTTAGCTTTCTCTAAGACGCCAGTGAATAGAAGCCTTGGCTTTCTTCTTATCACAGCGTTCAAGATAAGGCCTATATAAAGCCAGACATATTTATCTCCAAAGTGAGGAAAAACACATGCTGCTCAACTGGATAAAAAGGATGTATCCACCCTAAGTCCTCATCTCATTTGTTAGCTGAAGAACACTTTTGGAGTCATGTCTGAAAATGTCTTGCTTATCGCCTCCTCATGTGTGCTCATTAGAAAGCTAAAATGTTGATAGTTAGCCACTGTCATGCCTGTCTTTCCTCTTCACTACTCCTCATTCTTTCCATCTTTCGTCTTTTCCCATGTACTGACTACTTTTTAATTTCACACGGCACTGTGGAGAATTCCTCCCTGCATGAACTCTTCCCAGGGTTAAGGTAAAAGTAACTGTGTTTGTCCTCCAGCAGGAGGCCGTGGATGATCCATGGCCTACTTTTGTAGGAACCATGAGAAAATTTAAAACATGTGTCATGAAATAAATAAAGCTCTTTAACTACCTCAGTACTTTGTAGCAGCAATATCCATTAATCTGCTCTTTTTAATTTACATCCTGTGTATTCAAAGTGTGACCTGAAGGTTAATAAGAGAAAGTAATAAAGTAGCCCAAACACTGCCTCCAAGTCCAATGCCATTATTCTAACACACAAACAGAAGAAAGTAATGAGATTTTTTGCTGGAATGGACTTTCTATTTATATCATGCAATATGTATGTGATACTGCGCTAATGTATGTGTGTTTGTGTGTTTGTGTGTTTGTGTGTTTGTGTGTTTGTGTGTTAGCTGTTGTGGTGCAGCTCCAAGACTAATTTCTTCTGTGACGAAACAATAAAGGGTAGTCTGGTCTAATACACAAAACTAAATTGAGGTGCACACTACTTCTTTCACTGGCCCTGCAAATTAATAGTAATAATCCATAATAAAAGTTTGACTAGTATTACTGTAGCTGCTCTGCTTTTCAATAAAACTAAACGTACTTGAACAATAAAGCATCAACTTAAGCTTAAACTCACTGTCTGTGCTATCTAAATTACTTTTATAGATCTAAAAAAAAATCAGTATTTAGACCTGACTGTAAATGACAAAATATCGTGCTGTCTGTTCAAAAAGAGAAATAACAAAAAATAAACAAAATAAATAAGAAAAAATACTACTAAATACAAAAAATGTATTGGCATAGCTGACAAATAATGCTGAGACTTTTTTTTAATTCAATTTACGATGACAACAATTTTCTGTCAAACAATGCAATATCTGCAGTCAGACTTTGCTGTTTTGCTAATAACAGAGTTTGTATTTATCTAAGAATGACTCACCAGGACTAGACCAGACAACAGCTACTTTTGCATAGATACAAAGTAACAGACTTGTGTGATCGCCCCCGTAGGACGTCCTGTCTCTCTGTTACCCTCTAACGCCCACAGGAATGCCTTGGGGCCTTGCTTGACCTGAGCAGACATGGATTTACCGAAAACACTTACATCCCAGCCGAGAACCCATGAGGTCAAAGTTCACAGCCCTAAATTCTCACTTTACGTTTTGGAATCGGACACTAAAGAGCTACTGACAGCGTTAACAATAAAGCCCTGGAGTAAATCACAGCTAATGACACAGCAGCAAAGCAAATATATTTCTCTTCTCGTCTTACTCCTTTCAAAATATTGTTTTGCGGTAATCTGTTGTACAATAAAATCCAACAGAAGTCATGACTTGTGTTAATACTTTACAAGGGACCTCACACACATGCACCTCGAGGCTTTAAAACACCTGCACAGCACTGTAAACAAGCCGAATCTTGTGCTTAAGAATTTTGTTGTTGTTGTTGTTGTTGTTGTTGTTGATAATAATAATAAGAAGAAATTGTAAAAAGTGCCAACAACAAAGTGTAAGTAGAAAGTGCCAACAACTAATAAACAAACATTTAAATTGCCAACAACAAAAACTTTAAGTTTAAGCCAAAAAATAGGAACAAAATAAGTAGGGATGCATTGATCCAGCTTTTTCAGTTCCGATACCAGTTTTGATACTTTGAAAATAAGTATCTACTGACTTTTTCTTTGCAAAACGTATAGTGTTATGTAACTGTTATTTATTGGACAAGTGACAACTTAATAACATTATGCAAAAAAAAAGAAATCATTTTGTTATTAAATATTTCCCATTAAAAGCTGATTATTTGGGTGCACGGTAGCAGAGCGGTTAGAGGTTGTGGGTTCGACTCCCGGGTCGGACCATATCAACATCTCACGATCTCTCTGGGTGGAGTTTGCATGTTCTCTCTGTGTCACCGTGGGTTTTCTCCGGGTACTCTGGTTTCCTCCCACCTCCAAATACATGCATGTTTAAGTTAAAGCCCATATGACAGATTAACACATTTTTCTAATTTTGACTTAGTTTGGTGTGATAGTCTTTGTGATAAATATTTATAGTTTTACAGCAGTTAAGTTGCAATTTATGAAGAAATGGACAAACAAAAGGTAAAAATTAGAGGAAGTAATCTGAGTTCTATAACAGAATCCCTCCACATATGTCATCAAAATGCAAAGACATTATACACACAATGAACACTTTTTACTGGGAGTTTAAGCAATAATTTAACACAGTTAAAGTCTTATAAGTTATAATACTTTGTCACGTTGTCACTTCTGGGTTAGTTATGATGAGTTTGGCCCAGATTTACAATGTGGTTGCTAGGTAACATTTGTAGATTCCCCTCCACTTATGTCATATTTACTGGACAAAAGACAATAATAAACTTCCTAAAAGCAACCAAATTGGGTAAAAACAAGCTAAATGTTTAGTCAAATCTTAATCATAATCATGTTTGCTATATTTTACCAAAAATGTACTCCAACCTGTCATACGCACTTTAATTGGGCATCACTGTAAAATTTCCCTTAGTTAGTGAATGAGAGAGTGAATGGTTGTCTGTCTAACCCTGCGACAAGTTGGCCACTGTCCAGGGTGTTTCCCCGCCTAAGGCCCAAAGTCACTGGGATAGGCTTCAGTCACCCGCGACCCCTAACGGGATTAAGCGGTAGAAAAAAAAAAAAAAAAAAAAAGAATGAATAAAAGTCGATTTAAGGCAGAACCAGGATACTGATATTTGCAACAAAATGCCATGAATCGGCACCATGAATCGGCACCATGAATCGGCACCATGAATCGGCACCAACATTCGATCAAAATGGGGCATCACTCACACAAAAAAAACGAAATTTACTACCTTACATCAAGTAAATAAAAATAAATATTGGAGGTAAATGCTCATAACTCAGTGTTCTACTCATATGTTGACATTTATTATCCAATTGCCTTTTCTGCTGCATCACTTAAAGTTATAGTACCAGTCTCATGTCATAAAAACACAGTTTACTGTTTCAGTTAACAACACACAGCAGTCAATCAATCAATCAATCAATCAATCAATCAAGTACTTTATTGTCCCGTTAGGGAAATTTGTCTTGGGCTGAGACAACAGAAAGTCTTTACGCTAAAATGGGAAAACATTACATAAAACAGACTCTATCTTGCACCTGACGTTGGCACAAGGCCTCATCAGTTTGTTTTTGAGCGTGCCAATCTGAAGCAGGCATCTTGATTGTGTGTTGGCATGGTTTCAGGAGCTGTGTCGTGACTGCAGGGGCACACTGCAATTACGTCGCACTCTTATCTGTGTGAATAGCAGGCCTGTTGGAGCAGCCAGGAGCCCTAACGACAGATGGATGTGCTATGTTGGTATGGTCAATGCCATAAAGACAATTCTGCTAATCTCCTGAGCTGAAACTGGGTTATGGTTTAAGAAGCTGTTAGTTTGTACTTCATCATTACCACAGTAGGATGAACAGTTTAAATTGTAATCCAGCTGTTAAAAATTGGATTATGAAAGTTTAACACTTCTACACTCTCTCATTCATCCATTATGTTACAAAAAGTCCCAATTACATCATGTGGATTTCTTATCTTATCATAACTTAAAACAATGCTCTCATAATTAATGGCACCAGACATTTCTTCTAACAAAGACAGACTGGCTCTTAATAATTGTTTGGTTACATCTATAAACCTCAGCTCTGAATAACTAAGAGTGATTTCATTACACGGCACAGAGAATTAGCAGCGCTCACTGAGGATTTGAATAATTAAATAAGAAGAGACTTTGCTTCTATCTTTAACAGATGTTTTGGAATCTTCTCAAAAGACTTGAATCAACACAATCTGATGCACTGGTCCTCCTCCACCTCAACACAGAACATTCCCAAACACACACATGCACTCTTTGTCTGTCTCTATGGAGCTTTTAAAATGGGCTTGAATGCATAACTATAAAGGGGAGATTAACCAGGTGTGTACAAGAAGCCCTGTAATTACCCACAATGCACAGAGCACATATACAAAGCATTAGCGATTTAGCATATGTTTTTTCAATGCACTTGCCCCACCTAGGCTCCCAGATCATAACAAGTGTGATCTCCCATAGCAGGGATATAATAAATGATACGTCTGTATGCCTATGTTTAAGGTAGGATTGTCTTTCATCTGCAGTTGGTCGTCTGCCAGGAAAAGAGTCCCTCTAATGCTGCGAGCATATAGGCCCAAACATGTTTATTTATTTTTACAATTCAAAAGAGGTTTTCCCCCACCTATTCTTCCCATATCACGCTCAGGTCTGTTATTAACTTTATGGGATTTTCCGTGGAATTCTTTCGTAATGTGGGTGATTTGGTGGTTGGATAGGGAAAGGTTTGTGGGTAGCTTTTACTTGTAAATCACACTCATTTCCTCTGGAAATTGTGACATAAAAACATCTGGACTGTTGTATAGTGATAAACTCTGTATACAGGAAAATTATTTACTAAATGTTTGATAACTATTAAATTATTTCAACTATTAAATATTTATTAATTCTGTCATGTACAAATCACGGAAGCTTCTACGCATCAGTTTCCCACGGTCTATGCCAGTTTCACAAATCACATTTTGTACGGAATCAAATCTGATAATACGACATGTTAAGCTAGTTTTTGTAACAACCATTTGCTTATTTGGATGTGTTGCGCAAGTGAGTGACTGTGACTGGTTGCGTCCTAACCTGTCCTCTTTAATGTCTCTCTACAATGACGTGTTTTCCAGTAAATATTTCCCAGAGAAATGTTTTGCCCTGACTGCTACTTTAAGCACGTGGTCATTACTCCTGTTATACGTTAAGGTCAAAAGGTCATTTTAGACTTGACATTTATTTTAGCTGTTTGCAGAGATAACACGTCTTTGTAACCAGTGTTATTGGCATACATTCTCCAGGCAGCCTGTTTCCACTGCGTCTTTTCCTCCATCTGAGCCTGTGCTCCAGAAGGGTTCGTCTGGCCCCTCAGCCCCACATGTGTAAGAGGATCTCCCCCTACTCAGCCTACACACTGACCCAACGCACACACCACGGAAAGAAAAAACAATGAAAAGAGGAGTCAGACCAAGTGGACCAGAGCCTGCAGAACAGCTTGAGTTGATCCTCTCATATAACATAAACACTCTTCTGACCACAAGCACTCTGCCTCGTGTCTCACAGAGCTGAATAGAACATATATGTTTGATTAAGTCTTATGAATAACAGATGGAAATACATTTTCTTTTATGCATGTTTGTTTGACTGTTTTTGCATCTTAGGTGTAACTTGTGACATGTTTATGAAAGTGTTAAACTGGTAAATATTATGTTTAATACCATACCTTGGCTTATGCAATAATCAGTTGCGGGAAGATGAGTGAATCAGCAGACCCTGAGAGTGCATTCTTTTGAACAGCACTCAGTAGTACCATCACCTGGCTACAACAAGTGTTATTTATCTAGGAAAAATAAGATAATTTATTACAACATAAGAATGTATGATCATTAAAACGTGAAAAGTTTTAACATTTAATTAGCATCAAAAAGTTTTATCTTTTGTTGTCATTGCTAATGTGATGCAAAACAATGTGATCTGAAGTTAGAGCTGGGTAATATGTCAAATTTTAGATAATATCGTGATTGTTGACTTGAAAATATGCAAAGTTACATTATTGTAAATGTTCAATTGTGTGAGGGTGATATTTTACTCATTTAATTCATTGGTGTCTTAGTTGCCATTTTTTTATTAAGTAGAATGCACATTGCAAAGTTATTATTTTTTTGTTGTTGTTATGAATAGTAAATTAGTATGCAAACCTCTGAGTTTGTGGCCTTATGAGTGCACTTTGGGTCAAATATTTAGTCAGAACATTGAGACACTCACTAGTTTTGAGAAAGAGGGACATTTTAGTCGACTAATTCATTGATAGCACATGTCTTAACAAAAATGTCGACCAAAAATGTCTTTGGTCAACTACAGCCTATATTTTCCAACCATTAAGCTTCAACTAATACATTTAAAGATGTGTTTGAACATTTCCCGGTTGGTTTGAGGTAATATCGTCGTAATTGAGTTATGCCAAAAAAATTATCGTGATAAGCATTTTTATCTATTTTGCCCAGCCCACTAACACTAACACTAACCCCAACCATATGGACAATGTAATAATTTAACCCTAACCCTCATTTTGCTAAAGTGAATCACTAATCACTGTTAACTCTAGACATCATCACTTTATCTGATAGTATTTATTACCTCTATTTACACCTCCTTAAATGCTGCTCTGTACATAAACATAGTCATACTTTTACCTCATATTTATTACTGGTTATTTATTCTGTTCATCTGCTGCAGTTGTACATAATCATAGTCATATATTGTACATAATACTCTGCACTGTGTCATAACTTATGTAACACTTATTGTAAATAAGAGTTTTTAACTATTGTAACTTCACCATTTCACCATTTCACCATTGTGGGACAAATAAAGGATATCTTATCTAATCTTATCTTATCTTATCTTGTAACTAAAAAGCCAGTGAGAAAGATACATTTGGCTCCAGTCTTTGAGTAAACAGATTTCCACTATTGACTAAGGAACATTTGGGGAACACTGAGCAGTTCATTGACACGTTAGTTAGAGAGACAGTGGTTAATATTAAACTCCTAAACTAGGCTTGTGCTGCATTCAGGCCTCAGTCCATGTGTCTGCACTTTGATCTCTATTTGTGTCTTGTTACAACAGAGTACATTGAAATTGGAATGTAAAACTTCACAGATCCATTGTATAAAATACTGAAAAAATACTTATTGCCAACTTGAATTGGTGCTGATTTGTTGCTATAAGTGAAGGGTGTTGTTTGGGTTTTTTAAGCTTTGCAGTAGTATATCTTTATCTAGCTCTACCTCCGAATAACTTGTATCTTGACATTTCCAGACAATTAAGCTAAATAAAGTGCTGTTTGTAGGGCCTCTTCTGCTCCTGGTAACAGACTCCATCTTGGTTTCAGTTCTGGCTAACTGTGTTTGCACTGCTTTATGGCTGTCTGTTTGTTTTCCCCTTCAATGGAGCTCAACACGTCTTGAACCCGACACAACTCAAACTACATTTACATTTAGGGTCACACCACCGCCTCAAGAGCCCACCCAGAATATCACAGTGGGTCAAAAACACACATGAGTTCAGGTGTGCCGTGATGAGGCACAGGGTACACTTATAAACACAAATACATCCTGAATAATTAGTTTACCTCATGCTCAAACTAATTTCTCAAATCTCTCTTCAAGGACATTGTAGCTAAATAAAGTCACACAGCAGCAGATAAAGGTGCGACTGTTTCTTTTGGAGCTTCTTCAACCATAATGTCTTCAAAACCGGTAATTAACTGTTGCATATCTACAGGGTAAATTCCAGCTTGCAGTGATTCATCTCTAGACTAATAAACAAAAGAAGAACCGGTTAGAACAACAGAGCATGATTTCATCTTTATGATAAAAGCTCAAAACGCTGGTTGGATTATTTTGGTTTCAGTTGATTTTGGAGCCAATCTTTGGATGTATTTATTTCTAAAGGATTTTGGTTTGTGTGGATAAGAGTGAAGCTTGCAGATATACTAAATACAAATATGGAGACTAATTAAATAATTAAGCATCCAAATTGCCTACTTGTGTTGATGTAGAATATGGGCTTACACAGCTTTATGGAGCATAGGTTGACAGATAATAACTGCCCCAAATCGTTTGAAATAGGCCTACATGTAAAACTTACTTTGTTTACACTTTTATTGAATGGACCTTCTTTCAACTCTAAGTCCGCCTAATGGCTTGTATTCTTTTTAAAGTTGCAACCTGCTCTAAAATAAAGTCCCACCCCAAAGCCTAATAACACGTTGGTCCCAATTGTTGGCTTATTATTAGGTTCCTGGGAGTAGGGGGTGGATCACATGAGGCCTAGGGGGATGGGCACGGTTCGAGGCTGCTGTGGCTTTAAGAGTTTACTACAATCAGCGCACTCACTCACTCCAGTCCACACACAACAGAAAAAAAAAGTTTGGAGGCCCAACGAGCTGTGGGATACCAACGGATCGGAAGTGACGGGACAGCACGAACCGAAAGAAGGGGCAAAGTTAAGATTGGATCATCACTCGGACACAAAGCAGAATGAGAGTCAACGTGCTCTCCACAGGCAGAGCGCGGCGGACAGTGAAAGGCGCACGGATTAGCGCTCTCTGTTTGGTATGAACTATGAAAGAACAGACTTTGTGGTTTACCTTGGAGGGCAGTTAGGGGATATGAGCGCTTATGTGTGGACTTGGGCTCGTGTTTTTCCGCTGTGGGGTCCCGCGTTGAATCTTCGGGGATGTTTGGAGGAGTTCGGAAACTGACGCGACTCTTCGCCGTGGTGCTGTTGCTCTGTTCGGCGGTGGTGGTGCTGGTTCCTGGCTCAGAGTTGAGAGTTAGGGTCCGGCTGGCAGACGGACTGATCACCGAGGAGGTCCTGGAAGCGGACAGCGAGAGGGACTCCATATCGCTGGAGTTTAAGCAGGGCGACGGCACGCTGGTTACGTTCGTGGCGGACTTCAAGCAGGTGAGTCCAGTCAGTGAGATTTAGGACGAGAAAAGTCTTTTGGAAAGTAAATCAGGTACTTCTAAACCGATGTTACTAAGTGTTGCACAAGAAACATTGAGTTGGACAAATAAAAAAAGCATTTCAGGTGTTCAACCTAAGTTTTCTTTAGAACTGACATTGATTGGACAAAGGTCTAATCAGCGTGAACCAATAGAAATTGGGCACAAACATGTCATCTTTAGGTCACTTCCAGTCCATCACAAGATACTCATTGATCAGTTAAATGCAAATTATATTAGAGGAAGCTGATCAGTGTCTGTGACTGTGACATTTCATTACTGGGAAGTAACTTGGGCTAAATATAAATGTTTAAAAATACATGTCTTTCAATTCTGTCAGAACTAACTACAAATGTGTTTCGGTTTTATTTAATAGGAAGTAATACACAAGTTGAGGAAGTCTTTCTTAGCTAAACATTTCACCTCAAGTGCTACCTGAATAATATTTAACTTTCTGAATAGCACATTGTTCTCAGATGTTATCAGATCAAATTTAGAGCTAAAGAAAGTCTAAAATGTGACCATGAATAAGAAGTAAAATGGCTTAAATAAAATATAAAGACACAAATTTATTTGTATAGGGGATTGTATGTATTCTGCAGTCTACCCCAGTTTGAGAAACACTCTTTTAACCTGTGTAACATATCTATCCTCAACCTTATGTGTGCAGTGTCACAGAGGTCAAGACAGCTGCACATATCTGAGTCCACAGAACCCACAACTCTTGGTTCAGACACTCCATAGGCTGCCATTTTTAGTATTTTTCTAAAAGTAGACTTCGAGACTGGCTTTTAACTGCTCCACTTTAATGCTTTTACTGAAACATGAGAGCATTTTAGCCTTTACTATCTTCTTGAGGCTTGTAAACAACTGTACAGATCTAAGTGAGCGAGGGGAGGGACCCAGCGGTGCACACACAGCAAAGGCATGTGGCTGTGATGGTTGCTGTCACACAGAAGCTGACAGCCTGATGAGATGTGGCGGGGGGGAGATTTAGCAGGATTAAGTGGGCACGTCTGACCTTTTTGATCTACACGTCTGCTTCACTAACCAAAACGGCTAATTTGGAGTTGAAAGAAAAGAGGCCTCAATCACTGGTGACACCTCATAATAAAGAGTTGTACAGTGCGGCTGCAATAGGGAGCGATGACCTGTGGTGGGGACTGGACATACATACACTTAGGTTCATTACAGCTGGAGATGGGTTGTTTTTAAGGCTGGGAAATATCATATTGTATGTCATATATCGTGATATTCATAATTGGAAAAGTTGGATTTTAGAATATCGTCATATGAATGCACTTGCACCACTCATTTTGTAACCGAGGCAAACAGAAATTGTGACTAATATCCCAGTGTTGCCAGATTTTCGGAGATTACTAAGTGACAAGCCTTCAAAAAAGCCAAAACAAACCATCATATCATTAATAAAGACTTTTAAACACATTTTGTGCTTCATATTTCAGTCATTAGTGGGAATATTTTCATGACTCACACTTGAAAAACGGCTAAAGTTCACAACCCTTGACTGTCAAAAATCATAAGCGACTTTTTAAAAAAAAAAAGAAGCCCAACCTTCCTATAAAGATGCAGACTTGGCAACTCTTGGCAATGTCTGATCTCTCTAAAACCTTGAACAAATGTAACCTATGCCCAGACAGTGGGGGTTCTGCAAAGGCCAAAGCACAAAAAATTAAAAAGGTAAAACATGGCATTTGAAAGAAGAACTTACACTGTTACTAAAATAGCCTAAACACAATTACAACAATAATAAATGCTATCTACTATAGCTGTATCGTCAACTATATCATTACAGCAAATGTTCTTTTTCATATCATGATAAAAAATTTTAGGCCATATTGCCCTGCCTTGGCTGTATTTTTAGATAATATTGTGAACATTGTTTTCAAAATGTCCCAAAATGTCATAATGAGTAGACCTATATCACAAATAATAATCCAAAAGTAGCTTGTTGCAAATAATAATTCAAAAAGTACTAGTAAATATTAACTAAATGTTGCATTTCACATTCATCTGACAATATTCTTCAGTTTAAAAATATTCACTATTGATTTTGGAGCTCAAATGAATCAGTTTTTTGTTGTAATACAAAAGTGAATGGGTCTAGTCATGAAAATGTGTGAAATAATCATCATCTAATCATCACATTCTAAGACAAGAAAGCAACCTATTAGACCTAATCAACAAAGTTTAAAGACCTGCTTTAACACATGTTTGTTGGATTGACCTAATATCGTCATCATCGTCATCATGATGTATTCCATATACCAAAAATATACAGACATATTCATTTTTGCCACTAATGCACAGCTCCATTTGCAGGCAGCTTTTTGCTTTTTGTTCACTTTCACCTTTCGTTTTGTTCTGTTATATCTAGGCTTATTGGTTTTGAAAGAATAAGGAAATGTTATCTCTTTGTTTTGGAACATGATTGTATAAACTACAAGGAAGTTTTAAGCTACGCGTTCATTATGTATTTATTCACATTTTGGAAGTTTTAATAAGCAGATCTTTTCAAATTTTCTGTATACATTTGTCTTCCTCTTCTTACCTCTCCCAATCACAGTCCATTGTGTGTGACGCATCTAAATGCACATGTGGTAAAGTTTATATGAACACAAGCGAGAGAAGCTCTCAGATCACTTAACTTTTCCGCTGCCTGATTTATCTGCTCCACTCATAGGTTGGCCTCTCCCAACACTCCCCCTCTCCCCTGCTCCTCACTCAACGCTTTCTTCCTCCATGTGGTTCTTATTCAGCTCTTGTTGCAGTATCACAGGGATTTCTGGAAAGTTGGATGAGCTGTCTCTTTAGTCGCCATGAATGTACAATCCAGATGAACACGAGGAGAGGAAAATGTTTTACCGGGGCAACGCACTAGAGATCATCTGATGCTGATGAGGGGCACCTCCGGGGTGCCTTTGAAGCTCCGGGGGTAGAAAACACAGTAGTGATTGATGCACTGTAACATTCATAATGTGTTTTACAGTGCTTTGGCTCCAGGAATCATACGATGTGCCAATAATAGAAGTTGTTTAGTGCTGATTGGCGGGATGTGAGCAGAAGGTTCAATTTGTACTTCCTCATAAATTAAGGTGATTTCCACAAAGGCATCATTAATAAAAGGAAGTTTTTGTAGAACTGCACAGACTCCATACATTTGTAAATGTATGGAGTCTGACTGGGCTGGAGCCACTATTTTAATGACTAAAAAATGCTAAAACACTCAGAAAATCACATCCTAATCAACACTTTAACTATCAAAACTAGTTTCTGAAACTCATTTTGATAAAGTGCTAATACTTAAGATAATGACCATAACATAATATGATATTTCCTGGACAGTAATCCTGAGCTTAGCAGTGAGTTTCATTAGAAAACAGCGAAAGTGTCAGCCTATTCTCCAAAATCTTAAAAAAACATTTTGCAATTAATCGACCAGCAAAAATATTCCTTTCCCTTTTTTCGATTTGACTTGTGGATCTAAGTCACATCCTGTGATGTGACATGACTTAGATCCTCAAAAAAAAAAAAAAGTTGCCAATCCATAGTAGTTGACATTTGCTATACTGTATAGGCCTTTCCTGCCAGCGTGTTCAAATGAGGGACCATGTGAAACACAGGGCAACATGTGCTTCTTGTTGTGATCAGATGTTGGCTGTCGTTTTGTTGTTCTGTGCACACATCAAACATTACTTCAATCATCATTTACTAAGTTCTTAACTTTGAACTAAAGCAAACTTGAATTCATTTCATTGTGTTGTTTTTTTTTTGTTTTTTTTTTAGGACTGTGAGATGTTTGGATTGATAAAGCCAATTCATTCATATCCAACTGGAGACTTTGATCTCTCCAGGAATGCAAGTGACATAAACAAAGGAATAGGATTTCATTTGAAGCTCTAGAGATTTGTATTTTTCTAGATTTATGGTCCAACATTAACATTAGCAGTAAATCCTTATTCGCTGTGAGAATGTTAAGTTCTTATTGGTCAAGTAGAAGGAAAACAGTAGAGCCATATCACGTTAAATGGCTTGGGAATAGTAACCACAGCATGAATAGATGTCTCATGTTTTATAAATTCTCATAATTTTGTTTAGTTTGAAAACAGATTAGGTTTCAGTCAGGGACCGTTTGGCTTGAGGATAATTGACTCTAGTGTATATCCCAATTGTCTTCAAAGCATAGTAGGTTTATGGATACGCCCAACTGTAAACCTGCTCTGGGAATGAGTGGCTCCACACACCCTCATGTGAAGGTAAAAAAAAAAAACTAAGTCAGAGTTTAGTTGGGAAGGCACACTATCTTTGCTTCTCTATGCATTCGTATTTACTGGTACATTTGATTTATTTTTGGATACCTTTTGAGCATTTTTCAAGAGAAGAATGAACAGAATAAAAAACTGTTTTTGAACTTCTTATGACTGTTTGTGAATAGAAGCTGCTGCTAAGTTTATTGTCCAGTTGCTGATAATGCTGATAAGATTTGGACCAGTCATTTTTCAGGCATGCAGTTCACAATTGAAGTTCAATTACTAGTTCTTTTGATTAATCTATTAGTATTACATGTCAGGGTTTGTTTGTGTTCTTATTTGTTTGTTCGTTAGATTTTTCTTAATAATGCAAAACATAAATATATATCTTACCTCCCTGGAAAAGAAGCAGCTCTGTGAAATACTAGGGGTCATACTTGCTGAAATAAATATGAGAGTATACATTTAATACTGATATAATTTTGTGCAATTTTATCAGTATGAAGCTAATAAAATGCACTTGAGATGCACTTGAGGACAACATTTCTCTTACTAAAAGGAAGTTACTAAAAGTGGAAAGATCATATTGTCAAGGGCGTTTGGGTAGATGATGACTATTGTTTTTCATATTTTTCCCTTTTGTTTAGTCTTAAGATTACATTTTTTGTAAGTTGTCAAAATATTGTTCTTTCCTAAAACAAACCTAAGATAAGACAGTGCTCATAATGTAATAAGCAATAGTTTTTTTTGCTTTAAACTATTAATATTTATTTAGGCACACTCTTTTGAAGTCTGTCCAAAAGCCACCTTTGTCCCCTGTGCTTCTAAAACCTCTGAAGTCATCCTGCGTGGCCTAGTGGTTCTTAAAGTCCAGAGCGAGGCCCCTCTGCCCTCTCTTTCCCCCCTGCCCCTGTTGATGTCTTTATCCGTTCTCCCTCTCCCACCAGCCGACCAGATGTCCGTCTCTAACATGTCTGATAAAGGGTGAACTTCCTATTCCCACACAGTCAACCAGGCATGAACTAAACATCAGCAACTGGACAAGAAGACCGTTATTGTGGCTTCACTGTGCAGAGCTGTTATCTTTTTCAGAGGCTGCATGATTGAAGGTTGCTTTTGTTTGTCTTTTCATTATCCACTCCACTTTGTCCACTCAGCGTGATTTCATTGTAAATTTAGGCATTTGTACAGTAGATGCAAAGTTTTAAAAAGCACAAATTACCCCTCTGTAGTTACTGTTCATTATCTTTAATTTCAGATTGGAGTATAAGTCCTACACTAGCGGCGGTTTGTGTGTCCAAGGAAAACGGATATTAAAACAGGGGCTGTAGTGGGGGCTAAATTAGACTTATTACCGTGCTGTATCTATCAGCTTCTTTTCCTTTGCTGTTAGCACTGTCTGCATTCTTCTCATTTCCTCCTCACTGCTGTCTCTATAAACAATAAGTGGATGCGGGGCCTGTTTTTGTGCTACTTTAATTTAATCGTCGTAAATTACTTGTGTTAAATCACCTGGCCTGCATTGTTATAACTGTCCTCTCTGGTTTTCATTGTTAATTCACTGTCACTGTTTACTAATTGGTTTGCTCTTTGGACAGCCAGGTGTGACTGTAGCCCCAAATGTGACTCCACATTCCAGTCTTCGGAGCCTCTGTAATTAGCTTCAACTCAAGCATTTCTCAGCACACAGGCTTTGCTTCCACTCCTTTTGTGTGTTTTTCTTTAGCCGTCGAACCCTCTCCCTCTGTCTCCCCTGATCTTTAATCCTGGCCTACACCTGTGCTTTTGACTTGTTCAGCCAAGCAAATAACCTTAAACACTTGGAGTAGTATTGTATTGAAGGAGACAGAAATATTTACTTACAACATATGTTGCTCTACAGATTTTTTTTTTTTTTTTTTGGTTTGTTTGTTTTTTGTATGCAACAGGTAAAGTGATGGCGAAATAGCTGGTGGTTATCAGGAGACTTACCAAGTCTTAAAAAACAGATATCTGCTTGAATTTAGCTTAGTCAAAAATAGGGTTGGAAATCATGTTGACCCTCACAATTCAATAATGAATATTAGTGTACATGATTTTCTGTGATAAGTCAATTGTTTCAAGAATTAAATATATTTTGACAACAGAATTCTTTTGTTAAACCACAACCTGCACAGACCTACTCTGAAAATGCTAATATTAATATAAAAGATTGCTGACTTGTCAAGATGATTCAAGAATTATTTAATTTGTCTGACTACAAAAGTGTAAGCTGGCGGCAGGCACAGTTTAGAAAATCTACATTATTTTAAAGTGTTATTAATACCTAATTTGATGTTCATCTATGTTTAAAATGGGTTCGAGCATTAGTCTTGTAAATGCGTTTGTGTACATCTTGACAGAGATAGCCTTTTAACTGTCAAATCTGCCAAAATCTGACAACTTCCTCTCATAAAACTTTTGACACATGGTTAATATTGTCATGTATTCATTTTGGTTGCAAATATGGCGTATAAACTATTTTTTACAAACAACAAAGTGAAACTGGAGAAGACCACCCAACCACAGCCAATCACAGTACTGCATTCGACTCCTGATTAGAACTAAAATGCTATATTATTCATTTCAGACTGTACACAGTGGTCTCATTTTTTTACAAAATGCTCTCTTTACGATATACTTTTAGTAGAAAGTACAAAGGTTACTAATTTATAACTAAAAAAGTTAGTTACCCCAGCTTTAAATAAGAAGTTCTCCAAAAGTTACCATGAAAAAGGAAACCATGCCTGACAGGAGTATGACCTACAAATCAAGGCTGAATGAATGTCTGTAGTTTGTGTAGTTTATGTTCAAATGTACCAGGTCCAGGGTGTTGCGGAGCGATGCTGAGGAATCTGTACTTGTGTAGATTATTTATAGCCAAGCTGACATTTACACTGGACTGCTGTGGAAAAACTCAAGGCTACACTTTGATTCTGCGATTACAAGCCAGGGAAATATCACTCCTTCAATTCTTAATGCCCATACCTGTTATTTTCTATGAATGTCAGTTCGCAGACCGTTAATCTTGTGCATGTTTGTGGTAATACGCTTTTAGCCCTTGCTTTATATAGGCTTCTATTAAGTTCTACTCCAGCTTATTTTTCTGGTCAGAAATACTCTTAAGTCTCTACTTACCAAAAGAAAGAAAAATCAAAAAATATATATAAATGTTTAAAAAGCACTTTATGAACCTGGAAAGAATTAGATTGGGTTCAACAAGCAAAAACAATCTAATGCTTTACAGTCATTTGAAGCCAAGATAATGTTCATTCTGTTCCTTTTTTTCAAAATTAAAGCTAATCTTTGCAGCAACTGAAGCTTTGATTTTGGCCTGATGCACTTTAAAACATTAATGTATCCATAAATCGCAGATGCCAACATTGTTAATTAGTCTGAAATTTAGTTAAGTCATATGAGCCAGCTAAATAAAACTGTACATGAATTATTAACCCCGCCGTAAAAGCAAAAGTCCTGACGTTAAATCATCTCCAAAATGGTTGAAAGTTGGTAAAGCTGCCCAGCTTCTCTATAATTACTCCTAAAGGCCTTGGGGCAAATCCATGTGGCCCTTTTCTCGTTCTGCCTTTCTTTGCGTACACACACTCAAGTATATACATAGTGTCTCACCAAGCACCGTGTGTCTGCAATATGGGAGGTCCTGCAGTCACGGCATTCCGTCTGAAAAATGCTTTTGTATAATTCTATAACCACCTGAAATCACACTTTTATGTTCTTACTATGCTCTGATTTGGTAAAAGAATGAGGATGTAACTGGCACGTTTTCACCTTCTAGTTCATTTCATGCAGACGTGTGTCATGTGCTCTTTCATGTGTAGAACTAATATCAATATTTGCACCATAATTTTCTTTCCAAAGGTCAAACACTGTTGCACGATTGTCTTGTGTAATAGCCATGCTTGTACTGTATGCTTGCCAGAAAAACCCCTTTCACAGACAAAAGTGGCATTCAGCATGGGGCACAGTGGTCGCTCCATAAAGGTCCACACAGCGTAAACACTCCGAAGGCAGGTCATATGGTTCTTTCTCTCCTCTTTTGTATACAGGAACGAGGGGCTCAGTGGGGTTATCTCCATAGTGTTTATATATGCTGCAAAGTGAGCACCCCTTTGGCTTCAGATGACTATGTGAAAAGCGGAGGAGGGGTGTTTGTGTGAGCTATCCCAAACTGGGGGGTGGGTGTCTGATGAATAAAAAAAAAGACAGGTCTCTACTACTTCACACAGCTGCTGACGACTTCCCATCATGCTTTGCTACATGCACAATAACACCCTCATCTTTTACAGCTTTTGGCTTTGCTTGTCGTTCTCTCACCCACTTGCCAAATCCAACAAGTGTCTTTTTTTTTCCTCTCAGATTCTTGACTATCATTCTTTCCAACAACCACATTTCCACATATCTGAGTGTGGTGAGATGTATTTCACTTTGACAGCATGTGAACTTTAAAACGTCTTTAAATGGACTACATAAAGGAGCGACACTGTGCAGACGATATGAAATCTCAACAAGCTGTCAGATGAGGATGCACACAACCCCATTTGGCTTTAAAGCAATTGTTGTTTAAACTGTGCTGACGTTTGTTGAGTCTTTTAAATGAGTGGATCTAGAACTAAGCAGTATATCAAAATTGAGATACAATCGTGAATGGAAAACAATGTTATGAAAAAAATTACATTGAATAGATTGTTTCTTGCAAAAAAGGCAACAAAAATGCGATTCAAAAACAATTAAAAAAGATGCTGTAAACTTTCCTTTTTTTCAAGAGTATAAATTTTGTTGAATATGTTAGATTGCAGTCACGTGACATCACAACATTTACTAATTATATTTGTTTAAAAGTGTTTTGTTGTTGTTGTAATGGGTCTGATCACTGATTAAATAAAGAAAGAAAAACAAACCCACCAGATTGAAAATGTATGAAGAGACTATTTAGATATTTTATAGCAAAGTATCATGTTGTTCGTATTAGGGAAAAAACTGGCTATTGCCCACCTCCTGGTCTTACGACATCAGCACATTTTGCAATGTGAATGCAACCTACATGTTTTAGCACACTTGTGTTGAATTAACGTTGATACAGAATAGAAAGCTAAAAAATATTGGGAGTCTGGAGGAGTATTTCTTTTATTTAGTTTATAACCCTGATTGACTTCTCTGTTAGCTATGACTTCTTTCAAACCATTTTCCATTTTGCTTTGCAGGATATCAAAATTTTCCGTGCGCTGATTCTTGGTGAACTGGAGAGAGGACAAAACCAGTACCAGGCTCTGTGCTTTGTTACTCGACTCAACCGTAATGAGATCATCCCCAGTGAGTCCATGGCTCGCCTGAGACAGGTACAATGAAACTTTGAAATTGAGTATATTTCATTTAGTCCTGATCTGAGAATCTTGTGCTTCTAGAAAAATCCACAAGCAATTCGTTTGGCAGAGGAGCGGAGGGGACTCGAGCAGCTCACAATGAGTGTGGCAGTGAATTTGAGTCGGGCCTGGCAATTGAGCTCACACATACACAACATGTGCAGCGAGGCTCGGGAAGCCATTTATACCAGGGAGGCAGATGTCAAATACTGGCTGGAAAAAGGTCTGTGAGGCATTTTGTAGACCTTCTTTCCACTAAATCTTTCTACTAAACTGTTTCCCCCTGAAATGAACTGTGACTTATACAACAGATGTTCTGATTGAAATGTACTTTTTGTTCAATCATTTTAACTTTTTGACATAGTTATAGTCATTTTCAAAAGTTTTACATCGAGTACCACGTAAGGCAATATTCAGCCTTTTTAGAACTACTAGATCTGATAGAACAATTCTAAACAAGGATTAAACCAGGTCTAAAACAGGATTGCCATATTAGTTCTAAACAAGGAGTAACCCACTTGACAGCAAAAATGTGATATAAATTCAATCTATTTCAGCAACTATTTGATCTTTTGAAATTCTTGTAGGAATCTATGTTTACAGCATTATGTCTCAAAACTCTGGATAAAGCTCTTCATATACTGAGTCTCAGGGGAAAATATCTTCTAGTTTAGACTGTTGATGTCAAATTATACCCAGTCCGGGGAACTTATATATAGTAGTGTGTTTTGTTCATTGACAGCACAGTTCTAGAGAAAACAATGCTGATGGTCACGGTTCAGTGAGCCCCCCCAGACTATTATCAGTGGAGGGAATCGCACAAGTATCTTCTTTGCATAACAAAGATTCCCCTTTACTGCACAAATATCTTCTTTTTAACCGTTTCTATAGCCATTCTGGTAAAGTTCATCTCTAAGTTCACTGCTTTAGACAGACCTTTGTATTAGTAAGTGTTTTCCTATTTTGTCTCCTGTTTCGATTTAGGAGTGGATGGTTCCATGTTTGAAGGATTACCCCAGACAACAGAACTGCCCAGCTTACAGCCTTGTCACTCTGCTAAAGACTTGTGGCAGCCATGTTTGTGCACTTACAACCTGCGTCTGGAGTGGTATCCCTGTTTACTGAAGTACTGCCGGAGCCGGGACTCTGCTGGAAAAGGCTCATCCTACAAGTGTGGCATCAAGAGCTGCAGCAAGGGCTACCATTTCTCATACTTTGTTCCTCAAAAGCAACTTTGTCTGTGGGATGAGGAGACCTAGCATTGATGAAACATGCAGACAATTGTTTTCTTACCATCCAGGGATGTGCCTAAGCAGTCAGTATATAAAGGCGTCTGATGGAACAGCTATGTGAAATGGTCCAAACAGATTAAAGCCTTGGTAAAGGGCCTCATCACTCTGACTTTCCCGGTAGAGTGTATGGATGAGGTGATGGATCACATACAGTTTACTTTATACACTGTCCGGGACACTGATGTCAGCTGTGGAACAAGAAATACAATTTTGACAACAAACTCATTGAAACACTGTCTTCTATCCCAATGAAGGAAATGAGGATCACAGCTCAGTTTCTACAGACTTTTGTTTGTTCATGGAGTTACTTTCAACAAATGCAAAAACATTCACTTTTTATTTATTTTGATTGCAAAATGAAATTATGGAAGTGTTTATAGTTTATTTTGTGTTCAGGTTGTCTTTGCAGAAAAGCGCTTACCGCATAAACTTAATCCGTAAAATAATAAAGGGCATTCATCACTTAGGCAAAGCCATTAAATAATGTGTGATTAGGCCTTACTACATTTTGATTAGGAAATATAAGTGTATTTAAGTGGTCCATACTGTCAACTAAACCAAAGCTATGTTAAAAAGGAGTTTTGAGATTCAACTGGGATTTGGATCAAAAGTCTCTTTTATTACCTCTGCTGCCATCATGTGGCTCGAGCACGTACAGTCAGGCACCAAACCTGTTTATTTATCCTGGTGCATGTTGTTTGTTTTTTTTTTTTTTTTTTTTTTTTCCCCCCTTTCCTTTTTCTCTCGTTTGGGACCAAACTATATAATTTTCCCCATTGTGCTCGGAGCCGCTTTGCCTTACCTCTTTTGTTCTTTATTTGTGTTGTGGTGAGTCCTCCTAACTCAAAACCAAATGAAAGGTTTGATTTGAACAAGTGCCTTAACATTTCCATTACTATAACATAGAATATTTTTAATAAGCATTTGAAAGCCATGAAGAGAAAAGAAAGCAGTGCTTGACTCTTACCTTGTAGCCTAAATCTTTAATAAAGACTTTGCACTACTCTATATTCGTTGTTTATTTGCAAACACACCTGGCCGTGTCTAAAGCCCCACAGTGAGTTATCACATCTCTACAAGTATCTTTCTCCGTGGAAGTGTCCATCTCGCGCTGCTGCCACACGTGTTGACCGCAGGAGGGCGCGCTCCGCCAGCAGAGAAGGTGACAAAACGACGAGAGAGCGCGCGACATCAAATGTTCCTTGTTTTTTATATTTTATAATATTGGCTTTTTCACGTAGCATGGATCATATCAAGAATAATTAGCTTAAGCGTGTGGTCGTGTCCTTATTTATTTTCACTGACCTGTTTGGATGTAGATGAATTCCGGATGCTGATGCTGATGCTGCTCCGAACAACAAGGGCTTGAGCTGTTTGATATTGATGCCATTAAAGATGCTCATACAAACAGATCATACGAGGGTAACCTTTCTGCAAACTGTGCACTTGTTTAGAGAAAGAGTCTGATGACATTAGGCTTGTCTTTAGCTCTCTATTTGATCAGGCTAACAAACCAGTTAGCTATGATGTCACTAGTTAAACCTGTTGTCAACAGAAGCAAAATAAACTCTCATTTTGAGTCACTGGGTTTAATATTAATGTCGTGAATTGAGTTTTTGTTTTAGATCATCTTACGACTATTTGCTATTTTGCATGAATGTATAGACTTTGTATTTAGGCTACCATACTAAACTAACCTAAATGTTGCTGTTTGTGTTGGTTTTACAGTAGGACACGTCACTCCAGAGCTCCTCCTCACTCTGTCCTCACCCCACCAACTCCTGGACTACTGTAGGACTAATTGTTCGTTCACAAAGGACTGTACAGTGCATGGCTTTGGACCTCACTCCAGTCTTGTTTATCTTATGTAAGTGATATTGTACAGATTATATTTACTCACGTTGATTTCAGAGTATTTGCAATAACTGGTTCTTTTGTTGCTTGTTTTATTGTTTTTCCTGTAGAAATGACAATGGATGTTATTGTGGCCTCTGCATTTTTATGCCTTTGTGGTTGGACTGCTCTATACTTTACCCTATGCAGGGTTAATAGATTTCGTAGCAATGAATGGAATTGTCGTCTTGTGACCCTGTTACATGGCATCTCAGCAATATGCATCACCACATACATAGGTTATGTTGATGGGCCGTGGCCATTTGACAATCCAGGTTAGATTCTTTCCACTACTCTCTGTAACAAATAATTGTTATTTGCATTATTTAATGACTATACTGTAATTCCAACTTCACGTATCTGAATGAGTGCCATGAAATGTTTGCATACATGTGTTAAACTACTTCCTTGTCTCAAATAAGAGATATTTTTCTTGGGCACTTACTGTACTGCATCATTCATCTGCACAACAAACTTACAACGTCTGTCTTCTCTTTATCACAGGCACCCAGAATACGCCTCTACAGATAAGTGTCTTGGTGTTCAGTCTGGGTTACTTTATGTTCGACATGGCCTGGTGTGTCTACTTTCGCACAGAAGGTCCTGTCATGCTCGCCCATCACACTATGAGCATCCTGGGAATAGTGACGACCTTGTGGTTGGGGGAGTCTGGCATTGAGGGCTGCGCGGTGCTCTTTGGCAGTGAAATCACAAACCCTCTTTTGCAGACACGTTGGTTTCTAAAACAGACTGGAAACTACAAGACCGTACTTGGAGACATTGTGGACACACTGTTTGTGCTTCTGTTTGTGGTGATGCGCATCTTTGTAGGAGGCACAATGCTGTATTGTGAACTGACTTCACCAAGGCCAAGATTCTTTATTAAGTGTGGGGGTGTGGCCATGTATGTTATGTCCTGGATATTTATGGTGGACATTGTTCGATTTGCCAAAAGGAAGAGCACCAACTGGCAACAAAAAGATGACAAGACTGTAGCAGTCAATGGTGTTAATGAAAAAATGGACTAGTTAAAATGGAATGAGTTATTCATACATTTCAAAATAACATTTGTATTTGAACTACTTTCCAGTTTTTAATATTGTAATAAAGCTAATTTATTGTAGTTTATACATGCAGCACATGTCACTTTTTAATAAATTATGTAAGTATTTAATGGGATTTCATGTTAATTACTCTCAGGTCTTAAAATGTGACAGCTATATTTTAGACAACATTTTTAAATATTCCATTTTGTAGACTATTTTCAATATACTGTATTTACGTATATTTTTTATCATGAACAATGTTATCAAATTTTGCTTTAATAGAATTACTGTTTAAGATTGAAGATTTTTATTGTTTTAATGCAGGGGTCCCCAACCACCGGTCCGGGGCCCAAAACCGGTCCGCGAGCCATCTACTACCGGGCCCCAGAGAATCTCTTAAGATGTATTTTATTTTTTATTTTATAGTTTATTACTACTTCCTTGTGCTTTACTATGAAAATATTGTGCCATTTAACCAAATAAACTCCAAATTAAAGCAATAAGAGCTAAAAATATGAACAATAATGAGTTGTTTGCATTTTACGTTGTTGTTATTGGCGCTACCCAACCTCAACCGGTCCCCGGAAAAGAAAATTGTGACTGTACCGATCCTTGCAAGAAAAAAGGTTGGGGACCACTGTTTTAATGCATTGACTAAACATTTTTTTCAGATGATAAAAAACTTGCATATTTTGACTTTAAGCGCTGGCGGCATAGTGGCAGAGTGGATAGCATTCTTGTCTCATAGCAAGAAGTGTGTGGAGTTTGCATGTTTCTCCCCGTGTCTGGGTGGGATTCCTCCGGGCACTCTGGTTTCCCCCACCAACCAAAAACATGCAGGTTAGAGAATATCCTCCAGCTACAGTAGTCCCGACCAAACCTAGCAAGAAGATCTATGAGTTGAGATACCCCAGCCATTGAATACAAATTTCCCTACGCGGGCAGTAAAGTGTATCTTAACCTTAACCTCAAGTTTTTACAAGACCTAAAGTAATCAACTCCATATGTAGCCATTGTGTGAATATACATAGATGATACAGTGACCAGTGTTGGGAGTAACTAGTTACAAAAATAACTAGTTACTGTAATATATTCCACTTTTCAGTAACTACGTAGTGTAACTCATTACTTATAAAAATGTTGATGATATATTACAAGTTACAAATCTGAGTAACTCAAGCAATTAATTTCATATAAATTAATTGCTTTTATACTCTGTTGAAAATGACACTTCAGGACCAAAACACCACTAAAATACTGTCTGTTTGCTTAAAGATGAATCAAATATTAAGAGGAAAATGTGTTGTGTTGTGTTGTGTTGTGTTGTGTTGTGACGTCTCATTTCCACAAATTAACCAGTAATCAAGTGTAAATGTAACAGGATTAGTGTTGTACAATGTCTTAACAAATGTGTGATTAGCTCAAAGTAACTCACAGTAGTGTAACTCAGTTACATTTTTGAGACAGTAATAACTTGATGCACGATCCTTATTGTTGACATGTAATTACTTTGATTGTCCACATGATGGTGTGATTGTAACTGTTTGGTTACAAAAACGGCATTAAAGTGACAGCGTGCAACTTTTTGTAAGCGAAAAGTTATAGGAAGAAGATTCTACTGAAAGGGAAAAGTGCACACCGTGTTTGAGAAGATTCTTGGAGATTGGTTTGTAAAGCATTGAGTAGCGGGTTTCATTTTTGCAAACAGAAAAAAACACGCTCATTAAAAAGCAAATCATTTTGCGCCGAAATATTTGTCTTTCTTTTCCAATGATTGCCCTACCTTAAAATATGGTCAATATGAGATTTATAAGTTTTTGTTAGATAAAGAATTCCACACCTTATGGTGCGACACAGCTATGTTTTAAGGTACAGTTTAGGACTACAAGGTCCCAAAAGTCTTACAGCACAAAAGATGTGGGCATAAAAACAGAGAAATTATGCTTTGTAAAGAGGCACTGGATTTATTTTCATGGCAAATTCTCTACATTAATGAAGGTCACATGGAGTACTTTATTATCACATCGCATTAGTAAAACGTTTGTCAGACTTGTTGAGGCAGAATCGGGAGTTTTGTCCCTCTCTCCCGGCGGAAGTGGTCAGTGAGGATCTGTGCTAGCTGCTGCTGCTAGGGCGTTGCTAGCGGCGGATAGAAAAGCAGGGTTTTGATGCTTCTCCTGTTATTATAAACTAACTTAAATTATCTAATGGATCGGGGGAAACGCTAATTAGAGTTTGTTCTATGTTTTCTGCTCATTAGTATTTTGTTTTGGGTTTTCCGAGAACTGTTGGTTACTTTTTGTACCGTTAGCTGGCCACTGCTAGCCCGCTTTCCATCCACGGGAATTGTACTGAGAAAAGAGCGATTCTGGATGGAAACATGGAGTCAAGAAGAGCTGCGCTGAGCTAGCACTCCACTGGATCTGATCTTCATGAAGACCCTCTTAAGACAACAATCGAGGTTTACTACCACCCAGTTTACATCGATGTAGTATTGGATTTATGTTTTGGCCATTGCCTGGCTCTTTGTGGTGAATGCGAGTTTGCTTAGTTTGCACTCGAAACAAGAGCACACGAAGCAAAGTTTTTGCTGAAAGAGCTCATCTGTTTTGTTAGCTCCTACTGCTGCTGAGATTCAACACAAGCCCGTGGGGAAAAAACTTGTAAAATACAGTGATTTTGATAATCGGCTGATTTTTTTAATTTACCACCAATACATTTAGTTGACGTTGGTTGATTTGGCGCACGGCACATTTTGGAGCTGTTTTCTTGTGGTCACGGGAGACTCGTCCCCACGGACACACATTTGTGAGAGCAGGGAATACCAATCTGGACGACAGCGATTTTCAGCATCTTGAGACATCATTTTGGCTCCGAGGCCAGGGAGCAGAGATGTACTAGTGTCCTCTGAGTCCGCCGCGCGGCCAGGGGCTGTTTTATGGGAATATTGATTGTTTACACTAGATCTGAGTGGACTGGACGTGCGCACACCGGATTCATACAAGGACTTCATAGATGTACCACAACTTGTGTCAGCTCAAATCGTGTATTTATTATTCCTTCTGCTTTCAAAGCCGGACAATCGTTTTCTTTGGAGGTTCGAAGAGAGCAGCACAGGCCCACATCAATATAAGAGCCTGCTTTACCTTCCTGCTTGCTTTCAGTATTTTCCTTGTCACATCGCTTGGCGGATTGTATATAGTCAGTATTTCTACTTCAGGGATTTGGACGTGCCTTGATACAGCTCAGCAGTATTGTGCAGTCAATATATGCTCGATATCCTCTCCACCTCCAAACGGATGCAACAGAAGGACGCACATAAACATCGCCTCAGCATACTTGGAAAATGTTAATTGGATATAATTTAGTGCAAAACTAGAACCGGAAGCCCAATGAGTGACACACAGTCCAGCTTCACTGACAGGTAATGTATAATCGTAGCCTTTTTATACCAAAAACACATGTCCCTCTGTGCCTGACTATGTATGTTGAACACAACATTTGGTGTTCGCCTTGATCTATATGATGACGAAGTGAAACAGTAATGTGAACATCTCTGACATCTGCAGCACTGTGTCCTGTGGATGTGCTTGGTCATAACTACGTTATACATTGTAATTAGCCGACAGCATCAGCAGATCTGCATGGAAACAGGCCTGATGTCAGTGAGAGCAGACAGTAAACTAGTAATTGTCAAGGGATTGTGGAGGTCTGCTTCTGTTTGTGGCAGGCAGCAGTCATCTGTGAGCCTAGAACAGTTTCAACATCATTATTAGACTTAATCCTCTAACTTAAACTCTAACCTTCCACTACACCTATTAAAGCGATCTCTGGATTTAAAACTAAACCTTAAGCTAGTCAAGTAATCACCTTAGCTTGACATCAAACTTCTGTGTTACTGACTGTTTTATAGTGGATGGAGATTTTGTTTTCACAAAATGCTGTGTTTATGGTGTTTTGGACTAATATTTGGATTGGCATATTTGCATCTTTTAGCATTTTGCTTATGTGTTTTGAAGATCTAGCATGATCATATTTTGTATGAACCATGCATAAAGTAAAGAAAATGGAAATGCTTGAAATTTGTGTAAATCCACTAGTGCAGTGAAAGAATTTAGTGCATTAATTATGATTATATTCTTGTCTACATATCTGTTGTGAAACAAGGCTGTGGATGTCTAAAAGCAGTTCTTTAACTTGAGTACCATATATAGGTTGTACATTTTATTTAATATATTTTGGGGGAAATGGTCAAACTCTGCCCTAATATTGTGTTACTCTGTAGTGTTTTGCACTGGTTCCTGTCTGGCACAGGAGAAGTGCTTGGTGACGGTAGCATTAGTCAGACCTTAACACCTGGATCTCACATATTGATGGAGCAAAGCCGTAATGTGGACTCTGAGCTGATGAGCACTTGCAGAAGCAGGAAATATGAAATATCCTTATAACCAGGATTTAAGCTGAAGGCTACAGCCCCCCTCCCCACACCATGATGGCAGCAGTGACTGGCACCAGCTGCCAGAGTGCTACTATTTATTATGTTTTTTTAGGTTAGTATTAGCACAACAAATGTGCAAGTCTAAGCCTTAAATAGTCCACCCCCCACGTGGTCCTTTTTAGGACAATTTGAATGTCTGACTTGGAAGATAATTGATTTAGCTAATTGCAGTTGCATCTTTAAAAACCCACTTCAGAATTATTAGAATTATTGACCTATTGTATGTATTTATTACTGAACAGAAAATAACAATTAAATCTTATGTTTGTTGTAGCATTGAATTACTTCTTTTACCTGACAAAAGTGTATTGCATCCACAGTTTGATGCATTTCTCCTCTGCAGGTTGAACATAATAACTTTATTGATTTGAGCAATGCATTTCTCTGAGGGAGTCTGTAATTCACTGCCATTAGCTGCCTTTGCTTTCAGAGTGTGTTTTGTTTTCAAGAGTATGTGAGTGCCCAGCAGTCATGAGGTTGGGTCGCCAGCCGCTGGGTCAGTTTAGTGTGCTGCTGTTAGCGCTTTGTCACTGACTTTTGCTGATGTCCACGTTTTTTTCTCCCAACCCTACCAGCCCTCACCCCGAGCCCCCCCTGAGGCCCTCCCGGGAAGTGCTGCTCGTGACATCACAAATAGTAAACAATAGCTTTGGATGGGTGTAAAGTAAACTGTCAGTTTTATCATTTCATTCAGTCTGTCAGTTTGGTAAGATATTTTCAAGGTGCTGCCTTCTTTTGTTACAGTACATTTCAAGTGATGGAATCATAGAACAAAATATTCATAATAGAAATATTAATGTAAGTATTTGTCAGTTGCAGTAGTATTTTTAGGAGGTCTACCAAAATGTTTCAATTTTTAATTTTTTGTAATAGAGATCAATGTGGAATAGAACAAAAATAGAAGGACTGGACTTTCTTAGCATTTGCAATTCTTTTCTACTTTTCTGCTTAATTTGTTTTACAACCCATAAAGTTATAGTATTTTGAGTCCAGAATAGGCCAAATTAATACATACTCAAATCATAAAAATATTAAATAATTTGGAAACTTTGTCATGCCCCATTTTATTCAACTAATTGACTTGTTTTTAGTTGACCAAGGATTTCTTAGGTCATCAAAACCCTAGTATTTTTTTAGACCATGGTTATAATTGAATCAGCTGTGCTTAGTGCAGAAAAACTCACATTATCATCTCATTACATCTGCTGTCTAATTAGTTTTTGTTTGACAAATGTACCGGTGAGTGCTTGTGACAGCTCATGCACTCGTACCTGATGCATTTCCTATATTTGGTCCTCTGAGAATAACCTATATACTCCTTTTTAAATGTTTGTTTTAGTTTGGACTTGTTTTGTTGGTAAATGATTATTTATTATTTTCTTGTAAATGAATACTAAAATGTAAATTTGTTCTCTGTTAAGTTATTGACTTCTCTCCATTTACTCAGAATTGATAAGGAGCGTGCTGTGTCAGCTTCTGTTAATGTGCATTTTAAAATATATCACAGTTCTTATAGAAAACTGATATTAGTTTAAGACTGATTCTCAGAAAGTGCAGTATAAACAAGTTAGCCATTTAAAGCTAAGCAAAATTAGCATAACACAATAGCTCTTCTAACAACTTATAAACTCTCTTGTGACTAGAATCAGTCTTTGAACCATGTGGTGCTGTGGTAGGAGGGGTCAAAAAGGGTTACATACTCTTATTTTATTGTGTAATCCAACTATAGTTCAGTATCTGACCATTATTTATTTACTTTTTATAAATGGAGTAATAATATTTATGTTTATCTTATGTACTTTTCTTGATCTATTTCACTCTGCTGCAGAATAGATTTGTTGGAAGATTTTCAATAACATTCTCAAGAATAGGACTATTTTTTCTCTACTGTTATTTGGTTGACAGACAAGTTAGTAGATGGAATGCTCTGTTGCTGTCTAAATTGCGTTTTTTATTTTATTTTATTATTATTATTTTTTTAAGTAGATCTGAAGAAGCAGCATTGTGAATACTCCAGGTTACAATTTGTGAATAGGTCTTAATTTGTATGTCTTGTGCTCTTAAAAGGTTTTAAATTTAACCTCTTGATCCATGCAAAAACTTGATTAGAAAATAAAAGCATGCTCTGAAAAGTGATTGGTTGTAAACTATAATTTCAGACACATTTCCTTATAGTTAATAATATGACATGTCTATTTTTTGCTGCCCAGTTTTGATCACATTTTAGAAGAGGCATTAGGCAGCTGCAGTAGTAATAGACACATCTATTTGCTGAGTAAGAGATGACTGCGAGGCAGACATTCTGTCATTCAGTGGCTGTGATGATATAATATGCTGTGCCTTGAGATTCTTAATGCTGTGAAATCTGCCTGATCCTACAGGTCTTATAGCAACCATGCAACATTTCCCAAAGGCACGCACCACACAAGCTTTCACTCTGACTAAATATGCTAAATTATTTCTAGCCAAATACTAACACCAATTACGCTTGCCCACAGGCTCTGCTCCTGTAAAATCTTTGTCAAATGAGTTTTAAGGTCATGCTTTGCTCTTTTCAGTGTAAATTTAATCTTCTGCATAGTTTTGCATTTAAGACCTTCTGACTATCCACATCTGAATGAATCTGAAGTTGTTTATTTCAGGATTATAAATGAAGAACCCAGGAAGCCTTGCACCGACATGTGACTTTGTCAGGCACACACCAACTCTCCCCATGTTCACAATGGTCAGCTCCTGTCTTTGCACTTTGATTCAGAGTAAACTCCATTCAGTCTTTGAGTTGGATGTTGCAGGCCTTACCCTCTGTCTCTTTCTCATTACATCAGTTTGTGTGAGTGTCAATTAAAGATTTATGATGTCTTTGTGTAGTAATAAATGAATTTCCATATCAGTGGAAGACAGTGCAGTGCCTGAGATGGTTGGAAAATCCTTGTCAAGGCCCAGGGCAAGTAGCTCCAAGTTGGTGGACAGTGGACAGTGGACAGTGGGCTTTACTGGGCTAAGTCTGTGCCTCTACCTCATTCTGTGATGCTGATCCTCAAAGACATCCTCTACGATCTTTCCCTGAGCTAAGAGAGCTTCAGGGCCCAAACATTACTTTCACTTCACAAAAGACATGAACACTACAACAGTAAAAAAAAAAAATAGGACACAGCGTAGAGAGAGTTGTCTCCTGAAGTGTCATGTCCTCACTTGTCCAACTCGAATTTTGTAGCCATGGAGGAGTCAACTCAAAATTCTGGTATTTTTGTGCCTTATTTTTTTTGTTTTCCTTGTTCTGTGCACTGCCGCATTTAACATTCAGATAATTATCTATGTAAATATATGCAGTGCTTATTCATCTCATTGCATAACAGTTGCACAAAAAGATGGTTTTCCTGGAGGCTAGAGGACACTTGTGCAACACAGACTTTCATTAATACGCTCTATTTCTGCTGATTCAGAGATAAACCGTTATATCATTAAGTTAAAAACTGTTCTTTGTCTTAGTCTTAGCTGTGGATGGACTGAAAATGACGGAACATAAAGTGGAAGAATTGCAGCCATGTTTTCTTACCTCATTCAGTACAATACAACAAAAGAATCTCTCCATTTACATGCATGCCAGAAAAAACAAAAACAACAAAATGGATAAATGACCTTCTCCAGTTCAAACCAGATTTTCAGAGTGCATGTAAGTACAAACCGCGATTGAGATGTGGTTCAAATCTCAAAAACCCAAACAGTCCTATTAGGAGCAGACAAGAACAGACATTTCATCATTTTGTATAGCAAGGGAGGCTTTATTTTAAAATAGGGATGTAACTCGCATGGTGCAATGTCATCAAAATAATTATTTCATATTTTTGTCTAGAGGCAAACCATTTCAAACTGAATTGTAAAAATGCTATCTTTCTTTTCTAAAGGCACTGAAAAACCAAATCTTTACTGTCATATTCCAAGAAATTTTATTGTAAAATAACTTAAAAACATATTTTTTCATATTTTAGTTCTGAAATGTTGCAAAGGATTAAGGTCTATTGGTTCCTGATTTGTTTTAGCTGTTGCTATTCATTTGTTGAAGGCCACACTACTCTGAGACAATATTTTGGTTAATTCATGCCTAAGTGAAAGTGAAAGTAAAATGTGCCAGTATTTAAGAGCAGTATTTTGCACTGTTGGAAGCAGTAAGCTCAATTCAATGAGATGTCACATTGGGAATGCTAAAGTAACTAGATGTATTTGAATGTCGCTCAAGCCTTTGTTTGCAGCTCACCTGCAGATAGTACTGTGTGATGAGATGAACTTTGACCTTATTTATTATAATCAAAATTAGTTGCTTTTTCATTCTTTAAAGATTGTAATGCATTTTATTGATGTTTAATGTTTTTACTGTAATTTAAAGATTGCCTTTTGGAACTATGGCTCTTCATGGTTCTTAAAATAATATCACAAGATGATTTGCTTCAATCTTGTGATAATAATTGTATCTCGCAATATCTTGTGACATAAGATATTGTCCCATCTCTAGAAGATGGGAACCTGAGTGGTTTGACCGGCTCTCTGAAGAAGCAAGACAAAATAATAACATAGTTGGTGGTTGGAGTCACCTGTGCATGTAAAGCAAGTTGTGTGAATGTCTTTCCTTTATGGTCATTCAGTAGTCAGTAAAGCTGAGCTTTTCTTCTCATTTAAATATTTTATGCTCATATATAATTTGTAATTTTTTTTTTCCATCATAATTTGTGTTATAAATACAGATGCAGCATTTTCATCTAATCATCTAATTTGTTTTTTTTTAATTTCTTTTGCTATATTGTAATGTACACCATAGGGATGCACGTTTTCAAAAATTTCTTTAACCGGTTAGTTGGAGCTCTTCGCGGTCAATAATCGGTTAACCGAACATGTTAACGCGGTACTTTTTTATTGCTGTTATTTTCACTGGACGTGTTATAATTAGACACAGCAGCGCTACGAGAGTGAATTTAGAGCAGCGAGACAGCGACAGGCCTTTAAACTGGGCACAGCACGGCTGAAGAAGCCACTATAAACACGGTTTTAATGCACTTTTGCACTATGTATTATATAAAACTACTCTCAAATAAGAAGTCATGTTTTAAAGTTGATGCTAACGTTAGCTGCTTACCTTAGCTTGTCTTGAACAAGTAAAAACATCGATAGTTTCCCAGGCAAGCTAGTCCAGTCTGTTTTCTTCATCAAAATAAAATCCAAGTTAATTAATCCATGCATGGTTGATAGTAGTCCATAAACACTGCAGTGTCATGCAGGTTTGCTCAGTCCTTCTGAGATAAACAGTGTTTTTGTAGTTTTAGCGATCTTTTTTCCTTCTCTGACAAACGCCAGAACTGTTCAGGGGCAGTTGGCGCCATCTGCTGGAGCAATTGTCAGTTAACCGGTTAAAGACGTCTCACTCGAACAAGGCATTAGTCACAGTTAACCGGTTAATCGGTTAACCATGAACATCCCTAGTACACCATATGTTGTTGGATGAGAACAGATAACTGGGCAGTGGTTCAAATGTATGACTGTGAAGTCAATTCATAATCAATTATTTTTAGTGGAGTTGTAGCCGACCAAAAGAAATTCTTGGTGGATGAAAAACAAGCAACGTTGATAGATTTTTATCGATCTTTATCCTTAATCTGGACTCAAAAACGTACAACTGCACATTTTCATGCTTAAAACAGCTGTTTTATACAGAACAAAATGTATAATCTTCAGTTAAGTAACTCAATACCTTTTATTAATAATACCGGTAATAATAATGCATTGGATTTATACAGTGCTTTTCAAGACACCCAAAGACACTTCACATTTTGCATTATTCAATCATGATTCCACACTTAGTGGATAGTGGTAAGCCACAGCTGCCCTGGGGCAGACTGCCCCTATCACCATCAATTTACATATATCATATATTTCATTTCTTTGTCATATAATATGACAAAGAAAAAAAATACAAAATTGTGATGCATCGATCCGACACTGCGATCAAATATCATTGCTGATCTATAACATTTTGCAGGATTGGGTGTTCATCCTGGTTGTGCCTTTATTGAGATGATATCTGTGGCCCATTTTCTAAATTAGTTTAGAGAGGAAGAAAGGTGTTTTCAGTCCCTATGCTAGTATCTCTGTTGATATTAGGTATTTGCAAATCATACAGCTAAAAGTCCGAATCTGTTTGTTTGTCTATTTTATCGTTATGTGTTTTGTTTATTATTTTCATTTTCTTTTTATAATGCAGCTTTCTTTGCTGTAAAATAGTTTATGCATGTATTTTAGAGTATTTACAGCCAAGTTAACAAAAACAATTATCAGAAATGTTTCGACTTCTCAATTAGTCGATTGCTCATTACAACCCTGGTTTAGATGAATGTGAATGCTTCTTTTGTATTGTGCTTTAACAGATGGCACTAAATGTAAAAGTTTATGCATAATCAGCTCTGATTTCAATTCTTGACCATTAGGATCTTGGTGAACCACTCGATACAGACGCCAGCATAGCATGAAGAAAAGTTTCTCCCCCGGCCCTCTGTCAGGAATCCTGATGAGGTTTATTGGGGCAGAAAGGGCACCGTTTTCCCCGGGGCAGAAGCTCGAGCTCTGGAGCCATAGGCCTAGTAGTGTCTCTTATTCCCAACACTGTCTCATGTTTAATACTCATTATACTATATGAGTGCTTTGCTGTCTATAAATGGAAGTGAACGTCCAGAGCCACTTCAGCAGTAACCGTGACGTATGGGGAGCTTTCTATTGTGGCGAGTGAACTTTCTTGGAAGCGATGAGAACAAATTGTGGTTGTGGTTGTGTGCGTGTGTTTTTATGTGACTCAGGTATATAGATTAGATAAAAGTCACTTGGGACACTATATCATCGGCGCTCTCGATAGGGTGAAAGCTAGCTTGTCTTGTTGTGCGACTTACTGGGGAAGGTTGTTTCTTTTGGCAGACCACTGTCATGACACAGAACATAGTAAGCTCAGTTTCTTCATTTTATTTGTTGCTTATTTGGTTTTTAAACATTTGAAAAATATCAAAAGCTGCAATTTTTTTATTGGGTTTATGAAAGCCTATGAATGTATTTTTCACGTCATTTCTAGGGTGGTCAAAAAAATTGATTCCCCGATACTAATCAATACTAAGGTATCGATATTCAATTGAACAAGGCTGGATTTTCACTAAGCCCCGCCCCTTCCCTCTCTCGCCGCTAAGCCCCGCCCCATTCTTCTCTCATTGGAGATGAAAATGATGAAATACTGTATATATAGCCTATGTACTACAAATGTAGTACATAGGCTATATATACATGGGCTTTGTTCTATATAATAGAACAAAGCCCATAGTCTGTAAAGGTTCATGATCCAAGTTAATAATAAACAAATAATACATTAAAACTATGATTATTTTAATATCAAAAAGAAAAACATGAATAAAAAAAAGGAAAAGAAAATTTAAAGTTGGCATGAAATCGGTGTTTACTAAATACAGATTTCATGCCAAAAACTCGATACTAAATACTATTTAGTATCAAGTTTTTTTTAAGTATCAAATCGAGTTTAAAATTTTAGTATTGTGACAACACTAGTCATTTCATTGTCATTTTTTACTTATTTTATATAAACAATTATTTCTTGCCTTATTGTTTAGATATACAGCTTAACCTGATTTTCCTTTTATCCTGTTTTCACTTCTTAAAGACAAACCGATAATGACACATGGGGTATGCACACAGCCTAACTATGGGATTGACACCTGATACAGATAGAGATGTCACAATATAACATTTTAGTGGTGCAATAATTGTGAAAAACATCAAAGTTTAGCATTTATTCACTAGTAGATACATTTTCTACATATAAATAACATTAGTATACTTTTTTTTATGCAACTATGTGATGATATGCTAGATCTCAATTATACCTGAAATGTATTAGAATTATTTTGAAGAAAGTTACATATCAATTTTGTTCTATTCTAGATTCTCAAAGGTAGGGATGAGCGGTATATAGAATTTTAGATAACATTGAGCCTTTTGATTTGGATAAAATGCAAGATTACAGATGAAAAATGGATTGAAATTAAAATTATCTAAACATATAAAAAGGAAAGATTGAGATTACATTTGTTGTGTTGTGTCTGCGTTGTTGGAAATATTAAAAGAGTATCTAGTTTCGACGCAAGTTTACAATTAATATCTGATTTTGATATTTTTGACAAACCTATTGGCTTTATTCATCAGAAATCAGTTATGTTTTTCTTTTTTAATAATCCATAGTTTTAGCATTGGGACACAATGTCTCCTGATTTATAATGTCTTTGACCTGACAGGCAGAAACATCCAACGTTCACTTTTCATTTTAGACTATTAGAGTGGTTATTTAAACACTTTCTATGAGGAGTTTGTATGTTGCTCCCGTATCTGTGTAGGTTTCCTCCGGGTGCTCCGATTTCATCTATCACTAAAAACAGGTCCGGTGTGCCTCCCCTCTCCTCTGTCAGGACAACAGCACACCTGTAAAAGCTAGAATCTGGTACAAGCATCTCTGTCGGGCTGCTGGCCGATTATGATAAATCAAATTACAATGAATAATCAAATATATGAGCTTTTATGAACACAATTATGACTGAGTAAGGGTTAATGATTGTCACAATGATTGTGTCTCGATTACACATTTTTGTAATAAATTACAGCAACAATTATAGTTAGAAATTAGAAATTCAATTAATTGTGCTTCAGGTAATTGTCATCAATAATACCTTACCAAAAGGTATCTATTTTAAATATAGACAAGCCAATCAAGGTTTTGTGTTGTGTTCAATATTGTCTGTCTTTTTAATTGTTCAGAAGATACTCACTTCTATACTCACTATCACATTTAAAAGCAACAATTACACTTCAGTATTCTGTCTAAGGCTGCAACTAGCGACTTCCAGAAATCAAATAGTTGTTTTTAATATCTAATGTAATAGTTGTATCTAATATCTAATCTAATATCTTAACTAAATTCAGATGATGTTTGAGAACATAATTGGTAACATTTTTTACACCTTGTAGAGTCATTTTGAAGTATCGTAATTTCTGAACTATAAGCCACTACTTTTTACACAAGCTATACCACAATGTGACTAAAGATGCCTTACTATAAACATCTGAGGCCTGTACATGTACTTTTTTGTTTTCTTATTAAAGTCTAGTTGGTGCGACTTACAGTATATTCAGGTGCACTGAACATTGTGAAAATTACAGTAGTAATTGCTAAATCTGAGTCAGAAAATCTCTTCTTTCACCTCATGACAGGCACGCTTTGAAGTCTGTGTTTAGTAAGTACACAATTATTTTAAATTCCGTTCAGTGTATTTTTGTAGAGTGATGCCAATGCGGGGAGTAACTAATATTTGCCAATTCTGATATTTGCAATTTAATGCAACAACATTTTGACTTTCCATGTCTTTGTACTTTCTGATTGTGTCTTTTTGAGGCATTTATTGACCGTTGCCATTTCTGTGCACTGACCTGACAGCAGCGCCGCTCCGAAGAAACTCTTTGATTTGTATTAGGGGCCGGGCTGTCAGACCCATCTCCAGATGTTTTTGGTAGGCTTGGTCAGGACTACCGTAGCTGGAGTGGAGTATATTACCCTATGCATGTTATTGGTAAAGCGTCTTCCTTTGAATCCTACACAATAAAAGCCTCATAATCTCCAGCTGTAGAAAGCGCTTTATTGTGAAAGAGCAGCGTAATAAATGCTTATAATGAGTGACATGTCAATACCACGATTTGACCTAATGTTTCGGGAAAGCCTACAAAACATTATTTTACACTTCAAAAGAGTAACAGATACTACAGTTAAAGACATACAATAATAAACAGGAATGAAAGCTAAATATGTTATCAGAATGCTAAATACTTTTAAAAAATATTTAAAAAAAAACATTTAATCGCTTGACAGCTCTAATTTGTATATTTGGTGACATAAAATGTTTTTAATGTACTTCTACAGCCTTATTTCAATAAAAAACATCTAATGATAAGAAAAGTTCTGCTTCAAGTCTGACACTAGTAATTACACAAGAGAGTTGTAGGGATAACACTACTGCTAAAGTTGCTTTAAATTTAAGTTTAAATTAAATGAATACATAAGCAGCTAATTTTTTAGCTTAATTGTTTGTTTAAATCTCTTTACTCTTTAGTCTGTTTCAAATTAGTAATATGATGCTTTGAGGACAAGCTGGGACTGACACACGTGCACACAAAGAACAGAGAACTTCCTAAAAACATCAGCGCAATTACAGTTTCATCAGAATATCATAAATATTGACCAGTGTTGATACTGATACCGATCTATCACCCATCCTTTGACAGTTGACTTCGTCTTGCATGATTTCCAGCTTTCCAACATGTGAGAATTCTGCTGCCCTGTGCAAGGTCATTCACCCCTGCAATGAAACACACCTCAGTCTTGTGTGTGCAGGAGCCCTGAGGCAACACCCAGCTCAGTGAGTCCTCTTTTATTTTCAGACAGGCCCCACCTCTCCACCTCTCATGCAGGGAGCACTAGTTCGCTGCCTGTGCTACAACACTGCAGATTAGCTGTCCTTGTTATGTAATTAGATATACAGACTACAGTCTTCCTTTGTCAGCCTGTTTGTGTCGTGTTAGTCACGATTTCACGCATTTGACTTGACTTTTACTTCTTCTTTCTGGTTGAATTTATTTAGGCGAGGACTAAATATAACCTCAAGTGCTTCCTATACTGTAAGCTTTGACTGTTCTGTGCCTGCGTCTTGTTTAGCTTGATTTGTGCAGACTTCAGTTCAAGTTGTCTCTCCGATGTCTGGTTGAGAATGTGCCTCTCTGACTGCCACTGCTGCAGTTGGCTCAGCTCTGCCACAGTTTTCCATCAAAACACCAAACCTCAATGGAGCATTCAAGCCCAGGCTCGCTCGAGTGCTGCCCTTCCCTCCCAACCTATCCCACCCTTCTGCAGTCGTCTCTCCCTTTCTCTTCCCCTCTAAACCAATCAACTTCAACCAGGAAGTGGTCCCGAGTCAGCTCTGAGGAGTTAGACACAGTTGTCTAGAAGTCACATCTGATAAATCACATTGTACTGTAAAACTGACTTGGAGTTGACTAAAGCTCCATTATTGTCCATTGTCAGTTTACTACAAAGTAATCAATTTCTCCCTGGATACTAATGTATTTTCAATTTTGCCTGGATCTCAAGAGTGTGTTATGGATCTGGTCAATTACCGGTGGGACAATAAATGATTTGTTTTCAGTCAGACAGAAAATACTGTGATGTGATTACCCAGGAGTAATGTGGAGATTGAATGCATAAACATGCATTCTTACATTTGTAGAACATGTCACATCATCATCATCATCTTTTATGAAAGTTGCTAATGTACAAAACCTCGCAGATCCAAGGTAATACTTGACAAGTAGCTTTGTAGCTCTGAAAACAATATGACTTCTGTGTAGATCTATGGACATTGGGGAGATTCATAAAAGACAAAGAATGATAACTTACATCATACCAATGAATTATCCATGGCAGCTTTTTACCATTTTCTGATTTTGACTTGAATGCAAATTACAGTTGGTGTTTGGGGAAAGTTAAAAAACAAACTGTGAAAATGGCAAGAGTTGTAATTGTATCCAAATATTTGGCACAATTTACACACAATGGACATATGCTTGTTCATTGTATAGATGTGTTTTTTATTAATTTGTTTATTTGTATTTTCTTAGTCTTAAATTATTTTTAGGCCAATGTGTTATAAACACTTTAATAAATATGGTTACTAGGCGGGTATACTTAAACTAAACAGCTTTTATTAATTCTTTTGGTTTATTTTTTTTTATCCTCTTTTGAATCAGGATAGCTGGTTCAAAGAGGAGAAGAAAATGTGAAGTTTTGGTCCTCAGGAGTGTTTTTGATAGAAAACAGAATTGCAATTTAGTCTCTCAGGAAGTTACTTTGAAAGGATAATTACTTACACATTTGTAGTCACATTAAACATGGAGTACTGTATATTGCACTATTTAGAAGTTAATCTCAAAAAGGGCTGTTGTCCTTTAGTTGTTTTGTTGATTAATTTATCAGTGATGTCTTATTCGAACAAAATTTTCTTTTATCTAGATTATAAGGATTTGTATAGTTTGTTGAAATTTTATAACCAGATGTATTTGGTCAATCTGACTTTTTACATATTAACTATTACTTTTATGTATAAATGTTTTCTTAGCAATCTTGTTTAGCTCAGTCAGTGAGGTACTCTTTGGTTTGATACTTTGGCCACGCCCTCCTTTTAGTTGACTAATCGATTAACAGGACATCCTCTTGTGCTACAACATGATTCTTGATAATTGCCTTGGACTGGTGCAGTATATATACTCACGTCTCCAAACTGGTGGATGAAGACCTAGTGCCAGGGTACATCTCTGACAGGCTTGAACTCTGGACTAAATAGTCTGGACTAAACGTGGAGAATCAAATAACAATAACTAACAATCTCCCCGTGTTTGTGGGAAGTATTGCATTATACTCTTGGTTGAAACTTTCATTTTAATCTGCTCTTTTTGTAGAATTATTCACTGTAAACTACAAACTCTGTAATGATGAAAACAATATTCACAATATTATCTAAAATTCAATATATTGTCCAGGACTACTTTTATGTTTCTTACATTTCATGTATTTTTTTTATTATGTATGCCTATATTTTCTTATTTTATTGAAATATTTGGTTCTCATTGTTTCTTATTGTTTTTAATATGAAGAGTTTGGTATGAACAGACTTAAGTAATAAGTTTTATTGATGGTCTATAATAGTTGCCACTGTTGACAATGTACCATTATTCCTTGATTTTCCTTCTCACAGACACGCTCATCATGTGGCCTTGTAGTTTTTAAGTTGTGGCGTCATCCTGCCAGTCATGCTTTCATGTCTCCAAGTCCTTCACCAAGCACACCATGTGCCTGCTCACTTTTGCCATTCTCAGGTCAACACTGCCCATGGCCTACTTGTGTGTTGTATGTTCATGTGCTGCATTTTCCGATTCTAATTCAGAGGTTTAAGGGAGTGAGCTACTTCAAGCTACTTTTTTTTCTCTCTTTCTGCCTCTGGAACTTATTACAGTCAGAGCCATTTCTATAAACGGGCCTTTGAGCTAGCCTCGCTCAGCTCTGAATGGAACACACTGTCGCCAGGAGAAAGAGGGTTAATGTAGGCTAGTTAAGTCGTGAGACCTTCTCATTACGACAGCTGGAGTTCTCAATGTGTAGTCCAGCGTGGAGTCATCAGATCAAACTGCCCACAAAAAGTAAAGCTTAAAAAACATGCAGCATAAATTAACTGATAAGTAACACACAAATGGTGACCCTATATTTAAAAACTCTAGATCTAGAATATGTGCAAAATTCTAGGTCTAAAATTTTTAAATGTAGGGTTGCCATTTGCCTTTTTATCTGATGTAGAAACAGATAGATATAATTTGACCCTTTAACAGTTTGAAATCCTTGTCCCTTAGTCATGACCTTGTTGGTTGGCACTGCCTTGTTGTTGTCGCTGGCGTTTAATCACATCATCTGTTGTCATAGTCTATGTGATGCTGTAAACATTGACACTGGTATTATTCAACTAATCTGTGAAACTCGGCTCACAAGGATTATGCCAGTATTTGCCGGTTGAACAGCCATAAAAATAAAGCTGAAAATACTCTTTGCAAACCCAATCTGGCTAAGTCAATTTGTGTGAAACATTGTATGCACTTTGACTTTCTTTTTTGGAAGATTGTTTGTGCAGTGTGTCAATAATGATCTTGCTGTGAGAAATCAAACAATACTGTAAATCGTAAGTTTAGTAACAAAAACAGAAGTGAAATGTCTGGAGGAGCATCTTCAAGAGTATGTAGAGGGTTGTTTTAGATATGATTATTACAGGTCGCTCGCTTCGTGTCTGTCTGAGACTAGATCAAGGCACACATACAGAGATCTTCGAGGCAGGGGGTGTTTGACCTGAAAAGGCTTTAATCTGCTGCAGAAGTACTCGGATGTTTGATCAGGATTATCATGTTTATCACTCTGAGAGGCACAGAAGAAACAGTCAGCTGGGAATTTAAATTGAGCACAGTATAAATCAGCACACTGTTCTTTGTCTAATACTTTTGAAACTGAGTAGTTTCTAATCATTGTTTTTTCGTTCTCTTTTTAGGTTTCCCAAGAAAGCAAACAGGTAAGATACAAAGTTATTACTTCTTTTCTTGCATTATTTGTTCCTGATGAGGTAATATTTCAGCAGCCCTGGTCTGGAGCACATACAGACGTCCTCAGAGTCTGCACCAAACACACCCAGAATAAATACACACACACGCACAACATGCACGCACACACAGGGACAAAGGGTTCCCTCTTCTAAGGGCAGCCCATCACGGCCTTTCACTGTGAACAGAAGTGCGCTCTCTCACTTTGGGGCCAGTATCAGCACAGCAGTGGCAACTACACAGAATTGGAGGTTCAGGCCTCTTTCTCCTTCGGTCACACTCCTGAGTAGTGTCCATTCACAGTCCCTGCTCATGGAACACTCAGGGAAGCCCCTCTAGATCCTCTCTGACGGACAAACACTACCCCCTTCATTCAGACAGTCTTTTCACCTGTAACTGTTTCTATTGTGATCACAGAAAATAAAATTTGTTCTCTAGTAGTTTTATGTTACTGTGTCTTACATAGTGTTGGATGTTCTTTCGTTCAATGTAACTTGTTTTCTCCTTCTAGAACCAGCAGCATTCTCTCTAAGGACCCCCCTCCTGATAAGAAACCAAAGAGTGACAAAACTTCTCTGTCGTGCAATGACTTTGACCCTACAGGTACATCCCTTACATCTTTCTCCATCACGTGTCCTCTTCTCTCTTCTGTCCTCTGGTTAGAGATTTACCATTTCTAACTGATGTGGTACAAAAATACAGTTTGTTTTCCTGATGATGGTGGTGAACTTTATAATGTAATATATTAAGTCTCAAAGCCCCAGTTGATTTCAGGTAACAATTGAAGATCACTGTTAAGACAAGCATTCTGTGTTTATATTTTTGACTGTCGTTTATTAACATTGAATAGAACAGTTCTGCAGACTAGTGTCGTGACAACACTTCTTGTGTCTTGTTGCATGAGATTTAAGTGAGATCTAAGCTTCTGTCTTCAAAACAAAAGAAAATCCTCTTTGCTGTGCAGTGTTTTGTGCATTACAAGGCAAATTATGTCTGGAGATGTCCTGGCATTCTGGAGTTTTTTTCCCCAAAACATTCAAACTGTTTGACCTAATGTGTGCAGGTGTTAAAAGCGCAATTTAAAACCTATTTCATAATCTTCTTTCTGCATGCCATTGTCTGCATGGGTATAGCTTTGTGTGTGCTGCTTTTGCATGGAATCTTTATTTACTTTGTCCATGAATTACTTCTTATTTTGTTATAATTGTTACTGCAGATCAGTATAAGTATATTGTTCCATTTTATTTTATTTCAAATTTACTATTATTTAGATAAAGTATATAAGTTCAGTCCAGCTCGATGAAAGGTGATGCTTCCATTCTTGAAGCTTTACTCATGTCTGTCTGAACTACTGTGTTATTGAAATCTATATATTTGTTGATTTAATTTTCTTTCCCATGATTTTTTCCCTTATGATTTTCTCCTGTCTTGTGTGTTTCCTTTCATTGGTTTGTGTTGTGTCATTGCGTCTGTGTGCGTCTGCTTCTGTGTTGTCTGCTCTCGGGGTCTGCGTGGTGGGGGGCTGTGAGCAGAAGCTCTGGTGGTGCAGAAGAGTGGCAGCAGCAGTGTGCTAGCAGAAGGGAAGCCTGAGTCCTGTGGTAAGAATGGCTGCTGTGACAACTGCACCTTTACATGCTGTATAACCCCGCTCTGACCTTCTACATCTTTTTCTTTGTGAACTAATGCCCAAAAAAATCAAACTAAGACAGTATCTATCCAGTATATATGTCTACTCTAGTGGACAGCATTTTGTCAACTGAGATTTTTTCTTCAACAATATATTGCTTTTTTGTCGTTGTTTTATTCTCCTTTCAACCGTGTGGGAAGAAATCAAACTTAGTGTTATTCCTTTCAAATGTAGATGTGTCGCACAAAACAAAAACCTGTGTGCTCAAATTGCATCATATAGATTGTTGTTTATATTGAGCCTAAAAGCCAATAGTGGAACTAAAATATTGCGGTGTAACCTGAGATGTCACCTCAGACAGTGGCAGTTTGTTTTTTTCACCTGCTGACAATAGACAAAACAGTGTAGCAACGTTACTGTCTGGAACAAAGTTTATCAAGATTATTTTTTCCTGATAAGGAATGCCTGGACTGCATTTGGTCAGGAATGTAAGGGTTAAAGCGGTAACAACAAAACTAACTGAAGAAACTTAAAAGAGAGGAAAAAACTCTAACCTTTGAATGACCCTGCATTTGTAATTCCTGGTCTGCGACTACTTAATGAGCATTAAAGGTCAGTTTCCGAAGCGGATATATCAAAGGCGGCTGATTATGGATCTTTGAAAGCTCTGAATTATACATTAGCTTAGGAGATGGATTAACCTGATCTGGGCTCCTCTCAACACTGCTTCTACTCATGGCAGCCCTCTACTGGTTAGAAACAACTTTATAGGCAAATTCACACTATTTTATGAACCCATGTGGCTTCATCTGTCACCTTGACGCCCCTAATTCTCTGCCTGCCTCCCCTCCCCCATCCCACCAGCTTTTGCCCCAATCCCCTTCCCCCTTTAGACCTTCTGCCTCTCTAACCTTATGCATGTATTCCCCTTCTACCCTGCCTGATTGATCTACTCACCTTTGGTTGACAATGCACTGACCACTAAAACAACATCAGATTAGTCACCTTATCCAGTTAGATTATGCTTCAGTGAGCCTGTAAAAAAAAGCAAGTCAAACAAGGCAGGCTTCACCTTTATTCAATTTTAAGTGAAATGAGACATTATTCTCACTGACTGGTGCTGATGAATGTAAATGTTATAGTTGACACAGTCTGGTGTCTTAATTTCAGGTTTGGTTCAACGATGTGTGATCATTCAAAAAGATGAAAATGGCTTCGGGCTCACAGTCAGTGGAGACAACCCAGTGTTTGTGCAACTCGTCAAAGAAGGTAAGATGGATACAGAACATTGTTCACTTTATCAGGCTACTTATACAGTATATTGTGTCATTCTTTCCTATCATGGACTGACTGAGCGTTTTTCAACAAATCCCACAATATTGCAGACTAGCTCTTTAAAGTCACTGCACGTTCACTGCAGTCACTGGTAGTAATATTGGCTCTTTATTCTTTGCTGCTAGTCACTGCAGACTTCATCTAGACTGGGATCCTATAATGACCTGTCTGCAACCTAAATCCTTTTGTTTGGGGTGGAGCTGTGAAACAGGTCCTTCTCGTAATATAACCACTGTTATGGTCTTTCAAAATAGTACTCAAATAGTCATTTTGCAACATCTGGTGTGTCAGACTGTGTTCTTCAGTTTAGTGTGGAAAATCACACATTCTGAATATAGGCTATGACTTCTGTGTTTCCCCCTGATGGTTCATTTATTCACTTTATTTCCCTTGCCTATTACGTAATTCAAAGGTTTGTTTGTGTTTTTTGCCAGATGGGGCTGCTATGCGGGCGGGTGTTCAGACAGGAGACAGAATCATTAAGGTAATATCTTATGCTGCTCATGACATGCAGTGGGTCTTTTAAAAGCTGTATACTGCCCCCTTTTGGCCAGCAATGGTTCTCACACAGTTTATCTATTGGAATGTAATTTCACAAATATTTGCTTTTTTTATTAGGTCAATGGGACCCTTGTTACACATTCTAATCATATTGAAGTAGTAAAACTTATAAAATGTGAGTATAACCAATTTACATTGTATGTGACCAAAAAAAAGAGCAAAAGTATCTAATGATCTGACTTGTCCTCCTGTATGCAGCGGGCTCATATGTAGCCCTCACAGTATTGGGGCGCCCTCCAGGGCTCACCCAGATCCCTCTCTCTGAGGCAGAGTCAGAGATGTTGGGTGTCAGTATTTCCTCTCCAAATTCTCCTGCCACAGAGCGACCCTACAGTCCTCAGGATCGACACTCCACTTCACAGCCACAATGGGTACACTCCAGATCATTTATCTCACTATTCACTTCATTTTTGTCATAATTTACAAACATTTGTTTTGACTACAGGATGATAATAGTCCTTTGAATCAGAGGTGTGACATGTTGCCACGGATGCTCTCAAAAGAACAGCAAGACCTGCAGGTTAGCATCACAAACATTATTTTTGTTATATATAACTTCTCTTCTTAATAGAAGACCCTAACACATATTTAATATACATTGTAATTGTTCACATGTAGGCTATGAAGGAAGAGTACAGCAGGAACCCCTCTCCTAAACTACTGAAAGATATCCATGAAGCTAAAAAACACATTCCTCAACTGCAGGGTCAGCTCATCAAAGCCTCTGGTGCAATACAGGTAATGGACTTGACAAGTTTGGTTGAGACAGTGTGTTTGGTACATTAAAGGGGTGTCATCACTGATATCAGAACAGTTCTATGATTTGTAGGAGACAAAGGCTTTGTCCCAGACATTAATCTTCCTCAAAGGATTAGACTAATGCCATGTGAAACCTCTTTGTGTCTGTGATACTGTTTGTTAATGGTCATAGATAGATGTCATTTTTCATAAATTTATTTATTTTCTGTTTGCTTACTTCCCTTTAATACACTTCAGACTGTTCCAAGTGGAGAAGCAGATGACAGTAGCACGTTGGAGACAGAGCACACGTTCACCTCTAAAGGAGACCATAGCACAGATCTGTCCTGGGGCAACACTCCGGTAAGCTTTTATATTTCAATTCAGTGCATTATTATTTGTATTGACTCTATTCTGTAGGCTAATTTCACTGTTGTGTACTAGCATGTGTAGTTATTAACATGTAGTTTATTCTATCCTGTTGTTCATTTCTAGACTCGAGGATATGGGCCTGGGTCTCCAGAGCCGCAGCGTCCCAGGGAACCTTTCTGTCCCAGTCCAAAGAGTACACCACGCAACAGCTTCAACTCCTGCCACTCCCCAGAGGGAGAAGATGCTACTGATTTGGTAAGTTTTACTCTCTTATTGCCAGAAATATTACAATGAAACAGAAAGAAGAATAATGACCTTTAATATAAAATAACAATACATTGTTGTCTTTCAGGACTGTGTGTCTCCGACAGCAGTCAGTAGTCCCTCGTCTTCTCGACTTGTCTCACAGATCATTGGAGCTGAAGATGGGGATTTGATTCAGACCAAGAGCAGGTATAAAATTTGTTTTCTCATATAGATAGTACAAATCAAACCAACTGTTCACAAGCCTATGCTTTTCCCACAGACAAATGGCCAGTGTACCAACTTTAATAGCATTGAGCAGCTTAAGTCATGTCCTGCTCACCTCGCAGCTTTTTTGCACCATGTAATTTCTCAGTTTGATCCCGCTCCCGTTGTAAGAAATATATATTTTTTAATAATTCAGATAAACAATATGCTTAACGACATGAAATGCTAATGTTCATTTGACTTCACAGCTGTGCTACCTCTACGCTGACTTGTACAAGCAAACCAACTCCAAAGAGACAGACGAGTGTTCATGGACCTTCACAGCTTTTTTGTCGACAGGGGAGCTGTAAGCATTGTTTTCTTCATAATAGTTTCCTAATTCTGCTGTTATGAAACTGAATTTGTTTTTACAACCTTTTGTGTACAGAATCTTAAAGTTGCAATTCCAGAATCAATATCTTCTGATCTTGGTGAGTACTCTGTTACTTTAACTTTCTTTATTATTGTCACGTTCCATTTTGCTGTACATAATCCCCTCAGGTTAATAACTCAAATCAGCCATGCACTAGGCAGTTTAAAAATCATATGCTCTGGTGGTTTGGAAAGTATTTCATCTTAAATGGCACACATTTAGTGAGCACTTACTATAATCCTTTAAATACTTGGGGCAATCTATAAGTGAATGTTTGTTCTTTTGTAGACCGAAGGCGGACAGAACTGATCCCTGAGGAAATAAACAGACAGCATGTTCAAACATTACAAGACTCTTTACTCCCTGACATTCAGAAAAACCTTGAAGATTTCAGGTGAACACAACAACAAATACCACATTGTGTTTAAACATTAACATTAACATGAGAATGATTACTGTTTTATCGACATTTGCAGGCAAAAACGTAGCATGGGTTTAACAGTGGCTGAAAGTGAATTGTCTAGATTGGACCAAGAGCGAACCAGAGACCGAGTAACTCTTGAGCGAGAGCGATCATATGCTGAAAATATTATCACAAAGATTGATGATATCCTGTGAGTAATACTAACAAATTATTCTTGTATGTGATGTTCCTTTGATATTCATAACTCTTTGCTTTTGTATGCAGTTTAAGTACTCAGAATACAGAGGAAGAGAAATGGTAGGCAACGTCCTTTTTATACTATAATTGTTGACTAATTAAATAATTATTATTATGTGGGGCATTTGAGGGATCATTTGCACTCTGTTTATAATCTCCATAAATTTGCAATTACCTTTCAGAGTATTATTAAATAAAAATGTGTATTTGTCAGCCAATTATAGCATAATATAATGAGGAAACATTGCCACAGTAGTTTTTGATTAACACTTGGAACACACGCGTCCCCTACAAACCTTGTTAATTTATGCATTGTGTTTGTATTCAATTATTTAAAACTGAGATAGTGCTGTTTGAAATGCCATATGGCTGCAGTGTCGTGCAGATGGTTTGTGGAGAAACTGAAAAAGCCTAATATGACATATGGCACAAGTCTTAATATGGGCACTTGTTATTTTATTTCAACATGGCTGAGTCTAAGTGTGTGTGTGTGTGTTTTTAGCACTACAATGCAATATGTTATCTATACATACATGAAGCACCTTGGTGTGAGGGTAAAGGAGCCTCGCAGTCTGGAATCCAAATGGGTTCGAATAAATTTTCTCCCTAAAATTAAGGTATGCTTTTAGTTTAAGTACAATTATCTCTTATTTAAATTTTCCTTCTCCTCAAACATGTTCTGTTTCATGTTTATAGAGAAGTATTAAGACTGAAAAGGAAGGAGAGGAGAAGGTGAAGAAAAGATTTCCTAGTATCCTTGGACCACAGCGTCGGCCCAGTCGTATTGAAGCAGCCTCAGGTCGGTTATGAACCTGACAAAAATGCAGAAACTTGGAGAGAAGTATGGGTGTTCATATTTTGGTGGTTATTTCTGATTGCAGTGGGGAAAGCACTGGATGGTCGTCCTAGGCCTCAGAAGCAGTTGTCTCAGCCTATCCTTGGTGCAAGTGAGAACACAGAGGGTGGCCGTCTCCGAGTGAGCCAATCAAGTGAAGGCTCTGAGCTCGTACATTTGGCTACAACTCATCTCCAGGGAGCTCTGCTTCTGATGCGAATAAAGACACTGACATATGTATGTTCATTGGTGTTCTAGCTTTATGACACAAACACATGGGCTTTGAAGAATCTTACATGTGTGTCTTTTTTAGGTGGTACTCCAACATCAGGCCCATCGAGGCTGAGTGATGGGGCTCCAGTCTGACCCCCTGGATGGGTTGACCTGTCCTGCCTCGCAATTTGACCTGTACAACCTTGACCAACTGCAGGAAGATGACAGAGAGGGCGACAGGTTCTCTTCTGTTTAAATGCATGTTTTTCTTTTGTCTATTATGTGTTTTAAACGTTTTCTTTTATCATTGTAGAATGCATGACGGCACACCCAAAAGCACTGAGGAGGTAAGATCATGTGGTACTGCTCATATTTTAGACTGAATTAAGATATTCAGAGAAAAAAAGGCTACAAGTGATCGTGATGGTTTCCTTGTGTAGGCTAGAGGGACTTGGTGACGTCCAGAGTGAAGACGACCAGGGGACAGACTCCGAACACGACCCTCTGAACTGGCAACAGCTCGTGGGACGAGAAGTCTGGCTGGGCTCAGGCCTCATGAAATCAAGAGACAGGAAGTCATCCAATGGTGAGAACAAAAAGCATTTTTTTTTTTTTAAATTTTCCTGGCTTGGGGACAATAAAGTCTAAAGTCTAACAAGATTATTACTAATAAGGTTCTTGTTGTGTTTGCCATTTAGAATTGTTTCATACTGAGCGTGCACATGTGAGGATGCTGAAAGTTTTGGATCACGTTTTCTACCAAAAACTTACAAAGGAGGCCATTTTGCCCCCTGCTGACATCAAGAATATCTTTGTCAATCTAGAAGAGATTCTTCAGTTGCATGGTAAACTACAACACATTACTACATTTTATATAAAACATTCATTACTGAAAGAAATGAACAAATAAGCATATTTTTTGTTATGCTGGTTGAGCCCTGCTATTTACAGTGATTCTGCATTTTTACATTTTAGTTTCAATACTGGAGCAAATGGCAGCCGTTCGGAAGAGAAATGAGTCTTCAGTAATTGATCAGATAGGAGATGACTTGCTCTCTTGGGTAAGTAGGATTTTCAGGCCAAAATTGTATTTCCCCTTCATGCATTTTCTTATATTGAATGGATTTCAAGATGACTGATGGGGCAGAAAATATATTGTGCTGCAAGTTATTGAACATTGCCAATATGCTGGGCTTTGCTAAAAAATAATAGTCTGAGATATTTTCAATGCTGCATCTACTTTCTTTGACAACAAACATGGTCTCTTCTTTTGTCACGCTTAGATTGTTAAATGTATGGAAAGATGTGGTTCTAATGTTTAACTGAATGTTGCTTCTTTCTTTTACCTAAATTGCCTTCAAATGCCCTAAAACAAAAGTACATCTTGACTTATAAAAATGATTTTGTCTTGTTTCGGGGTCTACAGTTTAGTGGAGGAGAGGAAGAAAAGATCAAGCAGGCTGTGGGGACCTTCTGCAGTAATCAACCTTTCGCTTTAGAAATCATCAAGACCCGGCAGAAGAAAGACTCTAGGTTCACTTCATTTATCCAGGTACTGCTGCCCTAACATATTCTTGTCGATATTCATTACGAGTTTGATGATGTTGTAGGTAAGGTGAATACAAATTGTCTCCTTTCATGTTATTTTAGGAAGCAGAGAGTAACAGGCTATGTCGGAGACTACAGCTCAAAGACATTATACCTGTTGAGATGCTGAGGCTCACAAAATACCCATTGCTGCTGGACAACATCGCAAAGTACACAGGTGCTGTAACAGAACTTGTTTCACATTTACATTCTCAACAATCTTTAGTGTTTGTTTTATGCTCCACACAATTAATAGACACATATCTTTGGTGCAAAATAGTCTGATTGTTTCTTATGCACTCAGACTCACCTCTTCACTCACTCTACCATATTTAGCAGCTTCATTTAAATGGTGATTGTGAGCAGAGTTAAAGGGTTCGCTATGTATTAGAGAACTTTTTTGTACAGAAGAGTAAAGTCATTTTAATACTGCTTGTAGCATTTCAGCTAAAGGTTCTTTATTAAAATAGATTATGACACTAAATGATCCACAAGAAGTGGTAATGCACATTTTGAGAAATATCGCTGTCATTACTAGGTTCATCATTTTAGCCTCGACTGGGTTTTTGACTCATGCAGAGAGGAGAGACACTAGGATTAAAATATAACCAGCTATTATAAGATCATAATGCCCTTCTGCTTTATCATAATTTTCTTAAAGGATTGTGTGAGAATATTAACGAGCTTCAATTTGTCTGGCAGTCCTCCATTAATATGAGAAGGTTGTTCTTCTTGTTTTCTGTATTTATGCGTTACAGACAACGCAACAGAAAAGGACAAAGTGAAGCAGGCAGCCAATTGCTGTAGAAAGATTCTCAATCATGTCAATCAGGCTGTGAAGGAATCAGAGGACAAGCAGGTACTGTATCGTTTAATCTTTACTGTTCTTCTATCTCTACCAATTGTTTCATAAAGCATGTTTGTGATCGTTTTTAATTTTCTATCACTCTTAAGAGATTGGAGGATTACCAAAGAAGATTAGATCTATCATCACTAAAGCAGACGGACAACCCCATGATTGTGGAGCTAAAGGCAAGTTGTGTTACATGCGAGATGTGTGACTGTGCGCAAACACTTCAAAAAGTAATATATTGGCATATGAAACTTGTTTTTCTGACCAACTTTTTAATCATTTAGAACTTGGATCTTACAAAGAAAATGTTGGTTCATGAGGGACCGTTGTCTTGGAAAGTGAACAAGGACAAAACAATAGGTCTGAAACCTTTTCTCATTTAACACAAAACACATAATCTTGACTTTTCACTTTCTCAGTATAAAATTTTTCTTCCTCTTCAGAGCTGTACACCCTTCTGCTGGAGGACATTCTTGTTTTGCTACAAAAACAAGATGAACGCCTCATCCTCAAGTGTCACAGTAAAAACCTGGCCGGTACAGCAGATACTAAACATATCTTCAGTCCCATTATCAAGCTCAGCACTGTGCTGGTCCGGTCAGTGGCCACAGGTCAGTTCACAACTTTTAAATTTGCATTTGACATTCATGTTGGAATCATTAGCATGTAGCATGTGATAATAATTTATGCCACTTACAGCTAAGATGTGTCCTTCTTTCTTCCAGACAATAAGTCTTTCTTTGTCCTGTCAATGTCTGACAACGGAGCCCAGATTTATGAGCTCATGGCCCCCACAGTCTCCGATCAGAGAACGTAAATTGACATCTCTTTATTATTATTTGACATCTCATATCACAGTATTATTTGGTGTTGACTATCGGCTATGTGATTTTCTTTCAAGATGGCAGCGATTGATCAGTCAAAGAGCAGAAGCCATGAAAGTCAAACCTCATAACGTCATACCTTTACCTCAGTCAGAGTATGTGACCTTCTATTGCATATGTCTGTATCAATGCAGTGAATGTAGTTCTGATCATCTACTTGTTTGGTCTCAGTGGGGAGCGTGATGGCGTAGAAATAATTGCAGCAGGTGTTTCCAGATTAGGCAGAGATGCCGACCGCACATCTACCGGAAGCACTCAGTCCACAGGTAACTGCACATAATTACAGCCTAAATGGTGCTTAGACAGACTCTGCCTCTGATACACTTTCACTTTGACTCATTATTTCTTTCTCCTTTCACAGAAAAAGAAAGCAGCCCGATGACTAGAAGTGCTGTTCAAAGTTCATTTTCTGAAAATAACCCATTTGAAATGGTAAAGACTGAGGAAGAAGAAGGTTTTGTGGACACAGACCTAAATTTCCAAGTATCAGAGGAAAGCAGAGAAGGAGATTTGTTTAATCCCTTTCCATCTAAAGCTGATGAAGCACTGAAAACATGTAAGATCAACAAGATCACATAATAATAAATAAATATATATATATGCATATTATTCTTTATATTTATTAAAATGTTTCCTGTTGCTTTCAGTGGCGGCTTTAAAGCAAGTGTTGGTGACACAACTAATGTCCCAGGAAGCCTGTGAGAGAACCAAGCGCTCAACAGGAGCTCGCATCCTCAGGACGACTTCTTTGAGAACACCTGTGGACAGTCGTGCTCGTGGGATTGTGCACAATGGAGCTGAAAAAAAGACCACTGAGGACCCCACCCAGGACCTTGGCTCTGGAGACACTGGTTTCTTCGATTCTCCTGAAGATTATGGTGAGTGTTCTTCGACAGCTCAGTGAAGCTCACTTCCTACTGAGATTTGACTCTGCCTCCTGCTGATCTAGAGCTATCTCTGCAGATTTAGTAGCAAGTGTCTTTTGCGATTTTCATAGCAGGATATTTGGTCCTAGAAGGATATGTTGGCCCAGGCGAGAGCAGCACAGACGATGATATCTTGGCATCAACTGCAGGGAAGCCACTAAGGGGCTGTACTGCTGATTCTGGCATCAACTTAAGGTTTTCCTCCGCGTCTCAGGCTGGCAGCCTCTCCTCTTTCAGTAGACAAGTCCTGTCTCACCTAAGAAGTCTTCAGACCAACCTCAACTATCTAAAGGTAACAGCCAGACTTATTGTACTCTCCCTCAGTTTTGACCAATTATTGATCTATGTGATCGTGCTTTTTTTAGGAGGTTGAAGCAAAGTATAACAATTTGATACAGCAAAGGTCCTCTGCTGATACAGATGAAAACAAAGGTAATATTGTAGCATTCACTAAACAGATGAGCTGTCACACCCCAGACTGAGCAGGCTTTTTTGTCTTTCAGATAAAAGATAGTCCATCTTACAGTTGCTCCTAAAAAGGAAATATTGACTAGTCTGTTACTGCTTCATGTGTCCTGGACTTTTTGGACCTTATTTGAGCTTGTCCTCTCACTGCTGAGCTCTTCGTTTCCATCGCAGTTGCCCGCGGTCACTACCGAGAATGAGAGACAAGTGTGAGCAGAAACTGTAGAGGAGCGGGACCATCATTTGGATGCTGCTTCTTGCTCCTTCAGCACAAGGCAATCAGGGAAGTGGGACTGTCCCAAACCTTTCCCCTTCTGCCATGTTACCCCTCTACCCACAAAACTCCTTGAAGAAAGAGAACTTATACCAAAATGTACAAAGATGTGTGTTTAAGAAAATATATATATGAAACACAAGACAAGAAAAGGAAATTTTAAGATAATGTATTAAGATTTTTTTTATCCCAAGATGTATTTATTTTTTTCTTTTCACTTTTTTATGTGTTTCCCATATTGCTTGAATGCTTTGCCCATGGTGTTAGAGCATTTTTGGCTGCTTTTCCTGCTGCAGTCATACGGGATAGTGTGAGTGTTTCATGCACGCTAGCCTTTGCCGATAAAAATAGCAGGAAATATATTGAGACTGATAGAGGCCAGAAACACACTGGTGACAGAGATCTTATTGTGTTGAAACCCATAAGTTGTGCTTGAGACTAGGATTTGTAATGAATTCTAGGTGTGGTGTTCACTAGAATGAAGAGTCTGCAGGCTCTGATCTGGTCCTGTTTCATTTCCTACCGTCTTCCTTTGCGTGTAATTGTCCTTTTCTTTACCCTGTGAGGACATATCTGGGTGTCACCCTCCCTCCTCCAGCACAGCCCAGTGGCTCTCATGCTTATTTATCCACCCTCCCTTCATGCTGTATGTCATGCGTCCTCAGCCTGCCTCCAGTAACCTGCCCCTTTTCTCCCTCTCGCTACAAGAGAGCATATCTGCTCCTGACAGAAACGCTGCTGCTTTTTGCTTCTGTCTGCGACGCTGATACAAATGCTTGATATTCAAATAATGTCATGAAGTTCAACATATACTGTACAATGATCAAGTTGGAAGGTTATGCATAACTTTAATAAATAAATGGTGCCATGACACTTTGAAAAATGTAAATCCTGTGGTTTTTTTTTTCTCTTTGAGCACAAAGACACTTGAAATAAGATTTATCACTGGTTCTCCAGATCATCATTCTCACATTGTGGCAGTAAAGCGCAATTAAATCACTTAAATGCTCTGCACTTATTGAATGACTAGTTTGTTAATAGAAAAATGATTGAAGGGCAGTTATTTTAATGTTATTTGAAAATCTTCAAGGACACCTAAATGCTTAACCCATAATGGAAGTGTCATCCTGCCTTACAACCAAGTTATCAGTATCATTTAAGTCAGTTTAAGATGGAGTATTAGGGTTTGTTGCTCTTAATGATCCTTTTATTTTCACATTATAAGAATGAACCAAGTAACCAGAAATTCACTTCAAAGGTGTTTATGTTCTTGTGCAACTAAGTAATTAATGTGCTTCTTAATTGTGAGTACACATGATGTATTTAGCAATAAAATTGTCAACTGTTTCTCGTCAGGATTTAGAGCAGCTAGTGCATCATAAATCTGCAGTGCTTCAGGACTGAGAATTGTTTTGTGCCAGTGTTTGTGTGCTCACAGAATCAAGGCTTTAACCTTGGACATTTAAAAGGCCTTGTATTTGCAGAGTTACTGACACATGGAATATTAAGCTTGCTCTTTGCCTGAAACCTTTATAATTAATACAAAACGCGGCCATTGTACATGTATTCAACGCTCCTATTGTCAAAATCGTCAAAAATCATGTCTTTGACCTTTGCAAAGTGAGATACTTTTGGAGACAGTTGGCCCATTCTAAATGTCAAGGGAGATCGTATATTTTTATAAGCAGCTTCAAAGGAGTTTGTCTTCGGAATGTGCGTTTTTGACCAGTAGGAGGCACACTTTAACCATTCAGGACCGTGCCGACGAGACCCACCCTGAAACCCGCAGTGACATCAGTGCTTTAAGTAAACCCACTGAAGAACTATTGATTTTGGCCATATTCGACTGTGGAGCTGACAGACAATGAGGTGTGACATGTTTAGGCTAGATTCTGATCACGTGACGCATGTGATCAATTAAGCTAATGGTTCATATACAGCAATAATTTGACTAGTTTAAGTTTTTTTTCTCTACATAAAACACCTGGATTTGAAGATGGACAGCGGCCCATTCAAAACGAAAAGAAAAATGACGCACGGCGGTGTTGTTGTGACTTTGAACAGACAAATGAACCTGGGAGAAAGCTAAATTATGAGGAAAATAGTCGAAAGGGCTGTTTTATAGGGGGACAACAAGCGGGATGAAGACTCAAAGAGGAGAGACAGGACATGGGGACGGTAATTGATTGTCGCGTCTCTCCGTGCGCAGCCGTCAGCGCACTAATTGGAGAGTTGAAGAAGAGGTGCCATTCACGTCAGAGGCTTTCGGGAGGGCGCGTCATGTCAGTGGGTACACTTCACACCCTTTCTCCCAAATCAGACTGGTGTGCAGAAAGCTGAAATGTTGGCATCCAAAACTGGTTCAAAAAGCTTTACCTGAAATAGGTAAACCAAATCACAATAAGTTTTTTTTTTACTAAAGTTGCACTGCGTAACTTTTCTGGTGCAGAGTCAGTCACCTGCTTGCTTGCAGTTTTAAGATAGTCTTGCCATCCATAAGACTTTGGGGTTTGGGGGCATGGTTTGTTCTTGAGTAGATGTGTTTATTCAGTTTTTTCTGTTGGCAAAGCAAAACAAACTACACTTGCTCCAGTGTGCCATTTACCTTTTGCACAAATTGAACACATGTAATATAGAGACATTTTTGACCACTGTAGACTAACCGAAGATCGACCTGCAACTACCAGAAAATTCATAATCTCCTATTCCTGGATATCAGATGACATCACAAGACTCTATTGGGCAATAAAATGAAATGGGCCTACACATCAGGGTGTGATGGTGTCATAATCTCAAAATATAACCAGGGCCTGTAGAACTTTTTGGGGAAATTGCTGTTAAATTGTCTCATTACTGGATTAGAATTGGCTCCACAATCTTTTTTTAATGGTCAACAAACAGGCCTTTGCAGTTGAATAATGGAACCGCTTTCTAAGACTTTGTGATCAGTAATTATTAGAGACATGAACAACCCATAAACAAGGTCATTCACAAGCTCCCAGGTAAAACAAGATTCTCTCTCATAGAATAGATGCTGTTTATGTCACAACGCTAATGGCTAATGATATTTAATTATAATTTAAAAGTGAATGGGTCTAGTCACAATTAGAAATCATCAGAGTGAAAATGTGTGAATATTTCATGTCAAAGTGCAATGTTGTTTATAATATTTAAAGTAGGAAAAACGGTCTCTTGCCTACTGTCTTCAACCTTCAACTCAGTTAACACATGCAGCAAAACAAGAAGCAGGGATTTAAATCTGTCCAACTATTCCGCAGTTTTCATAAATTCATATGGCAGGCATATGGTTAATACCCAAATGCATTCATTTTTGGCTGTAATTATAGTTTAAGAACAACGTTTTTGCAGACAGAAAGTGGAGCTGACTACCATAGCACAGCTTTTAGGAGAAATACAATGCTTTACTTTTCAGTAGAAAAGTGCTGCATTTACGATTAACTTTTTGGTGGAACATTTACTAATTTGTAGCAAACAGGCTTTAATTTAAGTAATGTCTAAAAAAAACATATCTCAGAGTTGTGAGCTTTATTCTTTGAAATAGTGTGTCTTCAAGGTACCTGTTGGCAATCCCAAACTCAGCACCTTCCTCTGTATCTCCAAGCCAGCTTTATGGCCTCAGTGACTTTATCTTCAAAAACATGAGCTGTCCCTCTGCTACTTCCAGCTCTACTCATCACTCTAATCCAACAAACATGGGGTTGGTTTTGGCACTTTCCCTTTTATTGCTGATATCACACTTTCCTATGTTACAACTTCAATTTAACCTACACATATTGTACCTCAAAGGCAATGCAGTTTAAATCTTCACTGGAGAATAGCTGAACACGACGTAAAACCACAAGAATCATATGGATCCCTCGATTTTTCGTTTATTACATCTGACAACAGCATTATTCTGCCCTCAATAAGTTTCCCATCAGTATGTTAATGCATCTCCCAACTATAGAATTACCATTTTTATGCCGGGCCGAGTCTGCAGACTTCTGAGCCTACTGTAGCTCATTCTAAGTGGTGTTGTGGCTCACTGCAGTCATCTGACTTTCATATTGCGTCTTCTATGTTTTATTTGTCAAGGTTCCTAGTCATTGATTTGAATCTTTATGTTTTGCTCACACTATTATAGCATGTGTTGTAAAGGTGTGAAGAAATACATTTCTATAGCCTAAGCTTTTATTTGGCTTTGCTGCATTTGTGAAGATTGCTATGAAAAGCATGACTTCTTCAGACCAATACATTGACAATCTACATAACAAATTCAGTTTAACTGTTGAGGGAAGAGAGTGAACAGAGAGAGAGAGAGAGGGGGGGGGGGGGGGTCATTTATTTTCTGATTTCTGTTTTTTAAATCCAATCTCATTTTAAAAATCTTGAGGCATTCTGTGCAAAGTGAAAACTAAAATAAAGAATTTCATATTTGTTTTTACAAATCACTGCGGAGTTGGAACTTGATTGAACCAACTAGACAAGGAATTTTGGTCAGATTTCATTAATATCATTTTTTTCGACTTGTTTATTCCCCCAGTATTTTTAATTCTAGGGCCCAAGGGAGCACCACCCGTTACACAGGCCCTTCACCTACAACCTGTTTGTCATGAACACCTCTGACCTTATGCCATTGATTCCCATGCTGCTGCCCTCCACCCACCCCTTTTTTTTCCCCATCGAGCCACAGCCAATATCAGATGGATTGGACTGAAGATCAATGTGTTCTCCAGCAGCTGATTAATCCATCGTCTCTCTGGAGTAATGACTGTCCCAAAGAGCTCCACAATGGCCCAGGTGTGTGCATGTTTTGGACTGCAAGCCAAGTATGTGCAAAGAGAACACTCACATATCGCAGAAAAGGTGTTTTAGAGAATTTAAGCAGAGGACAAGAGGTTAAAGTAATTAACTTATAATTAGTGTACCTTTCAACTGTTACTTGCTGTTGAAGTCAAGAATGTGTTAAAAGATTGTTGTTAGTGCAAACACAACTTTGTACATCTTGGCTGTAAGGTGAAGCAAGCATCTTTGAATTAAATTACAATGATGGCTTTTGCTACTACCAAACAGTATTCAACACCACTCAGGGGTGCTGGATTGGGGGGTAATTGGTACTTGTATCCCAAGGGCTTATGATCTGGATACCCCCATTCCCCCCAATAAATACATAAATCCTTTTTGAATGAGAAAGGTCCTGTAGAATCATGCATGCAAAAACTTCCGAGGATACTATCAAAATTAAAATATATATATATAATATAAAATAGTTCATTATGTGCATGTAGGGACTACACATTAACAAAAACAAACATAATATCCTTTTTTAAATACAAATTCCAACACTATGATTATGCACGGGGCCCAACAAGATGCTTTGTATGTATAGGGCCCAGAATTTGGTGCTACACCCCTGCTACCATGACTGCTATTGAATAAATCCATGAAGTTACAAAAACAAATTCTGTTTTAAGGTACTTTGTATTGAACTACACTATGAAAAATATTTGAAAATAATAGAAATGGGATCAATGACTTTCCTGTTGCAGTGGTAGCACTGCTATGTCATTTACTGTTGTTTTATAATTGAAAAGTGAAATGGGATCCTTTAGAAACCTACATGTGTCTTTTTTTTTTCAAGCACTCACAAATAGTGGGCGGGGCTAGGGGGTGAGAGCACTTTTTAAGCACTCAAACCTCAAACACAACATTAATCAAATAGAACAAGAGAACTGAATTTATTTAATTTTGCACATCCTAAGTGTACATAAATCTAAATTGTAACCTGCCTCCAAGACTTCTGTTTTGTCATTAAAAACTCACCTGGAGTTGTAAGGTCATTCTACAATAAATGCACACATAACAAATGCACTACATATTAAAGCTATGTTCTGCTCTTGACTAGAAAACACTCTGTTTCACCTCTTTATGATATCAAAGTGTAACACAAGAACTGAACCTATGTGTTTTCAAGTCAACATCAGCCCAAGTGTATTCATCTTTTAGATTTTATTTTCCTCTCATTTTCTCTTCTTGCTCTTCTTTTAGTAAATTCTTGCTAAAACTATTGTGGGCGTAATGTAATACATAAAGTCTTAATTTGGACTTCCTAATTAAGGCTACAGTAGACTCTATTTACATCTAATGGTGAGCTAAATCTTTTCTTTGGCAGTTGGCCTATTGTAGTGTATTGTAAATCTATTTAATTTTACATAACAGAGGATAAAATGTGACTTATCAATATCACCCAAGGTGTCATTAACCTGGCTCTGACAGATAGAATCTTGTGATATTCATGATTTTCACAAAATCTTGAGAATCCACCTAAGCATCCAAAGCAATAAGGGTTGATATCAACCCTTGAAGTTTACAAACCCATGTTGAAAAATGTACTTCATGTATGTCACTGGTGCATGTTTGTGCTGCCTATCAGATAATGATTTAAACTATTATGTTTGGTGTCATGTTGAAGAAAAGAAATAAACACAACGGTTAAAAAACTATACATTTATACCTAAATTGGCCACAGAATGGGCACATGCTTGGCTTGGACATAATGTTTTATATATTTGCCTATGGAAATAAATATACTGTACATACTGTTGATACCATAACAACTTCATACAATCTAATACCAATCTTATTTAGAAAGCACTGTAAAAGCTGCTCAGCCTAACCTAATGCCAACCCTAATCCTAACCTATAACATTACTCAAATTTTGGAGATAAATAGCAGCAAGAGTAGAATAGTAGCGAGAGATAGTTCCCGGTCTGTGGGAAGGGTCGGACGTGCCTCCAGACGCTCTTAAATGTTTCCCTTTGCCCCAGATCACCCTTAAAAGAGAAGTTTCAATCTGAAATAAATACCTGGAGAATACATTAATAATAATCGTAAACTGCAGAAAGACAAGGGGGAAAAGACATTATGAAGCATTAAAGCATTATAACCAACATTTGAAGCGCTACAATACAACAAAATTTGGCAACGTTGTATCATAAGGGGACATGACATCACTGAATGTAATCATTGATGTTCATAAGGATTTAATGGATAAATTCTTGGTCTATTCTGGCTGTATACATGCATTAGTTTACTATGAGTCATCAAGAACTATCATGAATTTTGGTAAATTTGGTCTAAATCATTCATGGATTACACCATTAATGAACTAACATGGAAAACATGACTTTTAAACCTACAATGAATCCAAGACGTTCACAAGTTCTAAAATATTTGAACCAACAAAAGTCATTCACCATGACTTTTGAAAGTCATGGTGAACGTCATGAGTCCTCATGAATTTCCTTCACCAAAAATTCAAACAAAACCTAATCTAGCCTTACAGCAGGCTAAAACATAGTTGTGAAGAACATATAATGAACTCATCATTATTTAGACCTTTGTGCTGCAAATCAGCTTCTGTTTTTGTTTTTCAAATACAAGGCTCTCGTTAAAGTGTCATAGTTTAGGATTAGAAACAGCACGATTGTAACCCAAACAGGCATGTACAACAATTCAATTTCCAGTGACAGAACAAAGTCATTCAACAGTGGCACAATTTTTGTCTTATCAAGTTATGATATTTAAAAAGTATGTTGCTTGAGAGTCTGCGTGTCTTCATGAAGATGTTATCACTTTTTTTAGTTTGTGGGGGTCATTTATGAATGAATTCATTTATGAAACCACTTGAATTCACAATAATTCATGATATTTCTTGACGACTCGTGGACTAATGCATGAATGCATCCTGGATTCACCATGAATTCATACATTAATTCCTCATGAACACATCATGAAATCAAGATATAATCACTGAATTCATGTCCTCTCATAATAAAAGGTTACCAACAATTCTTGGTAAATCCAGTGATAATCCTGTTTCACATTCACAAGTGCACAAAGTGACTTTGTCTTCAAGTTTTTCAAAGGCCAATATTGTCTTTAATTCTGTTAAAATAAGACAAAATACGTCCACCATATTTTGATCCTCAAATCTGACTTCCACCCAAACCACAGAGCAGCACTATGATTGGTGAGCGCTGTGCTGATTGGACCCAATCATGGTTAGTTTGAGGTCTCAAATGCAAACCTAAAAGCGAGAGGAAGCTTAAATGAATTCTCAAGTTGTGATTGTGATAACAAAAATTCCTCTGGCTGGCCAACAACCTCATAACATGTCTAAAAGCACAGGTTCATTTTGCAGTTTTCAAGTAAAATTACATACCATCGCTTACCCCTTCAGACACTTTCCAGTCTAGCCATGGATCAGCTCTTCCTCTTAAAAATACGCACTTGTGGCTTGGCATTAACCCTCTCTAATTACTGCAGCGTACTTTGATAGAGTATGGAGGTAGACAGCTCGAGGCAGGCCAGCTGGCACCGGGCTGCCCTGGTCAGAGTGCAGCGAGAGCAGGTCCAGAGACAATGACACATGAGTGTGGAGCTGTGATCAGGGCTCAACATGCCTCATCTGCATTACCACTGATCAACAGCACACACACGCACACCTCTAGAAAAGACTCATTTGGATGGCAACAATGGGAACATAGACTAGTCAAGTATAACATTATAATCACTGTCATGTGAAGTGAATAGCAACTGTGTCTTTGTGATAGACTGCTAAGTTACAATGAGGAAGATAATGATGCTGCTAGAAAATCTGACAAGAACCCACCAGTAGCTTCTGAGAGGTGTTTCCTCCTGACTGAAGAAAAGCAAATAAACAATAAACTAAAGATCAAAAGTGACTCATACAGTTTTACAATTGTAGATTATTTTGACCATTTATGCCTGTGTTGTAATGCCTTTTGGGAAAATTGCTTGAATATTGTAAAAGTGATTTTAACTTCTTCCCAATCTGTATTCTTTGCACGTTGACAGTGAAAAGAGCTTGTCATTTTTAAGCACCATAAAACTTATGATTTGACCACTTTCTACAGAAAATATCACATTAACATCAAAATAAATACTACAAGAGAAAATATGAAACTAACACTGCCTCTGTGAAAAGTGCTTGATTTGTATGTTTGAAAGCAAGGTTGTGATTTATTTACAAAACGGGGCTTAGTATTCTCAGAAATACATAAAGATAAAAGCAAAGAGCAGGTTGTTTAAGTGAAGTGATGGACAGGTGTTTGGAGTCAGCTGGTCTCAGTCCTGTGAACACATGACTGCTGTTGCACTCCTCGGCGTGACAGGGATGAATGGACACTGTCTCACTCCCACTTCACACTGGATTTGCTTCAGCGGAAAATTGATTGCTTATTTATCATCACTAATATAAGACTGCCACTATCGAGACATGTACAGGAGGGAGAGAACCAGACACCATGCTTTACATCTGTGTTCGAGCCACTAAAGGAACTCTGACAGAGAGCTCGTTATGCAGGCGCAAATGGGTGGAAAAGGATTTCAGTTCATTGTTGCATTAATTAGAGAGGGCAATGTGTATCTCACCATTCACAGCTTTAAGTGTGTTTTCATCAGAGAAAGAAGAGGTTTGATACTGCACAGAAATAGATGGATTTTCAAAAGGGTTAAGCCACAGTGCGCAGACATGGCAACGCACCAGTCTGGGCTGCATGAAGCCTAGCTCTACAGGATCTTTCTTCTTAAATCTTAATGTGTCAAGAATAAAATATGTTTGGGGAGTATGAACCAGGCATTGTAAGGCATTGAAAAGTCTGATTTCATCTGGGCATATTGACACTGTAAGAAAGTTAATCAAAACTGAATCAGTGATGTCAATTGTAGCAAAAATATGTGTTTATTCTAATATAATAAGCTTAAAATAATATAATATTGGCATAGCGCACTAATGGCTAATTATTAGTTATTATATTGTGTAGGCAAGTAATAAAATAATCAATTTGGGGCACCATAGTTAACCTTAAAAGTCAAACTCAAATTTTAAAAACCTACCTAATTATTAAATCAAGTAACCAGTAACATTTTGTGTGGTTTAATACACAAAAACAAATTTAAACATTCATCATTCATTTCTAATCAGTTACAGTAAACACTAGTTTCAATGGTAAGATTTGATTTGGTTCAAACAAGACTTTCCTAACTATTCTCAAGCCACTCTGTGTTCAGCCACCATTTTGGTTTTATGTTCCATTGAAGCCGAAGCTGTGCTGCTCCAAGATGTTCGGTGAGTTGGAGGCCTTTCCTATTTTAGGCCACGATCAGAGGGGTGCAGTTGTTGTTGTTCACTAGGTTTAGCAGCAGTTCCATAATAGCATGATGATGCTGGTTGAAGAGACATCCACTGACCTGCTCTCAGGTCAGAAAAGGCTAACCCCGCAGGGGGGGACGCCCAGGGCCCGAAGGCCTGTGAGGAGGTTCCTCACAGCTCTGTTCCAACCTCAGTTCAGTCCAAGTAACAAGTATAGGTGAAGTAAAAGTGACTGAAGTTGGTGGTCTTTGTGCAGTCTCGAGAAGATCTGGGAGTGACTACATCGAGGGCAATACTGCATGTCCTTACTTAATGTAAATCAGTTAACTATTATTAACTTATTCAATTAACAATAGCATACATAATGCATTGGAATCATATTGACATCTCAAAGTGTCACATTTTCAATTGTGTTGGCAGATCAGATATGAAGCATAACTGTCGCAAACAAAAATATATGAAGTAATGACAAAGAACAGAACATTTCCCAAATGCATATTTCAATACCGTTACACACATGAGAACACACATCAAAACCCACGTGAAAATAAATGAGTTCTTATAAGAAAGTCTTCGTCCTGCCAGTGTCGGTAGAAGATCACAGCAGCGGAGCTTTGATGCAGAGTCAACAACCATTTGTTGATAAGAGGCAGAGAGTGGTAAAGTGTGGCTAGCAGGCCACACTTTACCATGTGTTTTGAGAGGAAGGTTTGAATGATGAAGAAATAAAGTTTAAAATATGTCTTTTGTGTTTCTTGAAGGCTACACAATGATGACTTGCCGCTGGCAATACTCTATAGATTTACGGTTATGCACCATACTTCAAACTTTTCAGCCAGACTTGATTTGGTCATGATTCAGTCCAGTCGTTAGTGATAAGAAACATGAATTCACTGATCAACAACCCCACAAACTATAAAGTGGACAGTATCAAACTTGCCTGAAGTTCTAAGGCTGCAGAAATGTAGACTTACAAACAGTGCAGACATCACGACTCTCTGCAATTCAGCACTGTTGTCTGAGGCTGAAAGGGGAAAGAATTGTATCTCACAGATCTTTTTATGTAAATTTAGAAAAAAAAAATGTGTCCTTTAAAAAGGGCAAACTCTAGGTTTGGTCCAAGCCCAGCAGGTTGTAGTTGTATAATTGTGGTTCTATTAAAAGCCTGTGTGGCATTCTGCTCTTTTTTAATTCCTGCCTGTCCAACTGCAGTCGTGAATCACAAAGCGTGAGTCACTCCACAAGCAGCGCCTTTCAACACGTAGCACACATTGCTGTTTTAATTGTGCCATGACTGTGGGCCAACATATGAAGGGGCCTCCATCCCAATCCCAAATCTGTAATTACGACATGCCGCCCCTTTATGAGTCGCCCATCGCTGCCCAGCTTTATGTTTAAGGCATGAGCATGAATGTTGCATGAGCTCTGAAGTCAAACAGGTTTGTTTTACATTGAGAGTGTGTGTAAACAGAGAATTAGCACAGGACATAACAGCTACACAGCTATCCTAGTAGGGTCCGTTCACGTTCTAGAAAGGCCATTTCATACATTTTTTTTTATCTATGAGTAACTTAAGTCATTCAATTTATGTCACTTTATGCATCCAAACAACATTCATTTTATTCCATTTTATTTATTCCTCCTTTTGTATTAAACAATATTGTCTTTTAGATGTGATGTGATGTGATGTGAACAGGACCAGGTGCTTTCTTTAACATAAATGTGTCCTCTAAGAAGTCTTTCATTTGGATAAACTGATGACGCGTATGCCAGGTGTGTCTTTGTGGAGGATGAGGTAATGCACGGCTGTTGTTTGCATGCCCTCCAAGGTTTCTGAGAGTGCACGCTGGGGTCAGCTGATTTAATCTACCTGACATGCTCCTGCAGCGCTGCAAGGATCGATAAGACTGCTATGCTAATGTCTACATCAGGAAAGCAAGAATCCACTTGTTGTAATATAAATAAATAATAGAAAACAGCAAAACCTGACTGGAATAAGGAAGAGCCCTTTGTTATGTGTGTGAACTCGACACTTTTTAAGAAGAAGAAGAAGAAGAAGAAGAAGAAGAAGAAGAAGAAGAAGAAGAAGAAGAAGAAGAAGAGCAACATGAAAATCTAGGGAGGATGCAATGACTTGGAGGCTTTTGAAGAGATCATGTGCTGCTTGGAGGATAGTCCCTTGACAAATGCCTGTAGCTCTTTAGACAGGTTCTTTCTGTTTTTTGAAAAAAAAAGGCAGAAAATAAGACAGAGCTAATAATCCTGGGGCCTGAAGGTGAGTCGTCTCTGGGCCTAACAAAGCTGTTCACTCAAGGCTATTTCTGAGAGCGACTCCAGTCAAGGGCCCTGCTAATCCCACTAAACCTCCTCACAAGGGCTATGAGGAGGAGGAAGCCATTTATAACTTATCTTAACATAACACCATCACCTTGGACTTGATAAAAGCACTTTTCCGGCGTCTGAAAGTGCTTTGCCGTCAAGTGTAAAGGTACATCTGAAATACCTTTCATTGTATTCTTCGTTTTGCGCTCTCACTTTAAGAGACAGTTGATTTCAGTAATAGCTGATGTCAAATACTTTTTTCATTTCCCCTGTTTATAGAGGTCACCACTTTGACAGTCCCTATGACTCTGAAATAAAATCACGAGCCCTCTCAACATCTATGAAGGAAAAGTCTTCATCTGGGCTCTTTAACCTGTAATAAAGTCAGGTGGAGTGATTGACGTCTGGAGCCTATTACGGCACAGGGCTGGGGAGAGGAGATACAGAAGATGTGAGGAAATGTGTGTGTGAGAGAGTGTAGCCTCCAGGAGAATCTTCCCAAATTCAAACTGACTGCTTTCATTTAGGGTCAAAAATACGCACGCTGGAGGGCTGAGGAGAGGCGGAAATGCAACGTCGTAATAATTGACATGATTTGAAGTAGGTTGACCTCCTCACGAACAACATAATAGTATCTAAAGTTGTCCTCCCAATGCGTCTCTCTTCTAACTGAACAAAAATACAGGCAAACTTTAAACAGTCATTTTTATATACAACAATGCACCAACAAAGGAATGACTGATAGCAGCCAGAACAGGTCTTTCAGAAGGGCTCATTTTGTTTCAACAGCTTCTTTTCAATCTTTTTTTTTTTTTTCAAATAATGACAAAAATAGGCATCAAGGGCAGTGCTTGATAAAAAGCAAATCATGTATGAACCAAGCAAAAATATTACAGTGAATATGATTCAAGGTTGGCGCAGAAGGGGCATTGATTGCATGCTTGTGAATAATGATGTCTCAGCCCTGTTTTGACCATTGTTTAGTGTGTGTGACCCCAGTGAGGAAGGTTGGATTGAAAACTAGGAGATCACGGACTCTGTTCCCTGGACGATTGCTTGTGATTCTACCTGTAGCATACAGTATATTGAAGAATTATATTGTTATGAATGTTTTGGAGGGGTCTTCCAGATTGGCTAATTTGGAGTCTTTCAGCATAGTTAGGTTTATCTTTAATAGTCAAAGAGGACTAGCCCCCTTTACCTCAGTGCACTCTATAGTGAACTCATGAAAACATGTTTTACTCTCTATAATGTTGAAAAATGGAGATTCAGTTTAATAATGCAATGTTTTTGATGCAGAATGATGCGTCATTGACAATTATAAATTGTATTTAAGTTTAGTTACTAACAAATATGAATGTCTAAATACAGACATAAATTCATAAATACATAGAATTAAGTAAGTAATATTTATTTGTATAGCACATTTCACAGACAAAGAGTCACAAACGCTTCACAGTGAACTGAACCCTTTCCCACTCAGTGACAGTAAACTGCCCTGGGGCAGCTCAGCAGAAGTGATTCACCTAAACACCTGGCGCCTCAACCTCCGACTACCACCAAGTGTTCCTAACATGCATGTTATTGGTTGGTGAAACAGGAGTGCCCCAAGGAAACCATAGACAAGGCGAGGAACATGGAAACTCAACACAGAAAGGCCCTGGGCCGTGTGGGAATTGAACCCGTGACCTTCTTGCTGTGAGCGCTATCCGCTCTGCCACCAATTGACAGTAGGGTTGAATGTGGATGTTAGATGAAATGTAAAAAGTCCAAATATAGAAAATGTAAATTATTGTAACTTTTCTTATGTGTATTAAAGTCACTTATAGATAATAAAATTCACAGAACCCCCTTGAAAAAGAAATGGTACATCTCAAGGGGTTATCTTTAAACAAATAAAATAATAATCAAATACAGTTGGAGCTGATTGAATACGTTTCCATGAGAAGCAACTGTTTATGATGCTATTATAGCATCAGAAACAGTGGAACAATTTCACACATGCATAAATAGACTGTAGCAATAGAACCAAACATGAATTAAATACTTTATTGATTAGGGCAGCACTATTAATCCACTTAAACATTGTACATATAATAAGTAAGGAGGGCAGCACTATTAATACACATACAGATTGTACAGATGGCTGCAGTCATATGTCAGTTGTCTGACCTGAACTGATTACTTTTACAAGAGTGGGGTTTTGCAGTCAGACCATGGCTTCTGAAACTGGACAGTGGTTACTAATGGTTACCATGGCAATATAACTACAGATAAAAGCTGGAGAAAATTATCCTATTAAGCGAAAGCATATAAGCTTTACCTTTTCCCCAACCACAGTTATTAAAAGTATGTTCTGGAGAAACTTTCACAGTTGCAGAATCTTTTGTGAGTGTCTGTTTTTCAGTCTGCTTTGAGACCTTTCAGTCATTCAGTTTGTCATTTTTCTAAGCACTCTTTGCACATTTAAGCTGGAGGAGATTGTTGTGTAAAAGCTATTGTCCTATTCATGTTTGCTGCCAATGGATTTTCATTCAAGACAAACAGCTTGCACTTATTTTGGAAAGTGTGCGGGAAAACTGATTTCAAAATGTCAAAATGTCACTTTTTAATTCATGGTCTAGTCTTTCATACTTTTTTTTTCTTTACAACTTTAGTTTTTTCATCAACTATTTGTGATTTTTAAATGCATCACCTGTCGGCAATAGGAAAAGTGGTCGCTCTCCTGAGCCGACCGCACTAAAGGTTTTTAGATATTCATGTGTGAGTGGACCAGTTAATGGCTGGTGAGAATAAATTGCCTAAATAAACCACATGCACCTTAGTTTCCTTATATATCAAGCCCTCATCAGCAGCTCGGTGCAAAGAGCCAGCCCGGTATATGCGATTAACTCAGAGGCTGCATTTAATTATATGATTGTTTTTCAAAGTGTCACATGTAGTTAGTGTTTGTGTTAGCCAATTCCCACTGTTTGCAACAAAATCATTGAGCTCTTCTTTACAGCTTTCTCCCCAGTCCTCCTTTACGTACCCCATCTCTCTCTAGCCACTGGATTTAAGCCAAAGCTATTAGCCTGCTGTCGGTTTGAAGGAGGATGGGCATCTATCCTGTTAGCTGATGCAAAATGAACAACAACTTTTGAGTCACAAAGCGCTACAGAGAGGTGAGAGTGGTATACAGGCAAAGTCACTTGGGCACAGCACTAGTAGCAGGCAGCAGCAGTGGACCGTTTCACAGCTAATGAATATTTAGCAGGTGCGGGTGGTGGGGCGGTGCATGGGGGGGGGGGGTAAGGTGTTCAACCACCAGTTGTGAGTTGAGTTGTAAATCAATCTGGCGCACAAGCAGATGTCAAGGTGAAGGGACAGGCATGATAAAGGCTTTACATACATAGAGATAAATTTGACTATCTTCATATACACATCGACTGCACTGACATGTTGGTGAAACTGCTCCCCGAGGAGCACAAAATCAACTTAGACATCTGTGCACTGTGAGCATGCTCGGCTGGATCCTACAGTATTACTTAATCAAAGCATATCAAGTTGATGTTAAGGTAAATAAATCTTTTCATATTATCTGCTCATGTGGGAAATTATATCATAAAAGCGGGCCTCTTAATGTGAAACAGGAGACTACAGTTGGTTAATCTATGTCAGTTTTACTCATGACTTTATTTTAATCTACAGAGACATGACCATATTTATAACTCACTCATTTATCTAATTAGGAAGTACTGTAATATAATTATCTTTCCTTATGGGGTCACACCTTTGAGTTTTTAAACAACACTGGCTTGGGACAGGCAAGAATATGATGAACTGTTTTATCATAGTCATAATGTACAGTGCAAACATTATTTAGCTTTATGAGTATTAAGTTTGATTCATGCATGTTTCAGTAATCCTGCATTTGAGTGCTCAGAGAATGTCTCACCTACTCCATGTATACCTGTCCTATAGTTGCAAAAATGTGTTTTAAAATGCACAGATGCTTACTACAGTAGAATGCAAACATTTGAAGTCAACTGCGCCTTTCACTAATCTCTTTTGAATCTATTTTGTGGTTTACAATGAACAAAAGAATCAAGTGCATACTACAAATGATTGTCTTTTTTATATTGGTCAGATCAGCGATTCAGAAATGGGACACTTGCAAACGACCTTGCAATCTTTGAAAAAAGCCAAACAATACCACAAGTGCTATGAATGAATAATAATTTTTATTTTGGGTGCCATGTTAGTCAGAAAATCATCTGAATTGTTTTTTTGTTTGTTTTTGTTTTGACTGAATATGTTCGTGCAAGTTCAAAACAGACAAATCAATCAATCCACCCATCCACAATATCTAAAATAACAGAGACTTTGTGGACTGATGGTGTTGGAAAGGTTTGAGGCAAAGCAGGTTTGTCAATTGTGGAGGTAAAATTAGGAACTTGTGTGTTTATGTGAAGAGATGATTTTTGAGATGAGTGCAAATACATTCAGAAGTTTTAGTAGGAGATTTGGTTTCTAGATGATCTAATTTATACTTTTTTATTTATGCGTTACAGTTTTTAATAGATTTAATATCATGTCTTTGCTGTCATTGTAGATTTACAGCTTCTGTGACTCACCAGTAATAAACCTTTTTTTGTCCAAGTCACGTGTGCACATCTTTTTTTTTTTTCCTTTTAAGCAATTTTATCTTGCAATATCTTGGAGGACATGACCTTGTCTCATCTCTATGGTTTGCTCATGTTCAGGATTATAGTTTCAGGTTGAATTTTTACAGGTGATGTTTTCCTGAGACAGGCTTACACTGTGAAAGAAGATACCCCAGAAAGATAGGATTATATGATTATACATAGACTGATATCTGCAGAGTTACTGTAGCTGCAGCCAAGTAGAACAATTATGGAAAATGAAATAGGGCATATGACTAATGATTCACCTCAACAACCCCCAAAAAAGCAAAAAAAAAAAAAAAAGATAACAATGAGATTGTAACAAAAATAGCAGCTAAAAATGCAGTTGGAGTTTCTTTTTATTTGTGTCACCCTCCACTTCATTAGCTCTGCCATCACACAGTGTCTTTCATCTGTTCCACATCGAACCTATCAAAGCCCAGAGGTCAGCAGTTCATCAAAGGAATATTTGAGTCGTTGCCAAAACATCTGTCAGCTGTATAAACCTTTGAATGCTAATGAGGCAAACTGCTGACTGTCCGTGTCCCGATTTGTCAAAGCATTTTATACCCCGTTAGTGTACTATTGCCAGCATTCTCAATCAATAACCCAGTGAGGCCAGCATCTCCCTCCTGACTCTAAATATGTCTTTCAGGGTGAACAGAAACACAGAGGATGCATCAGAGGGAGGTGACTGTACCCTTGTCCTGCCACCTCAGCAGGAGCAGCCTTATTCACGCCCGTCCCGCCCACACACTGCAGCTCACTGTGGACGAAGGCTCTGTCAATAATGCCCAATGCAGCGTCAGGGCTCTGCCTAATTACCAAACGCCCTCGGCACAAATATGGTTCGTTTGGAGTCAGATGAGGTTATGTAAACACAAAAAAAGACAAGATGGCTGACAAATAGGGACTCTCAAGAACTTGACACTGTTTGATATTTATGATTGTGCTTCACTGACTCACGCCACACAAGACATCCCTCGACATAGTATATACTGCACTGTAGTGTTTCTCAGCAACTGACAGAAATGCTCACTAGAGCCGTTCCACATGCCATATTTTTATCCACAGAAGTGATTTTCCTCTATGGGCCAATAATGACCAATTTCACATCAGAGCGTGCACATACTTATGCCTCTGACTCAGCCAAAGCTTCAGATGGTCGACAGCACAGTTTGAGCAATTTGTTCTTATATGAACCCTACTTTACCATCACAATGACTTTATTTTTATTATATAAAACCACCAAGTTTGCAATTTTGTATGATGACAGCAGCTAGTACCACGAATACCACCACAGCTACTATTGTTATGCAACTTGCTTCTTTCTCATCTGTTTTAAATGACAAGAATTACAAGAAGGTTAAAACATTACTGATTTTGACTTGATCCAAACAACATTGTCTACAATTGGTGTTGCTTACCTTAAATCAGGCATGTCCAAACTGCGGCCTGGGGGCCAAATGTGGCCCTTGGACCAAATTTATTTTGGCCTTCAGACTTTATGCTAGTTTGAGCCAAATTCCAAATTTTAGTGTCAAATTCAAGCAATTCTTCTATCATAGTCAAAATAACAAACATTTGATGACACATAAACCTAAAATGTATGTTTAGTGCCTTAATAAAAGTGTGGTGGTTCTTTAAAAATCATTCAAATCCAAGCTTTTGAATTATTCACTTTATAGCTATGTATTAATTGTCCCTCTGCTCAATATAACTTTCAAAATGTGGCCCACTTTGAAAAAGTTTGTACATCCCTGCCTTAAGTTCCACACAATACCATTAAACTGAACTATTTCCCTTATTTCAATCACAGATCTGAGGCGACTGATACATTTAATGCCATAAAAGATTGAAATCAAAGCAACAGCATCGAAGGCACATGCCACAAAGTAATTGAGCATTGCGTTACCACTAGTATTAGGTAAAAGTGACAAGTGATTCCAGCTTCTAGAATTCAGAAGTGTGCTTTCATTATTGTTCTGTCAGTCAACCTTCACAAAGTTATCCTCACAACTTGGACTACAAGCTTGAACTAAAAATAAAATCGCTGTCTGAAAATAAAGTACTACTCATTAATTACAAACTTGCACTGACATATTATCACTGCCAGAGTTGACAGTTCAGTATATTAAAGCCATACTTTTACAGTTAATATTAATTAGTTGTGACATTGATGACATTAGAATATTCTGCTAGACATGTTTCTAAAGTGACATTAAATAGCTCGCATACACGGAACATCTTATTTAAGCTTTCACATTTAAACCACTAATCCTTTTCACATTTGTGCCAAACTCTTCAGATGCTAATACCATAACACATTTGAGTATCCTTGGGTGATGCTTGTAAAATATTGAGCTCAACCAGCATGCTTTACTATTGTAGGCTATACACAAATATTCTATTACATTTTAATTCTGATGTTGATAGAAACAGGCAACCTATTCCCACTTGAAGCGTGGTCATTTCAGTTTTGCCAATAATATGTGGTAAATTACTCCAGGCACTGCAGAAATTCAAAATGGACAGTGATAAGAATGCACAATATAATGTGCAACATCAATTTATAGATGCATTTTATTATTTATTTATCTGTTTTGTTGATATTAAAATGTGTGGAATGTTGTGAATATGTAAAGTGCTGTCATGCAAATATAGTATTTATGAGACGGTTGTGGCCTATTTTCTATTATTGAATGTCCAAGACACAATTACCTGTTTATCAAGTACATAGACCAACCTTCACCGGGTGTAGCAGCTAGCCACACATTCAATGAAACAGCTTTAAATGGTCCTTTCCAGTCCTGGAGCTTAACCAATATTGCTCTATCAATGTTTCACAACCAGGGGTTCATGGACACACATGGGGTACATGAGTATATACCAAGGGGCACATAGAATGATTTTCAAATTAAAAAGATTGCATTGGAATAAAACTGAAAACAAATGTTCATGCTGTCAAACATATAGTAGTTTAATTCAGCATGTTCATTTTTGCAAGTGTGACAGAAGAACTTTTCACAGACTTCAAAGGGGAACTGGGGTGGACCACCCGAGCTCAGCCAATCAGAGCGCTGCTTTCGGCTCTAAAATTCTTTCTTATTCGGTTCAGACTTTAAGCTACAATGATCTCATTTTTACCTTTTAGTGGAAAAGACAAAGCTTACTAATTCAAGACTAAAACTTTAGGTACCCTATCTTTAAGTATGCAGCACTTGGACTGCGATAAAATTAATACAAAAGTGAACACTGACAATCATTTCTTTAGTAATCAGATTTATTTGCTAGATATCCACATTACGGGGTGCACGGTAGCAGAGTGGTTAGAGCTCTGGCTTCCCAACAAGGAGGTCGTACCTCAACATCTCACGATCTCTCTGGGTGGAGTTTGCATGTTCTCCCTGTGTCACCGTGGGTTTTCTCCGGGTACTCTGGTTTCCTCCCACCTCTAAGAACATGCATGTTTAGGTACTTGGGCATCACTGTAAATTTCCCAGTCAGTGAATGAGAGAGTGAATGGTTGTCTCTGTCTAACTCTGTGATGAGTTGGCCACTGTCCAGGATGTTCTCCCGCCTAAGGCCCAAAGTTACTGGGATAGGCTCCAGTCACCTGCGACCCCTAACGGGATTAAGCGGTAGAAACTGAATGAATTACAGCTGCTCAATTATGATGAAAATAATAATCATGATTATTTAAATCATAATTGAAATCACGATTATTCAGAGAGTGAAGAGATAAATGTGACATTCACAGAAATAAACATAAATGTATTCTACAATTGTAAAGAAACCACTTACTTTCCATATCAAGGAAATAAGGCTTGGTCAACAATCACAAATACACTTTTTTTTTTTTTTAATAAACGATTATAGCCATATAATTGAAATTGAATCCAAGTTCTAATCCAAGTCCTCAGAGTGTGAGTCAAATTTTAGGGGGTACTGTGGACAAAAAAAAGTTGGGAATCAGAGCCCTTGATAGAATAGCAAGTTTTCTTCCTTGGAGTTCAGTGTAGAAGAAAAAAAAAAATAAATAAATAAATAAAAAATTCAAAAATGTCAACATCAACAGGAGGTAACAGAACAGTAAACTGAGATACTGTTTCACCAAGGCTATTTGGTTTTGGCACACAGGATAGTACACCCCAGCACAGGGCTTGATGATAAGGTCTATGAGAAATTTATATTGTAAGTAGCCTACATTTTTAAATAAATAAATAAATGAGACACGTGGGTGCTCCTAAACAATAGAAAGTTTACAAGGTTAAGTCAGTGAAACTTCAGAGCAAACACTACTTGGATATTTGATAAACTTTGCTATGAGGTTTTGGAACAGTAGCTCTTAGTAGTTTATAAGCTCATGTCACGCCTGCAGACATGTTGGATCACTTTTACGCACGGTCTCCTTCCAGTCCCACCCCGATCTTTAGACTTAATTCTTACCTCTAGCACACATAACCATTCTCCAAATTGACATCCCTCCACGATGTGTCCAGTTTTGTCAGAAAATTGTCGCGCTGCTGCTCATTGCCTGCAGGCTGAGAAAAAGCTGCTGTGACAGAGTTTCTTACCATCGCCGTATTCACGCAGCCTACATGCATTCTCTCTCTCTTCTGTGGCTCCACTCTCTCCACGCACGAGATTTCAGAGACCAGACTTCGCTCGATGTGGATGCAGCCTGGGTCTCTGTCCGCTGCTCTCACACTGCAGTGGATACAACGAGCTACCTACCAGATCGCATCGACTTTGACACTTGATCTAAACGAGCTTACGGCGGACTTCTTTTCGCGGATGACCTCAGCAAGAAGTAAAATTAATGGTGATCTTCTCTCCTGTGGGCTACGTCTCCGTGATGCAGGTTACGCAGCCTCACAGAGCATCTGCTTAGACCTGGATATTCTCAACGAGGAAAACAACCGGTAAAAGTATTTGGCCAGGGAAATTACCGCCGCCTTTAGCGAACAGAGTGGAGTGGATTTTGTTGGAAGTATTTCCAAACATAGATCGCCCTGATGACAACCGCTCTACGCCTCAAGCGAGAAGTGAACGTGTCAGCAAGACAACAAGTTGACAATAGAAGCTGATCTGGTCGCATTACCTTGTTCCATTTTTCCAGTGCGGAGTGTTTGCGTACGTGCACGCGGAAAGAGACAAGAAGAACCACACGGGAAATTGAGTTATTACGTTTTTTTGTAAGTCATCGTTTGGACACACATCTTTTTGGGTGAAAAATCAGAACAGACCAGTGGAAGAACAAACAAGGTGAGCTTTTAAGTTTCACAAAAAGTGAAAGAATGAGGGTGGTTGTCGATTATTTGATCACATTATAGTAATATTCGCCACAGCTCTGACGTAGGTTGATAGCCTATTGACGTGCATTGGTAATGCCACCTGTTAGTTTTACTGTTCCTGCCATGGCGCCTATGACAAGTTGTCAGCTCAAACTGTTGCTGCATGCTTCTGTTTGTTCCATTCTATTTCTTACTCTAGGCTTAACTGGGTATGAGAAGGATCCCATTTGTCTGGGATGATATGGTGAACCTTTCTATTTATTGTTGGAATAGGGATGAAGTAGTCTAATATCATCATAGGCCATCTATTGGCGTTTTCGACGTGAAGTTATAGCCTGTGTCTAATGAACAGGGGAGCAGGAGTTGCAAGAGGGATCAGACTGCAAATGCTCACATTTGGCACCACCTTGTGGTAACATTTTATTCGCTTTGAGACCGGCTTACAAAAATAGCAACACAGTTCTTTTTTTTTTTTTTATAAAGCAAGTTAATGAGTGTAAATTTGCAAAGTTTTACAAAATCCCACAAGAAAAAAAAAAAAAACATTCTTTAAATTCCTTAGTGTTCAAGGGCTAGGAATTGGAATAATTTTACTTGATCTCATAATTTCTTCAACAGAAAGCATTCTGTTGGCTTGTAACGCCATGTGGAGCTGACTACAAGCTCAGCTCTTCAATAAACATTGGCCTCATAAACATCACTGCCCTCCCTGTCTTGTTGTTAAAACTTTCATCTTCATGGCCTAAACATTATTATGGCGCAAGGTTTACCTCTCAGTTCATTTAGGCTACTTTCCATGACATTTTATTTGAAGTGGTAAATTTAAAACTATGACTAATGAATGTGGTGAGAGTGGCTTATTAACAAAATGGTAATGTCTACATCTATTGCTCTGTTCTTGGGAGCCCATTTTACTGAGAGATCTGAAATACTCCTTGGTCTTATAGGTCTGACTTTTATTTCAAAAGTAGGCCTACACTAACCCCAAATTATAATTATCAGAAACTGTGAGCCTAATAAATTTCTATTAGGCTACAATATTTAGTTTTTTTAATGAGCATACTGAGAGAGAGAGAGAGAGAGAGAGAGAGAGAGAGAGAGAGAGAGAGAGAGAGAGAGAGAGAGAGAGAGACCCCCTGTATTTTGTAAGGTGTTTTTTTAATGTGTTGGTTATTGGTGATTTTATTTGATATTTTCAAATATATAAAACTCTCTCAAAGAAGGGTCAGTGTGAGTATAAATCAAGGACCTCACCCAACTGTTCTTTAGCCTCTTCACTTTTATGTATCAATCCACAGTCGCCCACGTGGTTTAAATTAGCGAAACTGTTCACTTAAGCAAGTTTAGCGTAACTGACCTATATTTTATCTCTCAACAAAAAACAACTTAAACGTGTTTAAAGACAAGTCTAAAAGTCTTGCTAAGTTGGAAGAGAAGATGAAGGAAGGCAAAACAAATGAACAAGCCAAAAGTAAGTAACTGCGTTTCAAATCAAATTGTCAAATAGGCTAATCTTAGCATCGTCTGCCTAGCTTAGCTACTGCCTAGGCTACTGCTTTGATAACTTTTAAAAACGTTGACGACAAAAGCATTTAATTTTTATGAACTTTTTGTGATCTTGATTTATTAGGTTTTTAGGTTCTTGTCTTGCTGACGCATTGAAGTCACGATCTAGAGGAGGAGCCAGAATACAGGGCACACTTCAAAAAGTGCTTAGCATGCTTTCAAAACAACTATGGATTGAATGTTATTGAACGAACTGTTGATGATCTTGTGAGATTGTTTTAAACTATGTTTTAAGCTACTTTACGGTTGTGTGCAGGTCCCGTCCCCTTTATGTGAGCTGTATGTGGTGTTTTTGAAGGGTATGGCCTCCTTCAGATGAACACAGGTATTCCTCTACTCACACTGTAGCTTTCAGATTGACTTTCAGTGCACATGGTCCTTTGTGTCCGCTGTAAACACGAGGCTAGAGATTTGAATGGATGTGACTTCTACCCAATTGTTAATATTAGACTACTCAGTCAGTTATTCAATTACATTTAGGGTACTTGAGTAACTCATAAATTTTTACTTCTGTAAGTAATTTTTGCACCCTACTTTTATTCCTACTTAACAACATTTTCATTCGGAAGTAACAGTACTTGAATCAAAGTGTTGGTTACTTTTCCCACTGTAAGTACCTACTTTATGTAAATAGCCTATGTTGACTTGACAGTCTGAACTGATTCGAACACTTGTGTGTTTATTGCTTATTGATGTTATAATGTCAATCTACTTTTTTTAGTGTTTAAGCTGTCTTAATGTCAGGTAGATCTTCTGGACTGTTTTTAAGTCCATACATTGTCTAGATTTTTTTTTTTAGCCTTTCTGCATCAATAGCATAGCAGACAAGTTCGATGTGATCGTTTCCTCTTTGTAATTTCCTTTGCAGTCAATAGGTGGAGTTTAATTCCTGATGTGGGAAACACATAACTGTTATTTGTTTTTATTACCCTTTTTTATTAGTTTTGGTTTAATATAAGGAAGGACAGGAGTAACATACACAATCCATCATATTTGCCCTGTGAAGTGCATGTGACATGTTCTAGTATTTTTGTAGTTCCTACTTTTTTCGTGACAAAGTATGTGGTAACTAACTATCCAAGTTTTATACCAACCAAGTGGCAGTTTGCAAAGAAACAGGAAAAATTTGCATTTTGAAATTTTAAATTGTTCACATCCAAAATTCAGGGACAATTTGACATGCAAGTTGCAACAGTTGCATTTTTCTGACATTTTAGGCATTTGTTTAATAAATATTTGTCAGATCATAGCTATTTTATTATTCATTTTTTTATTTTGGCCCTGTTTTTACAATATAGGTTGGTTTACTGTGTTACATCGGCTGCTCATCTTAAAAAATAATTTAAAAAAATGTAAATCCCTGGTCATACAAGCTGGGTTTAAAAAAAACATGTAAATTGAAATCTAGCCAGTGATGTAGTAGTTTAAGGCAGAGGTACTGTTGCAAAATTAAAATATCATTGAGCTACTTCTTTTAGTGGTCGCAAAAAAATTGAGCTTATATAGGGTACAGTGTGGTGATGTCAATATGAAACAATAACCACTATTTATTAGTGCACACAATTATCTACAGTTTAATTTAAAATGGTAACACAACAGGCATGTAAATAAGGTTTGAATTCAAAAGCGTAATCCATATGCACAATTCCAAAATCTATTGGAAGCTGCACTGGTTGAAAATCACGTAATATTAAATATTATAATGTTTAATATTATTACTAAGTGATACTTGCCGGTTGAGTTGTTATGGGTGAAAGTGAATCTTTTTGCGTAGCACAAGTGGCTTCACCGAGTAGACCTTTAGAATCGCTGATCTACAGTGTGGACGCCGGTGCGCGTCCTCTTGGGTTTATTTCCTTCACTATCTTTCATGACAGTTTGCTAGTGTGTCTGCACACTGTGCCTTTGGGAGGAGTAAAACTGACTAAACTGTCTAAAATGATCCATATCCACTGCACTAGTTGTCAAATGTTTGGACAGTGATAAATGACATGGAGAGTATTTGTGAGGCAGGCTGTCATAGAGGACTCTGCCCTACCTGTGCCCCCAAGTCCAGGTGGACTCTTGGCACGCTCATGCACTGAGATTACTCTGCACTAAGACAAAGGATTTTTTTTTTTTTGTGGTATCTTCTTCTACTCTCCATTACAGCTGTAAATGCTTTAATGTGCACTAAGTAGGCTACACAAGATAGAAATTCATATTGACTGGCTTAAATTGTAATTTTGAATTGTTCTTTTTCATTGCAGAAAAGTTTTGATTTTTGTGTCAGTTCAGGTTTGAGCTTTAGTCGTTAAGTCGATGAAATCTTAGTCGACAATCTTTTTTTAGATAGATTTTAATGTTTTATGTTGAATAGAGCCAAAAAGTAGTGATTTAGTTGATGATTTGGGACCAAATTTTTGGTCTGATCTGTCGTATATTTAAATAAAATGTTTCTTATCAATCATGAATTGTTGTTTTTGCATGAACTCTATTGGATTTAAAAAAAAATTTTGTTAGGGCCAGAAAAAAAAGAATAACTGTAGCTGTTTTTTAGCTTCAAAACTTTTGCCACGCCCCCTTTTGGTCAATTAATTAGTCGATGGAACATAGTTTAGTCGACTACAGCTCTAGTTCAGGTTTTTGCTTCTTTTATTTGTTTATTTATTTACATAGTTTGTACACTTAGAAGTATAACCTCATAGATACACAGTATATAGACCTTAAAGTTTTTTTTTTTTAATTATTTTTTTTACCAGGCAAGACTGAGAAGCACATTTTCAAGACATTTCTGGATTTAATAATCTCGCCCATTTTTAATTCAGAAACAAAGCTATTGGTCACTGGTTTTGGAAAGGTTGTGAGTTGGGAAGCATCAGTGTATTTTGGTCAAATGAGTATCATAGAATAAGTCTTTGAGTTACCCTATAATTCAGAGTATTTTAAAATGAACTGTGTGCTTATGTTGACTACTGTCAAGTTTTATGTTTGCTGTACTTGTGACATTTGTTATTATAATCCATGCCTGATTAGATTTTCAGCACTGTATTTATTCTTTATGGAATTGGTAACAAGTTTGTGATGAATAATTGTTTCTTTTTTGGTAAATAGATCATAATTAACTGAGCTGAGAGTTTTACAGAATCCTAATTGGAAGATTTTGTTGAATACTATTTAATGCACAACTTTACATCCCTATTATGTAGCACTAAACCAGCTGCAACACACTTGTTTCCATAGCAGCCAACCCCTGCCTACTTCTCTGCCATTTTGGAGATGAGTCATAAAATGTTAGTTAATGCACAAGTCCTTCAACGGCAGAAGGCTCAGCAATTAGGTGCTTCCATGTGTAATGTCGTATTGAAACTAAGACAAAAAAAGCCAAATTACTCTACACTTGTGTTTTTTTTCTGGCTGCCTAATCAGGTGGTGGATATGAAGTTTACCAGGGACAGTGCTCTCATATCAGGGAGGAGGAGACTGACGGGCAAAACAATTTGACATGCATTGACGATGAGCTCACTTTGCCCTATTCAAAATCATTGTTTTGCTTGCTAAGCCACTACTTCGTGACAATGGAGAACTACAGAGACAAAGACAAGAACTAAGAAAGACATTGTGCCTGGGGGAGCATAAGTGAGGAAGTTGTGCTACCTCAACGTGGTCTGCCATCATGCCAAAGCAAAGCCTTGTTCAAGAGCTTCTGTTCATGTAGCAGACTCCTGGGAGCCAGGACTCTGCAGTAGAAAAGCTTACCATCATTAACATAGGTAGGCCAAACCGCTCCAAAGTGAACCGTTCTGAACAGTGGCGGTTTTTGACATAGACAAGGTAAGCAGCTGCCCAGGGCGGCATTGTCAAAAGAGCAGCAGTAGGAGAAGAAATCACGTGTGTGAAATGCTGTACAAAAACACCTTCACCTGCTCCATGCAGTCAACTTTTGCTTCATTTATTCAACAATCTATTGTCTGCTGTGCGCCGAGCGGACTCACATGAGCCTGTCTCATTCCCAGCACTTAATGACTGACCTAACATCCCTCAAAGTAAGAGACAGGCATGCATAGTGCTGCATTGAAAAACCTACTGATCTCTCCTAATTAAGCTAAACACAGAAATTTAGAGTTACAGTATATGAGCTTAATATTAAAGCACACATTAAGCTTTCACCCACTCTTCATTTCATTAAGATAGACCTCAAATTGACTAGGTGATTAATTGGCATTTGTGATTTTTTTTTTTGTGATAATACAAACTCACAGACATGTGCACTTATTGCATATGTGTGTCTTGTTTTGGAAGTAAATGAAGTGGCGCATGTGAGGGCGGCCGTATGACTGCAGCGCTTTTGGTCTGCAGCTTCATGTTATCTCCTACGATACCTCTGTATGTTTTTGCTTCACCTTCTCTAACTGATTCGCGTACGCATGAGATTGATGACATGTAGTGACAATACCAGCCTCGTAGGTTTAAAACTTTCCTCTTGCCAGAGCTGCAGCAAAGAATTTAGGCTTTAAGTTACAATGAACATTGTCAGCCCGGAGCCCGCGGTGAGTCGCTGTACTGCGCTCTTTCTCTTTTTTTCTCCACTCTTTCTGCTTACTCTCTTTGTTGGTGATATAATAAAGGCATACAATTTGTTGCTGAGGCATTTCTATTGTTTCTTATTTCCTTTTAGCACATATGTGCCATCGACTTCAAAATGTGAAATACGATTCAACCAGCTTATCGAGCCCGCTCTGCACCATGAAGTGATTGGCGGCGACGTGCTGGCCAAACGAATGAATAAAAAATGTTGCAAATGCTCTGACCATCACAGCATTTGTTCAGATGAAAGTTTTAATCAAGTGATCAAAATGAACCAAGTTTCAGAAGGTGTGTCAAAACAGTTGAGAAAAACTGTAAATTCTTTTTGGTCCGTAGAAAGGGCTGTTTGCCTGTTTATGTTGTCTTTTAGGTCTAATTTTGTAGATTTAATTTTAGATGGCAACAATAAACCTTATATTGTCATATTTTTAAATCCTGATGGGGAGAAAACTTGTGACTTAATAAATAAACACATTAATGCAGCTTATCTCTGAACCGGGGCACTTGATATAGCATTAATGGCCTTGATATGCCACTGGGTTTCATGTTTGTCCTATGGCGGCTGGGAGTCGCATGCTTCTGGCTATGGCGTTCATCTTGATTGACACCTGGATGAGGAGAGTAGTCTTGTTCCAGGTGCAGAGGCAGTATGTCCTGGCCACTTTTTTAATCATGTTGCTCAGACCGCGGCTGATAAGATATGTATGGGTGATTATGGGTGGAGGAGGACGTCCTTGTGCGAGGCCCTGGGATTACGACTCCTCTCTGTTCTAACAGGGGCATCAGTATTCAGATGACCACCTCAGTTGGGGTTACAGAGCCACTGGAGAGATTTGGAAAGGCTCTGACACTCTCTCTGTGCCAAGGAACTTGAATCAAATGCCTTAGGCTGCTTTGTAATCTGTGAACTCATCCCTTTCTGATGACTGCATGGGTGTTAATGGCATTTTGGATATGATGAGCTCCACTGACCTTAAAGGCAGGTTCAGAATCATTTTTAATATGGGAAGTTGAACACTAAAAAAAAAGTCAAATTTTGAGGTAAATCAAAATTGTATATATACTGTATACTGTATTTATACGTATATTTATATCTTTGTAAAATGTCCTTATGTCTGTGGCTTACGCTGTTTTTGCACTTCTAAAAATTGCTAAATACAGTATAATATATAACTCCTCTAGTGTGCAGCCGGCTTTAGTTCTGCTTTAAGGTGAATGAGCAAATAAGCATTTTTTCTAAACTTCTGTTTTGTTGCAGCTTTGACATCCATAGAATAGTTCAGTTTCATGTATTGCGCAGCCTCTAATGCTCACTAAAGCTCATCTATGTCTTAAGCTCAGAGTAGTCACTTAGTTAGCAGACTGAACAGGTTTTCACTGATGTTCTTCTCTTAATTAGCCTAATGAGTGGGTTTCCAGAGAAGAGTGTGGAAGGCTGACATGTTTGTTGCAGCCAATTAGTGCACAGTCCTTTCTATGTTATCTGCTGAAAGGTGGTGATTGGGATCAGGGATCTTGTGCCTTCATGCAACCTGCTGCACCTCTCTGGTTCTTTCTATTGATCCACTTAGTTGTGGGAAGCTTCACTATAGGTTCACTCAGTATTTGTCTAATGTAGAAAAACATGCCATTTGGTACAACATTCAGATGCATGCAAATGCCAAACCATACCACCAGTTGTGCACAATTGAATAAATACAGTAAATCATGTAGAATTTTTATATTCTTGTGGAAAAATTGAAATCCTTCAGAGCTGTCTAACTCAAAAGTATGATTTATTCACAAGACCTTTCGCAGAGCCCTGTCCCTTTAGGTACTGTTGCTAAGCCCGTCAAATGCGACAAAGCGCGATATAGTGCTATGACAGAAAGAAGTATACCAGTTTGTGTTATTGATTTTTTTTGGAGTAATACTTTCTCGATATCCTCTTGATCAAGGCAAAAAGGGGTTGCAAAAATGCAACGGAGGGATATATTCAAAACATTTAAATACGCAACAAAGGGGACGCAACAACTATCGAGGTCAATGAAGACCGGTCTCAAGCAAAATCAGAGAAACCTCATGACCTTTACCTCAAATGCAACAAGCACAGCCTTGTGGACCAGCTATGCTCTTGCACTGCCGGGTAAGTGCACTTCCATGTACAGTATTATGGTCTATTATTGTTAATTGCAAGAATACTGTTAATTCACGAGTGTATGTTAAACCTACCAGTGTTGGCCAATGTTAATTTTATTTTATTTATTGTCAACGACTGTTTTTTACAGACCAAAACTAGACAAAAACTAAATAAAAATTAAATCATATTGACCAAAAGATGACGGTAAAGGCAGACATTTTTTTAACCTAAAAAAGACAAGATGATGTCTCTCTGTACAGAGCCTATCAAAGCGCGGATTGTTTTGCGTGTTGCCGTACGATGTCGAACGGTGCGGACTGCTGCCGAGAAGCTGTTAAAAGCTAATCACAGCGCGCCTTGTTGCACCGTGGCGACGAGACGTAGTGGAGAAACATGGGCGACAGTTTAGCGAGCACAGGTGAAATATGCTGGTGACAGGGATTGGTAGAAAAAGACAGCCCGATCTGTGGTCTCATTTCACCTTCGATAACAAAGAAAACAAGATGACCCGTAAACCGCGCGGTAGCCTAATCAAGGGGAAAAACAACTAACTTGAAATGGCATTTGGAAACTGCACATGCTGAGCTATATTCAAAGGTGAGAGAATTTTGCAACCACTAAGTTCATGAGACTGCTATTTTAGTTTGTAATCATTAAAAACATAAATTTAATTAAATTTCTGTGATGAACAATTGAGTTTTACTGTACTTGGCGCTTATTGATGACACATTTGAAGGGATTCTGATTTTAAATTCAAGTACTTCTGTAATTTTCAACTTTTATTTGTCAATTTCTTCATAATTAGCAATTTAACTGCTGTAAAACTACAATAAATACAGTATTTACCACAACCCAGCAAAACATTTCAGCTGCGCTACAAAGTATTTTAAAATACAAAAGTGGCTGAAAAGAACAGCAAGATAAGGAGGAGGCTATAGCCAAATGGATCAGCTGCATAGGTTTGCCAGTCACTACAGTAGAAGATGAAGACTTTGTTTTAATGATGGAGAAAATTGATAAAAAGCTTACTGTAGCCTACCAAAAAACACAAAGATAAGCAATTTGATTGATAAATATTATGAAGACCAGGGGCCGTATTTTGCCCTCAGTCAAGACGCAGATCTTAATTATTCCTCTGTTGGCCACTAGTGGCTCTCTCCAAGCTCTATGCTCTGTCAGTGTAGAAGGTGCAGCTTCAGCCAGATGTGGGGATACAGTTTCCTTCAGTGAACCAGACACGTGGTCACGCCTGTGACAAGTGAGCAGCTGCATTCAGATCACAGGCAAACGTGAATTGTAGCAGCAGCTTCAGTTTGGAAAAAAAAGTGTAATAATAGAAATCTGTTTGGTGAAAGTCTATTCACATGACAGACTTTAACAACTTTGTCTAAAAATGTGTCTTTTCTTTTACATAAAGCCGATTGACTTAATAAAAAAGATAATCAGTTGTGAGAGTCAACATAGGAGTGTAAATGTGAATGCAGCTCTCCCCATGACAGAGCAGAAAGATAAAGCCTGCGTGAGAGGTCCGCTCGCGGACCTCCGTTCAAATACATCACTAGGCTTTGACAGTGAGGTATAATTGTCTGCATTTTGGCATTACCATTATTTATTAAACATCCCTGTATTGCTACACATTTTTGGAGTGCACAGAGGCACAAAAGAATTTCTCTATCTCTTCCCTGTCCCTCAGTTTTTTTCTCTGAGCTCTCACAGATAAAATGTGGACCAGGGAACCTTTACAACTATACAGTAATTCCCCTTGAGTGCTCAGCAACACAACGGTGTGTGTTTTTTAACAATCTGATTCAAATTGACTGAGAAATGAGCAGAATAAGACACTGGTTTCCAAAGCGCTATACTTCAAAGAAGCACGCGGCGTAGCGCGAAGGTCCACGACGCGCTCAGTTTTCTTTATTTCTCCACAAACTGCATTAAATGATAATTTCACCCTGTTCCCGCCTGTCCAGCACAGCCTTATATAGGTTATATTATGTGTTTTGGCACGTCTGATGTGAAAGCCTGCCGCGTCCAGTCACGTGACGCGCGGCTGAAATCGGTCTTGCTCAACACAGGGCTACTTTTGATTTTTGATTTCAGTGACTTCTAGGTTGAATTCATTTGAATTGTTTTGTATTTCGTTAGGACAATTAATGCAGATTATTATCGCCAACTGTTGGTTTAGATTTGTTTCTTCTATTTCGTTGGGTAAATAAATTTAATTTAATTAAATAATTGAATACGCTTATTTTTCTTAAATTTAGTTTTTAAGCTTAAATAGGCACAGAGGGCTATTTAGGGCTAATTTCAAATACAATTTTGGTCACCCTTTGTAAATGTTTTAGCTTATTATTATTATTATTATAATGATGTTCAGGGCAAAGCTTCACCAAACAGGCCGAGCTTTCATAAACGATGTGGCCAAGCAGACGAAGACACCCGTAGAGCCAATACGCACTACGTGAAAAGCTTCTAAACATAAATACGTATTATGAACAAATTTTTCTACAATTCGTTCTGAGTTTACGTAGATGAAACTGTATTGGTTTAAGCATGAATGTGGTAAAAATAATGCTCCCTGGCTGCGCGTCACTCTTTATGCGTAATGAACACGTAGTTGCCTGTATCTCCCTTGTGTGCCATTAAATAACACTGTGGGTGGCAAGTTGTGTAGAGATTCTCTTTACGCAATGACCGGTAAACATGTTTCCCCAAAATGGGCCGAGGAACACCAGACCGATCCCCTTTTGATGCACATATTTTACTCAAGTAGGCCACAGGTTTTGACGCGCGGATTTAACAGCCGTCATACCTTTTTTTAAACCAGTTTTTTACGTGTCAACGCGTTCAAAACAAGATAAATTTTGGTCTCTTTGACCTTTCCATGGCATTCACACTGCCATGTTCACTCTTACATCTGATTATCTTTTTTATTAAGTCAATCGGCTTTATGTAAAAGAAAAGACACATTTTTAGACAAAGTTGTAAAAGTCTGTCATGTGAATAAACTTTCACCAAACAGATTTCTATTATTACACTTTTTTTTTCCAAACTGAAGCTGCTGCTACAATTCACGTTTGCCTGTGATCTGAATGCAGCTGCTCACTTGTCACAGGCGTGACCACGTGTCTGGTTCACTGAAGGAAACTGTATCCCCACATCTGGCTGAAGCTGCACCTTCTACACTAACAGAGTATAAAGCTTGGAGAGAGCCACTAGTGGCCAACAGTGGAATAATTAAGATCTGCGTCTTGACTGAGGGCAAAATACGGCTGCAAATATCAAAGTTCAAAAATAGACTGTCTGCTGCTCAGAGGGTGTCAATTGACTCTGTGCAGTTGTCTTGTTTTGTTTAAAATAGTACTCCTGGTACATATAACCACTTCCTGTTCAATTTTTTTCTGTTCTATCAGGTTTTCACTACATAAGTTTAAAACCAATAAATACTCTTTAGATCAGACAGTTGTGGTGAATGTTACAGAAAACATGTTAAAGTCAAGTCAAACCAGCTGTATCCAGCTGTATGTCAAGTTTGCAACTCGCTGACAGCAACTATTAAGTTAGAGTTTATAGAATAGATTAATGTGATTAAAAAGTGATACATATTATTGTAATTAATTGATCACAATTAACTCTCAATTTTGACACCCCTACTTTTTACGGGGTTATAGACAAAATTAAATACAAAATTAATCAATCAAATTATTTTTCTAATACAATTATTTGTATTTACTTATGGGAGCATTAAGCATTAAGTTCAGAGCATAAAAATGGCGCTGTCCACAAAACTTGTTACAAGTAAATTTTCAAAGAAAGTGTGAGTCTTGTTGCTTTCATTTGATTGTTATGCTGTGTCTCTTATTTTTTCTTATTGTTTTATTTATTTGTTTGGGGACAACACTTATAAATGCACATTTGCATGTAAATATGTTAAGTCAAAGTGGCTAATTTCCATCTTCCGTCCCTTGGCAGGTTGATGTCAAAGTAAAGCAAAAGTAAACAGAGTTATGACTGTTAAGGACATTTGTATGTAAAAGAAGGCTATTAAAGGTGTGAAAGAGAACTACAAGTTTTCATTGTTAGTTGGCTTATTTGGGCAAGTCAAATGCATGCAAAAATACGCTTTACTACAGTTTAACATGATTTTTTTAGGCAGAAACCTTACGCGGTCCACAATGTTTTTTCATGGTCCGGATTTGGCCCGCGGGCTGCCATTTGACATTCACAGCTGTACACATTATTTAATGTCTTTATTTTGATTGTTACAATGCTAACTGCAACTGCGTTAGCAACACATGTGGATGAGCTAGTTACCTTGAAATTGGACATTGTTTGTGAAGTGTATGTAATACAGACCTTTCTGTAACAATAATACAAGAAACTTCAATTAAGTACAATACAAGAAAAGAACGCCTTGTCTACAGAGTTTCTTCATCAGTTCACTGGCTGTCTAGCTTCACAGAGTCACGTGTTGTGAGGACAGCACAGTTCCACTTTAAAACAATCACTAAATTGCACTGGAAAACCTAAACTAACCCCAACCCTACCTAACCTATAACCAACACACTAATCCTAACCTTAACCTTATTTGAACTAAATCCAGTAATCCAGTTTTATAAGTGCTTTTTAGTTACTATTTCACATTTGTTTTGGTCATTGAACAATCTGTAATTGTACTTAAGCCTTTGAGTTGTTCCGATGTTTTTATTTATTGTCTTTTCTTTGTAGTTTGGGCAAACCGTTGCAGCACATGTTGACGTTGTATTCCATATTAAACCAAATTCAAAGTCCTTCTGTGTCCCATGGCTATTCGAAGCATGCAACACACAAACACAACGCAGAGCAAAAATACAGAGTTACACATACACTCGCAGTAGCTTTTTATCAGTTAAATCCACAGCAGCTACTCGACTGCCCAGGTAAGCACACAATACAAAAAGAGTGTAGCATTGTAAAATGTTACAGTAATGTAGTCCATAAGACAAAATGTTTAGTCTGCACTTTTATTTTCACAGAGTGATGACTATAATGTTTTTGTGAGGGACCTTTTATTGGATTATTCTGCTGGAAGAATTTCAGACCTCCTTATATTTTTGTGATTAGATCTGTTAATAACAGAGCTGAAGGGAATGCTTCTATTTTTTATTTGTGCTTTTCATCACACTAAAGCGGTTTATTAGTAGTGTAATAATGAATCACTTGAGATTGCCTTTGGTCCTTTTGGAAGTGTTGTTTAAAGGGCACTGGGCCAAGTTGTGCTTAAACAGAAAGTGCCTCGATTGCAAACTGAGTGCATTATAGGTCAGGGACATTGAACTATTGCTCCCAAAAGTATGCATACATTGGAGGCTTGCAGACCACGCATTTCTTTGCAATTTAAGGACTAGTGATACTGAAGTATAGCTGCTCTGTAGTACGAGCGCACTCTCTTACTCCAAGCTCAGACTCAGTCCAGCTCTGCTTCTGTGTTGATCCAGTCCTTGTGCCGTTTCTGCCAACTCCTTTGATTCCATACACACAAGACCACGTGCTATTGCGGCAAGAATTGATTATTTGTGAAGGAAAAGGACTTGAGAGTGGAAAAAGTTCCTTCCAACAAAAAGGATCTGGATCACCGGAGCACATTCCCGAGGCTCGCCAGACCAGACAGATTCCATGAAGTGCCTCTCGTCACTTTTCATGAAACGGAAAAGCCTCAGGTGGCCAAACTGAATGCAGTGCGAGCTCTATTTTATGCAGATGTTGGAACATGGAAAGCTTTGGGTAGTTTTAGGTGTTTGCACTGACCTCTCTGTACATAGCTCCATCACCAGCTTCATTTCATTTTTTATTTATTTTTTCAAAATATACCTTGTAATTACTACAACGCCACCAAATTCATCAAACTGAAGGTGACGCAACTAGGGCTGTGCAATTAATTGAATTTCCATTTCAATTACTGCTTTAATCGTTTACAAAAATTGTGTAATCGTAACTTATGGCTGCTTATATTTTCCTCAGATGGAAAGTGTGTGGTTTCTTTACAATTGTAGAATACAATGGTATTTATTTCTGTGCGATCTGTCATATATTTCATTCTGTCTTCAGTCTCTACATTTAAGGACACTAACGCTCTACAATCTCTCTAAGCAAATAGTTATTTGAATAATCGTGTGATTTCAATTATGATTTAAATAATTGTGATTATTACTTCTATTATGATTGAGCAGCCCTAGACGCAACTGATAAACAACCGCACACTGCGGAGATCATTACCGCTAGATTGCAAGTACTGTATTTAAATATAAAATGAAACCCAGAAATTAACCAAGTCTAACCCAGGATATTACTATCTGAATTAGGTCTAAATCCATCTTATATTGCTTTTCTCTACAATATAGAAAAACGAAAGTTTAAAAAAAGCGAGACCTTGTCTAAATGTTTGTGTGCATAAGAGCACAGCTGTGATTGTGCATTTGACAATTACAATCTGTGTTCAAGATTACTACACCTTCACTGATAAAATTTACCATGCTAAGTAGAGATAGAATAGAGATATCCCCAATAACATGTCTTGAACTCAAGTTTTATTCTTGTGACTTATGACTGCAGCACAAGCTCTTTAAAAGGGCTTGTTAGTTTAACATTATGAACTCATGTGCTGCTTGCTCCTTGAAAAGGAGCACTTTCTTGAATTACTCCTTAAAAATCTTCTATGATGAGCATAAACATGTTTTATTCATTAAAAGACAAAAGATTGAACTTCTTTTGGTTATTCTCTCATACTAGCTCTGCTATTTTAAAACAAAAACAAAATTGTCCTTGAAAAACTGCCATTAATATTGGCAACAGTTGACAAAATTTGTAATTAATATATCGGCACCGACCAAAGAAAGACCCATATCGATCAATTTTAAGCACAAGTACGCGAACATTTGCTTTGCGTCATAAAGCAACCTTTGCATGTCATCCTTTAACCTGCCTTCTCTTGAAAAGTTCAATAAATCCACATGTGGTTTTCTGTCACAAAGGAGTCCGTACTTTTGCTCAGAGCTTAATCCTTTAGTCGCTATAAGCTAACTTACACAGCCACGCACATGTGTTGGCCAAGCACCTTGTCTGTAGATTTTTAACAGCTGCAATTTTTGGTCTGATAAACAGAGCTTCACTAGCCTTCTTGCAAAACAGTGAAGTTAACTTTCCTCATTGCAGCTGCTGCACTGGTTCAGCTCCACAAGCTCACTGGGCGAAGACTTTAGACTCATTTATGACGGCTGATTGGTCAATCAGTTAACCATGAGCATTTCTAGCCTCATAAACGTGACAGGCACCCCATAATATGTAACAAACTACCACATGTCTAGTGTCAGTCTTGATTTTATACATTACTATATGCTTCTAATTATCCGTGAATGCAATAATTTTTGCATACTGGAATAATTGTAACTAATACAATCACATTCTCACCAGATGTGAACACATTTGGGCTTTTTTAACCTTTTTTTGTGTGAAGGTGAAGTGTTGTAAGGGCAACACACATGCTGTAGGTGGCAGAAGGCTGCCTAGTCATATTGACCCAATGATTCATCTTCGGGTCCCTGATGCTTTTGATTTGGGTTTAGAGTGCAGGACTTGTATTGTAAGTGGGCGGACAAGGTGACCCATGCTGTAGATCAAACTGTTGAACAACTGCTGGGGGACAGGGTCCTGCCCGCTCCACTGGACATCATTTTTCTCCATTTACCTCCATCTTGCACCTGTAATAGGGTGCTCGTCCACCTGAATGCTCATAGGTCCTGTGGGATGGATTCATCACTGGCAACATATTAGTACCAGAACAAGTTAATCAATTCTATTGCAACTAATTACCGTAGTTATTGTAATAATTGTCAATTGCACATGCCATGTGCTGAGAGAAGAGGTTTTATGCTTCAAAGAAAGAAACATATTTTTGACATACTATATTTTTATGATGTTTTCAAGTGGCATTTCTCTAGCTTTACATTTGTAAAATTTACTGAGTAGTAAGAAAAAAAAAAAAAACAACAAAAAAAGAATTGATACAGTTGTCATCAGAGGCCACGCCAACTAATGGACCTCCGAGGGGGAGCTTAATATTAACAGTGAATCAGAACAACAGCTTTATCACTCACTACTCAACAACTACAACTACAAATAATAACAATAATAACTTTATTTATAAAGCGCTTTTCATATATTAAATGTAACACAATGTGCTTTACAGTGCATTAAAATCAATCCCCATAAAATACATTTACAATGAATAAAGTGATCCAACCATGCTAACAGCAGCTAACTAAATGATAGCTAGATGTTAGCGCCACCTGGCAAAAAATGTAGCCCCACAACATTTCTATATATTTTTGAGAAATGATAACTGACGCACAATTATCACAGCATGGTATTGATTGAAAGAAAGATACATAATTACTTTTGTTTTATGCTGTTGACTTGTTTTGGTAAAGCGATTAGAACTGTTCTTACACAGAGAAAAGTGGAAATATGGACCCTGTTTTAAAACAACATATAGAGAATAAAGAATAAACTAGGACAAAGTCAAAAAGTAAAGTTGCTTTCTTAGAGCCATCATTTACACAATTGTATGTCAGTTCCAGTAACAAATAGAAAATACTAGAATAAAAGCTCAGTCTGGACTATTTTTTTGTTAGGGATCTTATGAATTATTCAGCGGCTTAGAAGTCTGGCATCCATGTGCTGGATCTATACTTCTTTAACCTCTTGATATGACATGGACATGCGTATGTACATAACATAGTTCAAATCCCTTCCTTTGATCAAATACGCTCTGATGGGCATTACATGTCCTTGTCAGTGTCTTTTCTTGTCAACAAGCCTTTAGAACAACTTCAAGCTTTTCCCCGTCACAAGAATAGTAATTCTAAGCTGCCTGGATCACGTTGGGCAAACACAACTAAAGAACCGCTTTAGGACTCAAGGGGATTCATGACTAATTTTAAATTGCCCTTCTTTTTGCACTTTGATAAAATAAGCTTTTGGTTGAACAAGAAATATTTATTTTTAATCAAGAAATCAAAGACCAGTGATCAATTCTTCATTCAGGTGCAGCCATAGAGAATATTCAAAGGAACAGATATAATGCAAAGATAAACAATGCAGTGCAGTCTTTTAAAATGTGGTGTAATGCAATGATGTGTTTTGCAAAAAAATGCAACACAGTACATATTTATCTGAGATTGGGTTGCGGAGGCAGCTTTGTGAAATCTTGCAATGTTCCAAGGCTAGTCAGGGGATATAGTACCCATAAAGCACCACCAGCATTGATAGGCTTGTCTCATACACTATTACTTTATTAGGACACACTATATGATGCTAGTGCTGCTGTCTCCTTCTGCTTATAAGCTATGTCAGCCTCACTTTACACACAATGACACACATACTTGTATAGCACAGAACGTACACCAGTTGTGCTCAAGTACAACAAAACCATATATCTTGCTACACAGGGCTGGCCCCAGCCCTTTTGGTATGGAGCTAGATTAGGGTCATAATGTTTGAAACTGAAAAACAAATGTAAGAGGATTTATATTTTTGTTTATTATTTTGTACTATTTCTTGGTTGGAACTATTTTTGTGGCGCAGTAATACCGTTGTGATAAGGTCACGTGCAGTGTTATAAATGGGGCATTGCCCGTTGTGCGAGAGATCTATACACACATTCTGAAAACTTAATAAACTGCCGTCCTGAAGAGCTGTCCCTCTCCTGGTGATTCTTCTTGCACCCACGACCATCCGACTTCAAGTAACACTCAAGAACAGACACGTAAAATACAGTGTTACACTGGTGGCAGCGGATTTGTGGACAATTTTCGCCGTTGGAGAGGTTGAAGTTTTACTCGGGGACGAGCTAACGTTAGCGCACTGCAAGCTAAGCTAGCCGCGCCTCATGGTACTTTTTTCTTCGCACGCAACAAGAGGAACAACCACATTCAAGTTGTGAGTAAAAGACTGTACGAACGTGGATTACATTTTCATCAGCCCTGTGGATTTTCTGCACGCCGTGGAGGAGGCACAGTGAGTTTGCAAAGGGCAGTGTGTAGTTCATGGGTAACTACGAGTGACTAGCTGTGTTAAGACTGTAACGGTGCTAACAAGGACTTGTTTTTGCACATTCGTCGACAAGTTTGAACTGGAAAATACCGTGCCTGTCGATCAGCAGTGACAAGTTTTTGTTTTTTTTTCTACTCAAGAATGGCGAATAACATTTGGAACGAGTTGCCTTTTCATAACCGCGCCATTCCACTGTACCGTCAGGTTTTCACGGGAGATGGTAAGGAAGATTTTTCAAGATGGTGCCGTCGTTTTGAAGTGACTGTTAATGCTAATCCCGATGCTGAGGAGGACAGTTTAGCGAAACTTCTGCCTACATGCTTGGGAGGCGCTGCTTTCAGTTATTGGGACAGTCTACCAGATACGGTGAAATCGGACTTTAAGGCTACTAAAGACAAACTTATGAGTGTTTTTGGACAAACAGCTTACTTGTCGACATTTCAAAGCTATATTAATGCCCGCGCCCGCCAGCCGGGTGAAGCTCTGCCCGTGTTTGCTGCGGAGATTTCTCGTCTAGTGATGAAGCTTTTCCCACTTACGTGATAATGCAAAACTAGGTGAAAAATTGCGACGTTTTATTGCTGGACTTGACCCTTATCTACAACTACGATGTCACGAACAGGGTGTTAAAACACTGGAGGAGGCGCTTACATTCGCCACACAGATTGAAGCTGCGCATCAGGCCAGTAAAATGTTTGCTTCTCCTGGTCCTCTGCAGTCTTTTTCTACTACTCCAGTTTACCCTACCACTCCTGCCATGTCACCTACTCACCTGCCCATGACTGCTTCGCAGAGTGTCAATGCGCAAATGCAGATGATATGAAGAAAATGCTGAAAACTATTGAGACTTTATCTGACAAAGTTGAACAGCTGCAGTTGGCCGTGGACCGCCAACGCCAGGAAAGACGAGACTACACATATCGTCGCCGGAGCTACACGCCAGAGGGACGCCGTGACGATCGCCGCTACTCTGACAGATACTACGGATCTTCGCCACGACGCCGGGACTCTGAGCACGACCACAGCTCTCGTCAGTCATCTCGACGTGAGGAGGACGACTACCACTACCAGGACCGTCGCACACGATCGGGTTCACCAGACCGGTTTCCTCATCAGAGATACACTTCACAGAGAAACAACACAAATCGTGGGCGCTCTCCAGATCGCTATGAGGGTGGTCGCCTTCGCTCTCCCAGTCCTGGGCGAGTACGCTTTGAGTCGCCATCACGTTCATCATCAAGTCAGGTAAACTACAAATAGTTGACAATGAGGACCAATTGTCGCTAATGACTCCACCCAGGTCCAGAATAAAAATGACAATCATTTACAGACAGCTACAAGTGACATTACATTTGTGATGGATGTAGAGAAAAGATACGTGTCAGTTGTTATTGAAGACACCGTAGTGCATGCTTTTGTTGACACCGGAGCTGACGTTTCAGTCATTAGTGAGGACTTTAGGATGAGTACCCCTGCTCTACACCGAAAACCTATTGTGAAGCAGTTTATTCCCCTCACTGGAGTCACAGGTGACCCACTTGACTCTGTAGGTTCTATGTCCGTTAACTTGAGCATAGCTCATAAACCAATGACTCACACTTTTCAAGTGGTCCGGAACTGTACTAAGCCAATCATTTTAGGTTGGGACTTTATGGTCGCCAATGGCATTATTGTGGACACTCGAACAATGACACTAGAGGTTGAAGGCAAAGCTGTGCCATTAGTCAGTCCACGCCAATATGTTCCTTTCCTAACTGGTGTGTCAGTTTCATCCACAGTGACTATTCCGGCAATGTCTGAGAAGGTCATCCCTGCTACATTGGATGTACCCCTCAAAGGACTTCTACCAAGTGGTTATACAGGTGTGTTTGAACCATATTATTCAGATGAAACTTCTGCAGGTTTTGCATGGACTGTAGCCAGAGTAGAACAAGGCTCCTTTTATGTTAAAGTGGCCAATCTTGCACCTGATGCTATCAAATTATATAGTGGCACACAGATAGGACAGTTTCATGCTTTATCAGAGAATGGCCGGAGTGAATTCACTATTATGGACAGTTCTATTTGTAATGTCAATATTCAGGTACCTGCCATTCCAAAACCTGTCATTCTGCCAGATCTTAAAAACGCGGAACTGACAGAGACTCAACAAAAACAACTAGAAGACACTCTCACATCATTTGGGGATGTGTTTAGTCAACATTCACATGACTTTGGAAAAACAGATTTAGTCACTCACACAATAACTACGAACTCTGAGAAGCCCATTTCACAAAGAGCTTATCGTACTTCTCCAGCCATAAAAGCTGAAATTCGGCGTCAAGTTGAAGCTCTTAAAGCTCAGGACTTAATAGAAGATAGTACAAGCCCTTGGGCCAGTCCTGTAGTTATGGTCAGAAAGAAGGACGGTTCATACAGGTTTTGTGTCGACTTTAGAAAGTTGAACTCAGTCACGATAACAGATGCTCACCCTCTGCCAAGAGTTGATGACAGTTTAGACGCATTGTCTGGCTCTCACTTCTTTTCCACAATGGACATGTCAAGCGGATATTGGCAAGTACAAATGAATCCCGCAGACCGTCCCAAGACAGCATTTACCACTGGCGATGGTCTTTATCAGTTTAAGGTCATGCCAATGGGTCTCAAAAACTCACCACCAACGTTTCAGAGACTCATGGAACTTGTGTTAAGAGGACTTCATTGGACAACTTGTGTCATTTATCTAGATGACATTATTTGCATGGGGAAAAACTTTGAAGATCACTTACACAACCTGACAGACATTCTCACTCGATTTAGACAAGCAGGTTTAAAACTAAACCCTAAGAAATGTGACTTTTGCAAAACCACTGTTAAGTACATGGGACATGTGGTGTCTCGCGAGGGACTGACTTTAGATCCTGTGAACAGTGAGCGCATTAGCACATGGCCTGTACCACGCTCACCAACTGAAGTACGTGCATTTTTAGGACTTTGTTCGTACTACAGACGTTTCGTACACAAGTATGCATTTATTGCACAACCTCTGCACAGACTGACACAAAAGCAAGTAGTCTTTGAATGGACGGATGACTGTTCTAGTGCTTTTCAGACATTAAAGGAGGCCTTAACTTCCCCTCCAATAATGGCATTTCCAAACTTTGATCAGCCATTTATTTTGAGCACTGATGCATCTAATCTAGCAGTTGGTTCTGTGCTCTCACAAATACAAAATGGACAGGAAAAGGTTGTGGCTTATGCGAGTCATGTACTTACAAAGACTGAGAGAAAGTGGTCTACATACGACAAAGAACTTTATGCTATATTGTGGTCAGTTAGACACTTTCGCCATTACCTAAGTTGTAATCCTTTTACCATTATTACTGATCATCGTCCTTTGCTTTGTTTAAGAAAAATGGACATCACCCATGATCCAACTGGACGTCGAGGACGTTGGGCATTGGAGTTGGATCCTTACCAATGGACAATCACTCACAAAGATGGAAAGAAACACACAAACGCAGACGCTATGTCACGAATCCCAATAGTGACACCTGACACAACCGAGGTGACTTTTTCTCCTTCTCTTGAAAGTCGCTCCTCTACTACTATGCCAAACAAGGAGAGTTTGGAGTTGCCACAGTCAGTTTTAGAGCCTGTAGTTAACACAAAGGTAACATCTCAGGTTTGTTTTGTGGACAGTGATACTGTACAGGGTAATACATGTCTGGTCACATTGCCACAGACTCTTTTTGCTAACAATGCTGATATTGTATCTGCACAACTTTCAGACCCTGTTGTTTCAGAAGTATATAGCTGGGTACAAAACGAAAAACGCCCTTACCTCAGACAGGTCAAAGATAAAACTCAGAGAAAACTTTGGTGGCAGTTTCCTAAGCTACTGCTCTGTGATAAGCTACTGTGTCGAAAGGGTCATACTGCACCAGGGAAACCAGACGTTTATCAAGTGGTAATACCATTTTCACTTATTACAGAGACATTGCATTTATTACATGGTAATCCTTGTTCTGGTCATTACAGTGCTGAGCGCACATTTAGGAAAGCTTTAACAATGTGTTATTGGCCAGGCATGAGATCAGATATTGAGAACTTTTGTAACGTGTGTCAGGCATGTGAAGCTTTTAGAAAGCCTGTGCCACAACGTAGGGCACCTTTACACTCTATTCAAGCTGACAGACCATTTCAGTTTGTTTGTACGGACATTACTGAACTCCCTGTAACTTCTGCTGGAAACAGATATATACTTGTAGTACAGGATCATTTCACTAAATATGTCAATGCCTATGCTATGTGTGATCAAAAAGCTGCTACAGTAGCACAGTTACTTTGTGAGAGGTATATTCCAGAACATGGTGTTCCTGAGGAATTGTTTTCTGATCAGGGTCGACAGTATGAGTCAGAAATCATTCAAACCATATGTCAGAGACTGAACATTCAAAAGAAAAGGACATCACCATATCACCCTAGAGGAAATGGTATGGTGGAAAGATTCAATAGAACTTTAAAGGGACAACTAGCCAAACTTATTCAGGACAATGGAGGTGAATGGGACCAGTATTTGCCATCTGTGGTTCTTTCATTTAACTCCACACCTCACTCAAGTACTGGATATTCTCCTTATTTTCTAGCCCATGGCAGGGAACCTAGGCTGCCTGCTCACATGCATGTGTCGTCACCTAGAGATCCAAATAGCCCACAAAACTATGGCTCAGAGCTCGCTTCACGTTTGGACTCTGCATTTGAGGCTGCTCGCCTTCATCGTGAGGAACAACAGTTAAAGCGTGAGCACTATTTTAACAGACAGGTTAAGTTTCAGCCATATGTATGTGGTGATCTTGTTTGGTTAGATGACCCTACTACACAGAGACAAAAACTTTGCCCAAACTGGACTGGACCATTTAAGGTTGTTTCTGTGGATGACAATGGACTTATTTATCAGCTGTTGGACCTGAAAAATTCTCAAGCTGCGCCAAAAGTCATTCACTATGATCGTTTGAAACCTTATCGCTCTAAATACACTTTTCCATCTGTGACATCATCAGGGCCTGTAGACTTAGTTCCACCGAGGTACACTGCTCTGTCTGGTTCTCTCCCATTTGGTTTTGGTCAAGCAGTTACAAATCAGACACCAGGGACTAGTAGGCCTTCTGTACCTTCATTGAGGAGACCTACTGGAAGGGTCACTCTTAGGCCACCCCCACAGACTCAAACTAGGACATTAGCACACTCTAGTGGTGAACTTGCAACTAGAAGTGGCCGTGTTGTTAAACAGCCTCAGCGTTTACTTTTATAAGACAAGTTTTGGTTCTATTGGAAAAAAAAACAAAAAAAACAAAAAGGGACAATATATTTTTAGGTCATGTTGGTATTAGTTGACCTCAGGTTTACATGTTTGCAAGGAACAACATTGTTTTGTTTCGGTTTTTGAGGAGAATTTATATTTTTCTGTGGTACAATATTTTTTTTATGGGAACCCCAATGTGAAATGGGGACATTTCATTTAAAGAGAGGGAAGTATGTAAGAGGATTTATATTTTGTTTATTATTTTGTACTATTTCTTGGTTGGAACTATTTTTGTGGCGCAGTAATACCGTTGTGATAAGGTCACGTGCAGTGTTATAAATGGGGCATTGCCCGTTGTGCGGGAGATCTATACACACATTCTGAAAACTTAATAAACTGCCGTCCTGAAGAGCTGTCCCTCTCCTGGTGATTCTTCTTGCACCCACGACCATCCGACTTCAAGTAACACTCAAGAACAGACACGTAAAATACAGTGTTACACAAATACTTAAAACTGAATGTCCAATTCATATAATTGAACTTTGAAAAATAATAAAATGAATTTAATATTTTTGTTCTTGAATGATTTTTTTCAAGTTTAAAATTAAAAATTTTTACAGTTTCAGTTGTTATTTTTTATGTTTCAGATATTTTTTTTTTCACATTCAGATTTGTTTTTCAACTTTGAATAACGTTTTTTCAGTTTCAGATTTTCTTTTTTCAGTTTCAAATTTTTGAGCCTATACTTGCGCAAGGTTAAGGTCATAATATTTGAAACTAAAAAACAGAAACTTGAAACTGAAAGTCCTATTAATTAATTGAACTTTGCAAAATAATAAAACAAATTCAATATTTTTTTTTTCTTGAATTATTTTTTCAAGTTCAAAATCCATTTTTTAAGTTTCAGGTTTTTTTTTACATTCAGATTTTTTATCAACTTTGGATAACTTTTCAGTTTCAAATCTTTGAGCCAGTTCTTACGTGGGGGCGTGCAGTGGTTAAAGTGGGATTTGGGAGGTGGGGGAACTCTATTTTAGGGTCCTGCCATAAGCAGGATTTTGAACAAACCGAAATCCAAAAGGATTTGATTAAAAGTAAATAGTCTTTTTTTATATTGTCACTTATATATTTGCTATTGGAGGTTGCAGAAGAGAGAAATTCTCTGATATGTCTTGACATTGAGCAGCTGGAATCAGGCTACTCTTTAAAAAAAAGGAGATCTGGGGAATTTTGAAAAAATCAATGCAATTTCCTGCATTTTGGTGAGTTTTAGATGTGATATTCTTATTATTTGATGTGACTTTACCATAATTAAAAAGACATGAGGCAATTAATAAATAATAAAAATAGAGGCAAGCAGAGACCAGATTAGGGAGGCCCCAGCCCTGGATGCCTCCTTTAGCTCTGTAAAACTGTTTTAGGCACATGTGGTTTTAGGAGCATTATCAAATCTATCTATCTTCCTCACAAAAATAAGACAAGACTATTTTCTATAATTTGGTGTACACAATCTATTGTAACCCACAATAGCTTGTGTACACTATAGCCTACTCAGCTCCTCTCTTCTCCTTGAGTCCCTCCTGCCCATGCATTGCTCCTGTCTCTGCTCCTGTCTCTGTATCTACTCCTGTCACTGCTCCTGTCTCTGTCACTGCACCTGTCTCTGTCACTGTTCCTGTCTCTGTCACTGCTCCTGCTCCTGTCTCTGCTCCTGTCTCTGCTCCTGTCTCTGTCACTGCTCCTGTCTCTGCTCCTGTCTCTGTCACTGCTCCTGTCTCTGTCACTGCTCCTGTCTCTGCTCCTGTCTCTGTCTCTGCTCCTGTCTCTGTCTCTGCTCCTGTCTCTGTCTCCTCTCCTGTCTCTGCTCCTGCTCCTGTCTCTGCTCCTGTCACTGCTCCTGCTCCTGCCCCTCTGCCCTCAGTGCTGGGCTTTTACACATCTGTGCCAATTTATAAGTCAAGTTTTAGCGCGGTAAAACCACACGCGGTTATTTGGAAGCTTATATCGCTCTCTCCCGTTCGTGCGCACCGCGCTGTCAGACTTCCTCACATACGAAACAGCACCAGCGGGAGGGGCTCGCCCTCCGCGGCCGAGTTGTCTCGAGGAACATGCGCGGTGATCGCATCGTCGTTTACGTCGCCTTTAGTTTTGAGCTCCGTGTTGACATAGTTGAAGAGAAAAGTTATTAAAGTTTTGTTTTGGGGTCTTCCGTCCCGCTGTGAGATGAGCCCTGTCCTCTGACAGAGCAGTTTCTCCGTGAGTGACACGACTCTGCCACTGGACTCTGCGCTGTGCAGCGAGCTGCGCGTGTAGTTCAGGGCCAGTTGTTCATTTCGCTGTTGCCGCTGACTTAATCACTCATCAAATAGATCTAAGCTACAAATAAATGCAACTGCAACTGAAAGCAACTGGAACTCAATCATTTAATTACTATAATAATTTTGCATGTGTTTATTTTATTATAACAATGTTATTTTTAATTACTTTTTAATTTTTAATTTTATTATTATTATTTTTTTTTTTGGAGGGCATTGAAGGTGCCGGAACGCCGTTCCTGACCGTTCCGGCCCACTTTAACCCCTGGGGGCGTGACCAGAACTGAGGGAGCGTTCAGGTGTTCATGGAGCGTAGGGAAAAAGAGCATTACATAAGCAGCCTTCTTATATGTATATGTACTGAGGGGGGAAAACAATGACAGTTTGACTTCTATTTTCTTTTAATACACTTTTAGGAATAACAGTTAACAGACAATAATTATTATTAGAAAATACCAGGAAATGTACCGAGGCCTGGTCTCTCTTTCCAAGGAAAAGAGTGTTGTGATCCAGGAAGGAACAGAGCCAATCTATGGCCCGTGCACCGGGTAAAGAGCCCGAGGTTTCATCTCTCACTTCCCCGGAAAAGGAGCGTTGTGACTGGGGAGGAGCAGTGCCGTCTCCCACTCCGAGCTCTGGGGAACAAGCCTGAGGAAAAGTTAATCACTGCCCCTGTGAGTGGAGCACTGACCGGCGTACATGCAGACCTGTCTACTCCCTCTGAAAGTGGAAGTGTTCAACCAGCTTCTCGCTTGTCCTCACGCAGCCAAAGCGTGCACCGCATGCAGCTTCACATACGGGTGAAAACTGACTATGCTCCACAACGAACGCTGGAGATCAGTGGATACGGTGCCAGGCGCGCGCCAAGACTGCGCAAAGGAGCTGGCGTGGGACACAACTTTTGGCACAGTCTCCAATGGTAAGTTCTAGCCACACATGTTAAAGTGTTTCGGTGTGTGAGTAGGTGTAGACGGCAGGCAAACCTGTTGGTGTGTGCTTACTGCATAACATATGTGGCTAGTACCATTGGCCATAGATTGGCTCTGTTGCTTCCTGGATCACAGCACTCTTTTCCTGAGGAAGAGAGACCAAGCCTCGGTACATTTCCTGGAGTTTGCAAAATTCGAAACCTCAAATCAAATGGGCTTATTTAAAATAACGAGTATGTGCCGTGTTTTGACGGAATATTGATATTGGAAAACGTTAAACGGTCGTTTTTGATTTATGTTAGCCTAAAGACTTATTGTTGACAGTAAAACCATACATTACCAGACTGGTATATGGTATTTTCTAATAATAATTATTGTCTGTTAACTGTTATTCCTAAAAGTGTATTAAAAGAAAATATTAAGTCAAATTGTCATTGTTTTCCCCCCTCAGGAACAGAGCCAATCTACGGATAGATTGGCTCTTATGTAATGCTCTTTTCCCCTACGCTCCATGAACACCTGAACGCTCCCCTCAGCTCTGGTCACGCCCCCACGTAAGAACTGGCTCAAAGATTTGAAACTGAAAAAAAATCTGAAACTGAAAAAGTTATCCGAAGTTGAAAAAAAAATCTGAATGTGGAAAAAAACCTGAAACTTAAAAAAATGGATTTTGAACTTGAAAAAATAATTCAAGAAAAAAAAAATATTGAATTCATTTTATTATTTTGCAAAGTTCAATTAATTAATAGGACTTTCAGTTTCAAGTTTCTGTTTTTTAGTTTCAAACATTATGACCTTAACCTTGCGCAAGTATAGGCTCAAAAATTTGAAACTGAAAAAAGAAAATCTGAAACTGAAAAAACGTTATTCAAGTTGAAAAACAAATCTGAATGTGAAAAAAAAATATCTGAAACATAAAAAACAACAACTGAAACTGTAAAAATTGATTTTAAACTTCATTCAAGAACAAAAATATTAAATTCATTTTATTATTTTTTAAAGTTCAATTAATTGGACATTCAGTTTTAAGTGTTTGTTTTTCAGTTTCAAACATTATGACCCTAATCTCGCTCCATATTTTGGCGCCCTATAGGCAAGATTTCAGTTTATTTTAATTAACAAATGTTTTTGGATATAGTTAGGCTTAAATCTATTAGTGTTGAAAGCAAGGTATGTTTAAATTTATGAAGAAAATAGACACAGTTTCCTATTATCTGTAATATTCTACCTATTAATGCATCTTTTACAATAGCTAAGTTATGCATAATTTTATACTAGGAAATTTTGTATATATCCACACCAATATTTTGTTTTGGGCCCCAAATTATAGTGTGGCTACAGCCTTCACCTCTCCACCACTGCTCCCTCTAAATCAGCTTCATCCTCACGCTGGATTTTGTGAACAGAAATAAGTATTAATTTTTTTGTTAGGACAAAAAGCCTTCATGTGTGGGCTATAACTCAATGAATTTATGTGCTATTGAGATGAAAATGAAAACTGACTTAGCTTATGAGTGGTAGTACTTGATTTTAAATTTTTTTATCGCTGCAATTTGATGCCCCCACACCACCACATGGCGCCCTAGGCAACCACTTAGTTCGCCTATGTACAGGGTCGGCCCTGTTGGTTGGTTTAAAATGTTCCTGTAAAATGTCGGCTCATTAACTTTTATGCATTGTCAGATGCCTTCACCCTCTCGCCCCCTGAACCAGAACACACCTTCTACCCACTGTGTGTTAAACCAAGCCCCGGTGATCAAAATGGCTTTTGACGAGCCGAGCTCGAACCATGTGAATCCGAATGGAGCCGAAAGCTTATGCCTGACCATTCAGACCAATCAGAGCGGGAGTTACAGAACAGGGGTAGCCGAAGCTAAAGCTTAAAAGGCTATTTTATACAAAACTAAAACCTTCTGAACCGGAAAAATTATGTGAAACTAGGTAAGAATTGCCGCAAAATCTGACAGATTTTAAAGCTGTAGATGCTGTTTCTGCTGAACACGAGCAGTTTATGTTTGCATTGCGCTCTAAGGGAAAAAAAAAAAGCTTTTTAGCATGTAGAGGGATTTTCCTGCTGCAGTATAGAGCTGGGGCTGATTCACAACAGCTAAGCTAGCAATGTCCTATCCAGATAATATAATAGATCCATGGTTTAAACTCACGGATTTTATGATGGTTAACACGGCACAGGCCTATGCCAATGTAAAGTTACCATCGATCCTGATGGTTTATCTTAAATCCACACGAACCGTGTAAACAAATCCAGCCTGTAATTCAGACTTTAGAGACATTTGTGTCGTCTGCGAGTGTGTTACAGAAACCTAAAATCATTTTCTTCGGAGATATAGTATCTTTCTCACCACGTTGTGTTTTCTTCTGCATTTTGCATCCTCATTTGGTCAAAATTTATTAGCTGACAGTGACAATACATTGATTGTACTCTACAATATATTATAGAATAAAAAATATATGCATTTAAAAAAAAACACACTACACTGCATAGTACTTTGTATCTTTCATGACACTCTCTGGTGCGCTTCGTTTAAAGAATTGATTGTATCATTGGAGATGATTGTGTCGAACATGCTGGATCATGTTGGATGTGTTAATGTTTTTAGCTGCAGCTTTTCAACCACACGTTTGCATACTGGATATTCATCAGCCCATACAAAGCCCTGATCGTCTTTAGAACATCCCCTGACTTTACTCTTTGGATGGATGTGACTCCTGAAGCACTGTTTTCTATGTGAACTGTGCTCAGAGGACACCTGCTCCAGAGATCACTTCACAATAATCAATTCTAGCAATAGATTTTGGCCAAAATCCACACAAATATGAATGAAATAGTATTCGTTCAGAATATTGGTTGAGGGTTAGATTGTTCATTACTGTAATCAAAGTTTACATGACACCAGTGACTTCTATGTCCTGTTTGGTCAGAGACTGGTGCATTTTTATCAAAGACTGTTATGCTGCGTTCAGACCGGACAGCGTCTTGGCGTATTTGCGTCCATTTTCAATGTTAAGTAAATGTAAACCCGCGTCTTGAGCTTTCAATCGAATTTTCTACGCGTTTTGGCATCTGGGGCATCAGTTGACGCGCGTTTAGGCATCTGAAAACGTGGCGTCTTGCGGATTAGAAGCTCGAAGCTGTGGCGGCCGCAAGTTCGCCCAAAACTGCGGCGGCTGCAGGAGTTGGGAAAATCCATCGTCAGACGCGTTGGAAGTCGGCGTCAGCCAGTCAGAGGCTACACACTGTGACATGTGACATGCTGTTCTCCTGTCACACCAAGGGGAAAGGACGACTGTTTACTGAAGTCTTTTAATAACTTTTTTAACGAAAGGTGACTTGTTTGGGGGCTTTTTTCAAAGACTTGGCCGTTCGTTGCTTTGAAAATCTGGAGAAACGGCAAACACGGGACATGATCTGGACTTACAACGCTCTCACATGGATCTATTCAAAATGCTTGGTGCCGTGTTTAAACCTGCTGTACAACGGGAGGAGTCGAGGAGGACGGAGACAGCAAAAGGACACTGCCTGGGGGAGGAGAAAGTTGTGTTTTATAAATGCAACAAGCCTCCATCTCTCTCTCTCATGATCTCTCTATCTCTCTCTCTTTCAGTGATCTGTCTACGAGCAAAACAAAGCTAGCAAAACAAGCGGGAGCTCGAAGCGCTTTGGGGCGTTAAAAGTGTCTTTTTGTCCACCAAAGCCTTGACGCGCGTCAGAGCAGCTTAGAAGCTTATTGAGGCGTCAACAGCATAAATAACCGGCGAAATTTTACGCGCGTTTAGGCGAATTTAGACGCAAATAAGCTGTCCGGTGTGAACGCAGCATTAGTTTATAGAACAAAAATAGGCTAATACTTAGTTGACGTTATCAATGTCACCTAGTGATTTTTGATGAAAATTATTAAAACATTGTTCATATTTTGCATGCACATTACAGGGTTGAAGTTTCCAGTGCAGCAGCTGTAGTCTGCTCTGGTCCTACGCTGCTTGTGTTTCTGATGTCTGTATGAATGTAGTGGGAGTGACCGGTCCTCCCCACAGAGCGGCCGCAGCCCTCTGATTAATCCTCACGGTGGAACCGCACTGATGATTTATTTGGAAATTACAAGACTCTGGGAGAGCTGGCCACACTTCATAAGGCAAACTCTCAGTGAGAATCCTGGACTTACCTTATGACAAAGATTTAAACCCAGGGGTGCGTTAAAAGGCTAATTCTCATATTGATGGAAGTTTAAATTTTCCAACACAATATGTTTTTCTGAAAAGCTACACGGGTATGTGGTGCCGCGGGCGGGAGTTAAGCAGCCGCGCACGACTCCCTGCTGCTCAGATATTGATGTCTAATCACAGGGTGTCTCATACTAAACATGTGGATAGATTTTTCTGTATGAATGCCAATTAATTAGTTTTTCTTAAGTTGAGCTCAGGCTGAAATGAAGATTGCGTCGCCAGCATCAGTGTATTTAAACACATGCCAGCTGTCTTTGTCTAGAGCAGAATGTGGATTTGGAGCCCGGGGTGCCACATTCTGTTGAAACTCATTATTACATACACACTTTACACTCGTAAAACAGGAGGGTGCACAACTCACTCACATTCACGTCTCCAAATGAAAGTGGCAGGACGCACTCAGAATCATTACAGCACAAACATGGCCCAGGTCCTGACCAACTTTGGCGCTCAGTAGGTTTTAATAGTTCCAGTCAGTGAATCTCCATCAGTGAGCCCCTCTAAAGTGATTCATTTGAGCTCATTAACGTTAATTGAAGTAGCTCTCTCCTCCTTATGTAACTGCCATGATCATTGGAGATGTGGACGAACCATCCTGTGATAGTCTTGAGAGACATCTTAAGCCGTTTAACACAAATTATTAAAATGCTTGTCTCTTCCAGCACAGTGGTGACAACGGGTGGGAATTTGCCAAAGAGTACTTATTATAACTGACTAATTTTAAAAAGCTAGCTATCATTATTTTTTGTGAAAAAATATATTTATGTTGTCAATTTTTAGAAGGGCTTAAATTTATCTGGGAGAATAGAAAAGAAAATTTACCAAATAGTTTAAACATTTTTTAATAAAAAAATGTGTGCTTTGCATTAAAAAGTAGTAAGTAAATGCAGCACTTTGTGAAAAAAAGAGACCTCTGAGTAGTGTCTGAATTGACCTCTCTAATTTCACTTTGTTGTTTTAAACTTATTAAACACAAACTCTGCACACCTAACTGGGCGACAGGTGCGTAGGAGAAAATTACTTTGTTGTTTGTAAAAAGAAGTTTATAATCCATAAATTCAACTAAAATGAAGACATGTCGATATGGACCATGTGTGGAAGGATTTACGAGCGGAAGTTACCAGAGTTAAAACCTAAATTTGCAGTGACCAGACGGTCAGCAAACTGCGAAGAGCGGGTCTGGTCCAGACCCACTCTTCGCACATACGAAGTGAAAAGAACACCAGGGAAACATGAATGAGCCGTTAACACTTTGCCGGCCCATGTTTTCTCTTTTACCTGCTGTGGCGCTTGGAAAATTTCACTCTTGGACCTACTGAGCGACAAAGCACTGGAGGAGCAGTTCAGGGGGAAGATGAGCGGACATGAGTGCGAGGAACAAATTAGGTAACACACACCCGCACTGGCCTCTTCTGTTCTCAGTGTCTGTCTTTGTGGACAACAGGCGCACGCGCAGGCGTTCCTCTATTGCTTATTCTTTAAAACATGCTGGGGCCCTCCACCTGATAAAGTACTACCTCATTTAATGTAATTTTTAACTTTTATTTTTACTAATTATAATATGTACATTTTGTGTAAATTATGTATGTGTTTATTTTTATTGATATTATTTATTACTATTAAATACAGTATATACAATATAGTAATATAGTACACAAGTGTGCTTTAGAAAGTAGTTTCTTTCTCCTCATTTCCTTGGTCTGCTTGTTTGAAACACCCGCCTTTTCTCTCTCTTTCTTTCTTTTTCTTGCTGTACGTGTGTCACACATAGGCCTACTCGAGCCTTCTCTCTCCCTGTCTCCTTATTCAGCAAATCAAACACGTGTTGTCCCTTCTCCTGTTGGCCACTCTAATGACTCATATTTTCTCTTGAAAAGTAAAGAGAACCATGGTGGGTTTGCGCTGTTTTCTGGAGCGGCTGTCAATCATCCGTGGGGCGCCCGTGTTCAGCATGGATATGCGACTTGGATCTGGGCTCGGCTGGCTTGACAACAGAGCATAAAATGTGCCCTGAGCTCGGCCGGGGTCCTGCTTGTGTCTAAATTGTAATGGAAAGCAGTTTGAGTTTTCTCTGTCCAAAAATTAACTTGAAATTGAGATCACTCAGTATTTCAATTATTTGTCCAGTTCTAGTTTACAGTAAAGGTATGCGCAACACTGTTTGTGCTTTTTTTCCCCTAACCCTAACCCTTTGATAACTACTTTGGTGTTAACTCCGTTTTTGCATTTTTATCAAGCAGCAGTGAAAGAGGATTGGATTTTTTTGTGTTACCAAATATTTATTGATTTTTCAAAGAAGATAATACATAGCAGCTTTGGGACACACACAAACACACAAAATGTGCAACATACATAAAGTCACCACAACAAAACAACTTTAAGTTTTGGTTCCAGTAATTGATAGATTGCTTTAACAATATGCATGCATGCACTACACAACTCTAAAAAAACAATGTGACAAATGACAGTACCCACTGATGGTGAGACAAAAAAATGTGGTTTGTCCATCTGGTTCCGATCATTGATTTGGTCCAGCTTTGAAGCATTGGGAGATTAAATTGTGTACATTGTGAAATCTGTTAAAAATCAGAGAGCGAATTTCAACTAGATAGCTACTGGCAGCAAGTCCAGATCTTCACATACTGTATAAGGGAAATACTTCAACCGAGAAAGCCTGTGTGTTTATAAAAGTGTGCAATTTTGGGTCAAAGCTAAATTCTAACAAATATTTTGACGCAAATATAAAGCAGACAATTTGAAAAAATACATTACATTCTAGGCCGAGTGTTTTTGTAAAAAGCTAATTCAGTCTCTAGACATATTTTAATGTTAATAATGAAATTAAATTCAGGTTTGCGCTAGCTTCAGAGACAGAACGGCACATTTTATAAAGACATGGGTATTCCCTGGTGAAGTATTTACCTTATGGTCTGAACATCCTGCAAATAATTTTCTGTCTGTAAACTGTTGACTGCTTTGTGTCAATTAAATGTGAGCTAATTTGAGCTAACCTCCTGAGGGTTTGAATTGTTCGGAAACAACTATTCGCTGGCATAATCAGACCAGAACTACCCAAGCCGCAGTGTGAAAGGGGCCTAAAGCTACAGCATGTGCAGGCAGTGTGCAGCTTGAGACTATATACAGTATGTGCATTTCCAATGCCTTCAGCCACTGTTAGCCTCTATTCTGAATACATTTACACTCCCTGCCATCAAAAGAAATAGCTACATACAGTTTGCACTTTTTATTGCAACACTACAATCACCCACTGCCACCATTCTCAGTGTTATTGACCCACAATGCACTGCACACCCCACTGTGTGTTGATGGTGATAAACTGAAGTGTGTGAAGCGCCTCTCACATCAGATGACATGAACCATATCAAGATGAATGTTCTCAAGGGTAAGTGTCATGTGTCGAGTGCTGGACTTTTCAGCGCTGACACATGATCAAAACAATCACCTGTCCACTCTGTCACACACGTCTTCTGCACAGACATGCTCTTTGAGCTCTGCTTTGCATTGATGGGGTTATTCATGTGTGAGAATAGGTTTCCTTTGGTCATGGTGCAGTGTAGAAAAGGCTTTTATTCTGACATGTGTCAAATCTACTTCAGGCATGTAACTTGTGAGATTCTATGTTGAAAATTGTCCATTCTTTGTGTTACATTGATACACTCAACAAGGCAAATGTTGTGGTTATGGTTGAAGGTTTTACAGTAACTTTTTGCTTTTGAACCATTTTGTTGTATTAAGAATTGCATTATAATATTTTATTTTTAATTAAAAATCTATTTCGCTATGTCTATCCCATCTATTTATAAACCCCTTCTTAATAGTTTATGCTTCCATTTGTTCAGCTTTATATAAGCTGACTCATCCACTGTAACTTGACTTGAGCATGTTCCATGTCAGTACTATGGAGTTATATCTGCAGCCTCTGCTCACCAGCAGAGATGATACTAAGTACACCTCCACCTTTAGCCCTTTTGTTGGCTTTCCCTCAAAGCGCATTATCAGGAGAGTTTAGAGATCTTTGCTGGGAGCACACAAGAGAGTGCTCCTTATTGGTTGTGTAATTGTGCAAGCATAGATGGGAGAACCTTAATATCATTGATTACAATGTAGTCTTTTGTTGTGTTGGAACGCCAAGAAAAAATAACCTTGATTGGTTCAATATAACAAGAAATGGTGTGATAAAAACTGACTCATCAGACAAATAAAAGAGAAATGTTTTACTGCTTAATGGCCACTCCAGCAGGCGTCTATCACCCAAATGAGCCGTTTTGACATTTGCCCAGGTACATTCCATTAACACAGAACATGGCCTTATCTTCACCAAGGGATTCCTGACAATAGCTCCTGTTTGCATGTTAGAGCAGCTACCTGCAGAATAGTGACAAAAGCATGTTGATCTGAATGAAAAGCTGAGGATTTACATAAGAAAGCGCATTACAGTGTCATTACGATGTCCTGGGAGCTGTTTCCCCTTCAAACCCCTTGTGAGCTCCTCTGGCATTAAATATATTTACAAGAGTGTTATAAGAATTACAAGATTCCCACTGGGCCTTTGTGACAGATTGCAACTGCAAAGCTCAAAGGCTTAGCTAAGTTAAAGTATTTTTGAGAAAGTACTCGTCAGCTTTTCCTCATTAGTGTCAATTCTATTTAAAAATTCCAGTCTCTGCTGAATATGGCGCTATAACTAGCTTGATTCTGGATTTCCAGTGTTTATGTAGTCAGAACTCCTGCTCAGAATAAAAAGGATTTTGTAATATTTAAAACACTAACATGACACACATATACTTTATGGACTTTCCTCTTTCACTAAGAGGCAATGAAATCTACACTTTGGTTCGACTCCTTCCAACATCTGAAGCACGCATCTTCTCTCCAAACGTAATTGTGAGTAGTAATAATAATAAGAGGAATATTGAGTTGGATTTATATAGCTTTTTTCAAGACACTCATTAGACATTAGGCATTATTCATTCACACACTTGATGGTGGTAAGCTACTATTATAATCACAACTGCCCTGGCTGATAGAAGCGAGGCTGCCATTTTTGCGCCATCGGCCCCTCCAACCACCAAAAACCAGATCCATACAAGGCAATGTGGGTGAAATGTCTTGCCTAAGAACTAGGGCTGAAACGATTCATCTAGTAATTCGATTTAAAAAAAGCTTAGATTATTATTTTTTGCCCCGATAACTCATTTAATTTGTATATTTAATAAAAACGGCGTGAATCTGTGGTGCATGGAGCGAGCGGAACTATGCAGCTTGTTTTAAACGGAACATATTCCTAGATGCACCGCTACAGCTTGAGCTCAAGCAGAGCGGAGGAGAGAGAGCGATGTATTTTAGGCCTAGTTTACATGTTTTGTGCTCACAGTTTATATGGTGTCGTGGTGAACTAATCTTCCTTTAATTTCCTTCCAAATTTGACTTTAATATACATTTAGTAGTCAGACTTTCCCTATTGTTAAGCAAGCTTTCTAAGCAAGTAAAATTGTATATAGTTGTACAGGGCTGGACTGGGATTAAAATTCGGCCCTGGAATTTTTGCCTCAGACCGGCCCACGCATTATATATATTTAAAAAAAAAACATATATATATATATATATATATATATATATATATATATATATATATATATATATATATATATATATATAAATAATGTCAATAACAAAATTGAGATTTGTGAACACTAAAAATCAGACTATCATCTACAAAAATCTTTAAAAACTGCATAAATATACCTAAAATTGTATTCCTATTAACATTAACAAAAGAAAAAGCCAATAAAAATCAACCTTCAACAAATATTAATTTTATTTTGTGCAATTACACAAAGCAAATAACTACTAGCCAACCAAGTTTATATTATTTATGAATTCATATTTTTGCAGTGTTATTTTTACAGTGTAGTCAGCTGCACAGGCTGAATTGAAAAGGCTGCACTCGTTCCAAAGCTGAGCTGTGCTTATTCCACAAGTGATCAGAGCCACCGTTTGTAAAATGATGCGGCAGATTAGACGTTATACCGCGGACACGCGACTCGTATCCTCCTCGCTGAGTGTCCTCTACACGCGGCCTGTTGGTCCTGCTCTGTCCCAGTTGAGCGAGCGCGCGGTGTCGGGGCCGTTCTCTGTGTGTGTGTCTGGCGCTCAAAGCCTGGAGCGTTGCACACAAACACAACAGAGAGACGCAAACGCGAAAATGTACCGACACCACAACACAACACTCTCTGCCGTTAGCCCTGGACACACTGGCGGGGGCCGCGGGACGGGCCGGTGCGCTCCCTGCGTTGGGCTGCTGGGCAGTTATTTGCTTGTAACATGATGTGTATTACGTAATTCAGACCGGACCGGCCCAAAACTGCATCGGCCCACCGGGAAAACTCCCGGTGCTCCCGATGGCCAGTCCAGCCCTGTAGTTGTATGATCTCTTGCTGTTTTGGAATGGAAAAAATTTTCTTAGAAATTGGCCTGGCTTTTAACATGATCTATTTTTGGTTGAGCTGAACTGAAAAAAAAAAAAATGCTTGAAATTATATTTGTGCTCAGACATCACTCAAAAGAGCTTTTATCCTTTAATGAAAAGAGGAGGTGAGTGCACTTTGATCTGTAGTGTCACATACATTAATAGAAGGAAGCGGGCAGTGTTTTGTTATTGAGCAGCATAAAGGGGATTAGAAAAAAATAATCTTTTTTTATCCAAGTTCTGTGTAATTGTTGTCTGAATTTTTTTTGATCTTAGAAGACAAAATTTGCATTGAAGCAAAAGTAGAAATAGGGCAATGCAAATATTCAAATTTAAATTACAAATATGATTATTGCTATGATTGGTTTAAAATGTATTGATGTATTGAGCTATTATGATTATTAAAACTGAATGTTAATATGCAGATTTGTCACCATGTTTTTTTGTCCATTGTCTTCATTTATTGTCTGCTGAGTTGGGCTGGGCAAGCTGGGAAAAAATATAATCACAATTGTTTGTCTCCTTTTGATCTATCTCGTTTTTCGATTCGATTTTGTTTAATTTTTTCAAAAACAAATGAAAAATGCCATTGATGAACATAAACAAAACAAAAACCTTTATCATGTCCCATTTATTAGATTTTTTTGAAACTATATATCAATATTCTGCCTCAAAGTTTGTAAAAAATTACTGATTTTAAAATAGTAAATCTGATGATGTCCTCATTCAGCTAAAAGGCATCCTAGTTTGTCTGAATTGCACACTATGTAGTCCATTATTTACATCTTCATTATAGCCTATTAAAAAAAATCCTTATAAAATGTGCAAAGTTTTTAATCAGAGCTCCAGCAAATAATTGCACTTTCCTATGCATATTCCCTGTTATTTGACGGGTCAACTACTTTTTTTCAAATTATCGGTAGCTTATTTTTTGTGTGAATTCCTAATAAGTTCACAAAAGAAGTAAGTTGTAATAAGTAGGTAAACTATGTTGTTATACCACTTTTCCCAGACACAGAGTCACAAAGTGCTTCACAGTGCCATGGTCTACAGAAGAAAACTCATTCTCATGGTAAGGTAAGGTCATGTTTATTAAGGACAATGTACATCAAGCTCAATGGCAGAGATGCTTGTACCAGATTCTAGCTTTTACAGCTAATTTCCATCTGTAGTCCTTGTTTGTTTTGATACACGTGTGCTACCAACACGTGTATCAAAACAAACATGGCTCAGGCAGCTCGATCGAATAAATAGATGAAAATGACATTTTAACAAGGTGAACCTGGAGAGAAGTGTTCAGCACATGTGCAGGGCGTGTGGAGCAATGTTTGTGGGCCTCGTGGAACTGGATTCAGGAAGTGAAAAAACAGTGATGACACTTTGGATGTACAATTTGTTCAGTTTGGATGTAGTCTCTTCTTTGTGTGCGCAATGGAGAGAAGAGGAGTCTCTTAAGCTGAACAGAGATGAGAGAACTAACTTTATAAACTGCCCGAATACGCAAAAAAAAGTCAAGATTGTCTTCTGTTGACTACACTGCACCATGACGAGTCCATTCACAATAGCTAGTTATAAATCTAAAGGCTACTTTAGTGCATGTTCTCTGAACTGTCTGGTACAAACAGGTACAAAGAACTGTGTAATTATTTTGGTCTATTTTGGTGCTTTGTCCAGTGCTTAGGTAATAACTTCTAATGGTGTTGGTTATGTTTTAAATGTGAACTCAAAACAGTGTAGAACTTCATTAATACCATTTTGAGTTATAAACTGGCATGTGTCAGTGGTCAGTGCTTGCTTGCTCAGATGAAATTTGTTTGCTAAATGTGTATTTGTGCTATAGTGGTGATAATACAAATCTGCATGATTATGTGTACTGTATGTTATTAGGACTTTTTAGACTTTACTCTTGATAATATTTTTGTTTAGATTTGTGATGATACTCATAAGAAACATAACTTAAATTATGCACCAGTTTGATTAGATTTGAGACATTTAAAAATGTGTCGTTACATCTGTTCCTGCCAATCAGATGCACAGCTTTGTCCAGTGTCATCGAGCTGAAGTCACTGTATGCTTTTTCCACCTCACTTCACACCTAAGTTGCTCTGATGTTCCATAGAAATACTTTGCAGTTATTATGAGTGCTTAGTTCTCAGTAGTCTCGTCTCCTCCAGGCTTAAAGTACATGCATGTTTAATGAAAGCACGATTGACACTGGGGTGCACATGGAGTTTCATCTCAGAGGGTTTTCCAGCTCCTTAATCATCACCAAAACTCTCAGAAAGACATTTTTCAAACACATTCACTTTTTTGAACACTGTGAAGTTAATCTAATGAGTGCTCAAACCTTTCTGGAGCTAAAGTATGTCACTCAGAGTGTTTAAAGCCATATTTGTATGGCTTTTTAAGACACAGTGTGTAACCCTGTAATGATATTGAGAGCAGTGATCATCACTTGTTTTTGCAGATTTTTTACACATTGCTGAGTTTCATTGAGTGAAAGCCACACATGTACGCTTGTCTTTTTACTGCCATTAACCACATACCTGGGGTGCTTGGCCGTAGTAATGATGCTTGACTCTGACTCCCACTGACTACCTTCCAGTGTCAACCATCAATCTGCTCAATGAGCGCGAGCTGTGCCTCTCCACCAGGCTGGAGAGATTTAAGCTGCCCTGAAAACAACACCATTTCAAAGAAATAATGGTAAATCTGCAGTACGATTCTAACACTGTAGTAACTGTTAGCACATTATCACAAATGTTTACACTTTGTTTGGGCTTTGTGTAGCTATAAAGCTATGTCTAATAAAGCACTACAGTGATGATGTAGTACCGAGTAGTGTGTAGCGTACTGCCATCCTCTTGTGTACTCAAGAATTACTGGAGTACACAAAATCCTTATGTTTACATATTCAGCCTATTATATGGATTCTAGCATTTTGCTGCATTATCAATGCTTCAATGTACATTTTTGTTCTGTAGGAAACAGTAAAAAGCTGATGCTATGATCATTGGTTAGAGATACTGTATACTTGAGTAAGCGCTGCTCTGCTCTATAAAAGTGTGGGCAGATTCATCACTCAAATGAGTTTGTGAACAAATGCTGACAGCCTAAACTTATGGCCACAAACATGTGTTCACTAATATTGCTCACTTAAATTAATATTTGTGCCCCTGACTTATTATTCATGTACTAACCATTTGGCCTCACAGCTGAATGGGCTGCAGTGGTTCAAGTCAGCACCAGGTTAATAACTATTCTGTTCTTTGTACTTCTGACAGACTTCATTTCATTATTCAGTTCTCACTACTCTAAAGCCACACTCCATTTCTCTGACAAAGCTGATTGATTTTATGTTATATTTATAAAAGAAGCGTCACTGAAAGATAATAGACCCATTTTTACATTTACAAAATTACCTGCTCCCTGCTACTTTGGCTGCTCTGCTCTGATTCGTATATTTTCCGAAGGTGGGTAATCAATCCTCACACCGGCTGCAGAATGTATATAGCAGGTGACGGCTAAGGCAGAGCAAACGAAGATAAATTCAATGCATAGTTGCATTTAATAGGTTATATGACCCTCTGTCTCTGTCAAGCATGGGTTGTATTTGGAGCTATAATTTCCCTTTTTTTCTACAATAAGGACAGAATGTGAATACTGGAGCTGTGCCTTGGGATGAGATATTACCTGTGGCAGGGCAATTTCCAATGTGAGCAGGAGCAGGCTTCACTCCAGCTTTTAATTTTCACATGTGATTGCAAATTTTCTTCTTTTTTACCAGGAGCTGTCTGGATGATACTGCAATTCTGCAATTTGGAATCAACCTCTGTGGAGCTGGCACCCCATAAATAAGGTAAATGTGGCACACTTGATACAGTCATACTTAGCCTGAGTGTCTCATGGCATAATTTAGACTCCTCTTTAGTCTGTGACATGCCATACGTGGGTGAAGATTAGCAGCTCCGCCTCTCATAAGACAAAAGGGCACTTTTGTTGATTGCTTGTAAGAGTTGTGTCATATGCACTTGGTTCTCAAATGATGAGCAGCCTTGAGGTAGTCAGTAAATATTCCTTCGTTTGCGCGGTAACAATCCTGTGGCTGCACTGCCTTCTGTTTTTTCCCTCTCACTTACGTCGACAGGAACAAGTCTCTGGAAAGTGAATCGGCACAAAACCCATGACAGTTTCTCATTATCCACTAAATAGCAGCAGATTAATTACAATGACACTGACAGATGGTGTGTTACCAGATCATTGAGACTGAGCTCTGGGGAAGGACATGGACATGCACATGCAGGTATCAAACGTTTGCCCACGAGCACAGCCCAATTTGTACATGATACTGCCTGACTTTACTGTCATACTGTTTAGTTACAACATTGGGTCTTTTATGTGGTGGGATGGCCTGTAGTTAACATTTTATCAAGGGGGGCAATTTTTGTCAAAAAGCCTTTTTAAAATAGACTACAATCCAAACTGATACTGCTTCAGAAGCCTTCGAAGGCCAAACAAATGGTTGGATTCTGTGTGAAGCTGAAGCTGTATAGTTGTGGTTTCTAATGACTGATTGATTATTAAAGCCCATATGAGAGATTAACTACCATTTTCAAGAAACCATAGCAACAACAATGCTTACCAAGATTTTAGGCTTCGTTTGAACATGGAAGTGGGAACACTCCTTATTCTCCCTTGAGTTACTGTATTATTACTTTAATAATTTCAGTGTTTCCCAGCCTCACTTTTCCTGCCAGGACATTTACACATTCCACTGTATTTTGACTACTTTTTGTTTTAACAACAACATTAATTTTATGTGTGTTGAATAAATGAGCAGAGAAACTTTTATCTGGACATAGAGCAGCTCCTTCTCCTCCCCCTCGTCCTCCTCTCTCACATGCGATGTCTGTGTCACGTGGGTTCCAATTCAGTAGCGGGATAGTAGCAAACATGGAAATGTCAACTTTTGTGGACCTACTTTTGGGGAGAAAGTGTTTTTCACAACACTCAAAAAAAAAAAAAAAGATTATTATTAAGATTATGTCATCAGGGAAACAACACAAATGCTTTGCTGGAAATGCTGACTGGATTTGTGCAACTCGTGGATTTAGATGATGCATCAGGACCAATGGATCTGCAGAGTCCTCTGATGTGGATAAGAATAGCCAAATGAAATTCTATCTCTGTCATTCAGAGATGTATTTTAAGTTTCACCTGGACAATGGCGGACATCATCAGACATCTACAGTGAGTAAGAAATTTGTTCGCAAGGCTTATTTGACCTGAATGGCCTGTGACACCTGCGTAATCACGTCAGGCGCTGTTCTTATGAGAAGTGTGGAGGAGATCATCTGCTGTTGTTGTTGTAATAATTTAACTTTGGCATAAGCCTGTGTCATGTTGATCATCACTCGGTCAAAAAGCTTTTTGACAGTGGGCAGAGGGAGCTACCTTCAGGTGTTTGGGGGCTATGTGTGCGCAATTGGCTTAGCTGCTGCTCCTACCGCTGTGACTTGAGACAATGACAATGTTTCAAGTGAAGAGATAGACACTTGTGTTGTAGTTTGGCTCTTTGGTGCACAAAAGCTTTGTACTGTGCCACATTTCCAGCGCATCTATCTGTACCACTGTCTTATTACACTTTTAGCACTGGCAACATCTGATTTACAGATGAAGCTGTGTTTAGGCTTTGTATTTGTAGAAGGCTCGTTATTCCTTCATTTAAAAATCGACAGCCGCTTTTCTAGTCTGGGAATCAATACACATTCGGTCCACTAGGTCTGTATCAGCATAATCGTGACAGGGAGGTGTATTGCAATACACATTGGGATACTTATCGAGATACTTAAACTGATAATTTACGCTTATAACCTGGACTGCTACTTTAAGGCTGAATCTGTTAAGCTGAAAAAATGTTTTTGTTTTTTTATGTTAGGACCTTGTATCTAACATAAAAAACTGTGTGAAAATACAATTCTTCTGCATTTTGTTATTCTACATAATCAAAGTTACATTTTTGTCACTGGTTTTAGAGAAGGTTATACTCAAAAACATGTTAAAAACATTTTTACAGCTAAAATACAATACTTTTATTATTTTTTTCTACATTGTGGAAAATAAATATTAATGTACAGTATTTTATTCTGCATGATTAAAAATAAACACTTGGTAAATTTTTACTATTTTTTTTTCTAAAATATATTTTGATACATGAAGTATAGAAGAAATTGTATTGGGATATCGGAATATGTATCGATACGTACGATACGTATCCCGATTGTGACAACTGTATCGGGATACGAATCGTATTGGAAGGCTCTTGGCATTCCCCATACCTACTGTCCACTCAGAAAGCTCTTAATAGTCTCCCCACACACAATAATTAACCATTTTAGCAATAAACTATTAAAAATGGTCATGAGAAATACACAGAATAGGACTAGCTATTTACAAACCCAGTGCAAATATTTCATAAAAATGATGCAGAGGTCTACATGATTTACAATAGGCTAAACTGACTATGATTTCCCTCTGTCTACGTCATCACGGCGGCTCCAGGAGGCGCTATAGCAACAGCCACATGGCAGAAAGAACAAAGTGCATGTTTTATCAAGTTTTTCCAAATTTTTGGCATTTTTATGGAACAAAACAAACATTTATCATATCTACAAAATATGTTCTAAGTCAATTATATTTAAGGGAAAAAAACAATTAAACAATCAGTCATGTGCACTTTAAGTGAGGACACACAAAAGAATATGTGTATATAAATGTGAAAGTAAAAAAAAAAAAAAAAGAGAGAAAAAAAAAGAAAATAGATGATTACATTGAGTTTATCTGCTGAGCTCAGCATTAGCATTAGTTTCTCGGGCGGGCGGGCAGGCAGGCACATGGGTGTGTCGGAATCGGGCGGGAACGGTTGCGGATGTTACGGGATCGGGCGGGAGCGGTCATGAAAATCTAGTCCCGTGCAGGTCTCCAACGTAATGTATTCTGTTGTGACATGCATGCACCGATACCACTTTTTCTGATACCGATATGATAAAAATACTTTATTTTCTGTGCTTGTTGACGCCAAATACCGAAACCAGGCAATATTTTCTCAAATGTCCTGAAACTGTTGTAACTCTCATTATTGGTTATATTGAGCGGACAGCACAACATTGTCCAGGTCTTTGAACAGATGGGCAGCTAAAATTATGCTTTAAGTCATTTTCTGTTGTAATAAAGAAAGGAACTGCATCATCGCCAATGTTGATAAACAAAAATCCTTCTATAGGATTTGTTAAAACAACCCAGACCCCCCCCCCATATAATAGTAATTACCTCTATACATTTCTTCACTCTGGTTTGAACTTGGTTTGTGTGTTCTAAGCTGCAGTATGAACTCTAGCTGCACACGTCAAAAATGTTATTTTCACCTGTCCCTCAAAATGTCTGTGCTCGTCTCTGGTTGGTATAATCACATGCTTATTAAATCAAATTTTATCAACAGCAACAATAATCAGCAACAAATCACATCTCATTATGCATATGTCGTGACAAATTTGGTCCTCCAGAATGTCTAATTTGGCCTGCACAAAGAAGTTGAGGTACTTCTGCTTCAGCTTTTTTTCTTCATGAACACAAAATGCTTGATTTCAACTCTTAACATCATGCAGTGAAAACCAGGAGCAGTTGATGAAGCCCTGATCAGACTTGTAGATCATTTCAGCTCTCTTGGCATTACTGGCCAGCCACTCTGTGCTGAGCGCGAGGAGTAAGAAATTATGATTGTCATTGCTTTATTGCACTGCTTTTGAATTACAGTGTATGTGGGACTAGCATTGCTTCTTTTGGCTTTGGCATAAAACATTTTAAATGACTCTTGTAGATGACATAATAGATGAACATGTCAATAAAAGCATGTGGTTTGAAGCAAACTTCAAACTTTATTGTGTCAAAAAGTAATGAATAAATCTTGAACACCCGATGGTGTGGAACATTACTTTCTAGGTTTGCTGCAATTCACAGTAATGCAGTGGATTTTTTGTCATTTGTGCCAATCCTACATGTACCACCAATCAGATTGTGGGATGAAGGGAAAACAGAAATTTGGGGGTTGTATAAGTTTGGGTGGGTAATCAAGAAAGCCAAACAACCAATGTTTATTAAAAACAAAACAAACAAACAAACAAACAAACAAACATATAAATTGTATTGTCTGGCAATGTTGTAAGTGTTAATGCATTTTCATTTAGCTTTAGCCTACGAACATATCAAGCTATAAATATTCAAGACTATTTGGTTAATGACGCCCACTCAGCCATGCGTGAACATAGTCTCGTTAGAAAGCATTACTGGTTGTTACTGTTTAGCAAAATGTGTACTCTGGCCAATAATCGACCTAAAGCAAAACAAGTCACAGCAATTTTACAAAAAATTTTTTAGTCTAAGTAATGAGTTGAGTTGAGTAATGAGCAGCGTTATTTTAGTCCTCCAGCACCGTCACAACAACACAGGTCGGACCCCTGGACCAAACAGCACAAGACCCAAACACATGCGGACAACAGAAGTTAGAAAACATCTGCACACTTAAAACAGAGGAGAACTTTGGAGAAATAGACAATAAAACTGTGGTAATTATGAGAGAAAAGAGATGGCGACTGCTGTAGAATACTGTGGCTGCGATATGTAGCTCAGCCTCCAAACATGCGAGTTGATCTGTAAACTCCAAAAACACGTGGCACTCATGTTGTCGTCTGTAATAAAATGGCAAAATAAGGAGATAAAACCTTAAAATGAACTTGTTTGAAAAGATTTCCTTGTTGTATTTTGGAAAATGAGCACAGAAGACTTGCGTCTCACTCAACCAATCGACGATGTCGGGAAAGTCACTGCACCTGTCCAGCTCTGATTCTGATTGGTTACTATTGCCATTTTAAACCAATCAGCGCCTCTTCCCAGGCTTTGTTTTCCGAAAACAAACTCCTCAGCTGCTCTCATGACTTCTCTGAATGAGACGACAGCGGCTCTGAACTATAACGCGAGAAAGTAATTAATTAGATTACACGTTACTCATCAAAAAAACGTTACTAACGCTGTTATACTTAAATGTCGTTATTCCCAACACTCCTCACCAAGCACCACAAAATCACACTTTAACTAGTGAACTTTAAAAAGTGGAAGTTGTAGGACACTTTCTTACTTGATGTCAAATGTAGTCAACATGTACACAAGAAACTATTTGTCAGAGCTATCTACAAAATACAAAAATAGTTTTGCAGTTTTTACTGCTTGATAGAGTGTACGTAAGTACAAGGATGTGTTCTAAACGTCTTGAAGGGCATATTTCTTATGCATAAATGATAATGCATAAGAAATATGAGATCAATATGTGAGGGAAGTTGTTGTTTTTTTTAGATCATTTTTTTACATGTTGTATCTATGAGTGCAATCACAATGCACTTTTGATTTGGATCAGGATTTGTTTGCCTGAATAGTCCAGTTTGATTGGCTGATTATGAATGCACAAACAAAGTCTGATCTGGTACAAAATTTCTAAATCTGGTCCGGTTGGAGAAGTTAGTTTTATTATGAACACAAACGGACCGGGAGCGAAACAAAACCAGAAAGTTACATGATCAACGCTGATGCACATGTGAGGGTCAGAATCAAAACAATCAGCAGGTGTGAGATTGATAACAATACAAATAAGATGCAAAAATATATGAGGGCAACAGGAGAAGGGCAGAATCTGATTCACAATCTGATTACACAACCGTATAATTGTTGTTCAATAAAATAATAAAGGTCTAAAGATTTGTTATTTTTGTAATAACATAGATTTGTGACTTTGTTATTACAAAAATATCAAAGTTATAAATCTTAGTAGTGCTACAACTTACTGCTGGGAAAAAGGCATTTATCCAATATTTAGTTATATACTTGTTTTACTCAAACTGATTAATTTTTTGTTATGTTTACGTTTGTTACTTTTTGTGACAGTGGGCATTTTGATCTAAACGTCCAGTAAACTCTCTCTTGTAAAGTGAAAGAACATGCTTTCCCCGCTTCGACACTTTGTCACTCACATTGGGCTCGTTAATTTGAGAGAAGTTGTAAAATAAAGCCATAAAAACAAAAATATAACGTCCAGCAGCATGTTTGTTTTGGATGTAACTGTTGCAGAAATGCAGGGGGTCTTTCTTGCTGTTAGCGTAATGTGTTTCTGTCCGGCAGCGCCTTTACAGGCGAAAGACAGATGTGCCTCTGCTGCGCTGGTTCGATGGGCAAGAAATGTATTGTGAAAACGATAGTATTTCAACTTTGGTCCCCAATCGAGCAGAGTTCAGTTTGTATTGTGAATGCAGCCTAAAGTAACTTTCTCATAAAAACTACATGAATGACTTCCTGTTCAAAAATATACAACAGAACTAAGCACTTAAGAATTTAAATAAAGAGCTGGAGATATCTATATCTATCTATATCTATATATATCTCTCTCTATATATATCTCTCTCTCTATATATATATATATATATATATATATATATATATATATATATATATCTATATATATCTATATCTATATATATCTATATATATCTATATATATATATATATATATATATATATATATATATATATATATATATATATATATATATAACCATGCATACAACCATTGCTTTTTATGACCCAAATTTCCCCAAAAAATGAGAATTGTAAAAATACATTTTGAAATCAATTCGCGACCCCCCGAGGGGTTCCGACCCCCACTTTGGGAACTACTGGTATATATGACTGACATGTGACTGAAGTTTTATCCTTCAAACATCTTCTCATTTGGTCCATGCCTGCATAATGCTTGCTTTTAAAGTAATCATCATAACAATAACAATGTGCACAAGGCCGCGTCAGCTGCAGTGGACGACTCTGGAATAGAGAGGTGTCAAAGCTCAGCTCAATAGAGAGGCAACGGCTCCATTTATACTCCAAGGTCATCCTGCTCTCAATAAGTAATGCTACCAGTGCTAGACAGTAACGATAGCCTATGCTCTGAGCCTCTGTCGTTATTGTCCCAGTGCAGGCCTCAGCTTTCTGTGGACTTCATAGCATGTGTCGTCTGTTTTAACACTTCTCATAATAACATCATGTCAATTTATAGTTTTTCGCTGTATATTTTAAATCAGATTTTGCAGTCCTTTGCAGCAGATATATATTTTTTTTGATAACTTTGTTCTAACTAGGGCTGGGAGATATAAACAAAAATGTATAGCCCATTTGTATTTATATACACATGTTAATAGTTTGACTATCTGGCCTATCTGGTGCGTTTTCATCAAACATACTGTATCATGGAGAGTAGATCGCGAGCGCTCCGTCCGGGGGCTCTAGTTCTGGTGTGTTTTAAGATAGGAATTGGCGATACATAGACACCAATATCGGCATTTGACAAATTTAGATACATTTTACTAATATTGGTCGATAGGAAGAGCACACTGTCAATATTTTTTGGGAAACTCTTGTGCTTCCTGCTAAACTGCCCAGGGCCTTTCGACTGTAAAAAATCTATAAAGTAGCCACATCGTTGTGTAGGCCGCAGGGTTCAAAGGCTTTGAAAAAAGTAGCAATTCATAGTCTGTAAATTACAGTAACATAAATCCCCTTTTTAACCTTTTTAAAAGGTGCTTCCAGAGTCCTGCCAGTATTCTACACTAGGGCATTTCTTTACAAATACATTTGAGCTTATATTCTTTAAAAGGTTTTCATTGAAATGCATGCATATATTTCACATTTCACCTCATGGATATTTGGATATTATATGGATGGATATTATATACATGGATATTATATATTTTATACTTTTATGACTGGATCTTTCTAATTGATCGACCATATCATTTATGCAACAGTGTGCAGTTGTTCATTAACCAGGACACAGTCATCGTTCAACTCACCAGGTTATTTTTGCGCCTTTATCACCATTTTAAATAGCATTGATCCTACATGTAATGTCTTGCATAAACACTTTCATGGACAATGGGACTTTATACCATTACAACAATGTCACTACTATCTATTCAGCCTCATAATCATAATTAGAAAACAGAGCATGCTTCTCCTCAGAATCCCAGTTGAGTGCTGTTGCTCGGGGCCACCTCTGTGTTGGGATGAAAGCTTATTAAATTCCAGTCACTGACTAGTGGCAGCGGCTGCGGCAGAGGAGAGCGAGAGCAGACGAGAGGGGCGTGTTATAGAGGCTGCTCTGAGTATGACGGCTGTTGCGTTTTGATTGTGATTTTCTTTAATCACCAAACAAGTCCGCTATTTCAGACAAAGGACAACCGCCTTCATGTTGAGCTGATGGGCTTTGACGCTGTTTACAACAAGGAAATGATCTGTGTGAGAAGACATGAGAAGTGAAGGCCCAAGGCACTACTCTGGACATATGTCCCCTTTTCTGCATTGGGATGGCAGCAGGTGTTTGTGCCGCTCCACGGTACGGAGGTCACACCGTACAAGTCACAGTCTGTAACCGCTGCTATGAAGTGTCATGCTGCAATGCACAACAGGCATATTAATGCACCGACTGCTCACTACCAGTTTTATTTGAAATCATTTAACTGGGAATTACCAAGTGTTGGTCTTCTTCTTCTTCTTCTTCTTCTTCTGCTTCTTCTTTTGCTTCTTCTTCTGCTTCTTCTGCTTCTTCTTCTGCTTCTGCTTCTTCTTCTGCTTTTTCTTCTTCTACTTCTTCTTCTTCTGCTTCTTTTTCTTCTGCTTCTTCTTCTGCTTCTGCATATTCTTCTACTTATTCTTCTTCTTCTGCTTATTCTTTTTCTTCGTCTTCTTCTTCTGCTTCTTCTTCTGCATATTCTTCTGCTTCTTCATCTTCTTCTGCATTTTCTTCTTCTTTTTCTTCTGCTTCTTCGATAGCAAAACTAACTCTCTTGAAGGACACATGAGCATTAAACGCACCAGAATTTAATTGAAACATCAGTATTGAACGATTTGATACCATGTCAGAATCGTTCTGTCCCTAATAACCTTAAAGTGCTCCTTCGGCAGCCTCTCTCTCAGCGTACATAGTGTACTCTCCTTGTTCTAAATTTTCTGCTCCCTCTTTGAAAAAGTTAGTGTTTCATGTTTTCTCTTTTCATTATTTGTAGCTCCTGTTGCGCACTTAAATACAAAACAAAAAAGTTTCTTGTCCGTGCCGCCATCTTGCAGTGCGTCATCGCCGTCAGAAAGACAACGCGCGAGCATGCGCAGTGCAAGCGGAGTCGCTGCACAACGCTTCTGATTGGTTACGTACAGTTTTTAGCCTATCACTACCTCCGTCTCTCGCTTTCTTTCACTTCTGAAAACAAACTTGTCAGCTCTGACTAGGCAGCAGCAGCTCTGATCAATTACTTACTGCCTAGAAAAAGTAATTCATTAGATTATTTAAAAAATAACACTGTTAGTAATAATGGTTTTATGGTTAAAACGCTTATGACAGATTATGGCATTTTTCTGATTTTGACTTAAAATTGGTGTGACGTTTTTTTGATACATATTTAGCATAATTTTGCAGCAGTTAAGTTGCTAATTATTAAGTAATTGACTAAAATGACTGCAGAAGTTGTAGTAGAAGTAACTTGAATTCTAAATACATGCAATCTATGTAATAAAAATGCACAAAAATACAAAAAACAATACACACACAGTTTCCTGGACGTTTAAACAATGAATTAACACAATTAAGGTTTTATCATTTGTCAATCCTAACATCTGTGTTGTGTATGTGGATTTTTGACCCATATCCACTACTGAGTTATTACAATGACTAGAGAGAGGGTGGGGCCTGTTGCCGTCCGAGGCAGTTGTGTCAGCCATCTTGTGATGGGCGAAGCAGCAAAATTTAAATGGACAATAATGGAACAAGGTAGCATAATTCATAGATTAAGTGTAAGTCATTTAACATACATTTACTGTATATATTTATTGTAAGATAAATGCAGCAGTTTGTGAAAAAAAAATAAAAAATGAGAACACTGAGTATGGAGGATTCAGAGTGCCACATACACCATTTAATATATACTTATATATGCCATAAAATAAATATATTTTGAAATAAATAAACAAATACATTATTAATTATATATTTAAATGAGGAATAATTCTTTAATTTCCTTCTCTATAATGAATTAAATAATTAATTCATTTAATTTAAAGAACTTCATTATCCAAGATATTTTGATTTTGATTGATTGAATTTCTGCTCTTCAAGAGTTCTGGTCACAATATGACAGCTGAGTTATGATGTGCTGTAGATTGTGTAAATCTGTCAATATGTTTAGATTTATATCCACAGGTTTTGACGCTGACTCAATATGCATCATGTAAAAATGGCACATAACATTCATCACTGTGGCTTGGTGTCATGTTATTGATCGTTACTATCAGCCTGAGTTTGTGTTGACTCTGGACATGGAATACAAAAAACATGCATCATTTTTAAGTCATCTTCACTGTCTGGAAATGGAAACATTGCTGTTCTGATTGGTTCTGCACTAAAACACTAACAATGTGCTATTCCAAATGATGTTATAACTTTAGACAGTTAATCATTTGTGAAGAGCAATTTTTTTTATTTTTTTTGCCATTGCTATAATCAGATGCAATGCCTGTAGTGTTGAATTAATAAGTACAGTAAAATTAAAGATTAAGATTAGTAAATGGCTTAGTCTTCAATTATTTGTACCATTTAAAGGGCCTATGATAGATTGAATTACTAATTTCACCAAAACATTAAAATCATTATATTTAAGATTTCATTATTTTGCAACTTTCATCCCAGTTTAGCCATTTTTTCTCATTACACATGTACTTCCTGTTCTTAGATGATGACATCACACTAGGGATTTGCTTAGCGACCATGCAATAAATTGAGCCAAAGCAGGTTTTTACTTCTTGAGACATAAAAATACATAACTACACACTCATTTTGTTAAATTTATATTTATAGTCATTAAGATATGTTAATTGTGAAAAAATTTAAAATATCCTTGTTTCGATAATGTGATGTTATCTGTTTAGAACTCTGCTCTACTTCCTGTTTTTCAACATATTTTCAATCTTTCCTTCACAAACTTCTTCTTGATTCATGTAAAACTATTATTTATATTCACAACTAGTTTTAATCTACTAAATTAAATTAAAAGGGGACATTCATAGAAACCTGTCATATGCACTTTAACATTAACTACACAGCGCTAAAGACCTAAAATAAACTTAAAGCCCATATGACAGGTTCTTACATTTCTATTTTTATGACTTCTCGTGCAACTGGTAAATACTAATTATAGTTTTACAGTGGTAAAGTTACAGTTTTTGTCATCTGGCATGTTTTTATAAGTTTAAGCAATCATAAAACAAACTGATGGTGATGAGAACTTTTTTTTTCTTTACCAGATCATTTGCCATATGGATTTTGGCCCTTGTTTACTTTAAGGTTGCTAGTTTGTAGAAATACATAAATAGCTTATATTTGTTAGACAAAATACAATAATAAATATCACCAACATTGCAATCCTAATGAAAAAATGCATAATGTTTGTAAAAATCTTTACTATACTTTACTGAAAGGTATACTCCCATCTGTCATAATCACTATAAAGCTAGTATAAATCTGGAACCAACAATCCCTTCAGATCTCACAAGGTACTCTAAGCAGTACAAGACCTGGTCAGTACTTGGATGGTAGACCGCTGGAGCGCACCTTCCACAGTTAGAGCAGATTGTTTTGTCTATTAGCAAGATTCCCTTAGTGTCCACTGGGTCAGTGATCCTTGATTGTAAAGCACTTTGAGTCCCTGGAATGAGCTACATACAGACCACTTTCTACTTTTAGGTTCTTTTCAGTCAAAGTGCTCAAGGTGGCTCAGCATATAAACTGTAACTCTGAAAACCTCATTTAGCTCATTATAAATTAATGACTGTAAAGATGAAAGTCATTTATAGAGCAAAACAACAGAGGGATTATAGCACTTTAAACCCATTTTCATCTAAACTTGTCATGTGCAGCATTGATTAAAGCCAAAGATTAGGTCATAAAACTAGGCCTGCAGGTTCAAGTCCTAATTAAGATGATGGTTTGTGGTCCTGAAGAGACCATTTTAACAAAGAAGATTCATGATTATTTGATGAAGCGAATGAATTGTTGAAATATTACAGCAAACACCTTAAATGATTTTGTTCATGAAATATGATAATTTAAAAAAACATTCTTGGAAAGATGAAGTAAATAATAAATGTTCTACACTGCTTCATTTCTATGCCTCTATTTAATTCAGAGAATTTTCACAAAGCTGTAGGAGTTCAGTCACAGTGGTACATGTACCATTTGGTAACTGGGAGTGTGAGGGCCACTATTTAAATCTAAATTTTGACTCCTACACGTTGAAAGCAGTAGCAGTCATAGTGTGACTTTAATTATAACCATTATATGTTATCAAAGTCAATGCTCATAAATTTGTGTTTACCGTGTGTTATCCAAGACAACTAGTAGCATTAGTGAAAGAAATTAGTATTCTTAGTGAAGCAATTTCTTCTCATCTGAAACTATTTTGTAATCACACTAAAGTGTCACTTGGATAAAGTCACAATCTCTGATGTTATCTGAAGTGTAAAACCCTTGCAAAAACATCTGTGACTAGACTGTTCTCCAAAATCAAAAAAGTAAACAAAAATATTTGATTCTATACAGGTCAAAAAACTGTAGTTATTATCGTTTTTCTTCTAAGTACGGATTGTACTAGTCTTGTTCTAGTTTAATTCTGGTCTAGTACTATATTGACAGTTTGGCAGAGAAGGTGTTATGAGTTCAGCACCTCTTTAATAGCCTTTGCTTTCATTGAATGACTGCTAAATTATGTATATTGGTGTGCTCCTTGTGAGAGGACAGTTGTAGTCTGTGTCTTGTATTATAAATGAACATGAACAACAGCAGGATAGAAAGAACACCTGGTGTCCCGAGGTAAGGTTATTGCCAATGCACTCAAAGTCATGCAGTTTTAGTAATGCGGCCCACCCAGGGGAATGACAAGGACATGCTGCATTTGAAGTAGGCATTAGCCACCATTCAGAATCACTCCCCACACTTTCTAACAATCCTAATTTATGTGTTTATACCGAACAGCAGCTCATGCTTCTACCACTCAGTTTGACTTCAAGGAACTTTTCAAGACACCTGCAAACTATTATTTAATAGCTCAATAGAATGCATGGATTCATGTATTATCTAATCTTTTCATGGTCCTAAATGTTATGAAGTTCAAGGACAATATGGTCCTATGAAGTCCATCTCGAGGTCAGAGCGAACAAATGGGGTTCCTCTGTGGAGAGGAGCAGAGGGTCTCAGTGGGCAGAGAGTGAGTGCAGCTGCTGGTGGTGTGTCTGGAGCAGAACTGATTTAAGGCCCCAGGCCACAGGAAGAAGACTGTTCTACACTCTAGGCACGTCCTTCAGACCAGCAGCAGAGGAAGCACTATTGCCATTCAGTAGCAGTGACTGCAGACACCTAAATGAGCTGGTTCTGTCCTGCAGTGGCCAGTGTGGCAGTTCACCACTTACTCCCCTTCTCTAGCCGCTAATATACCCTCCCTCTGTGCTTGATTCTGGTCTCTCTTCTCGGTCATGTTCTCCCCAAGGCCAGCAGTCTGTAAATGTCTTAAGTTTTATTGTGAACCCAAAATTGTTACCATCTGCAACTATGATGGAACTTCTTTAATGGTTAATATGTGGAGCAGTTTCTTAAACATTTTATGGATGAATTCCTCTGGGTCTTGGTGTGTTCTCTAGACTTAATCTCATCTACTATAGTGGACTCTAATTCCAGTTAGAATTTTGACTTTGTCTTTTATTCAGGTCACTTGCTGGTAAGGTCCATCAAAAAGGTCTTTTTAAATTTTCTGATATAGATTTTCTGTCACTTCCGTTCCTTTTTTCTCAGTCAGCTTATTTTACTGTATTATTTTCTTTTGGCTTCTTTCATTGATCCTCTTTGGTGTTCCTTGTACATTGCTTCAAAATCTTGTCTGAGACATTTTGTGCGCAGCTGTGTGTTTTGGTTTTCACAAAGCTATTTAGGTTTTTGTGGGGGAAAGGATTAATTAACAATTGGTGGATTAGTGCTCTGTTTTGATAGAATCTGCTTACCTAGACTGTTGAAATCACTGCAGATTTGTCTCTTTGTTACTCTTGTCACTTTACATCTTCACAGAGAACATATGGTTGCTAGTGGTGACCAGACATGCGGGTAGTTGGTTTGAGGGCCGGTCGGTGACAACCTGTAATTTCTAAAATCTTTATCAGCCCTTCACAGCCTGCCGGACCAGCTCATCCTTCCTGTGTGGCACAATAAATATGGTTCTTCATTTGAGGTTGCATAGTGCCTCTAGTTAGTCACAAAGTGACGAACTAGAGGCACAAACGCACAAGGTATCATTGGACACAGAGACAGCTGGTCTGAAGTCAGCAGTCCTATAGCCCTATAGTCCAGTTATAAATATCTTTTACACAGATTTGTAGCTTTGTTTTTCTCTCACAGACCAGTTTTGTCAGAAAAAACACATTTCTGAAAAAGTCTTTTGTTCAGCTTCCTTTGTAGTGACCACATATGCTTGACTATTCAAAAATATTTAATATTTAGTTTTGCTAATTTGCTCGGTGCTGTAAATTCATTGCTTTGAAACATTGCTTTAGATAGCAACATAGCTTTCAATGTAGTGTAGCTTTGATCATTTTTCAAATTCAGTTTATTTTCAACATGTGATATTACTGGGAAATATAAAACCAAAAATGATCTCCCTTACAAAATGCTTTTGGATAGAAACTAACATTGTGCACAAGTTGACCTAGTATTAAACCAGGGAAACTATATGTATGTGGGTCTGGATTTTTTCCCAGCAGTCATGTTTGCAATTTTCTGTTACATTGCAATTTCTTATAAACTATAGTGCTGGGCTATATGACAATACATATCGTGGAGATGATAGAAAAGTGTCTATTGTACCATTTCTCTCCGTCTGTCTCCACGTTCACGTTGCCTGCTGCTCCACTGTTTTCCCATGTGCTACACTTGCTCTGGTTTGGGCATGTCATCACGTGAAGGCTCTTGGGGATTTAGCATTTATTGTTGTGTTTGTTAAACTAAATATATGTAAGCACACATAGAGGAAGAGACTTACCAAACAGCTTTGTCATGTGGCTGTTGTTAGTGAGAGAAAACTAAGGTGCTAACTACAGCCCCAACCTACAGGTGCTAAAGGGCCAGTGCCAAATTATGCCCAAATAGGCTATTACATTCAATAAAAAATATAGATTTGTTTGTTTTGTTCTTTCTGACTTTGCTTGATGTGTTTTATAATTTGGATTTACTTTGATTGTACAGCATTTTCATATACAGAAAATATATATGGAGGCCCATTGCTTTAATACAATTATAAACACCACTCCCTTCGGCACTAAAATGTTTCTCATTTGTGACAGTTCAGTTAAAATTCACTTCAAAATAAAATTGGAGAAAAGTAAGCAATGACATTTTCCGAGAATAACTGAAAGCAAACTTAATTAGGACTGCAGCTGTAGATTATTTTAGTAATTGATATTTCTATTGATTATTTAATTTGATTAATGAAGTATTGTATTAACTTTTTTTTACATTTTGTAAAACATTTTTATAAGGGTAGTAAGGTTTTGCTTAACACACAATTATTTTTCATTGCCATAAAAATCAGCAGATTTTCCCCTAAATACACAAGTTTAATATATAATATAATAAGTGAGGTTCAATTTACTCCGCGCTTTAGCTAACACGAGTCTGCTCCAAAGATGGACTTGGTAGTTTAAAACACACCGCTGTCTCCTCCACTGTACGGTTAAAAGTTCCTTGTGAAAAAAACACTCCGCAAAAATTAGGTACAGTCCCTTTAAATATGCAAATTAAGCAAATCATCAAGGCAAAAAAATAAAAAATTAAGTTTTTTTGTAATGGAATTACCTCATTTACTCCCTATTATATATAAACAGCCCTATTATATATTGTTATTGTGATATAAAGTAATTTGTTTCAGAATATGATGTTTTTTTCCTTATGACCCAGCACTGTTACAAACTATCTTTTTGGTGCATTTCATGATATATATATGTCCTTCAAGTTTTTCTTTCTTAATTTAAATCAAACTTATTCTTTGCACAAATTCTATACCAAAGCATAAGGACATTCCTTTCATGCACAGCTGATTTTAGATTTTTGAACATCTTGTTGTGTCATGTGTCTCTTGAAGGTACTATCATAGTTGTACTGCTGTATTAGAGCTCTGCTGTTTAAAGAACAAATAAATCAAGTGTTTCCTCAGCTGTAGTGGCTCTTCGCAGATATCACACTCATTCCCCTATTGGTCCCTTTTCTCAGATTACCTATAGGGATTGATGGCCAAGTCAACGCAAAAAACAGAAAAATCCATACCGCTCTCCTGCCCTTTCCATATTGCATTGATTTCATGGTGAAATATCAATCTGCATATGTCATGTAGTCTGGCACTGCACACAATGGTCCAGCACATGTCTAGAAATAAATCAAAGTTATGGTCTATTAGTAGCTGCTTTTGACTTGTTCTTTCCAGAAGGAATTTAGAACTCTTTACAGGAAAATTTACTGTTTAAAGCGGAACTTCCTCCCCATGTGATTCCCTTTGTAAACAGGCCTACTCATTGTATGTATGTATGCATGCATGTATGTGTATATATGCGTGCGTGGGTGTGTGGGTGTGTTAGCTTGTTTGTTTAGTTTAGTAGTAATGCACTTAACAAGAAGTTTGTTTAGTTTTGCTTTAATACTAATTCTAGTCTCTAATACAGAGCTGTTCTGGTGCAGTTTTGGAATCTGATCTAATACTGACACTTATATTGATACTCAATTGTCCTAAACAAACAAACAAAAAACAAATACAGTGAGGTGTCAGTGAGCGCATCAGTGAATTTGTTGCCAGTAAAATACCTTAAGAATGTGTAGTATGTGAACCTAATTAGTTGTCTTAATTAATCTTAGGGCTGGGCGATATGGCCAAAAAATAAAATCTCGATTTTTTGGACCACTTTGGACGATTTCGATTTTAATCGATTTTATTCGTCGCCATCGATGACTGCTGCTTTTTATTATGAGCTCATAATATTTTAAAGCATCTTAAAGCAAGAATGAGCCAATGAGATTAACTTGTTTTAAATCAGATTAAAACTAATAAGTGTTTGCTGCTGCATCTAATTCATACTGTTATTAGCATTTGCATCTATTAGGCCCTGTTAAGATCATCATTATGATTTTGCTGTTTCCTATCTAAAAGTTTTAAGTTTGCGAGTGTTCGTCTCTCACTCCTGTCACTCAAACTGTGTCGTCATGGTTACGCACACACGGAGGGGGAAAGGGGCGGAGCCTGCTGGCTGCTGCCTTGGAGAGTGCATCGGAGAGAGACGCTGTGCTTTTAACTTTATCAGAGAAAACCTCACAAAAAGCACACGCGGCCGCTCGTGTAACAGCAAAGACAATTCAAAAAGACGCTAGATTTACCGCGGGACTTTTCTAGAAAGTTACCGCGAGTCTAAAGCGCTGACAGCGGCTGAATCACCCGCGGAGAAAAAACAAACTCGTAATTTATAGAGATTAAGCTATATACACCACCTCCGGAAGGTTACTCGTGGCTGTTATTAAGTGATTAAAAGGTCCGCTAAACAGGCGCAAGGTTTCTGTTCGTCTGTTCTTTGAGAGAGTCGAGGGAGACTACAAAGCCGCTGAAGGTGTCCAGGGTGCGCAGCTGGATCACAACGGACTGAGCTCGATTTTACGATTTGGCTATTTTTCACATCGTCGATTTTCAAAGTTCCGAATTAATCGAATTAATTCGATTAATCGCCCAGCCCTAATTAATCTTGACACAGTTTGTTATATAATCTTACCTATTTACACTTTACAAGCTTAGCAATCCTAACTTTATTTCCATAGCACCAAAAAACAAAGCGAGACTGTATACTAGACAGAACATAAAAAACACACACACACAAAAAACACTAAAACACAATAAAAAGGCATGCATTATTGATTATAAAGTAATGGTGACTTAAACCCTACATTCCTGTATAATCTGCAAACCAAATTTATGTTGAGAAGGCGATTAGCTGAGTCTGAACCCACAGGGTAAAAGCAGTTGGACCAGATTTACACACACGCACACACACCATCAGGTTCTCTTTCTGCTGCAGTGTTTGTGTGTAATTTAAAATGTGCCTTGAAGCAATATCAGAAACCTACTAGTATCTTTCTTACTCAAAGTTAGCTATTTATCTACTGCACTGCACAACTTAGACTTCCTCTTGCCCACTTGGAGCATAAATATTGAAATTATAGTTGTGTCAGTTTGCTTCTTTTCATGTGATCAAAAGGCAAAGTATTAATTTGGTTCTCCTTAAAGCGTCAATCACAGATGACATAATGTGGCATATCTCTGCATGACGACACTCCAAAGCAACAGATGCACTTTATTTGATATGTGATCGGTTCCCGCAGGCTTTCCACACTGTGTCACAACTCAGAAGATTTAAGAGTTACAAGGCATCTTAAGTGTGAGGCCAGGCTGTACAATAAGGACTGTGGTCCTTGGGGCAATGTTGACAGGAAATGGAATCTGTACCTTCGGCTTGTATACAGCAGCCTGAAGCTTTAAGGCGCCAAGAATAATGAAAAGAGAGGGAAGGGAAAGCAGAATAGAGCAACATTCAGTAACAATATTCTAACTGCTCAAACTTTACATATGTCAGCACTTCACAAGTTTTCCCTTTATTATTTATCCCATCATTCTGAGTCCAAAAACGTCTTTTTTTTTCTGCTTAATTGCTGGCGAGTGTATTCCCGGCTGAACAAAATTGTGCTTTGAACACAAAATCTATTAATCATTGTGAGTATTAAAAGGACTTTTGAGGACAAAAGTTGGCTTGTTCATGTCTGAAAGTTGTGGATACATTACAACGTAGAAGCATTAGTCTAATGGAACATCTGTTGACAGAAGCATCTGACAAATGTTCCAAAATCACAAAAATAAAGCTATCATTGCCACTCAAAATGGTAAACAACATAATAGCTAACTTGTCACCAGAATGAAGAGTAAACCAAAGCCGGCATGTTTATCCTTAAACTGCTTCTGTGCCATACACAACATATGGTACAAACCAACACTTTCTTAGAGCAAAATTAGTCATCTTCATAATTCTTCTCATCAACTTTACAAATGACAAAAACACATCTAGACCGTTCATATACTGACAGTGCATTTTGTGTGGAATGTCTTGGTTAATCTTTGTTGAATCGTTTAATTCTCTAGAGGAAGTGCTCGAGATTAAAACAATGACATGAGATTAATGCTCATCCTGTATGTGACATTTACTATCTCATTTACTGTGGAAAATGACTCGCAGTATTCTAGACATCCTTATGAATGCTGATGAGTTTAGGAAGTGGTGAAATCCTCTGTAGGAAGGGGTATTCGGGGACAAAACACAGTACATCAGGAGGTACTAAAATCATAACTTTATTTGTCGAACAAAAATACAAACATTGAATGACGCATCACCATTTTTAAAGCCAGTATAGAAGGAGCAAGTCTGCAGACATAAAACCATAAAGGGTAGCAGTGCATTGAAGCAGGCTCTCAGAATATTCAGGAAGAGGGGATATAGGTCGCTAGGGGAAACAAACGCCGAGGTAGGAGGGGGTTCCTGACGCATACATATATCTTCAGAAATGTTTTAAATAATCCCATAAGAGACCCACACCAAGAGCATTTCCCTGGATTACTTGAATTTACGCATACATTTTTTGTTCTTGTCCCACAGTGTCCTAAAGAAGACGAGCAAACTCCACATGTGTCTTCATAGGTTACTGTGGCTACACTGCTACATGTGTGTGTGAGATGAGCACAGGCTAAGTGGCTACAGCAACTATCCACATCAGACAGGCTCCTCTGCGCTGCAAGATGGATTAGAGCCCCACACCTCAGGAGATCAAAGGTAGGTAGAAGATGTTTGGTAATCAGCTGCCACTCACCTGCTCGGTTTAATGAACACATGGTCAGTCCAGAAAGCAGAATCTAAAAGAGGCAGGAAATGAATGCCTTGAGACTGAGACTGAGCCTGTGCGTCATATGCTACTGGCATAAATGTGTGCATCTGAACTATTAGTATGGCTTATCATGAAAAAAAAAGACTTCTGAAACACTTTTGAAATTCTCATTCAAAATATTTGGATGCAATAACTGAATTATAGTTCTGAATTATAATTATGCAGTTTGTATTTAATTTTAATAGCATGTAATAATTAATCAAATTCAACATGCCTTAATTGAAAGAAAAAGTATATGTGGCTGCAGATCCATTCCTGTTCCCTGGTAACGTCTACATAGCAGCACAGTTGCAAAATTTCTCTTGCCTGGAAAATCCAGACAATATATACTGTAAATATATCATCTGACTGTCGTGTCCCTCCTTCGAATTTCAGTGGGCTAATCAGTGACATGCATCTTCTCCCTTATGAAAACCAACATGGAAAAATATGGAAAAAATATCACGTGGAACTGGAAAACATTGCGAATTTCAGCAGAATCGATGAATGATGTTAAAAATGTTTTAATGTGAAGTGAGTGAAGTAAGATTTTGATCAAAATGACAGACAACCAATCAACTCCTTTGTTTCATGTACCTTATGCAGTTAAACTAATCGGATTGCCCGGTACGTTGTTGATCTGAAATGCTGACAGGGGGTGTGGTGACCAGACCCACTCTTCACAGTTTGCTGGAGCGTGGACTCTGGATCCCAGGCAAAAATGTCTCCCCTTTCATTCAACCCATTTCTGATACAGAAAGAAAAAAACAAATCATGTCTGTGTTGGTATAAAAGTGTCTGTCCCCTTGTGGTAGGGCTGGGTGATTTTGATTTTATTTGAAGTTATCAGTGACTAGTGTTTTTTAATATGAGCTCATACAGTTTTAAAGCATCTATAAAGAATGAGCCAATGAGCTTAACTTGTTTTTGCTACTGCATCCAGGTTTTTAGCCTTTGCATCTCTTAGGCCCTATTCATCATAAATATGATTTTGTTGTTTCATATCTAAAAATTTTAATTTTGTGTGGGTCCATTATTCACTTTTGTCACTCAACCTGCGTTGCCATAGTTACTCACACGACAAGGGGAAAGGGGCGGGCCTGCTGCTTTGGGGAAAGGAGACGCGAGGAGAATCCCCCTGGACTGCCTTTAACTTTATCAGAGAAAACTTCTCAAAAAGCACATGCAGGCGGCTCACGTAACAGAGTAAAAACAAATCAAGAAGATGCTAGATTGTGCATGGGACTTTTCCAGAAAATTTCCATGAGTCTGAGCGCTGAATGCAGGAGAGTGACCTGCTGAGAAACAACAAACTTGTAGCTTTTACAGAGTAAGCTTTGTAAATCACTTTCAAGAGGTTACTTGCGGCTGTTATTATGCTAAACGGTCGCTGGTTTTGGTTTGTCTGTTCTTTGTAAGAGTCAGGAGGGAGAGCTTTGCAAAGCTGCTGAAGGTGTCCACTCAGGGCGCGTGGCTGGGTCACAGCACACTGACCTTGATTTTACTATTTGGCTATTTTTCACATTGTCGATTCAACCTGAATTAATCAAATTCATTAGATTTATCGCACGCCCGTCGATAACCGTGTGGCAAAGAAGTAGGAATTAATTTGTGAGAATCATTAAATGCTTTTTAGCTCTGCCCTTTGCCAGTGATAGAGCCATTTTATTTTTAGTATTAGGGTTGGGCAATATCTATTTTTGAATTTCGTCATACCGTCTTCCAATTTGTATTTCGTGATAGACGATATTATCGTCTGCTCACTAATCAAGACAGCAGCTCTAAAATGAGCTTTAGTCGGATTTTTCTGGTAATTTCACACACAATTCTAGATACAAGAATGCTCATTCATTATAGAACATTGTTAGTTTTGTGAAATTTATTGTTTAAAACGTTATTAATTTATCAAAATGTCGCGCTTTTCTCTCTCTCCTCCGGCTCGCCCTTGCGCCGCCACGGTGCCTCCTTTTGCTTTGTTTACACTTTTAAAATACACAACGTGTATCTTGTGAGTAGATTTTAGACACAAACACAAAGTTGAACAGATCCTGTGTTCTGTCATATTAAACATGTGAGTTTTGAGCTTTTTTGTCTTCATAGTCTCTAATGATCTGTTCTGTCACATTTTCATGTTGCAAACACTTACACAGTGTTGACCGCCATCTCTGTGCTTGCGCTCTGTCCCGCTGTCCCCCAGTGCGAGCGTCTGGATGTCTCCTGCGCGTGGCCGTGGCGCTGCCGCCTCTCTCCCAGTCTACGCTTCCAACACGTCTCTCTCACAAACTGAGGAAGTTTAATAAGCGGAGGAATAGTTTGACATCTATCACAGCGGTGTTGAGCAGATTGTGTGCATATGTGAGTCATTTGATTCTTGTAGGGTATTTATTTAAATGGTTAAAAATATGCATTGATTCAAAACTTTGCATTTTCTCTGGAGATTTTTGAAGTAATTTTGTTTAAATTTTCCAATTTTGTGATAGACGATATAATCGTTTTATCGCCCACCCCTAGTTAGTATCCATTTATTTTTGGTATATATTGGTTTTGATGGAACATATGAAAGAGAAAACCATCAAATGAGCACTGAAAAATCCGCTGTCCAGTATTCTGCAGAGAGTAGGAGGACCGTCATGCTTTGTTTTGTTGTAAAAACACTAGTAGTAGTTTCTATTTTGCTGTAATATACTGTACTGTGCCATTCTGGACTATACTATGCAATGTGTAGTAGTTTATAGTCACACACTTCAGTGATTCAGATGTGAACAGAATAGATACACACTATGTAGATACAAATCAAAGCTTTAGTTAGAGCACTTTATTCAACCTAACAATGTCTGTGTTTTACCCTCATTACCTTAGTTTCTAGAATTACATTCTAAGCCTGCTCAACATGTTAAACTGGACCTGCGATATTGAGGCTTTAAATTGATCTCAGTTGCGCAATTGTTTACTGCATTGTTTATGCACTTGCCGTTTCCATCGAACTTCCCTGTTTAGTGGAACATAGTGCCTATCAGATAAACTTGGCCTCGTCTTTTCAGAGCCAGTTTTATGTGCGCTGGAGTATGGCTGTTCCTGAAATGCAGTTGTATATTTCAGGTTAATGAACTGTGGGTATTTTTGTGTTGACTTGAGTTTATGTTCTGTGCTCCTGTGTGGCTGCTGGGCTCAGTGCGGTGGCTCTTCTTCCTTCACTGCAGCTCCTGAGAAGAAGAGATAAGGCCGTGATGTTTGTCTGCTCACTGGCAGATTACTGAGGCAGACAGCTACAAGGCTCCGGCAGGCAGCTGCATCTGACTGGAGTGTCACTGAAGACTCAGGTGACTACAGTAAACCAATCAACACTAATGTCATCGAGGGTTTTCATTGGACATTTGTTTCATTGAAATGTTTGCACGTATACATTGCTAAGAATAGAAGACTAGAATTGTTTTAGGTTTACTCAGATGATCTAACATTTTCAAAGCCATTGCAATCTTTTTTTTATGTTTGAAATCTTGCAGTAAAAAAAACAAAAACAAAAAAAACACACACAAGTTTTGATGTTTCAAAATTGTGCAACACTTGGTTTATATGTTGATAGAATTTCAAAGACTACTTGAAAAAGTAGAAATAATAGTGCTTATCACTCTATTCCTTGTATTTAGTGTATCTCTTCTTTATTTTTCTCCTATGCAAATGTAATTTGTTTTCATTCACAAACAATCAGATTGACTTAGACTGAGCTAAAACCCCAAATTAAAGGCAGTGCAAAAAAAAGTCACTGCCTGGTAATGGCTTGTGTGGTGACAGCTGTCTCAAGTGGTGTGTGGCAAGGAGTGATATTGTTCCATCATTTGTAGATGCGCTCTAATCCCATTTACAAATTGGAAGTAGCTGCAGTCACACTTGGACAGTAACTGGCGGCTGTCGAGGAGTTTTTTGCTGCTGGAGTCAATGATAATGGGTCAGAAAGGTCACAGCTGGATTAGGACTGTCTGTGGGCGCTGACAGAGGCCATTGGATAATGCCAGTGTGCTCCACTCGGATGTTTTAGTAAGTGACAGACCTACAGCCTGATTAGGCATCTTTAGCTACAAAATCAGACACATATAAAAAGATCTGAAATATCGTCATGTGATAAAAAGCAAGGGTGCTCCATGTGCATAGTTGTTTTGAATATGTCTACTGTTTACATGTAACACTACAAGCATCCTGTCAGCTCATTTTGTTCATTAACAATGCATCCAAATCAAAATGTGTTGAGTTTTACAAAGTGTATAGATTTGTGACAGTATAGACTGCGGGCAGCCTATATGCCACTAAAACTAAACATGTTTCTGATTGTTATATGTTGTTTTTTCTTATGAACAGACCTCTGTTTGTATCCATACCTTGACAGTTTCGGCTGCACACTGTAGCCTTCTTCAGAAGTGTCACTTGGTGTTCCTGTGACGTGTCTGGTCAGCTGGCCAGACACGTCACAGGAACACCAAGTGACACTTCTGAAGAAGGCTACAGTGTGCAGCCGAAACTGTCAAGGTATGGATACAAACAGAGGTCTGTTCATAAGAAAAAACAACATATAACTATAACAGAAGACCTAATGAATTTAATCGGATTAATGTTTCTGATTGGTCAACGGTGACATCACTCGCGTATAAAAGCGCTTCCGTTCCCACCTTTCGCCCTCTGACCTCACGCTCTTACTTCCTGTCTTCGGTTGTGTTGACACTGCTCGCTCACCACTCTCAGGTAGTATCCAAAATTCGACTTTATGCGCAAAATATAGTATCATTTGTAGCGCTGAATAATTGTTTGAATGTAGTGCTTGCTGCCATGGCCCTGTGTAAGCTGCGACACTGCTGTTGTGTGGCGCCCGCTGTGCCGGTGGTCGGGTGTGCGTCTTGCCTAGCATCTCTACCAAAGCCTCTGCTGAGCACGTCCAGCTAATGTCAGGTGTGTAGCGTAACCTAACAGCCGTGTAAACTAATGTTTAGCAGCCTATTTAGAGGTAATGTTTACTTAATCTTTTAGATGTCCGCCATGGAGCTGTGGGTGCACTGCAGCCGCCTTGCCTTTCAGTTCCTTGCTTTCCATTGCCAACTTGCCTGTTCTGTTAAGTGTACATAAACGACGTTCTCCTGGAGCCAGGTGGAGGGCTTCCGTGTCTGCCTGTCTGTCTGTCTGTCTAGACACTTAAAAAGAACTGTATTCAAATGGACTTTGATTCATGAACTGTCTGCTTAACTTATTTAAACCAACATTATACAATGGATTTAACTTATAAATTGTATTAATAAATGTTATAATTGCTTTTGATAATTTTGACTCAAGCCTCTGACTATTGACAACGAACCTACGTGCCTTTCATCTAGCTAATTGGTCCTGGGCCAACTCCCAGGTGGCGTTGTTGGTGTTTTCTTTTATTTATTTACAGCTAATGTTACAATTAATTTAAATATACATTTTTATTTCTGCTAAATTTAAATTAAGAGTACCCTCGTCATGCCACAGATTCATTGACCAAGAGACATTGCTAAGAAAATCCTTGTGTTTTAATCACCTCATATTCTGAAGTGAAGTGAGTGAGGAATGATGAATGAATGCTCCTGCTTGATCACACTGAATATGTCTCACATGGTAGTGCAGCCAGAGAGGATCTGTAATTTATTGTTAAATAAAGCCACAGTTAGCACATGACTGACAAGTCCTTATCAAGGCTCCTGCTGGCTGATCCTAGTTGAAAGGGGGTCAAGCTGAATTAAAGACTAGCTAATTAAAACGTCCAGGGAACACACTGGCGATCTTTTTTGTAATGCTATGTGCAAAAAGAAGACAGAGATTAAATGTGTTATTTCGTGAGCTGAGCTTGCTCTGGCACCACAGGGCACACATTACATGATCTTTTCATAACGTATAACTAGTGGTGTCAATAGCCTTCTGGGCCACAGTACATTGTAACTGTAGGAGTAAGGTCAAGGGTTTCTCACAACGTAGATGGACATGAGTCTACCTTGCTGCGCGTGGGCCATGACATCTCTGTGTTAAGGATGTCAGTCTGCATGAACTTCCTTACAGTGTTACAGTGGGATTCATGTGCCCTCATATGTTGGAGCTGTAAGATTCCTAGATTTACTGCAAGTGTTGGGTAAAGGTGTGTAGTTGTAGCCAACGTTGTGAGAGAATCAGCCTAATGAGCTGCCTCTCTGTGGCAATGATCACCTCAAGAGAAGGGGTTTAAGATTGATGAGTCCGATCTCTGCCTGTGTCCCTGAGAAGCACCCCCATGCTCCTGGCCCAGGCAGAGAGAAGTCTCCAGCTCTCAACCCAAATGACCCATGATACTTCTTCCAAGACTTCAAAAGGATTCCCCCATGTGTCAATTAAGTCATATCTCAAATTCAATTTTGTCCCCTCTTCATCATTTTGCCTTTTTTTGCCATGAGACAAAATTCAGTTTGCGAGACCAAGAGATTGGATTTATCTCTCTATGGGAAAATAGCTTGAAAACCTTTGTCATGTTTTTCATTCATAAGCATGTTTTTGTATTGTCGATCAACTTATTTCTATGAAATCTTTATTGCATTCATGCTTTAGGGTGTATACAGTTTTTCATATTGCATGCCGGAAAGCTGATTAATCTTTAACCATTTGATTTATGTTCAAAGCACAGTTCAGTTTTGCTAAACATCTAATTTGTTACTTTCCAATCCTGCCTTCTTAGTGCAATTGCCCACCATGAGGTTTGGGAGGACATAAATCACTGCTAGGTTGCTTTGCAGGTCAGCAGTGATCTGCAGAAGAAGCTCCAGGAGGAGAATGCTGCAGTTGCACTTCAATAGTGTAAGTCTTAGTGAACAAGTCAGGAACAAAAGCTAGACATAATGTTAATCTGTGTAAGGCACTGGTCTTATTTCAGGACTTTTGTCTTTGTGAAGGCATCAAAGCTATGCGACTAAATGTGTAATTTTAATGTTATCATAGGGACTGATATAGGTTTTAGTTCTAAATCTAAACAGTATATTATGTGTGGAATGGAGCCAGGAGGCGTGGCTACGAATTGAATGAATTGAGATGAATAGAGACACGAAGGACATCAATGAAGTAGTGATTGAACGCTGGCAAACCTCCACTAAAGAGGGGCTATACACCTGTCATTATTTGTGCATCAACAAAGTGACAGGCAGCTCTGCCCAATGCCCAAACATGCAGATCTGATGGAGTCAGATTGACTTCAGGTTAGGAGTTGTGCATTTATTCATGCAACATATCTGATGAATGCATTTGAGCAAGCTCCTTCTCTGTGTGGAGTTAGCTGCTCTGTGAGTATAAAGCAGGGCTGCACAGGATCATTTTAGTTTTTTTTTGTTGAATACCAATATATAGTATTATAAAATATATAATGTATTGCCACCAAAACATGCTGTGAGCTGAAATTAGACATTGTATGATGCAGACTGAATAGAATTGTTTTTGATAGAAAACTAAATAGTCTGTAAAAGTAAACTGAAAGATTGAAAAGAAAGCTAATGAAAACTGGATGTATTATTATTTACATTTTAACAGTACGCTCATTCATGTTGTGTGTTACCGATGCTGGCAAAGTTCTATTCACATTCTAGTATGTGATGCACTGGATGCATAAAAATGTCACGGGAACACCACATTATATTTGCATATTTGGACATGTACATTTTTTTACATTTCTTCAGAAAAATCATACATTACAAACACAGCACAAACACCATGACCTTTGGTATTTCTCCATCTTGTCCTTGACTGTTTCTTATTATTTTGCAGTCATTTCATTACTCAGATTGGAACCTATTTATGATTCATACAGAACTCTGCAAGGACCACACTGACAAAACACATTTGACTCTTATTCACTTCACCTTTCAAATTTGTCTTTGCAATTGCCTTTGCGCCAACTGTTGAGATTAGAATTAGATTCCGTTTTGAAACTTTTTTTCTGTTGATGTGAATATTTCTAGCTTGATTTGACTCATGTCTTCTATTGAGCATGTTCTGTGCCAGCAACACACAAGCTGGTGTCCTTGAGCTCCAAAGTTTTCTGCTCTAAAGAAATGCAAGAGAGATCTTTCTGATACATTACCCTTTGTGTCCCCTCTCCACTCTCTCGCTGACTCCCTTTGCCATTTTCTCTCTTTATATCACCCACATAAACACACATACACAGTGTTCTCAAATTCCTGCTGCTATTTATAGACAGAATCTGTTTCCAAAAAGTTGTAGCAGCTCTCTGCACCGAGCAGAGGTGTTCTATATATCTCTGATGGGGCAAGTTAATCGTCAACAAGGCACTGCTGTGCTTGGCAACAATGGTTAAAAAGAAATTGTGAAAGGTACTTTGATTTACTCTTGACATCTTCCTGAAATATTTGTCAAAAATACAACCTGTGTGAACCACACAAAATCTAAGTTTAGCTACAAATAATAAGTTTAGCATGAGACAATGCACCCAACTGCTGTATGTCCTTCTATGTGAAGTGCCAAGACAACAGCATTCTTCATAGCTTTTGCTTTATTCTGATGTTCTTGTTTGTCTTTCAGAAACTTCAATCCAGGCCTAGTTCACTCTTGATCTTGTTATAGTAAAAGAATATTAATAGAATAATAAGTGTAAGAATAATGCACAGTGAATTTCTTGTCTAAAAAAATTGTGTGAAAACGCTCACATTACTTTAGTTTTTGGTTTCATGCTTTTACTGACTGAAGTATTTTAAGCCCAGTGCACCTCATATATGAAATCAGCAACACAGCAGCATTCATATGTTTTTTCGTCCTCGACTTTACCAATAACCAGAGCTGATTTTCATGCTGACTGACATAATGTGGAATCGCACAGAAAGCACAAGAAGCTTGACTGTGGCGCTTGAAGAAAATTGAGTGTTCCATTATTTATGTTCCCCTCACTAACTTTATGATGCCGTTAGCTGGTCATGCTGTTGTCCTCTGTCTCCTTTTATTAGCTTTGGAACACCATTGCATTTTAATGCATATGTCACAGAAAGGAGCTTTCTTTTGGCAGAGTAGGAAACAGTCATTTCCTGGAGCTCACTGAGACAAAGGCTTGGTGTGCATCACACAGGCGCACACTTTTAATGATTTGGCTTGTCTACCTGGCAGATTGCCTTTCCCAAACAGTAAAGCACTCTTTAGTGTTGTTGGTCCAACAGCAGAACTGACCTTGTGAATGTAGTGGCGCCATTTTGTTTCTATTTTATTTTCATATTAACTGCCTTTTAAAAATGTTTTATTTTCTGAATCTCAATGTTGTTTAGCGTAGAGATTGACTAATATGTGTTCTTCTTTGGCCGATGCATGATTCAGATATTTTAAGTTTTTGTCAATCGATGCCAATATCAGTTGCCCATTTTCAAGGCCAATTTCTGAGGACGATTTTCTTATTTTAGTTTTAAAAGAATAGCTGCGGTGACAAAAACAATAAATAAATTACTGAGGGGTTATTTCTTATATCCTTATGTTTGCACTGGGAGTTGCCAGGTGGACAAATTCTAATGGTTTATTGTTCACTTTTGCACCTAATGTCTGTCTGGTGATGGTTGTTGGAAGCGTGGGTAAGAAATTGAGTTCCTGCCCAGTCATTAGTAACTTGGCAAAGTGTTATAGTTCTCTCCTGGTAAAATAGGGAGAGGGATTTTCATGCACCGTTGGCAGAACACACATGATCCTTAACAAATTAATTTTTAAACATATTAGTGCTTCAAATGGTAATGAACCGTAATGACTGCAATTATCATTTACACCCGATCTGCTTAAAACTGCTGCTCTGACTATTTTTGTTGTACCATGTAGTGCAAAGGCGTACCACAAAAAAGACTTTTCCCTAAGTATAGAACTGTGGACAATCAGCCCTGCAGATTCTTACTTGTGTGATCACTCCTACATTATGTGGTTACACGGTGTTTGAAGCATGACTTGAGTTGGACTCCCCTGAACGCTGTGTATTGGCTCTGTATCCCACACATCCCATTCCCTTAGATCCAGGCTCACTGTCTCCCGCGTGGCCTCTGTTCAGAGTGCAACATGATGCATCTATGCAGAAAGGGGCTAAGCTAACCTTTAGCTTGCTTTCATGTTGGTAAGATTTGATTTATCCCTTGGTATTTCAGCAACCTACAAATATTTTTAGCTCTCGATGTGGAAAAACAACATTCCTCTCGTTGTTGCAGAATATTATTGCTGCCCTTTATCAAGCCATGCCATACTTTGTTTTACTCTACTCAAGTATTACTTTGGAAATAGACATCGTTGTAGGTTTTGCAATTGGAGTATAATTGAAATTTGAAGCCAAGGTGTCCAGCTTCTTTTGGAGGCAGTTAAGCACATACCAGCAGTCTAGTTAAAATTAAAACGATTCTGGTTTACAAGCTATTTAGTGACTGCCAAGATGTGTAAATAAATAAGTGATGAGGAATCATATTACATGCAGTGCTCCCTGGCATGGGTGCTCCATTGGATAGATGTGCTGAGTACTAAAGTGAGTTTTGACATACATGAAATTAGGGCTGGGCGATATGGCAAAAAATCAACATCACGATTATTCTTGTAGACTGTGTATTGAGGTAATTACAATTCACTATCAATAGCTAAATCTAGTTGTCAAAATCCGACCAGTGTTGCCAGATTTTCAGAGAGCAAACTCAGCCCTTCAATAAAAAGTTAATAGAATAATCAATCAATTAGAACATTGTATGTTGCTGCAAAACAAGTGTATGTCTTTTTCTTACATTAATAGTGAAAAATAAAAATCCATTTTAAGTGGTACAACCATTTTTGTCCTGAGTACCCCTTAAGCATTATCTCACGATCAGTTCCCCCCATGTCTACTAGTGCATATTCGCATTATTTAAAATAGGTTCACTTATTTGTTTTTCCTATTAACTCTAAGGCAATTACGTGCATACTTCCTCGTATGGGTTGAGAAACACTAGCTCTAAGGAACATAGCTCTAAGGAACATTTATTTATCATCTATCATCATGCTTAAAAAAAGTTCTGCATGCAATGTGCCCTACCAAAACAAATGCTCCATACAGTCTGAATTCAATGCAATTGTTGCCCAGTTTGATGAAAACCTATTTACGAGAGATAGTCTGTTTCCAGCAGCTCACTGATTTTCATATTGACTCAATCTGTAACTGAGCCAAGAATATGTGCAGCTTCTCCCTCTGTGGAAACCTCATTCTAAATTGATCATTTCCCACTCAGAAGCAGCGGTGGCACAGGCTGGATTTTTCACATTTAGAGCCACTGGCGGTGCTTCTCTCTAAGGCAAACATTGACCTGAAACTTTGGAGGTTCTTTCCTCTTGACTTGGCTTCACAAATAGCACATTACCATACCCTGTCTTGTTCACACTAATATTAATTATTTCTTAGTTGGTAATGCCTATATAGAATTGTGACATTTTAGCCACAAATACATTTGCTTAAAATATATTGTTATATTCCGTTGTTAGTCTGAAAAGATTTTCAGAAAAATCTTGTCACAGATGTCAATGTTAAATATCAAAGATATCAGTATCAATATTCATTTTTGTGACGGTCACACATTTTAAACAAAGTGAGTTGAATATGTATGTATGTTTTTAAAAACACCAGATTACGCCAGATTGATATCTTGCTGAATCAGGTTCCACACATTATCAGTTTGTGTAGAACAGGGATCGTCAAGTACATTTTCTAGGTGACCATATTTTTTGGAGAACTATGGTCCAATTGCCAGACTACAAAACCACACCACAATTTTATGCTGCAGCTTTGTCATTTCCATGACCAACTGACAGTGGGCAATTGAACATTAGAAATCTATAACTTTAGCCTTAGTACATCTACAGCCTGTTCGTCCATGGGAGTGGATCCCTTCTTCACTGTGGTTCTCCTCCAGGTTTCTCTTTTTCCCTTAGGTTTTTTTTAGTTTTTCCTTGCCGAGAAGGAGGGTCTAAGGACAGGGGATGGTCTGGACAATCATTCATTTGCTCTACTAATAATCTGCTTTGACATGCTTGATCAATTACTGCTTCTGAATGTTTATTGTTTCATTGAATGTGTATTGTTTTATTTTTATGTCCCACTATTCATGTTTGCTAAATTAATAATTTTGGGAAGTCCTCAGAGACGACGTTGTTGTTGTGATTTTTGGCTATACAAATATAAATTAATTTGATTTGATTTGATTTGAAGTTATCAAGTTTGAGTTAAATAAAAACAATAAAGCAATTTTACTCTGTCACATTACTAAAACAGAACTAAAGCCAGACTAGAAACAAAACTTGTACTTGTGCAAATCAAAGCAGATGTAGGACAAGAGCTGGCGTAAGCCAAGACAAAGCAGATATGTCTCGTAACCAATAGAACAAGGAATAAAATACAAAAGGAGCTTAAAGAAGCTCCAGAACTTGATTAAAAAGTCTAACTTAGAATTATATAGCAGTGTTTTCATATGCATCACATTAGAGCATCAATTACATATTTTGACATAGACTGTTGCTGAGTGCTGCTGGGAGAAACTGGAAGCTCATGGCCAATAGGTGACACAAATTGGTCGAGCCTACACAACACAAAAAAGCCAAGGAATCATGTTTTAAGTTAACTCCAGCCCTTTCTTGTCCACAAATTTTCTTTGTCTGCCCAAAAATAAACAAGCAAAAAGCAAAAAATGTTATCAAATTTAAACAATCACACTGTTTTGTTTTAGTTAAATTAACAAAAAGTGCTCTGCGGCAGTTGGTCTGGACTCACAACGGTCATCTTTAGTATGACAGTAGTGACTGCTATTGTTTTGTGGTTGTCTGTGTACCGTCTTTGCAATTACAACCCAAGGTGAACTTAGCAACAGTGTAATTATACAGGTTGTCTGTGCTTTGGGACTGTTAGCATCTTTTTGCAGGTCTTGAAAGATGAAACTGTTATTGTCCCTGTTTAGTAGAAAAGCAGTGAATCAAAAATAATCACTTAAGATAACTGGCTTTATTGCACTTTAAGAGAAATTAAAATTTCCATAATATCTTTTCAAACATTGTTATAGTCAAAGTACCGATATTGAAGAATTGCAGCAAAGCCCAGCCCTATGCAATGCTGACTATGACAAACCAAATGTACAGTGCAAACTCTAGGGAGACAGCTGTGCCAGACAATGAAAGTCCTGCCCTTGTGAGTTGAAGAAGTGAAATCCCACAGTGAACAAACAGGCTCACTGATGGAGCGACCTGCAGAGCCAAGCACTATCTACAGTACTGCGGTGTAATAGTGGAGATACAAGCTGTTTACATTTGGCCTTCTGTAGAAGAGACAGGTGAGACAGGGACAATGAGATTAAAGAACAGCATGCAGGTTAACAACCAGAAGCAATTAATGCAGTCCTTGTGTGGACTCTGCAGCTGTGCTATGACTTTTGCTCTTATCTATGAAGCTACAGAAAAAGATTAAGAACTGTTTACATCTCTGAATAAATATTTACAACTAGTAATAAAGGAACACAAAAATTGTGTTTCAAAGCATTGTCTCATTTGTAAGCTACACTAAAAGCAAACAGCTGCATTGACAGTCACATTGGGGCGTTTAGGTGCGCCCTAAAAATATTCTGCGTCAAAATTCACTTCAACGTGCGAAATTTGACCCTTAAAAGCTGTCCGGTCTGAAGGCAGCATTAGTCTGTTGTGTCAATGCATGATATTCAAATGAACTTTGTAGCGTAACCTTTATGTCTGTGATTGGTCTCGTAAGCGCAAACTCCACTGCAGCGTGTTTCCTTTGCCTTAGATTTTATGTAACTCCTATATATTTCGCGTTTCTGATTTATATTATTTCACATTTAAAGTCTGCAGCTCAGTTGTTCTGATTGGTTAGTTTGCTCTAACCGCCTCTGCTTTGTGAACGCGCATGACCTCATTGAAAAAATCCAGGGTTAAAAAATCAAGTTGTAAACTCGTAGAGAGGTTCATGTTTGGTTTAGTATATCCCGGGTAAGAGGAACTTTAACAGAATAAGTCTGTAGTACAGGGCTCAGGTCAATCCAAGTGGACAACTGTTCTAATTTAAGATCAGCATCAAGGCTTCAAGTGAGGAACGCATACTTGATATTTTAAAAAGTTCAAATGTGTTGCTTAGTTTGCGTAGTCAAAATAAGGCAATTTAGTGACATTTTTGAGTTGGGGCGAGCACTTGGAGTTTGAAGCTGAGGAGGACTGAAGCACGGCTGAAGAACTGAAGAGCGAGAGCTACAGTGTGTAGGTGGCTCCCACACAAAAGCTTAGGCTATGTGCATTAGCTCCAAGGCGAGGGCCTGTTTGTCTCAAATCTCTGAGGAAGGGACAGATCAAAGGCAGGGCACAGGGCCACAGCACCGTGTACACACTTTTGATGGCTCACCATGCATGTGCATTCATGCTCCAAAGAACAAAGATCCAGATCCACAGCTGCTCCCTTGGTTACTATTGATTGCTTCTGTAATTCCTGCAATCTCATCCAGTCACAACTAAAAAAGCTTGTGTTCTTAGAGAAAGCATTTATCTCTTGGACGAGGCAACACCAGAAAACAACTAAGTGATGATCTTTGTTCACACCTTTAGAATCTTAATATAATGCTTTATAGTATTTATTAATTTCTGTGACACTGTATTTTATTCAACTTTCAAATGTAAATATGCTGGAGCAAACGTTTGATTTTTAATGTAATTTAAATAATCAAAAATGCTCAGTATTCTTTTAATAATTTTAATCTGTCCCTGTCTCACTGTAAGACCTGCTGTATCTTCAGTCCACTGCCATTTATCTAAGAAGACCAACATTTTGCTAGGTACATCCGACTTTACTCTTGTTAGCAGAATATTTGTAATTTAGTTCTTATTCTGTATGAAAATCTTTCAGCACATGCAACCTTTGTTTTCTATTGTTGATAACAGCTTTTTATTGAATGTATGCTAAATGTCAGTGTTTGACAGCTGTGTCATAAGGTTAGGAATAATGAAGCATTGACAGTGAACAATGGCTCCTGGAGCAATCTTATGCTCTTTGTATAGGCTTTTGTCTCAGGAGGATTAATTTATACAGTGAATGTTCTCTGGAGTGTCTATTTGTACAAGGCCACAGCATATGAGACATGTCCCTGAATGACGTACACAGTGCAGTTAATGTGCTGTTTTAATTGTGTCCATGCATATGGTGCTTTAAGGGGAAAATATGCCCAACAGCCTGTGTATCTGCAGTGACCTGTCCTGTCTTTGTCTCTGGTGCTGACGAGAATCATTGTGACAGGTGGTCATAATACGTCAAATCATGTGATTCATATCATTCAGCCATTCTCCAAATGTCCATTTGGGTTGCAATAATGTCAACTGTCATCTGTTGCACTGTGCACTCTAACATTGTTCAGATCATTTTCACCAAACATGAATATGGTTTGAATAAAGTCATCATATTCAGTTCAGATCTAACCATTTGATCTGAATAATTTAATTTCAGTATTGTATTTTGTATTACTTTCGGTTCTCTGTTGTTAGCAATGAGCATGAAATCACCTGCTTTCATCCTACTGTCACTTGACCTCACTTGTCACACTGTCCTGCTTTTAGTAAAAAGTTGTTGGTATTTGATTTTCATAGCCTTTGTTGTTTCCTGGACTTTCCCCTTTCAGTCATCTTTGTGAGGGAGGCGGAGAAAAGCGCCAGCAGCAGCATGTTTATGGATTGAATCACATGACCTGCTTTAACACTGACTAAATAATTAATTGCTTTCAAGTATGTGTGTGTCAGCGTAGCAATATCAAGTATTGTTCACAACCCTAATTGTTAATGATATTGCATTTGCAATAGTAAATATCCCACTCTCAATGCATAGTCAGTGAAAATGTCATTGTTATCTGTCATGTATTAAAAATGTGTAACGTACAGGTAGTGCTGTGCCAAAATCGAAAGATCGATAGATCCCGATCTCAACTTTGTTCGATCTCGATGACAAGACATGCACAATAAGATCGAATGTATGTGTATGTAAATGTACGTGTGTGGCGCTGCAGTTTTAGCCAATCAACTGCACAGTGGCAGTACACGCCTGCTCTCCACTCTTTATTTTAAAGGAAAAAAAAGTTATTGTTATTGAAATGCCTATAACTTTTAGTTATCATAATGACGAGCCTACTGAACCAGAGCCAAGTTCATGTAATCCCTTGTTTGTTTGAAGCAGGAGGGGGACAACACACGCCGTAAACCAAGACAAGCTAGTGTCAGCCCCTATGTGAGACACGAGCCCAGAACGCCTTGGGGCCGTGCAACCAACTTCTAAACTGGAGATTTCTAAGTTCATGGCGAGGTTTTAGAGACAGAAAAGTTCTTCACGTGTACCTGTGTGTCTACAGCAGCAACACTCATCTGTTCCGCTGATTCTGATGAACATTATCTCCTGCATTTCTCTCATTTTCTCTCTCTTTTCTCCACTTCATAAGCAAAGCACTTTCATTTACATGCACAAATACTCTTCACTCCGCACATTTGACTACTTTATTCACATGCAAGTAAAACATTTTGTCTAGAGTGAGAAGAAAAAAGCATATTGAAGCACTTGCGCTTGCTTCTCTGAAGAACGGTCAAGTCTGGTTTATAAAGACAAAAACGTGGAATTTTGACCCATTTCGAGGCTTTATTCAAAGAAGTTTCCCCATGTAAACAGACGGAGAGCGGGTCTTTCTGCATAACGCATGGGCGGAAAGTGACGTCGACCGAAAATCCCTCTATATCAAATCTTGTTTGATTTATTTTTTATTTTTTACTTTATATTTATATGCCTATTATTTCTGCCGTTAAATCTGATTCTCTGACTTTAATGCTGGATTTGTTTGGTACTATGTGGCGCTAATGTATTGTTAACAGTAGAACGATGGTTGTATTTGAGGGTGACTTCATGTTCAGACAATGTCAAGCGTGATGGAAAAACTTTAGAATATACAAATGGTAAAAAAAGAAAAGTCTGTCTGTCCTTCTGTGCATGAGACTGGACATTCTGCTGACAAAACACCAGTCGCGCTACATGAAACTGAATCCACCACAACCTGCTGTGAAATTCCATAATACGCCCTTGTGGCTTTATGCGTGCTGAACGTGTACAACGCAACGATTTAATCATAACAATATGCAGAGTAGATGCAGCTTACAGCTCTGCAGTTAAGACACACTAATGAAAACAATCTTAACCCTGTATCCAAATGTGTTGGCCAGTTGTTCATAACCTTATTGAGTGGTGTGAAAAACACTGTTAGACATTTGACAGGTTTAATTTCACACTCAGGAAATTGTCACCTGCAGCTAAGAGCTTTATGCATCAGACATTATGAAGGCTTGACACTTGCCCTTCTACATGTGGATACACACTTGTCTCAATGATTGCCTGATTTCAAGAATGGCTAAAGCTACAATTACATCTATCAATTACATTTCTTTTGAAGGCCTTTTCAGTACAATTAGGTTTAACAGCTTTGTGGTGGTAAAGCTTTCTTTCTCTTGTCTTGATTACTCTTTAGTTTTCAGCTCTTTTTGCCTGTCATGCTCAAATGTTTTGCCAGAAGTTTGAAATTACATATTGTTCAGAAATGGGTGGGACAAGTTTCTTTCAAAATAACCATCAATAAGCCATTGTGACGGCCGCAATTCAACTTAAAAGTTATTAACAGAAAGGTGATAACTACAGATTGAATACATTATAGCATTCTCACTGGTTGAAATACTTTCATTGTTTGGATAGTTCTGTTGTTATCAAATCAAATCTATTTATTTTTGCATCGCCCCGAATCACAACACCTCTGAGGACTTCTTAAGATTGTATCATTATCTCAAAGTGAACACAGAGACATACAGTTACCTTCTAATCGTCTCACGATCCAAGACAAAATCATTCTGGCCTGATCGGGAAGAATGCTCCATTGATTTCTGCCACATCGGCCGGGATTATCAAACTTTATTGGAGTTTTGCAGACTATAGATTATTTTCCCACACTTGAATTTACAATTTATTAGCAACATATTATATTATTGTTATCCTACGACCCAATCACATAGAAGGACACACAACAGCATAAAATGTGCTCAGAACAGGTTAGCTTGTGGTTGGGTAGCACTCATGCGCTGTGTCCACACTTGTTCCCTATCCACTCAATCACTACATAGTCCAGCCCGCGTCTTTATTTTTCCCAACGCAGTTATGCCGCTTTCTGGTTAGCATGCCTTTCCCAAATCCCTAAACTTAACCAAATTAACGTAACCTAACCCTAATCCTAACCCTAACCTTACCCAAATTCCTTATGTAAATATTTTAAAATATTAACTTTTGCTAGCATAGCCACCAATGCAAAGTGATGGTGTATGGCATAACTGGGTTGGAGAAAAAAATCAGGCGTCCAGCCCTGTTCAGTGGACTAGTCAGTGCCTCGTTCATCTGGTCTTTCTTTTTTTTTGTAATGAATACTGATCAAGACCATCTGACATGCACATATTTAAGGACCACATTAATGTAAGGTCTAAGTTTGGTCTAACAATAAACGGACCGGACCTGTAAGGTCTAACAATAAACGGATAACTTAACTTTTACAGCCCAAACTAAGGTAAACAGCTAAAGGGCCTCATTCATTAAATGTTCTTAAAATCTGTGCGTAACTTTCACTTTAAGAAGCTGCTGCGAAAACTCTCCGTCAGATTCACGACGGGTTTGTAACGAGAATTCCCTCTTTACGCCAAATTCACCAAACTCCAGCTACAAATGGTTATTTACATATGAATAATGCATACTTCCATATATGGCAAAGCACAGTCAGAGCACAGTGCGCTCTGGTCCTGGGGGGGACACAGGGTCCTGAGTCCTGTGGGGGTTAGATCACAGAGGCTCTGAGGCTGGGACAGGCTGCTGCAGGTCATTTTTTTTGCATAACTGAACATTTTTTTCTAAAATTATTTTATATACAATAATTTATAAAAATACATAACCTACAATCATGTAGGTAGGAATTTAAAATGTATATACACTATATATATGTTAGTGCATTAAACATTGATATACGTTTTCCAGGAAATTGGTGGTGGTATTTCGGAATTCTGCACACTCCTGAAACAGTCGCGGCCTGATAAATCTGTGCAGGATTAAAGTGTTTCACCCTGTCTTTCAGGATTAAACTCCCTAATTCTTCTTTGCATTATCAATCTTAAATCTAGATACAGGGTTCTCAGTCTGATAAATGCCAGTTAAAACGCCATAGACTTAATTGGCTACTTTCCGTGGCCGTTCTTAAATATACACTATTAATAAAGTGAAAATAATTACACTAAAAGCAGCCATAAAACGTGTCCTTATCATCAAAGAGTGATTTCAACATGTTCCCCCTTTAATGGCTATTGTTTCGCACTCTGCAAGATTGAACTTTTTGGCTTTGATATGCATAGGCCCATCAAACTGCACTTTAGGAAAACTCGATTTTTCTCTTTTCCAATATTTGAAGGAGACTACAGCCCTCAATTTATTGCCGCTCTTGGAGTTGAAGAGAATTTGTTGGCAATGCATTAATGAAAACCATGACACCATTTACATAAATATACTGTTAGCAGTGCGAGAGCTTGCACAAGGAGGAGAGAAGGGTGCGTTTAAGTGCCCCATCATCATATTTTGACAAAAGGGCTGGGATTAGGTTGTAAAGAGGGATTGTACTTTCCATGTTAATGATCCTGTTTGCCTCCAGAGCACACGGTAAGATTATGCTACATGCCGATGTTTCCCGAGCATCTCTAAACAAACCCTGGAGGCCTTGGGGCAGTTTGCGCCTTTCTGTCATCCGCTCGGCGCTGCTGAACGAATGCCTTTTTAAATGTATTCCTGATGCACCATTATTATGGGTCATGCATCTTCACACGCAGTAGAGGAGCGCTCAGTCTTAACACAAGCCCCCTGTGAACTTACACTTCTAACAAACATGCTCACTCACTATATACGCTCCAGTAAATATATCCCTGAAGCGGCTCGCTTGTCCGTCAAATGAAGTTGGAATATGGATTTTTATTTTACCATTTATTTTCCAATAGATATGCATCAGGAATTACTACTGACTGCTTACATCTTGTGTTCTGCTCATTCACTTCTCCAGTGTCCAGAATGCCAGATGCTATGATCATTTAAATGTTCTTGAGACCTTTTGAGAGCTGATGTCTCATTAATGCACACCACAGAATATGGTGTACTGTAGCATATCCAAAGGAGACCTTCTCTTTTGTTCTCTGTACGCCTATGGTTGCCATGGTCACACCGAGAGCTGAATTTACTTGGGATTAGCAGAGTGATTAACACTAAGCATTAAGATTAGCATTTGTTCATATTTACTTCAGGCCACACAAAAGTAAATTAAGTAGTGTTGTGAAAAATGTCGCTGTGCACTGTTTTAAGGAAATTACTAATTACACAACCTGAGTTCTTTGTCTTTTTGCCAACAAGCCCAATGCACCTATTTTCTTTTTACCAATAGCGAACAATGATCCCGTTTATCGTCAGTGAAGGCAATTAAAAAGCTAGTAGGATAAGTGGATGGGTATCACAGGCTCAGTGTTAGAATGTCACTGCAGTCGGGGTGAACTTTTGGAGATGTAGTTGGTGATAAAAGGAGGAAGAGCATGAAACGGACCTCTGAGATTCTCATTACAGCTGTAGTCTGTGGACTGAATGTGCACAGCTCATTCGGTTTGGTGTGGGTGTGCGGGAGCTGGAGGAAAAGATTGAGAAACTTTTTTTTCTCCTATTCCTCACCTGGACTCCATCGTGTCGCTGTGCCATTGTCGGACTGCTGGAAATAATCTCACACTTTTGTACTTTTTTGCGTCTTTTCCTCTGCTCCGTTTGTCTTTTCCCACTTTATCTTCTTCTCTTTTTACACCTGTCTTTGGGTGATTTATGTCCCTCTCTTTTTACTGGTACAATTGGATGCTGTTGGCTCCACTCAACCTCTTTCTCACTTTTCACCAACCCTGTATCCTTCTCACCTCTCCTTTGTCAACCAGCTGGGCAGTTGGCACCCCCTGGTCTACGCCTTTACACCTTGATGCTGATTCAGGAGACTTTCAACTAGCAGCTTACAGCTTTATGCTGCAGAGGCTGTTGTTGATGTGAAACTAAGAACATTTTTGACCATTGCAATTACATCATAGCAGACGTTTTAGAAAAAGATTAAGCTACTTAACATTTCTTAGTGGACAAATACTATTAAAAAATAAAATATTATCCTAGTGTAGTGTCTTTAACAGTGCTTGTGCTTAATGCACTGTTAAACACACTTCCCCAGAAAAATGTAAATGTTTCAAAGTTGACTCATGCTTGCTTGTTTGTGTAATCTTGTATTGTTCTGCAACTAATGCTTGACTGCTCAGAAAACCTCTTTCCATCTATCCCCGCCCATTTCTCCATATTTTCTCTCAAACAATTCAGATTCAAAATAAATCAGTAGGATTTAAATTTGTTGTGTCACAACATTTTTTAAAAAACAAGCAGGTTAAAATCTACAGCTTTTCTTTTTTACAATGAACAAAATGCACATTATTGCTCAACATAAGTTATAGTTGAAATACACAGGAAAAGGACAATAGTTCTCCTTTAAAATCTTAATGTAATGTAATTGTCCTAACTCACAAGGCTAAGAGCAGCCCACAAAAAGTCTATTCTATAAGCAGATAGGTGCACACTGTCTTGATCAAATTAAAAGGATTGTGAAAGGAATGAGTTTGAAAAGCTTTAAATACCTACTTTCTTTTCACCAGAGGACAAAAATCTAATTGAAATAAATGTTTGGCTCTTTTTCTGTGACTTTCTGTGACTGTTGATCATTTACGCTATATACTGTGTTCTTATGCCACTGTGAATATGGTAATACGTCATTTGCAACGCTTTGTCAAGGTTACAGTTTTTGTATGCCATGTGTATTTGTAATGTTTTTTTCCTTTGGCAGCAGCAATCTATTGAAAAGGAGCAAACATTTCCCGAGGTCAGAGCACAGCATATTGAACAGTCCTTGAATTTGTTTCTAGTTGTTTCTGTACTGCACCATATTGTCACCGCATTTGCTTCATCTGACCCTAAAATAATCAAATGTTTGTGAAGTTTTCCACCTTGAGTCTTGTGTTTTTTTTTTGCTTCTCTTTGCAACTATACAACACCAGCGCTCCTTCCATTCCTTCCAGCACGCACTAAACAGTAATTAAGCACAGTAATCCTGTTGCCGTGACAATGAACGGCTGCAGGCGTAGATCACATATCCTCATGAAGGGAATGAGTGTAAAATGATTGTTGAATTACCAGAGGCTGAGCTCAGTAGCAGCACACACAAAGATGATGTACACAGCCTCAGAACATGCGGAGCGTGGAAAGTCCTCATTAATCAAAGAATTAATCCTGCAATCTTAGTGTTGAGATAAAAACAAGAAAACTATTATTTCTGTCAGCTTAAGAGTTTGTGGATTTATCAAAGGAATGTCACGGCACCATTAGATAATATCCCACTTTACCTGCAAGAAATGGTGGAGATCTGTGAGAAAAATGATCTTATTATTCTCTTTGTCATGTAATATTTAATCACTAAGAAGAAACATATCACAGACCAGTACCACGCCTTAGTACATATCTGTGATTAATCTACTGAATACAAATGTGCTGTGACTTTGTTTTCTCTAGGACGGGAATTGAAAAGTTGCTATCAGACAATAGTAGGTGCGCTTGGTGTTATGTTTTATCTGGGTCTCTTGTTGCTGTTACAAGTGGCTCAGTTTGCATTTTTACTGTAAACAAGCTCAGGCGCTCAGTCAGGAATAAATATGCGCATGCATTTTTAAACTAATCGATATGTCATGTTTTTTATTTCTTACAAATGATATATTCAATCAATCATTTTTTCAATCAATCCATCATTTTATTTCGAGCTTGACTGTCTTATTACACACAAACATTTATAACAACAACAGCAAAAAAACAAAAGAAAACAGACAGATGTAGGCTCGAAAGGGAGTGGGAAGAAGAAAAACGTATTTATCCCACCCCTTTACATTAACATTTATATGGTTACACATCCTTAGTTACCCTTGTGATTTGAAGTGCTGTTTTTCTTCTTTCCATCAAACTGTACCATAAAAAAACAGTTTCTTTGTAATTCACATTAAACTGATGTATTGTTGTAAATTTTTTTTGTTGCATCTCTAAACTGTTCCACAGTCGAACTCCAAATACAGACACACACTGACCGCGCGATCTTGCCCCTCTGTCTTAACCAGTCTTAACGGGAAGTCTTAGGGCGCACTCACACTAGGGCTTTGTAATCGTGCCGCGCTCAAACCCGATTGCAGAAAATTCTCTGGCCCGCGCCGGCCCGCACTCACACTAGCATAAACGATCTGAGCCGTCGGCCGGCGGTGACGTCATCCTCTAGCGCCGTTTGTTTACATGTAGCGGTGAAGAGTGGATCAAGCGCTGAAGTGCTACTGCTGTAGCGTCAAAAATAAGATCAGCGGGCCGTTATATCTTTAATATAATGAGGCAGACCCGAGTTTTACCCGCGATGAGCGCTCCTCCGTCAGGCTTTGGATTAAAAACCACGCGGAGCAGCAAAAACAACAGAAGACGAGAGACTTCACAACTTTTCTCTCCGGGTCATGATGCTAACTCAAGGTAAGCGCATTTCCACTGAGTTTGGTGCAGAGTTTCTGTCTTCTTGTGACAAATATCAGCGGTCACAGTGTGCTTGTATGCTAAAGTCGTGCGTGTGCGTGTACATGAGTAACCGTGCCGAGCTCTGGCCCACCTCCTCCAACCGTGCCAGAGACGGAACCGTGCCGAGTCTGAGCGCGGTTCGTTTGCACTCACACTGGACAAAAGAACTGCGCTGTAGGGGCCATCCAGGCCTGGGCACGGTTCGGTTGTGCCAGTGTGAGTACACCCTTAGTTATTCCTCTGTTGGCCTCTAGTGCGCTCTCTCCAAGAGCTACGCTGTGAGTGCAGCAGGTGTGGTGCCCGCCAGATGTGTGGGGTAAAATTTCATTCAGTGAACCATTGGCCTAGACATGTCATCTCTGTGACACGTGAGCTGTGCATTAATATCACAGCAAAAGTTACTACAAGAGCTTCAGTTTGGAAAAAAGTGTAATAATAGAAATGTATTTGGTAAAAGACTATTCAAATGACAGACTTTAACAACTTTGTCTACAAAATGTATTTTCTTTTACATAAAACCTGTTGACTTAATATAAAAAAAGAATCAGATTATAGAGTGAACTTGAGACAGTGTCAGTGTGAATGCAACTCTGCCCACGACAGAGCGGAGAGATAAAGCCAGGAGAGCGCGGTGCTGCATGAGGTCCCGGCCCCTTCAGCGCTTTTTGGGTCAGCGCACCAGGCCGCTGGACGTTTCTGACCAGAGGCTGTTGATTTTACGGCGGTGACCACTGTGAGTGAGCACGAGGAAGAGCGCGGAACCGTTTGGCACAGTCTGGACCAGAGCCCCGCGCTGTGCTTTACCTGGACCACCGCGCGCATCCAGAGAACCGACTTAACATACTTATTGAAGCCAAGTCTGACTAAAAAGTGAATCCATTTTATTTTACAAATATATTGCCTAATTCAATAACTGCATTTAACGTGGCTTTTTCTAACTACATAACTGACAAAATTAGAATTGATGGCAAAATATGATTATTATTATTATTTCTTATTTCCAGTGAACTTGCACTGCTCCACGGTTATGTAGTGCAGGTTCACTGATTGAACTGGCATCAGACAAAGCAGAGCAGCCGTGCCACATGCTGGAGCTGCTCTCTGGAGCTCACAGCGGCCAACACAGAGAACTCTTTGCGCCTTCCGCTAAGGTAATAGACCGGCGGGGCAAAATCGCGCGGTTACTTTTCTTGTAGAACATACAGGCTGTATTTTAAAATTACCATATCCTCTCAAGTTGTAGCAGCTCTCACTTTCTTGGAAAAAATCCTGAATATTTGCTGGTAGTGCATTCTTACTGGCGTTGTCAACAGTTAACAACTCTACAATATCATTTAATTTTAAAATTTTTGACTGAAAGAAAAGTTTGTTTATGTGTTCCAAATATTCGGCCTTATGAATGACCAAAGGTTGTAGTGACCTTTTAGAATTGTTGCCCCAAACTTCACTCTCATACGTTACATATTCATACAGAAGGTGGTGGTTACTTTAGGGCTAAGAACCAAATAAAGCCTAAAATTTGCTTAGTTTAAGGCTGTCAAAAGTAACCAAAAAATGCCATGCAAATTAATACAAAAACTATTAAGAGATTCAGTGGAAATGAGCATGTCATAAATTACATTTGAGTAATCAAGCATAATATGTATGTTTCTAAAATCCTTGGTTGGAGACCACTGTCCTATTGTATAAAATCTTTACTCAAAAGTAGCATTTTGCAATTATGATATCAAAATTAGTAAAGTTAGAGAGTATCAAAATCAATTTTGAAATTTGAGTTTAAAATTCCTTGTGTGTACGGGAAATATAAAGTTTTATTTGTAGTTCAGTTTAGTTAGCTTTTGTAGTTTTCATTCCAGGAGTAAATTAAACGTGTGTGAAAAATGTGCATATCATTTTTATGCTCTTGGTTTTCAAAAAGGGGTGCTCTTTTCTTCAAAACTCTGCTCGAAATGGAAAATAGTCTATTGACTTTTAAATGTGGAGGTGTTGTCAGAAGGAGTTTTGGAGCTGTGCCTATCTGAATGAAAACATTGTCTTTGATGGGCTCTTATTGAGGTGTGCACAGAGGTTGAATCCTTTCAGACTTGGTTGGGTTCAGGACAGATACTGAAGTAAAGCTGAACCAGTGTGTACTATCGGCCCAGCTCACCTCCATTACTCGTGCAGCCCGTAGGTACAAGCCCCTCCTCGAAGCGTCGTCCACCACCAACACACGCAGGTTAAAGCTGTGATTGTTTTCCAGCCAGGCTTTGATGATGGATCACTTGCAAGGTTTCCTAATACGATATCTACACACCATAGATGCCTCCGAGAAATGTGTGTGTGCGTGTACTCATCGCTCTGCCTGGCTTCCATCTTCCATTAAGTTCACTGATGGGTGGTGTACTGAGTGAGTTCAATTTTATGTTGGCCATTAAACTGAATGATATTTCAGCCGACATGTAACTAGCGGTATATAGTCACAAAAGCGTGTCTACATCTGGGAACTGTCATTTAATGGTTTGAGACCACATTCAGCAGAACTGGCTTCACAAATGAGCACATGGTGGTTCATCCTTACAGCTGTCTCTATTGCTGCGAGACATTGCTGAGTAGCTTCCCATACAGGATCATTGGCTGTCTTGACAAAATACAAATGCTTCAGAATGTATATAGCAAACTCTTTGGGGTGAAACTAAACTCAAAAGAACAAATTTGGCCCTCTAATATTAAATGTAGTGTCATTGTTCTCTGGTAGGTCAAAGACAAACCGCTTTCAGGTAAATTGCATCAAACAGCTGCCAAGCTTGCTTCTTGTGGTTCAAATCTACAACAAAATCTATTTTCAAACCCCCATAACAGAATTATAGCTAATACCATAATCACCACCCTTCAGTCTTTCCTGCAAAAGCTACTAAATTGATTTTATGCCTCTTGTTTCTCTCTGTGATTAGTTGTCTTGAACATTAATGAATACTAACAGCGAGTGTGGGAAATACTTGTAGCTCTGCAAAGCAGCAAAAGTCTCATGGGGAATTCTGTAATTATTAACATAAACTGTTGTTCAGTTTTCTTAATTATTTTTTAGATATTTTAATGAGAATTTGACACAAGATTACCATAGTAGCGTATGCGCTTGAGAAACATCTTTACATACTGTAGATATATATATATCCTTCATGTAATGCCATATACAGTATTCCTCTCTCTTAATAGGCGCCATAATGAGAATGTAATCTATAATTGTGTCTAATTATTCCTAGTACTTAACATAACCTACGTGTACTGCTCCAGTTGTTTCTTGTACTCCTGTTGTTATCTTCATTTGATTTAACTCACCTTTTCAGATAACTGCTAAAATATATGCAGTAGATAAAAAAGAGTGTTTGGAAGTTTACACAACAACTTTTTAGTGCCTTCATTTGCATAGCGGCAGTAGTCTATAGGACCTCCACTGGATAACCTCCATATTTCATACCAACCTTTATGTACTTAGAGTTTCAGCATGATTTAAAAGGGCAATCTTTAAGAGGACAATTTTTTATTGTTTTTTCCTTCTTCTCATTATTATGTACTGCTATGCATTGATTCTACTCCCTTTTTGTGTTTCATATTTGATTGTACCTGGGGAAGTTTATGATCGCAATGTGCTTAATCATTCATACATTTGGTAGAAACTTTATTAAGACTAAGTCATAAAACATATTTTAGCCACATTTTTTATTTATTTCTTTATTTTAATATGTAGCACAACATTGTGACACATATAGTTATTGTTTTAAAATTGCCAAAACACTTGCAGGGTTTGAACCTATATTCATCCACAAATAGCATATGTAACAACCATATTATAGTAAAATTCCCTATACTGTAAGGTAGCTTTATGTTTAGCCACAGTCTTGTACTAGTGTTTCTATATATCTATACTGTACGTAACTAACAAAGAGAAGGGTCTGGCCTTCTTGATCTGTCTTACATTCAAACCAAGCCATCACACGGCTCAGGGCTGCTGCAAAGGAGGACCCTTGAGATGAGCTTGATCAGATGAGCATTTGTTACATTCATTCGTCTCTTTGATACTACCCTGCCCTTTTCTGCTGGTCCTCTCTCTTCTCTCTGCCCTCACGCCTCATGAAATAACCCTGATTTGTGGCTCTTCGCAGGCCACTTGTGAGCTTCCTCTGGCTGTGTATTTCCATGGGGCACCTTTAAGAAACTCCAAACACTGTGCCAATCAAGTCCAATTGTAGGTGTGTGGACGTGGCTGATTGCCCATGGAGCGCTTATGATGCACCGAGAGGACATTACTCACGCTGTTCACAGTAATGACAGTGAGTGAAGTGTGATTGGTCAATGCTTCACATAACAGCTTCTTCTCCAAAGTTTACTATGGTGATCATTAGCGCTAACTATCATTATCGAGGTTAACGATCATTCCATTTTTCATTAGTCGCTCAATTTAAAACGGTGCTGTTGGTGTCACAATACTGAAATTTCAAACTTCAAATCTGTGATAAGTATTTATACTTTTCTTTAGACAAAAGCAGGCAAGAACTATGTGGTTTTGTTCTGTTTATCAACACTATTTAAAAACTACTCAGAAAAGGTTATTTATTATTCAGTCTTAATAAATACTGTATTTTTTATTAGATATTAAAAATTGTGCTTTTGACAATGAATTTGCAGTGTTCGTTTCAAAGTCTGATTGGTAATAAACATTTAATTGCATTATGCTACTTTATCTTATACAATATACTTGACTACACAAAGAAAGTAATAAAATGAAATGTGCATCTAGTTTATCCTCTATCCATAGTCGTGTTTAAGATTTTGCTGGAGTTGTTCGATTGTGTAACTTCGCATGTTTACAAGCATATTTTTGTCCTTCTCAGTGTGAGGAGGAGGGAATTTGTTGTGTGTCAGTGCTCGCTGTTGGACGTTGGCTGTGCTGACTTGGCTTTGTAAAGGCTGGCTGATTCAGCTTCTAAGTGACAGAGCTCTTTTACTAAGACACAAGCGCACTGTGGCCATATTGTACGGGTAGTCAGATGATCAGGTCACTTTCTTCTTATGTGTTTCATGTTCTCTGACAGGGAGACTGCTGGATCGTAGGTGTTAATAAAATGTGTTTACAGCTGTGACATGTGGTTTTTCATCTGACAGTTACATTCAGACAAAACGCGCAAGATTTCACAGTGAAGTACTGTTGTGGCAAACAAACAATACTACACACATCATGTTGAAGATGTGTTTTCGAAGGCCGTCACAACAGCGCTCTCAGAAGCTATAGTTACTACACCACATGTGCACTTGGCTCAGTCCACTAGTTGCTTCTGAACCAGTGGCAGATTGAGCTTGGGTTGCAGCAGTATATGCAAATACATGAGGCTCATTATGCCCCGGATTTGATCGTGTTCCAGCTGTCAGGTTTAATTGACCATTTGCAATTGAATTACACAAACTTTGATGTGTGATTGACAGTTTTGATATTTGCATTTTTTTTTTTACTTTTTCACTGATGAGAAACCCAAACAGCTGCCAAGAACGTTCTGTCAGTGGCTGATCTTTTTCATCTCTCTAGTTCAACAATGACCTGTCATTCATGCTTCTCTCTCTGTATCTCAAATTTGCAGATGTAACCCACTCTACATTTTTTACTACAACATGTCAGGCCACCGGTTCAGAAACATTAAAAAGTCAATCTATGTGAAGAATGTAACTACATACAAAGTACACACAATGTTTTTAATTTAGGAAACACAAAAAATATAGACGAGATCTGGGCTTTGATGTGGTCGAGGCTATATATGCATACAGGCTGGTCTATACGCACAAGATTACTATTCACTAATTTTACAGAGTCCAGCGCTTATCAGTCTGGAAACTCTTTTATTAATAGCTAGCATGGTTCAAGGGTTAATCGGACCGTGCATGGCTCGTGGGCCGTAGTTTGTCCATATCTACCATTAAGTGCACTTCAATTGCATTATCATTAAAGCAAAAGTGGTTTCCAGTTTCATTTGTAAGCATGTGTCCAATTACACATGTGAGTGCCCATTTAAGTGTTCTTACAGTTTAAAGTCACAGTGCTTGCTAGAAATGTTATAGTTGGCGGTTTGAAATTCAAGTTTTACAGATGCATCGTTACATAATGCTGAATGCAGTGTAGTGGAAGTGTAATCACTGGCATTTAGGAGCGCAACAAGCCACATCTTTATTCAGATGCTGTTTAAATGCACTGCTAGTTGCAGTTGCCTGACAATGATGAAGAATAATATGGAAAAGCGGTCTTGCTGGCATCTATCCACAAGCTATTATCCAGCCACTCAAATATTCCTTGCTGCATCTTGCAGTGGACAGAAACTGCTGCGGTGAATGTTCAAGTCTCTATGCACACCAAAATGTTGCCACATGTAGCCTTTTACTCATTTGATAATCTAAATGCTTTTTGCATTTGCTGCATACGCTTGTAGAGCTGCAGACACAGTTTCAGTTGTCTGGCTGGCTTTGTTAAGGACGATCATGCTGCAGTCCTCATTTGTTTACTGATTTTTTAATCTCTACCTGTATCTTCTTTTTCCGAGTAAAGCAAAAGAACCATTACAATTGTTATATTTCATGTCATCACTGCAGCCTATTCAACTCTCAACTGTAGCTTATCCTTAAAAACCTCTGGTACAAGTCTATAGTGATTCTCTGTACCGGAGTATGTGCCAGCTTTCAGTGAAAATGGGTTGCTTTTGTTCCCCTCAAATCTTTCTAACCTGTCAGAGTAGTATTGTACTTGGCAAAATACTATTGCCAAGAAACTGAGCCTCTGGTGCCTCTTGAGATCAATTTGTGCTGGTGTTCTTACATCAATGCTTATATGTAGGAAAATAAGGTCAGCCTTGCACTCATTTAACCAAATGCCCCTACACTTTAGAAAATGAGCGACATTGCATGTGAAAAGATTTTTAGAAGGGTAAATAATGTGAATAATGTTTTGGTGGTAAGAGGCAAAACCCCTCCGGACATAGTTTTGTTTTATGTGAATGTATAGATAGACGTAACATTACAATGGAAAATTAGCATATTGAATTCTTCTCTTAGTACCTTGATTGATCTGTGACTGTTACACACTAAAATTAAAGCTCTTGCCCTGGGCTTTGTTGGATTCAAGATATATATATATTTTCAACATTACTAAACCATAGGGGGGTTTTATTTGTCTCTTGTCAATTTGACTGCCAGGCAATTTCAACACTCAATTAGTTTTAAACAACCCTGTTATTTATACTTTAAAGTTCCCCTTGAATATTGAATGGTGACTTTTGACAGTTGATAGTTATAGCACAGTAACATCTGATATGTGATAGTGGTGTCTTGTTTTCTGTTTCTCTAGGCTTCAGCTCTAAGACAGACTTAAGCAGACTTTCTATTCTAACCCTTGCACAAACTTACTTAAGCAGTTAGCACCACAGAAGGAAACCTGACCTAACCAATATAACCTTTGCTGATCAAGAACATAATTCATGCTCGCTTTCATTCAATCTTGGTAACACACCTACGTTTTAAATTCAGTTTTTGATAGTTTGATGCTTTTTACATTTCTTCATAGATTTTTAAAAGAATGTATCTGCTAATGCGCCTTGCTTCTTTCGGTTATACAAATTATACAAATGAGAAAGGAAAAACACATTTGTCTGACGATTGGGTGAAGCAGGGCAGTATAGTGACTTTACTGGATTTCAAAAAGGAGTGAGCTGCATGAACAGAACAGCCATCCTTTGAAGTGCCGTAGGTCGTTGTCGAGAGGCTCCTGATTAACAGCCTTTCCTTTTCACATGGGATTTTTAAATGTTTGTTTGCAAAAATTAGATTTACATGAGGGAAATAAGAAATTGGGCTTGAGACAATGGTTCTTTAAAGAGATCTAGTTTTTCACTTTCATTTGGCCATTTTACCAAGCTTCAAAAAATGTATTTCTGTTCTGGAATGTTTTGTGTTCAATAGATCTGACTGTCCCTTGCTGTGTCAGATGTGATGGCACACATAGGAAAGAAAAGGCACAGAAAAGGTGTGTCTCATCAGATTGTTTCTGTATCCTTGACCAATAAAAGACAACATGGTTGTTAACTGATAAAGAATCATCATTATTAATATCTAAGGAAGTTTAGAAATTCTGCCAGGACTAATATTGCTCCAAGACGGTCTTAGAAAAGGATGTCTGACCATGCTTTACAGCAAGGGTGTCGAAGTCATTTTGACAAAGGGCCACACTGGCATCGGGTTTGTCCTCGAAGGGCCGGTTGACACCAAAATAAACCATAGTAATATTTGACATTCTACAATTAATAGTCTCTATATTCGATTTTTCTACATTTATTGAAGTGAAAATGACATCTGCACTAAATTTCAGACAAATTGTATTAAGTTAAGACACTCCTGGCACTAATACCAAATTAAGGTAAACCTTATAAGACCCTCAGGGCCGCATAAAATGATGTGGAAGGCCGCATCCGGCCCCGGGCCTTGAGTTTGACATATGTGCTTTACAGTATTATAAGTATTGTAATTTTGTAATTTCCGGTACTTTCACACGAATGAGAGGTCTATTATTTATTTGTGATGCATGTATTTTAAGTTAGTAAGTAGGTCTATTTGTATTGCTCTTTTCACAGACACAAAGTCACAAAGTGCTTCACAGTGAGATGGTAACAGTAACCCTCCTCCTTACTCAGTGCCCAGTGATAGTAAGCATCCTTGGGGCAGCTCAGCAGAACCTCCGACTACCACCACTTTGTGTGATTGTATGAGGGATAAAATACTGTATTCCAAATCACCATGTGCATACATAAAACAATAGTAAAAGCTCTGGTAACTTGTGATTCCCCAAATGTTGCAGGGCTTGTTGTAATTACAGCCATCAGTCCAAACATAATGTCTATGGTGAGTTGTGAATGCTGAAAGGTTGATTCTGACCCTGGTGTGTTGCAGGTGGCTGTGACAGGGGCATCCCCGGGGCTGGACCCATGAGGAGTCATAGAAGATGCTCACAGCCTGGGCGCTTCTGCTCTTCTTAGCCATGTGGGTGAGAAGCACCGCTGCTGGCCCTCTTTCCTTCAGAATCGGTAAGTGCAGCAATCAAGCTAAAACTAACAATTTGTTATCATTATTCTTGTCAGACATTATTCATTTCTTGCTACTTGGTTTTTATATTTTATTGCTATATTCCAGTTCTTAAAGCTCTGGTTTACACAATTGAGCCAGCAACATTTCACTGCTTGATTGTACTCAGTTTATTTTAGATGTTCTGATGTTTTATACAGTGAAGATTGAAATTCATAGCTAGTGTTAGCTGCACTCACTGTACTGGTGTTAAAGTTGAAGATCAGTGGAGCAGGATTGAACCTGACTAGACTTCCTACTCAGTCTTGTAACCTGTCATAGGCCAACACTGGGACTTGTTTCATCTTATTGTTATTCTTTTACACTCCACATGTTTCTGACATCTTGTCACCATTTCTATGTCTCATAGAGCTTAGAAAGACAGGTTCCTGTTTCTGTGTGCATATGTTATGAATAGACAAAGGATGTGTTTTTATCTTACGTTCTGTTCACACATAATTGTTGATCAGGAAAAACAAATTTGTAAAGCTGTATTTGTACAAAATGTTTGTTTTGCAACTTCTTTGCAAAGCAAGGCAAAGAAGAAATTTTGCCTTCATTGCAATTATGCAATTTTTTTTTAGGTTACCGAGTGAAAATTCATGATCCTTAAAAGTACTTTGATTGGCATGCATTGTTTCCAAAGCAGTTGTGCCCAGAGTCAGGACTAAACATGGAGAATCAGCGTTTCAGTTTTATGCAGCTAAGATCTGGAACAGTCTTCCAGAAGATGTAAGACAGGCCTCGACTGTGACAATGTTTAAATCTAGGCTGAAAACATGTCTTTTTATCTGTGCATATGACTGAAATACTTTGTCTGCACTCTTTATTTCTTTACTTCTTTTTAAAGTAAATTTTATGCTGATTATTTAATTATTGTAATTTTGATGCATTTCCTGCCTTGTAAAGCACTGTGAATTGCTTTGTGTATGAATTGTGCTATACAAATAAATTTGCCTTGCCTTGCCTTGCCTTAACTGGCTCAGGACTGATGTAAAGAATATGCTGCATAACTAAGAGCTGGACTGAGGTGACACGAGTGCCACGTCATTTGTGCACATTTAAATCTACTCTCTAGGGATGCCACAATGTGAAATCTTAGTGTTACAATTATGCATTTGTTTTTTATAGGTTGTTTTCAAAAGACTTCTTTTTGCTTCTAAAATGTATTTTTAATAGGTTAAAGACAGAATTTTGCTTCTAGAATGGTCATAGGCATTGTTATTTGCCCTTTTGCTGTGGTTTACTGATTTCTAACAATATTTAGAATTTTAAAATTTCACAAATGTATAAGTTCACAAATGTACTTATCACAACTAAAAAAAAAGAAAAGCTAAGCAAGATGCACATACATTTTTCCAACGAACTTCACTTATTATTACCAGAACGAATATATTGTCTATGCCTAGTATAGTAGAATGAACAAAAAATACCTCACTTTGCTTCTGAAATTGTCTTGATTCTTCTTCTTTTTCTTGTGAATATATTATGACTTAAATAATCACACTTATCTTTTAACCTAGTAATCTTGACATCCATAGTCTATATTTGCCTGCCTCGCGTGATAAATGTAAAATTTGTAAAACACATACAGCTGGATGCCCATAAACAACAGCTCAAAGTTGTTGTCATTTGCTCTCCAGGAGATGATATTTAACATGGCTCCCCCTGGAGGCCTGCCTGCCTGGCATAATGTCACTGTCTGGCCTTCTCTGACAGCATCACAGCCAAAAACAACCTCTCCCCCAAAACTCAGGCAGCCACAGGCACAGACAACCTGCCATATCTGTGGAGCCAATTTTTGTAGCCTTGAATGAGCATTTTTATTGTTTTGTCCATTTGCCTCATCCAGTTTATTAGTTAAGTCATAGGCATTTTACACTTTCTGTAAGGAATGCAAAAAATAAATTCGTTTAAATACATGACAGATCAAGACAACCCAATGTCCAAATACAAACAAGAATTTAACAACTTTAGCTTGCTTTATTTCTTTCTTTTTCACCCAGAATGAGGAGCTCAGAAGGATGGAGCAGTAGTAAGTGCCACAGTCTGAGAGTCTGAAGTCTGCTTGATTTGAACTCATAGATTCATCTTGCCTGCAGATGGTTGTGTCCCATCTGTTCTCCACCAACTAAAAATACTTTCTTTAGTTTTTTGCTTAACTCCAGCTCTACATGAGAAATAATCTGTGTCCCAGAATAGTTAATTATCAACTTCAATGAGAAGAACAAAAGACATCATGCAGAGCTTTGATTTAACCACCAGGCTGAGGGTACAGCTACGTGATAAGTTATTTTGAATTTGAATTTTTTGTGAGCTTGAAGTAAGCTGGTACTCTTATCCAGGTTTAGTGTGTAATAAATCGTTCTCTGATGAAACTGTGGCCGTTTAGCTGTAACGCCATCATCAGAAAGACAGAAATATTTTGACACACTTGATTTTACTGTGTTGCATCAACTTGTCTCTTAAAATGTGTTAATTTGCTCAGTGGTCTTTAGATGGAGCATACTGAGGCTTTTACTAGGGAAGTCTTCCAGTAAGAGTTTCTAATGAAAAGCCACTGCCTACCTCAGGTATAGCAAAAGTTCCGATTACCTTAAAAGTCCAAAGAATGAAGGATCAGCAGTCACAGTAGATCAACAGAAAATGCTGCTGTTTGTCCTCTTCTGCTGTTACAGAACGAATGTGTTATAGGATTCTTGGTGGGCTAAATTCAATTAGCTTCACTTTGTAAGCAGAAGCCTTAGTGTTCCATCCTCATTCAACCTCCCTTCACTGGTCTTTTCACAAACAGAAAACAAACCATTTTAGCTTAACTCAATATAGTATTCAACATCCAAGCATATGTACTGGTCAAATATGTTGTTGTAAGTATTTTTGAAGCCATTTTCGTTTGTTACTACACAGTTCATTACTTCCTAAAGCAGAGCATTGATTGTTTACACAATCACTGTATTTTGTACTTGTAGTGGAGACAATATTAACTCTGTAATTCTGGTTTCAGCCCACAGCTGTCAGAATGTTGGGGCTATAGTTGTAGTGTTTGAAACTGTTTACAGGCCCACTGTGTATTTAAGCACACACATACTGCCTGCATATAAAATCATCTTACAAAATAAGGCTCTCAGGTCTGGGATATTGCTGTAATTGATCCAACTGAGCTAATTCCCAAACACAGTATCTATCCCTTTGTTTGAGCCCCTGACCACTCACAGTGACTTATTAGAGCTGGCTGCTGCTGGAACCACTATGGTGAGTCACTGTGTCCTTGCCTCCAGTCGGGTTTATTTTGTACTTCTACTCTTTGACTTTGGGTGGCATCTATGAACTCATTTAACTCTGTTACTAGAAGTGCAAAGTAGGCTGCATGGTGGGACAGAAAAATAGCACGAAGACATCTATTCTTGCTGTAGCTTGGTGTGATTCCTGGGGTACAGCTGACAGTGCCATGTTCAGGGACATTGTGAATAATCTCTGAGCTTTAATTATCTTCGCACCACGTGAAACATGTAATATGGGCCTCATTTATCAAGCATTTACTCAAAAAGCTCACATAACTGTCTCTCATGCTACTGGGTTTTTCAGTTTGCACTCACAATTTATCACAAACTGTATAAGTGTTTACTACTCACTAACCAAGTACACATTAAAATGACCAAAACTGACTCTGTTGTGACCTGGAGGAGGATTTTGTGTTTGTTTCAATGGAAATGATGTTCCTACAGCTACAATATATGGCAAAAAAACGTATCTATCACTATAAAAATGCTACAAATTGTTTTATCTATAATGACAATTATACAGTATATGATGATTTAAAGATAAATCCTAAAGTGGAAAGCTTTTAGAAGTGGGCGTGCTGGGGATGACAGGAGAGGTGATTCATCTTTTGAGATTTTAATTACTACTAGATGATTCTGTTAGGCCCACTGCTTTCTTAATGGCAGGAGTAGGCAGTAGGATGGATGTTATACAATTATAGGCGGCATTTTTCCACAGAGTTTACCTCATAAATAATTCACACAATCTGATAAAGTCCACAGGCATGTGCAGCTATACAGTGTGCATCCCTCTCTCTCTCTTTCTCTCACACACACTCTCTCACAGACACTAGCAGACACGCGCATACTTCCATCCCACTGTATGCTTTTGTGCGATAAAAAGAGACATTCCAATGGCTTTTTTGCTCAGTTTTCTGTCCATGTCCTCCGTATATTCAATCCTCTAATCGTGAAAATATTATTAAACAGCACTTGCATGATTTCGTGGGATATTTATTCATGTTGGGACCACATGCTAAGACGGAGGACATGTAATGTAGCAGAAATATAAACACTATTAGGAGGAGCACTGCAATCTAACGGTCATAGAGAAGGTCAAAGTTTGTACCATTACATTCTACCACAGTCTGCATTACGTCAAATCAATAGGTACACTACAGGCTTGCAATGACAACTAATCAAATACAGCATAACACAAAATGAACCATATCTTTATGTCAAGCATTGTAATTTGGTTTATTAATTTAAAAAGACGTGTCCTTGAATCTTTTTTACTCTGCATATGTATTAAAAAATCTTGCATTTTAAACCTTTTTATGGACAAGGACAGGTATGTCTGCTGTGAAGTGGCTGTTTGTGTGCTGCTGATCTTGGTTTTGCTCATCCATTACAGCCAATGCATGGAGAAAGCAGCGCTGCTTTTAGTGGGAATTAAGGGACTTGATTTGATTAGTCATGATTTATTCCAACAGAATCTTAATGGTATTTTATTCTTCCTGTTGTAGAACATTTCACACCATTAGAATTGTTGTTTCTTAGCTTCTTTTAATGTTACTCTGTCAAAGGTTGTATTCTCCATTCTTGTTGTTTATTTCTTCTAAGATGTTTTTCCAAACATAAAAAAAAAATAAAAATTAATAAAAAAAAATGTGGAAGCACTAGAGCTTTTAACAACTGACTTAATGAACTGCAGGTTCAGCATTATGGTTCTTTTGAAGGTTAGAAGCATGTTTTTTCATGGCCAATGTCGATACCAGCCAAGTAGTTTTCAGAGAAAACAATAGTCAGGAAACTGATATTTTTGAGCTGATACGTAGGGTCAATCTTGATCATTTTTCCTAAATTATATTTGCATAACAAACTCTGCAGCCCTGTTGTTTTACCACAAATAGTGGAGGCAGTGTAACCCTGGATGTGCTCAGACTGCGAGTTCGGTTGAGACACGTGCGAGTTTCTTGCAAAGTGCCTGTTAGACTAGAGGCTGTCAACTGCCGTCCAGTTTTGTTCATAGCCACGCGGATTCACGTAAATTCAGGCAAAACCGCTTTTATAATGAATTGAAAGCTGCATTTATGCGGATTTATTTCTGCTGAGTCGCTCGGTAAGTCATGTTTGTACAGTTGCACTTTAGTGTTCAAATTGAATACAGTACATCTTTTTTAGGCAGCAGGTCACCCAAAAGAACAAATCGATCTCTACTGAAGAATGAAAGAAAAGCTTGATCTATAAATCAAGCTTTTCTTTTTCATAAAGGCCTATATGTATGCTAAGATTAACTACATTTTCATTGCCTTATTTATTTATTTTACTTTTTACTTTTTTTTGCTGTCAAACTCTGTATATTCTAGGGTCAAAATTGAAATATCCACTGTTTCCGGGCCTTTTTTGAACATTTTTGTACAAACTCGCTTATTTTGCAGTTATATGTGCAAAAAAACGCGACTGTGCTGCCATGGTGGTCAAACGCTGTCAGTGCACTGTTGTAAATGTATTCTACAATTGTAAAGAAACAGTCAATTCAAGGAAAAATCTGTATGCTTACAAGCTCATGAGTTACGGTTCATAATCACGATTACAGCAATAATCACAATTGAAACTGAAATTCGATTAATTGCACAGCCTTAGTGCATGGTAGATAAGAGTCTTTCACAAACTGAAGGCCAGTACATGTTCACACAACAATGAGCATTGTGTAGTATATAGCTCAGCATGGTCACTGTTGAACTTAATGAACACTGTTGAAGTTAATGGTCATAGTCTTGATCCATCCCTCTCACTTTGTGTGGAATTTGGCCCATTATTCCAGAAAAGCCTGGTAATGTCGAAGATTAGAGCTGTGATGAGATATACACCATGAGGACCTATCACAGCGGCTGTTGTTAGCCAGTGCTTATGTGAGTCAGTGGAGCGTTAAAGACCATGAACCCTTGAGCTTATATAGCTAAGGGTTTACTTGACTGGCTTTTGTTAGTTCAATTTGTTTTCCCATTTTATACACTGAATTAAAGACATCCTTATCCACCAGACGTTTAGTGATTACTTTGAAATGCTTGGAGTGCAAAATTATTTTGTTATATTTTGTTTCTTTCACAGGACCAAACAAGAACACACAGATTTTGACAAAATATTTAAATGCAGAATGAGTTTTTGAGTTGTCCTCAGGGAAGCTGAAGCACATGGGTTCTATTCCCAAAAGGCACATTTGTGGTCCCTCCCATGACACACCTCTGTGCCAGTCCTCCTTCATTAGAGTTTGTCTTTGATCGAGGCGCAGTGTGAAGAGTTTGGCAAACCCTCACTGTCCCCACCCCCATCACCGCCTCCAGATGCTGCCAGACCCTCTGCCATCAAAGTCACATGACCCAGCTCAGAGCAGTTCCCATCTCCAGTACAACCTCTGTACACACAGCTGTACACACATGCACTCACCTGCCCCGCCCACCAGAGCAAAAAGTCCCATGCTGCACTTCAATAATTATACACTGAATACATTACCGTAATTGTAAAGAACCGTAGGACAGAATACAGAGTGCAAATCAGAGTCATTTGCATTGCCCTTTAAAGAATATAATGAGAATGTAATGAGGAAGTGATGCAACTCCAATTAAATAGCTTCAGATATAATTAGATCAAGTGTTTAACATTGCTTTATACAATGATAAATTGCTTAAAAACAAACACACATATACTTAGTGCTGGGCGATTAGAAAAAAACAACAGTAACTACAGGATATCACAATGTAGACTATTTCTATCACAATAACTCTATATATCATAATAAAATGTGTTTTCTGTTATTGTGCAGTGAATGAGTTGTCATATTTTCTCATTTTATAATTGTATTAAAAATATTTATAATTGTATGAAAATAATAGGCCTATGCTGAAATATTTTCCAATGGTGTAAATGTTAATTAAATTACAATTTGCTAATTTCCATATCCGTCAAAGTCAGAAAAAAAAATTATAATAATAATTTGTTTTCGCTAATGTCCCGTTCATATCAGCACTGTTTCGCTCTCATTAGTGTTTCAACCTTGATATATTAAGTGTGGAGAACACAACATTATAGGCTAAATGCCTGTAATGTTAGCTACTGTGTTGGCTTTTTGCATGTCAATATTATTGTCTTCTGAGGAGGGCTTCTGATGACATGCCACAGTGACACATGGGGACGATAGTGGAGCGCTTTGAGTTGCTCTGAGTATAAATTGTGCTATACAAATAAACTTGCCTTGCCTTGCCTTGCCTATTGGGTCATTGGTGTGTGTTTGTAAAGACAGGCGGCGTGCTCCAAGAGGCTCTGGGCTGCAGACCTGAAGAGAGCGTGCAGACAAATAGGTAGAGTGATATAGCAGGACGTGTGCACAACTGGTGGAACACTGGTGAGATAGACAGCGAGTGATGAAGGAAAAGTGAGCCGGCTGTCCCTAACCCATGTCAATTAGCTCTTTCCCCTGGACAATGCCCCTTACTATCTCTTTCTCCCCCTCTGACGGGCTCAGACACGTGTGCTAATGCGCAGAGCAAGAGAAAGCGTGACTCCGATAATGTACAAAAAATACTTTAACTGAGGTTGTTGAAGTTATGCTACAACAAGTGTGACAAAGCACGTTAATATCACACACGTGGCATATTTGCTGTATTAACTGATCAAACTAGGTTTCAAATGATAGAAACAGTAGAAGAGAAATGGCATGATAGACACTAGGGATGGGACTATATACGATATTATCGCTAATCGTGATAATTAAGGGGCGCAATTAAATAATCGTGGCGTTTTTTCATAATCGTGATAATCGTAATCGCAATTAATCAAAATGAATCGCAATAAAAGCAGCAGGCACGCACCTGTGGCTTCATAAGAGCATCAAAAATCTGACTGCTGTGAACCCAGTAAGAAGCTGTATTATGGTTAAACAAAGAAAAGGTTCATGTGTTGACGTTAACTAATTACTCTGAGACAAAGTTAGTAGATTTTTGCTCAAAATTGTCAACATTTGTTCACTTTGAATCATTATTGATTGTACTTGAAACCAAAATACAATACCTAGTTGTCCAAACACATGCATATTGTGCACTAATAAATATTTCAGTGATTTTGAATCTGTGCACTTGATGTTTTGTAAATTATCGTGATAATATCGTTAATCGCAATTATTTTGGTCACAATAATCGTGAGAGCAAATGTTAATATCGTCCCATGCCTAATAGACACTTTTCTGTTGTCCCCACGATATGTATTATCATATTGCCCAGCACTAAATAAACACCAACATTTTTATAAATATATTATATATATTTCCACGTCAACCAGGAGTTTCTTTTACTCTATCTTCATTCAAGTTCTCTCCCTTCTGGAACTCAGAAAACACAGTTTTTGATTTCCTAGATTTGTCATAGTGCTGAGAAATAACTTAATGGTGCACTGTGTAACTTTCTGGACGTGAAAAGTCACCTATATTAGAAAGTTAAAACTATACTTCCGATCTTTCTGAATGGAGATAAATACATTTTATGCCATAATATGATTAAAAAAATTAGCTAAAGAAACCGCTTTTCTATAGAAACAAGCTTGAACACGCCCTCATCCAAGCCAGATTATAAACCATTTTGTTGTAAAAATGTAGATTTTTATAATTTATTTAGTGCAACAAAGTCATATAAATGTCAAAAACACGCATTTATTCAAGTCCATTTTTGGCAAAAAAAGTTGCGCAGTGCACTTTTAAGGAATGACTAGTTAGTAATCAAAGATGTGACCACTAAAAAACTTGAATATTTCTGCTCCAGTGAGACTTGTGGATGTGTGTGTAAGTTATAGCACTCTATAAGTGAGTGGTGCTTTGATCCGAGGCACTTTGAAAAGCCTTAAAAGATGGTAAAGCACTAAAGAAATAAGTAAGTAAGTAAGTAAGTAAGTAAGTAAATTAACCTATCAATCCATTAATGCAATAGAAAATGATTTCCTTTAGCTTGATGTACTGTTTTCAGTCTCTATGTGATAAATAAAAAATATATACGTAGTATAGTAAATAGTATAGTATAGCATAGCATAGTATAGTATAGTATAGTGCTAGTCACAGGCATTCATTCATGGTTTTCTAATCAAAAACCTCACTGTTATACGCTATATGCAGTACTGACATTTAGAACATTCTGACAGTGTAGGCCGAGGACAAATAAGCTATTTCAATGTGCTGGCCTACGATTTTGCTTACACTTCACATTTCTTGTGTCCCTCTTGGATTCTCTTGTCATTGTTATTTGAAATTACATCGAAAGGATGAAAACAGGCATGTATGTCCACTCGCATTCACTGGCCTCTTGCCCTCGTGCATCTCTGTACCTTATCAGACATGTGCACACTCCCATGAGGGTTCTGTATCCAATGGGGTTACAGCAATCCCAGCCAATTGTTGCATTGTAGCTCAGTGTCATTGCACAAACCCACACAAGCAGTGCAGTGTTTATCCTGGCAGATCCCTGGAGGATTCCCCGGTTACATTGTTAACCTTCCCCTTCTATTGTGGCTCATGCCTGAATGACGCTCTACCACACCTAGTCAACATTCAGGCATCGTTTAAGGAGCACTGTGTCTTTGTGCAAAGCCTGGAGCTTCTGTTGCGATTTAAGCAAGCCTCGGGGGCCTTCACCAGCCATCTGTGTCCGCACACTGTTAGGTAGGCAGGTATAATGAAGCAGAAGTGGCTCTCGGTTGAAGTTAGAACCAGCACTAAGATAAGAGTCCCCAAAGACACTGGTGAAAGAATATGCAGACATATATTTTCCACACAGACCGCCAATAGTGTGCCTTTTCTCCTTGGAGCTGTATTGAACAATAATGGCGTTTCCGTCCCCTTGTTTGTAAAGCGCATTTTGAAGTATCAAATAAGTCAAGGGAAGTGGAAACGTCTACAATCTGTTGCATGAAAGTTTATATTCTCGCATGAGGTGGGTTTTATGAAATATTCGCATAAAGTGAGGAAGCGAAATGAAAACTTACAACACCTTCGAACTACATACCAGCAGCAGTCATTCTGGAGGCGAAAGAGGTGAGGAACAAAGCCAAAGTAGCCAAAGTAATCTGTACAGACTGAATTGTCTGTACTTCAGATGAGCAAAGCAAAACCTACACTGATACACTGCACAAAAACAAAACACGGTGGTTAAGCACATCCATCGTATTAACAAATCATTACACCATTAACAAAGTGATAAGGACCAACTAAAGTTTGAGCAGGGTGGAAAAGTCGACTTGTCGCTTGTGACTTGTGGGAGTGCTCTGTCCTACAGGTGGAAGGATCAGCTCTCAGACCAGTGCTCAGACCAGCTCTTGCTCCCTCTTGCGCCGCTCTTGTGCTCAGATCAGCGCTCTTGCACATCATGCCACCGCTTGAGCACTTAGAAGTTTGGAATGGCTTTTTTATGCGACTGGACCCTGGAACCTATGGTGCACAAGGTGACAGTAGTTGAACAGATACTTCAAGAGGCTGATGTTTTGTTGTGCACAAAAATAAATCCCTTACATATACAGTATATAGAATGATTGTGATGATGGTACCAGACCGTGGTTGGTGTCTGAGTGCTTGAGCTGCTGATGGTTGTGGTTTGAGAGCTGAAGCGGTGGTCGGAGCGCGAGAGAGGCCAAAGTGTGGGCTCTAGTCCCTCTGCCTTCAAGGTGCTGCTTTGGTCACAAACCCTGTGAAAAAGTCAGCAGTTAACAATTTAATATTACAGAATGTGCGGCTGTAGAAAAGTGATGAATCAGCAGGATCTGTATTGTAACTTGGTTACATCTCATAAAATCAACACTCCGATCTGCACTTTGATGGAAACAAAGTCAAACTTACCCTTGTTATACGCTTTTGCTATTCGATTTTGGTCTGTATGCATATTTAGTAAGGTTGCAAAGATATAAGAAGATATAAAACAAAACAAAACAACAGATGCAAAAATGGCTAAACTGGATACCTTTCCATTCGAGTGTTTTGTTCTACAGCCAGTGTGACACTTCATCACAGTTCCCATCCACCCTCCTTATCGCCCCTGTTCTTTCTGTCTCATTTGTAGTGCTGAAATTCCCTCAAGTCCAATTTGAATTTCTGGTGCCACTTATAGATAAAGTTTTTTTTCTCCAGTATCTTCCCGTTACATCCCGTTTAATCCAGTCTAACTAATCCAGAATAGCTTGTGTGTTTCATTATTATTCAGTAACCCTGTTGAGTGGCTTATCGTTCATATATGAAGGATACTGATAATACAGTCAAACACAGTGTAGTACAATTAAATATTTGATATCTGTAGAATGGGTCTGTTTCATCCTGACAGTTTTTTTGTCGAGTATAGATGTGAATGAGCAAGGGAATACAAAATTTAATGGTGTTAAAAAAAAGCTCTAAACAGCTTTGGTTTGGCTTCTCCAGTGATGGATAATCACAAAGTCCAAACCTTTTCCACTATGTTCCTGTTCGTCTTGTTCAAAATTGAGATAAAAAGGCAATACTTGTGCGTCCAAGCCATCACTCACTACGAGGTTTTGACTACCATCCAACTGTAGAAGAGTGAAAGGAAATGAGAAAGAAAAAAGCATGAAAGCCGGAGGAAGAACTATAAAAACTAAGAGTAAGCGTATAAATGTCCATTTCACATGGCAGAATATAGTGTAATTCTCTGGAGTACAGTTAAAATGGTACCACCCGTAAGTCCTCTCCACCAGCTCAAGTGCCTGAATATGTCTAAAGGCACATAAAACTAGAGACGAGATATAAAGGCATGCCACAATTCAATTTCAGCCCTCGATCAGTTTGATAAAAATGTGAGATTGGGACATAAGAAGCACCCTTTGAATTACTTACAATTCTGTTGAACTCGATTGCTGAGGGTTTCAGATTTTGTAATGAAAAATATAATTTGTCTTTGGCTTATAGACAAGATCACAACCATATTTTAAAAGCAGAACACATTTAGAATGCTCAGTTCATATTATTTATATTGCACTTGTCTACTCAACAAAGCTATTTCTATACTCAAATAAAAAGAAAATTTTAAGAGAATGCAGACGAGAAACATCTTATGCTACACTGTTAAAAGTGATTCACTCGCCACTTCATTCGAATTCCTTTTATTGTTTCCTATTTAAGATAATTATTGTTTTTGTGATTTCAAATTGCATTTTGTTTTGTATTTACTGTTTTTCATTAAAATATTTACTTTCTCAAAGAATTGTGTTTCATCAACACAATTACTGATCCTTATGTTTTAAAACAATAATTATATTACTTTCAGTAAACAGAAAGTAATATAATTGTTTTGACGGGAAGTGATTTTCCTGTGGGCCGGCCTTGTGTGGGAGGAGTCACTAGCAGTTTGAAAATTAACAGCTCACCTGCAGCAGACACTGTTCTGAGCTTCTGCTGTCGTCTGGACTGTCTGTTTGAGGAGGTAAGTCTGCTTTTGTGAGTTACAAAGTGAAATAATGCTGCTGTTGTCAAATGCTATGTTTGAAATGATGTGTTTTCTGAAAGTTTGAAAGGAAAATGTTTGTACTTGTGCTAGCAATTATGGTATAGTCTACAGGTTTGTTGGCTTACAACAATTTTCCTTCACAAAAATAAAGCAGAATTGTGAACAGCCTATTTTAATGTTAATCATTAGGATTAAACTATCATGCATGTTCAGTTTGATACTGTTCAGTCCGGTTATTTAAGCAACATAACAACTGTTATTCTCTATTGCAAGAGTAGAATGTTGGTATCTAATGTATTTAGCAAAATAGATATTTTTTTAGTCTTTCATGTGTGTCCTCATGTTTTTAGGCGGTTGTACAGTTTGATGCTACAGAGCTGCAGACTCTGAGCTTCCATCTGCTTCTGAATGAACTTTGGTGAGTACAAACTGCTTCATTAAGTCAAAGTGTAAGTGTTGTTATTTTGAGTATGCATGTAAGTGAACAGTAACAGAGCAGCTCTCATTGTCTCTGTAGTGAAACGTGTGTTTTTTTCTTTTCAGAAAAACATTTTGAGTCAAAAAATGAGAGCTGCTTCTACGGACTGAAGACAAACTGTGACGGAGGTATTTGTTCACTTTGCAGTCATGACTGGATATATTTGAAGTATTCACTGAATACATTTATTCATGTGTTGTAAAACTGACTTACTCATTTTAAAATTTTCCCTAATGTAATGTTTTTAAAGGTTTTCTTATTGATTATGTGCATGTTCAATTGAATGTTCATTAAAATAATGGAAACTAATGTTTTCTTTTGGTATTACATTTTACTTTATATCCAGTTGCATTTATCACAAAAGTGGTTTTGAGGGAACACAAAAATCTGAGTAAAATGAATAATCATAAAGTAATTGTTTTGCTTTGGCAGAAAGAATAATTTTGAGAAAAATTAATCATTTTAAAGCAATTGTTTTGTTTTGTATAAAACAAATATAAGAGTACAATTAATAATTGGAAAGCAATTATTTGGTTTTGTGCAAACACAAAAATACAAGGAAAATTGTTTAATTGTAAATAATAGTTTTGCTTTCTGACAAAGTAATTTTAATATTTTTTATTTAATTAATAAATAGACGAAGTTGATAGAAAACAAAAAGTCAAATGCAACCTCTTAACCCATTTTTTTTTCTTTGGATCAAAGCAACACTTTTTACAGTGTATCTTCATGAAAAATCTTAAGTAACTAATTTGAGTATACATTTCTGACATTCGTTTTTAAGCATGAGCAAATATGGATTTTTTTAAAATTCACAATTTAAACACCAAGGCACAGCTTGGCTCACAAGATCACAAACTTACTTTTCATTTAACATATTTATATATTTAAAGATTCTGTGTCATTACTATGTAAATGGGTAGCAATATTTTTACATCAATTGCTTGTATTTTTTCTTTCATTTTCATTTCATTTTTGTTCAAAAGAAAAAAGACTGATGCTTTGAGGACAAATTGGGACTGACAGAGAGAGAATATTGGCGCTGTTATTGTTTGATAGCAACCAATACTGAAACTTCATCTCTGTTTCTGATAACAAACTTTTTATTCAAACATACCCATTTTATTTGGCCTTCAACCACTTTCATTACATATCATTTTGTCCATGCATGCACCTTTCTTCAGTGCTGTTTTCGGCATTATAACCATATGCTGTTAGCCTTTGTTCGTTCAATTCCTGCCTATTCCAACCATGACTCTAAATACTGGTCAGTGTGTAGCGGCACAAGTGTGTGACTGACAGGTAATGACACCCTTTGAGAGCTGGTTCTCCCTGAAGAGAAGCTGCCAGCTCTCCTCCAGCCTGCCTGCCTGTGCGGCCTGTCCCCTGGGTGCTCCGCTCCAACTGCTGCCATCACACCGATGCTGTTTTCATCATAATAACCATCATCCTCCCTCTCGTCGTCATCACAGTAAATGAATGTAGTGGTGGTGGTGTTTGCAGGTGTGCTCGGGCTTTTCCTGCCTCTCTGTCTCCTTTTAGTCGCTCGTCTTCCTCTGCCAGTCTGACTCACTCCACTTCAATTGGAGCGATCAGTAGCTTCCACTTCTAATTTAGATGGAAAGCCAGGGTGAAATTTTCTTTTACAATTGATTTCTGACTTTTCATGCCTTAGTACTTACTTTGGTCTTGTGATATAGCTCTCTAAAGGAAGAGGTACATGTGAATGTGTGAGTGTGCAGAGACAGGAAAGGTGGTTGTGCCATAATTTACTGAAGTTGTCTTGAGAATTGATGCGAAGTTAAAACACAGCCGGTGCAGCAGGTGCTGCTGTATTTCTCCTACAATGGGAGTTTTTCCCTGTGTTATCATCAGGGGACCACCAGACACATGTTTTTTTCTGTTGTATAACAAGCTGCTGCATGGTGAGGGGGCAAACACAAGTTCAAATGTCAAATATTTCATCTTTTTTCTGGTGAACACCCACTGTTCTGTTGTAGAAGTCCCAAAGATTGGTCAAAAGTGATGGTCTAGGAAATGATTAATTCTACTTGAGATCTTACACCAGATATTCCAATTGCTAATCCAATTTTTCATAATCTGTGAGCAAAAGTAGTTTGCTCTGACTTTTTAGTAAGTGTTTGCTTGTTGTCGTACATGCTCTTCTATGGTTGTATTATCAGTTCAAAAACAAATTTTTGATATGTTTTATGTCGGTCAGTTTTGACAGGACGTGTATATTTCTACTAGTGTCGTCATATTTGACTGAAGGTGATTTGTCCTTCTGTGAACCTGTGAATGCCTTTTCCTTTTCACGCTTTCTTTTCTATGCCACTGCTTTCACTTCCCTTAAATCCTGATTCCTAAATAAAATTGAAGTGTCACGCTTCTGGCGCTGACAGTGACAAAGCTGTCAGCAGCTTATGATGGCTGTGCTTCCACAACAGTCAAGTCTAGACAAGTGTGATGGCAGTCTAAAACTACTACAGGTAAACACTGCATGTTACTTACCTTATGGACAGCATCGCCCTACGTGTTTCACTACTCACCATATGGTGACTGTTATATTTAATGGACAATCTCCTAAAGCCCTCCCGCGTGTGTGATAAGCTGTCATCTTGTCAACGGAAAGTGCAGTTGTGACTGTGTGAAGATAGGATTCATAGATGTTCAAGTTCAATTCAGGACCAGTTCTGTGAGAGCACATGTAGGGTTTAATCACACAAAATATTTGTGTTGCTAAGCACATGTTTCAAAAGCCAAAAAGATCCGCCATGTTTGTTATGGTTCATTTGGCCACTTCCCCCAAATAAGTAAATAAATAAACAAATCATCTAAAAGTTTAACACAAAATGTACAGAAAGTCTCAGAGCCACGCTCAACTGTCTAAGCAGAATTTACTGAAATGTTTGCAAGAATACATCCTCATTAATATGCATGATGTCATCATTAGAATATAGATACCAGTATTGGGAGTCACAATGTGGCACTGTAGCCTACTGCATTTTTCATAATGAGATAAAAGTGAAGACACACACATTCGATGTGAAGAGCGTGCAAGAACAAAAGATAAGTGAAAAGAGTAAAAAATATTTGTCCGCAAAAAAATGTATTACATGCTCACCAGTATGAGCATGTAATAAATACACTGTTGAGCATGTAATGCATTTTTAAAGCATATTTGAGTTGTTGTGAACAAATATTTTTGGCATTTTCATAATGCCTATAAAGTTGCCCTGGTGGTTCTACTGTATACCTGGTATGGTCCTATGGTGGTCTCTGTTTAGTCCTAGGCGGATTAAGTTTAGTTTCAGCTGAAAACCACTTTTGATGAGGCGATTGTGCAAGTGTAAACGCACTTTTTACTTGATCGTCTCAACAATAGTATTTTGTTTTACTTTCCCATTATATTCATTCTTTGGTCTGTTGTAAAGCAATAGTCCCCAAATCTCAGGACTAGTTTAAAACCTCACTGACTCTAATGGTGTGGACTTGTAAGTTCAAGAGAAGCTATAATAAAATAGAATGCTGTTATATAAAAGATTTTTCCCCAGACACAGAAGCCTTCCCTCTGAAAACACTGGCACACATGCACTCGGCAGCATCCCAGGGGTCCACTGTCTCAAACATGCTGGATCAGACCTCTGCTTATTATTCCCTGCGCCACATATTCTCTTGTCATAACCACTGCCTTAAATACACTGTGCACTGTAAATAGATGACTACCAACACTTAAAATGCTTGATGCGGATCTGAGCCTTGTCGAACCATGTAGTAACAAGAATATGACTGTTTTCTGTAGTTTAATTGTAAAAACTTGAAAAAAACACTCCATAAAACTCAAAGGAAAAACATAAAGAGTCTAAATGTTGACTTTTGCTTCACAGTTGTTTGTGCAACACTCACTGTACCGTTTGTTATCATTTGTAGTAAATCTGGAGAGAACAGAAGTAGATTGCCTCAGAAGTAATCAAAAAACCCAAAGATTAGAAGCTTGTAATTAATGTCTTTTTATCAGTGATTTTCTCCCATCTTTTTCTTGTCAAAACCATCAGGTCTTTTGTGTTGGGAATTGGGAAAACAAAGGCTGCTGCTTTCATGTTTTTCCTTGTAATTGCTACTCCAAACAACAGGATTGATATGTCTGTTTAATGTGTGACTATGACTAAAATATTAGAGCAACAATGAATGAAGGTGTTTAGGCCACTGGTTATGTACCTGTCACTGGGACTAGAGGCTGAAGAGTGGTAGAACATTACGAATTAGCGCCATCTCCAAAATCTGTCTGTTTTTCTGTCTAGTATCTCAGCTCACACACAAAATGTCAATCTGATGCGTTGCATCACTACACTGTTCCCCACCAAACTGGTTTGGTGAAGAATAGTATTCTTTTTTGTTCATTTTGGTTCTTGTATAGAACACTTTGAGTCTCATCTTTCATGCAATAGTTCAAGTAAAAACTTGACACAGCTGGAACTTTTGTCTCAAACAATGCTAAATTTGAGGTGGTAAAATGTAGTTTGTATATCTTCCAACAATAGCTTGAGTGCAAAACATTCACAAATACCACATGCATTTTTTCTGTTTCTACTCACAATGTAGCACCTAGATTGATGATTGAGGCCTTTAGAGTTCAAATGTAAACTTGCTTTGCTCTTCTTCTTGTTCTAGTTTAGTGCTAGTCTAGTTATGATTTAGTTCATCATAACTAGAGCAGTGAAAGACGACAAAACTAGGAAACATGGACACTTGCATACAGTAAGTACATGGTGAAATATGATGTAATGATAAAAAATAAACAGTGATTGCATTAATGAGCTCATTAGTTTAAAACGTGTGTGCCTGCCAATGCTGTAGCTGAAGTGTGCTGTGAATGAGACCTTCTGCTGCTGGGGTTGTTTGGTCACTGACTGCTTTAATGAGATTTGACTCAACAATCCTAAAGACCCTGTGACAGGTGTTTGCAGCTCATAATCACATTATGTGACATGATGAGAAGATCTGTTTCTTCTGCTGTGCTTTGTCTAATTATATACACGCTCACCTCTGCTTGCTGCCACTAGTGCACACCATAGAGTTCATGCAGGAGATTGATTAAAGGGTGGAACTGGCGATTCCATTTGCCAGGCACTCAGACAAGCTCACAGATTGGCTGTGCTTTTGTGGTTCACGGTCATGCTGCTGCAAGTAAATAGTACAGCTATTAGACAAGCATGATGCTCAGTATTCCCACTTGTTTTTAAAGGCAACATAAACTCAAACATAGAGCTGAAATCACAAAATTTACTAATTGATGCCAAACCGTCCATCAAAGTAACTTGTTTTTTAGAACACCACATTAGTCTTTTTGATATTTATTGACATAAAATATGTAATTTGCTGCATGACTCAAACCCACAAGTGATTTTAATTCTGGGCAGTGGAGCTGCATTCTGTCAGATTCTACTACATCAAAATTGATTGGACCAATGAGGTTTAAGACATATGGGTTTAAGTAATACATATGCATGGCAAACACTTCATGAAAGACATCTATTTTTATATGTATATACGGCATTTATATCTAGGTCTATATTATCTACATACAGTTCTATATCTAGGATGTCTTGGATACAAGGGGACACATACTTAACAACACCACAAGTTAATATAAGAAGAGATCAGAGAAGAAGAAAAAAAGAAATTAAATGAAGTTCCACCTATCTGTCTATTAGGGCTGTTGGAGTGCATCGATATATTGCGATACTCAAACTCCAGATACTCTTGATACGTCAATCCCAATATAGATATCTTAATGACGTCATGCTTATTAATTAGGATGCCTTGTTTTGATGTACAGTCAATAATTCAAATTCATTCTAAAACTCTAAGGCTAAGCTGAGTTTTTAAATCATCCAAGAAAATCCAGAATTTACAGAATTACGACTCATTAAAGTGTTCAAACCGAGAGTGACGCCAGTACCTCATTCATTATCCGCGCAGAGAATTCAGCGGCAGTGACACACATGTCCATGATGTTTTCTTTGAAAAGGCTTCCGTGTTGTTATTGGCAGCTCTGTGCTTGTTTGTTCTTGTATGGAGTAATTCAACACAATACACTGCTCTGGATGGACAGTCACAGACCACTGCTCTTTAGCCTCCCGTTGTGGCTAGTCTGACAAACCTGTGCTTTATGGTTGTCACCAACTGTACGTTTTGCTGCCATTAATCGCTCCAGGGTAGGCTTCCTCCCATCTCACCTATATCTGCCTCTGCCATTTGTCATATGTATGTGACTGAAATCACCACGATAGCCTTGACTTTTTATGTGTTCGCACGGAAATCAAATATATATATATAAAAACTATTCGTTTAATCATGGTCTGCGCTCATGGGGTGAAACAAGGTCAGAATGTACAAACCCATTAGAGTAGCAGTGCGATGAATGTAGGTGCAGAGTGAGGGCAGCACTTAATCCTTTTTCAGTCGTGGGGTCAAGACCTCTGCATTTGGCGCTTGCCATGTTCCATAGAAATGTAGATATGTGTCTGAATAGAAGTGTTACATCTTTTTTTCTCCACATTTTTTAATTTGTCTGACAGTATTTTAGGTAATAATCATGATGAAAAAGAGGAGGCGTTTGTTGGGGCTGAGCAATTTTGCAAAAAAATAAAATAAAATCAGAAAAATATCGATTTTTGCTTAGATTAAAATGCATAGAACAGGCCCAAAATACATAGAATCATGTTCTTTTTTTAACATTGTGTGTTTAATATAGTGTATTAGAAAAGAATGTTATTCCCATCTTCTTTGCTTTTACATTTTCTAACCTATAAGCTTTTTATTTATATTTCACACTAACTCATGAGCCAAACTCAGATAAAGTTCTAGACTCAGACTTGAAGATAAACTGTTTTACATAAGATACCCACAAGCTTATCAAAAAAGACAATTATTGACCAAATCTAAAGTCTAGTTTGCCTCATGCTTCCTCTGTCTCTCCCTCCTGTCAGCTGCTGCAGCGCTTCTTTTTTGCTTTAGATATTTCAGTTATTTATTTCTCCTAAACAACTGTAATAAGGCTCCTTCACACCTGTGTTTTGTGATGTGCTAAATTGATGTGTGCGCTGCGCTGAACTGTAGAACCACGTTTAGCATTGCGGAGGGTTTCTTGAAACACCACAAAACTATCTGATTCTGCAACATAAATCACTAACCATGATTAAGCACAGAAGCTCCAATGTTAGCGGCTGTTGTAAGCATAAGGACTGCACGAACACCGAGGCACAAAAGACATGACAACATTACAGGGTGATTTTGGTGATTAATATTTCTTTTCTGAAGACCAAAACAATTACAATTTAAATGTGTCTTTAGCTGCATCAGAAGGACTAGATGGAACTCTATGGAAGCCTGTAAGGACGAGGCCGCAAAATCGACATAAAAAACCCTCAAATTTCTATAAAAACAAATCAATTTGAGCAACAAACTCGATTTATCAATTCAGTCGATTTTTTGCCCCGCCTTTTGATTTATTTGAGGATTAGCCTCACAATATTTTGATTTGCGAAAGCTATGAAAGTTTACAGCCCAACCTTTCATTAAGCTGTAGACTTTGTGTTTCAGTGCACCGTCTCTCTGCTGTGCGTTGGCATGTTTTCAGCCAAAACAAGTCCAATCCCTCCTGAACACGCTGGACTAATAAACAGGCTACATCAAAACACGCAAACCTCTAATGAAGTTCTTAAGAAGAAGTCTGTGCCAGCACATTCAGATACAACTGCAGAATAAACTGTAAAATAGTCCAATGATCACTCATCTTCATACTATGAGCTTTCTTATACCCAGATCTTTCTTTTATTTTTTAAAGTAATTCAAACCTTTTGGCTATTTAGCTACCAGTTTTCAAATTAAATATAACTATGCTTTTAAAATTGTGAATTTAAATGTAATTGTTGCATTAAAGCCTCTGGTTTTAGAAGAAATTCTTAAATTTCAACATTTTAAGAAGTGATTTGCCTGAGCTTTCAATACAGAATTTTTGAAAATACATTAAATCAAATCAAATCTATTTGAATGTATAAAGCACTTTTCATACATGAAACGAAACACAAAGTGCTTTACAGTGCTTTGAAAACAGAACCACCCAGCAAATACATTAAATGAAATCAAACTTTATTTGTAAAGCGCTTTCAGGCATGAAACGTAATGGTCTTCACAATGTGATCATTACCCGCCCACCACTGTAGAAAAACTTTTGGATTCATGTATGTTTAAGTGCAATAGGCTGATTAGAGATGAACCAGATGAGAAAGCACCACCAGCAGAACCGCATACACCAGGACAAGCTCCCGGTGCAGAGGTTACTTCGATGAAACACCGGTGATCATAGAAAGAAAGAAAGAAAGAAAGAAAGAAAGAAAGAGGGAGTGAGTGAGGGAGTGAGGGAGGGAGAGAGTGAGTGAGAGAGAGAGAGATAGGGAGAGAAGGGTAAAAGTTTGTTGTTGTTGTTTTTTTTCGCACATCATAGAAATGTTATTTCATGTGGAAAAGCAAACCTTTATTTTGAGCGATCCTGCCGTAATGCATAGGGGCTATGTTTGTAATTGTCACCAAACAGGAGCCCTAACATGGGATTTGGCCAAAATATCTTGATTTTGTCACACATACTTAGCACAGGGGTTTTTTTGTTCTCTTGGGTTATTTTTCTGTACAGGCTGAAAGGTAAAAGAGAAAATAGTTGCAATATCTCTGCTTGAACTGTATTTTCACTATGAGACCTAATCTTGGAACATAGTGGTATCAACCTTAAGGTTAGAAGCATATATGACTCAGATCAATGGGGAAGATATTTGCTATAGGTATATTATTTGCACAAAGAAGTGACCCTGGTCACAGGGTTACTTTTCCTGTGAATTTTTGAAGAATCTGTCTTCCATCACCTCTTTTGTCTCCAGCTCTTCACAGTCCACAGAGCTCTATCCGCTTCAGCTTACCTTGGGGCCACATTGATTGCTTTGATGGATCAAGGGCCAGCTTATGTTTTCCCTTTTCTGAAAACAACCGATCCTGTTGGCCAACTATCATGTACTCACCACTCACATACTGCAGTACTATGTCTACTATGGGAAGGTAAAAAAGAATCTCAGAACCTGATCCAAATGCTATTTATTGCGTGTTTTACAAGAGATTTACATAGTATAATTCATAAACTCTATTGTTTTGATGTGCATTGGGTGGAGGCGCTTTTGTGCTTTGCTGTGAAGTAACAACAAAAGTGTAGCTTGTATCAGACAGACAGAAGAGAACACTAGAAAGGAAAGGCAACATTTTGCATTTTCTCATATGCTTATGTTATAAAGAAAGCAACATGGCCTTTTCAGAGTCTAATCTGAATATGTTTACACACGGCCATGCACATTGGAAACATTCAGGAAATATAGCCGGTTTGAAAATGCAGATCCTGATTCATGTAATGTCTTTGGTCGAGTTTCTAAAAAATCTGTTGCTTTTTATGTTTTTGTTAATCTATGTACAACAAGATGATGAAGTGTTCTGTTGGTATTGACCAAATGTTTCAATGTTTGATTTTCTGACAAATCTTGTTTGCTAAATCAACATCTTGTAAAGTTCGCTGAGATAACTGCTGTTGTGATTTTGGGCTATACAAATAAATTGAATTAAATTGAATTATGTTGAACTAAGTTTAAGGTATACTCTATTACAAGGCTATTCATCTGTTTCTCAAGGGCCCTGAGCCAGACAGTTGCACTAAATGTCACCAATTTTGACTAAATTTAGAGTTACACCAAACATTCACAGCACTATATCTGTTTCAGTAATGAAAATAACACTGCCACATATTTAATGTTCTACAAAACTTAAAAAACGCACTGAACCGCAATTAAACAAGGACCAGATCAGTACTAAGAAAATCTCAGCATTAAACCAGGACTAAACCAGGACTAAACTAGGACCAAACGAGGTCTATAGCATGGGTTGAGGGCCAGATCAAATCTCTGGAGTATGGCAGCTTAAATACAAAGAATGTACACAATCTAAAAATTAAAAAAACAAAGTTTCCCTGGAGATGTCTCTTTGGGTCGGTGTCAGGCTCATCAAACCATGTTGAAAGGAGGATTTTCCAGCTCGAGAGAGCCAACGTATTCGTCAAGCAGTCACAAAATACATATTGAATCATCCCTGAGATTCACAAAGATGTTTACAATCTATGCTTCACTTCTCCATTTCAAAAAGCTGCTCTAAAGGTTTACCTACTTCTTTATTACTCTTTGAAAAGTTGTTACTCAGCTTTAAATCTAGAATAATAGGCCGTGTTATTTGGTCAGAGTTTGTGAATTTGGCCACACATCTACTTTAACTTGAAATGAAAAAGTTCAATATTTTGTGCGCTCTCTTGTATTACATTCTGTCAGTGTATGCCAGTCATCCGTGCGTGGGTTAAACACCAGCTCCCCTTTCATTTCCACACAGTGCCTCCAACAATAGAGTCGTGTTTAATTTGCGTCGGAGCGAGGCCTGTGGCGTTAAGGCGTTGTGATTTTCAGATGACTGAGCATGTGCCACTTGTTTATCCAGCTGTGTGATCGGCCGGGAAAAGGTCAGGCCCAACACTCATCGTTCCGCCACTGTCTGCAACTCTCCAAACTCTGATATGATTAGGCTTCGAGTTACCGTGTCTGACCCTTACTGACATTATTTATTGGACAGTTGACGTGTTTTTTATACTGCCTTTATAATAAATATGAATCTATAGTCATTTCTTTGGCATCAAAGTCACTTTGAAAAAGTGCATTCCCTCTAAACATGCTCATTTAAAAGGTCACAAAAGAAATGTTATTCAAATCCTACCTTTGAAACGTACAATTGCCGACTTTGTTTTGTATTAAGGCAATAAACATCAGAGACAGATAAAAAGGTTTTGCCATTTCTTGAAATTATTAATAGCCAAATTATGCAGCAAAGAGGCTGTAATTCATCATTGTATAAAATCCCATTGTAACCTTAGAGCTAGAACTCGTGCTGTGTCAGAATGATATTATTGCTGCGTTTAAGCATATTTAGTTTTGTCCAGTCAATGCTAATTGCCTTAGGATAATCCATATCAGTTACCATTTGCCTACTATACAAGAAAAATGATGTGCATTGCTTAGAAACATCTGCCGTAATGTCTTTTTTATTCAATAACAAAGGCCTGCTATGTGAATCAGCAGTTCATTTTTGCTGCAACTAACAAAATATGAAGATGTCAAATATTCAAACCATTAATTGGAGCAAGGGGGCACTAAAAGCCACCGCGTATAGTTTACATTTATTCAGAGAAACAAAAATGTGAGCTTTTTGGCACTCGGGACTAATGGAGGAAAGTGTGCACAAATTCCTCTAAGGTTGAAGAGAGTAAATCCACGTTCCCGGAAAGCAGCAGAATGGAATGAAGCCTTTTCCGGATGATTGTTGTGAGTGGTCTATTTATTTGATTAAAGTTGATTACGGTTCTTTGCTTGTGTCATTCCAGCTGCCATCCTCGACGACCCTATGGAGTGCAGCAGAGGAGAACGCCTTGCCATCACACTGGCCAAAGACAGCATCAACAGAAGCAGCAACCGCTCTACCACCGGCAAGCTGGAGGTGGACATCTTTGAACTGTTACGAGACAGTGAATACGAAATGGGAGAGACTAGTAAGTAACTAAAATGTCTGGTTGTTTGATGAGGAAATGCATTCACAAAGTCCAGGTTCTGCGTGCTATGAAATCATCACACTTTCCACTCAAAACCAGACAAAAAATGTTTTGGACATTGAATTTTATTTTTTTTTCTCATGTTTTACTATTCCTGAACGTTTGACATGTGCACTGTTTTGATTCTATTCCATTTGAACAGTGTCATAGTAATACACAATTTTAGTCTTTACTATACACATACAATATCTAATAATTAGAAAATATTCACTTGTCCACAATTTCTACATAGAAGGAGATTTGTTTATCGAGTAAAACTGACATGTTAAAAATATCTGGCATATCCGTATCTTTTACACCAAAACAAAATGCTCTACTTTGAATTTACCAGCCTGTGATTTCACTCTTGGCATATTACTTTCCCTTTTCTTTATTGTATCTGGCATTTTCCCTTCCAAGTATATTGAGAAAGCCTGTCTGGGAAATTATAAGGAAGGATGACAGAACGGCTTGGTGCTGGGACGTGAATTGAGCTGTCATATTTTGATAGCTGCAGGAGTTGGAGGATGTGTTGTCGAGTATTTTGTTCTCAGATATTGGCAGTGTTCAATTTAATGTGTCAGGTAGATGAGGTAAAAGGGTTTGAGTTTAAGGCAATCTGCAGCGTCATGTTGAAAATGAATGAATGCTTGTCAGACATGATGGGAAGTGCTCATGAATCTTTAAATATGTATGCATTTCTCGCTGTGTTTTGACGTGGACATAACAGGATCTACAGATACAGTATATGCTTGTGGCAATCTTGTCTTAAAGATGCTATATTCTATTTTTAAAAACGTAAGCAGATGAAAATATCGATGTTTAAAAGTTAGTCCACATATTTTGCTCACTTACTGTACCTAATGGATTTTGACTATCCAAATGCTTTTGTAAAATGTGTTTTAAGCTTTTTTTTCAGTAGTGACAGCATGTCGGTATGCTAAAAACAATTACTGCTAGCAACAATAACAGACAAATGACGATGGATTTTAGTCAAAGACAGTACACTGCGGACTCATTTTCACCTGAATAGATACTTTAACACGATATCTGTGCTGGGGGAAAATTGATTTTAAGTTATTTGACTCTACTCAAACGAGTGTAGCACCTTTAAGAAAACCAAAAGGTAAATATTGACTTTGCTGTTGGTTTAAATACATATGCTAGAGTGTATTTTCCAATAAAGTTAGCTTGAGTACCTTTGTAGAGGCGTGTAGCCAAGAAGTGAATAGATTTTTCTTTTCACAAACAAGAAAAGCTTGGTGCACTACAACAACAACAATAACAGTGGGCTGTCTCTGCTGGATTTACTTGAAAACACACTTGACTTGTGGGGTCCTTGTTGCTGGCTGCCCGGAGCATGCTGGGAGTGACTGGTATGTAAACTTTTGCTGTTTACAATTATAGGGACAGAAATGGGATTATTCATGGATCCATCACACAGAGCCACCTTCAAAAGGTTATCAGCTCTTGGGTTATTGAGCAAGCATGCTTCTAACCTGTATGTTCATTCAAAAGCAGACTTACATAGTGAACATGTTATGTGTAGAGCACCATTATCTATGAGTCATATGTCCTTTTCTTAATATCCTGTCTGTTCAGTAATCCAGTGGATCTAGACGGAAATTGAAGGCTCGTTTCAGAACTGCAAACAAACAGAAGCAGCAGCGGTTAGAGTTTGTGTAAACCTCACAGGGGCTGTTTATGCTTTTTCTGGTGTTTTTGTCGGAACTTTTTGTTTTGTTTTGTTGGATGTGAAGATGGTCAGGCTGTGGGATAACTACACACTTTTAATGGACTGTCTTTTGCTGTGTAGATTGTGGCTTTGCTTCACACCTTTTTTTTTTGCAATAAGAACAACAACAAAAAACTAACAAGGAGACAGAAAGAGAGGGTCATACATTTTCGTAAATATTTGAAAGCTGTTTTTTCATCAGCCATCTTTTGCAAAAAATGTCACTTGCTCACTATGCCCCATTGAGTTTCAAAACATTCAGTTGACTGTGCGCAGGTGAGCTGTTTCACATTGTAAAGCTTTAGCGTTAGCATTTACACCCAAAGTCATCTGTATGTAAACATATTTTAGTCAGTTAGTCTCCTTGTAAAGTCTTTAGTATGTTTTAGATTGAGGTAGTGAAAACCCTGTCATTGCCCACTTTGCACACACTGTACCTTTATTTTACTACTTTTTATTTGTTTTGAAGTTTTAATTAAACACAGAGGAAACTAAGCTGGTAAACACAAACACCCTCGCAGATTTCAACAAAGCAAATGATTGTAAAATCAGTATATTACTATTTCAAAGTTGATTAAGCTAGTTTCGATGGCGATAAGTAAGTGTGACGTTTTGAGATTTTTCTTTGCCAGCAGTTTAACTGTGTACAGTTTAACTGTACACTTAATAATGTCTATGAAATATGTAATTGTATCCTGCACATGTGTAGTTGTGCTATAAGGGACATAGGTACAAAATGACAAACCCCACAGAAATGAACTAAACAGGAAATTAACACGCTGGTAAGATGTTAGCTTAAAAGATAAACAAGCCAACTGTCATCTGGGAAAGAAAAAAAAAAATAGGGCTGGGCAAGTTAACGCGTTATCGCGGCGTTAACGCAGCACGTGCTTAATCGCGATTAAATATTTTGTCGGATCTGCTCCATTGCTGCTAGCACTTTGAATACAGTATGGGCAGCTGGACAGAGACAAGTCTGAGCTTCATCTGAGTTTTTAAATCGTCCAAAAAGACCCAGGAACCATAGAGATATGGCCGTGGTTCTCTCTGGTTTCCTCCCACCTCCAAAAACATGCATGTTTAGATTACTGTCATCACTGTAAACTTCCCCAAGTGAATGAGAGAGTGTTTGTCTCTAACCCTGCAACGAGAGTGTTCCCCCGCCTAAGGCCCAAAGTCATTGGGATAGGCTCCAGTCACCCGCGACCTCTAACAAGCACAAGCGATAGAAATGAATGAATATGCCTTTTAATTTCTTTAGGTTAGGGTCTATTTCACTTAGTCGTGCAGGTCCTATTAAAGTGATTTCTTAATTTAACTTATTGCATTATGACGTCTGGGTATGGTATAAGAAATTCAACTCAGGTTTGATAGACTGATATGCTGCTATGTTTAAATTATGTTTATCTTTGACTCATATTTGGATTTTTTATTAGGAAACATTTAATTGTGACAAAAGTGCAAAAACTAAAGACATTTTATGGCTCTTTATGTTACAATTTTTCTAATGCATGTAGTTGAGTCTTGATTGCTTACAACTGATTATGAAATCTGATAGACTTGCTCTCGACTACATATGGGTCAAACTAATGAAAAATTAATTGAATATTTAGTGAACGTACTGGTTATTACATTTGTGGTCAGCTCTAAGTTTTGCTACCCCACAAACGTAATAAACAGCCGCAAATGTAATACTTAGTACGTTTGTGGGAATTTTACCTATTACGTTTGTGGTTTGCGAGTTTTATTTGTATTTGTTTATTTGTATTATGTTTTCGGTTTATTATGTTTGCAGGGATAATTACGTTTGTGGGTGTTACAGATGCACTCCACCTAATTGAAATAGCATTGACCTGTAGAATGTTGTGAAGTAACATGTTTTGCACTTCACTGACTTCTTTCAACATTTATAGACACAATTCTCTTGTCTATTTTGCATTCTGCTTAAAGAAATGTTAGATGCATCTCAAGGCTACGTAATTGCCGTAATAATAACAGCCATAATTATTTCAGTACCAATAATACCTTTTATTGTTTGACCTGTTGACCCCGGGGCTATAATTTCACTGGAGGTGCACTGTCTGTTTGAGGATTAAAGGACAGGCTCATGTAAACACTGCTGTTGAAAATTTAGAAAGTCATGCTCAAAGGGAAAAAAGTTCCTCCAGAGGCAAGAGCAAACCATTCAAGTTTATAATCTTGTAAATAGAGCACATGTACTGTAAATGTTTGTGTTTGATGTCAGTGAGGCTGTGTCTGACAGGCCCCATGGGGAACTCAGGGATTACTTATTAATCATTCGATTCACTGCCTCTGGATTCACCACACAGACTGCAAAATGGATCTCCTTTGCTTTTTCACACAAGTGGAGGGTTAATACAGTGGATTTGCTCCAATAATCAAACAGCGAATTAGTATGGCACAAGCACACTCTGTACAAATACACAAGGAGGCCTCACGTCATCAAGTGAAGAAGTTTAATTAGACGCCAGATTAAAGTTTATGGCCTCTACACAAATGCAGTAAAAAATATTTGCTGGAATTTTTCAGTCTGAAACAAGAATTCTGCTCCTCGGGGAAACACTTTAAATCGGCCCTTGTAAAATTCGAACATGAAAAATAGGAGGAGATGTCTGTGTCTTTTTAGATATGTTATGGCATATGGCAAAATGGGTTTTATGTTTTAGGCCTGAAGATATTGTCACTCGCTATCTGCGCCATTTTCTCTGTTTGTCGTTCACTTGTGGCTCCTGTCGCTGTATGGTTACATCTGTAGTAGTCTCACTGTCTCCCTCAAGCTGTTTTCAACTTTCATCATCAGGGACCACAGAGCGTTTGTATGCAACATATTAGGCATATTAAAAAGAGACAAATGCGTTTGGCCTTGTGCGATTGACCACCAAATGCTAGTTCAGTTTCCCCCAGAGACACATGAATCACTGGCTCCAGCTGCTATCGGTCCTGAGCGTTCAGCATGTGCATTCATTACCTTCTGCCTGACCAGAGTCTAAGGAAATTTGTTTATACTTGGCAGAGGTGGAGAAAGAACAATAATTTGCATTTAAGAGCATTTTTATTCAAAACATCACTCTTAAAGAAATAAAGAAAAGTCCATGTTGAAGTGATAGCTAATACTGAATTTACTTTCAACAATCAGTGGTGATCTATGGTGCACGTTTTAGAGTTAGGTTCATTTCTGCTGGTTTCTATTTTTTTGCATTTATGCAGTGGAAACTCACAAGAGGTTTGCCCTCTTGCATCTCAAAGATTCCTGGTTTCATGTAAATCTATTCGTGCTATGCTTGTAACATGTATCCTATGTTTGTCAATGAGGTGGCTCAAAGTCTAGGTCTTTATTCTTAACATAAAACATAATGAGCTCCTGGAGGTATAAATCAGCCAGTAATATAAATCCTTGATCTCTGTGCACTTTTGACCTGCCTGTTCATCTTTCTTCTTCTTACAGTGTGCCAGATCATGTCCAAAGGTGTGGTGGCAGTCCTGGGGCCCTCTGCCAGTCCGGCATCAAACTCCATCATCAGCAATATCTGTGGAGAAAAGGAGGTGAGTGTCTGCTTCCTTGCACCAAATACAGCAAATATGTTGGTTGCTCATTAACTGCTCTGAGACTTCTGTGGTGATTGAAAAGGACAACTTGTTAGCGGTGATGAAAAACAACCAGCAGTGTCACAAGTGATTTGATGCATTTAATTTCCACTATTCCCTCATTATCCAGAGGTCGTCTTGTTTTGATACTTCTGGACCCTAATGGCAAATAAATACAAACCCAAGAACAAGTTTGGTTGTTTTGCCCATTAAAATTCCCAGTTCTTTTTGAAATATTGTCATCCGCTGGTTGTGCAAATTTGACCCATTCCTGCTTTGTATGCACATACATTGTGGACATGTAGTAAATGGATTATGCAAAGTCACATAGAATTAAGATGCTAAATAATTCTACATCGAATAAGGTGTACTACTTGAATATGTTACAGGGAACATAGTGCAGATACATTTGGAGCCTTATTGTTTGTTCAAGTGCAAAATACAAAACCTGACGCAATTGACATTTGCATCTTAACAAAGAGGATGCGGCACAGTTTTTTCCTATTTGAACGAGTGAATATACAATTTATACGTATATGGATACAGTTGGGCCCACCAACGGACGTCTGTTTTTGAAGCAGCTCAACATCCTTTGTTCTACGATTCACTGTTTAACAACTATCTTTATTAAGACTCAATTGTGACTTGACTTTTATTTAGTGTGCTTAACTAGACATACTATAAAACACTTTAAAAAATAATTTTCCCATTGAATCAACATAGTACAGAGGATAAATAAACTACATAATAGGGCATTTGATTAGGATTTTTAATGGTTTCTAATTACCCATCTAGAAAGATCAAATAAAAACACATTTATATTTATAGCGACAGTAAAAATATATCTCTTCTCAGTGTTTCCCCTGGCTGGTTTGGCCAAGTACATCTGCTGTAGGAAACATAGACATATAGACCTTTTTTTGTTTATCAACACGGACGATGCGCGCGCACCCCGCACCCAGAAAGAGCCTCCACTCATAGACACAAACAGTGGAAACAAGTCGAAAAAGCACTGTTGTCAGTTAACTACAAGAGTTTATCACTGAGCGAAAACAAGTTATGTTGCTAAATCATCTGTGAATGAAATTTGACCCTTCAACACTTAAAAGTTACATTCAGGTGAGTGAAAAAACAACAAGAAAAACACTCAAGCTCTCAAGCTTCGTCTGTCATACCAGTTCATACCTGATCGAAACAGCTAGCTCTCATCCTGTTTCGTCTTTGTTATTCAAAGAAGTTTCCCCAGCTAACCAGATGAGAGGGGCTCTTTCTGCATAACACATGCGCTTTAGGGCGGAAAGTGACATTGACTGAAAATCTCTTTATATAATACAGATTAATAATTATCATTAGTATTTAGTGGCCTTTTATGCCATGTAGCATTAGCAATTAAATGCTATAAAATATATTGTAGCGTTATTTTAGGACATTTATCACATGAAAAGTTGTGACATGTTGTTGTTTATTGTACAAGCAGGGTGGTAGGTGCTTTTAGCAGAGTGGGTCATGTATAATGGTAGAAACACTGATTGTACTTTCAACACATTGGCCCTGCCTTTTGCAAGTGTTTGAACTAGAGCATTCTACATCAGCTGTGGAGGGCTTTTGAGACCTTTAAAGTCCTAAAAACACACACATCTGCTTTTTATTGATCCTGGATGAACACAGTGTCAACACTGCACTGATGCAACAGATGTTTTGTGTATATCACTCCAAGATCGCTTATCAGAGGTGCAAAATAATTCTTCCAGCGACGCTGGTTAATCGGCTGTGATAAGATTTTCACGTGATGATGCTTCCTGATCCAAATGCTGTGCCTTTTGTTTTTTGTGACTTTTGCACATGAAGCAGAGGCACGCATCATTGCAATCACTCAACCCACATTGACTTATCAGCTTTCTGAATGAAAACATCAATGTTATATCAGATGCAACATGCCAAAAAATAGCAGATGCTATTTTTCAGTTTTTACTACAGCTTAGCTCTTGATTTGAAGTGGGGCACTAGGTCTACGTCTCTGCTGTGGTTTATTACTGGTGCAGCGGTTAATGTTCTCACCTCTTAACAAGTGCGTTTGACTCTTGAGTGGCACATTGCCTTTCTATGTTTGACCTTCTCATTTTGGTTACATATTTTCCCCAAATAAAAAATACATTACCCTTCTTAATGTAAATATATAAATGAAATCAACATATTTTACATAATGAACAGATTGCTTGCACATTCTGCTTCCCCACACCGCTCCATCCTTTACTCTTAGCAACAATATTTAAACCTGCTCACTCAACATCACTTGTCACTTCTCTCTGGCTCCATCCCCTCGTTTCTCTGCAACCTTACTGTCCCTTTATGTCCTTCCAACCACACCCCTCATAGTAGTATACAAGTATTTGGCACCCTTGTTGTTGTTGTTGTTGTTGTTGTTGCAACTGAGTAAAATAATTTTTTGAAATTTAGTTTACAATAGTGATCATTTTCAACAACCACCATTGGTTTGATCAGTGTGACCATAAAAAATACCCTATTACCACCCAGGCCCTGACTGTTCTCCTGTCCTGCCCATTTCTCTAATGAGGTGGTGCTGTGTTCCCAGCAGACACAAGGGCTTCCTGTAGTTAAGAGATTGGCCAACGAGTCTGACTGCTTTTCACTAACAATATAACACCAGTCTTTAAAGCACATAAAGAGTAAAGATAGCTGCTTTATGAAGTAGTGAAAGTGCACAAAAACCTTATATCAGCATTTAAGGCCTGCCAGTCTCTTTCATGGATGATATTCTTTTGTCTGGTACTTTGAAGCACAGTCTCATCAGATATGAAGAAACTGCCTCGACCTGTTTTGAACTCAAGTTTCTGGTCTGTTGCCCACTCCCTGCTTTTATGTGGCTGTGCTTTGCAATGCTCTGTATAACACGACGTTCTTGACAGGACCAGTGTGGAGCACCCCTCATTTGCATTCATGTGTAACTTATGTGTTAATTGTAGAGAAAAAAGAATGGAAAGTTGTAAAGTGGTCTAACTCGGATGTTATATTATTCTGAGTCAATTAATGTTCTGGAAGGGTTTTATATAGTAAAAATCACATCCAGTCTCTGAATCACTCTTAGAAATAGATATCGCTGTTGAATACGTCTTTTTACAACATGCATTTTCTACAGACAATAATTGTTTCACCTCAGTGTCATTCTGCATGTAATTTACTCATGAAAAGAATAATAAATCAAGTAAGCAATAGAGCCATAATAGACAGCGAAGGTCGTATCACACTTTAAATAATATATGCTGTGCTTTTTGAAGTATGCACAAACAGCCCTATATTCCAATAAATCTGACTCCTGTTCAGCGTAAAGACAATCAGTAGTCTTGTGGGAAATAAATGTAGAGCCTTATTTTGTGCTCAGCGGTAGAAAAGAGAAGCACACGCCTCACAATGTGCACAGCAGGGCACTAGTGTTGGCTGCTGGTTCTGAGCAGGTGGCCTGTCTAACATTTACACACTTCAGATTAGATCAAACCTACTATTGTCTGAGAAGATCCAGAAATCAGGCAACAATGAGTAAATGTCACATGTCCCTGTTGGTAATTTTGTAATGATGATGCATGCAAAGTTATTCTATGAGACATATACTGTATTTTAACAAGGGTAAAGCCTAATTCACTCAGTTTTATATACTTTATTTCCATTTTTTTATTGTGATCCTACACTCACTGTAAGAAAATTGCGATAAAACTACAGCTGATTTCTGGCAAATGACTAAACATGCCTGAATAGTGCTAACTAAAAAAAAAAACACATGTCCCTGGTGTCATGAATATTGCCTGGAAAATACTGAATGCTATAATACAGACCGATAGAAGTCTGGACAACATTTCAGTTTAAATGAGCTTGACTGACACATGGAAAAAAAAATATATAATGTACATGTATACATTAGTCAATTTTAAACGTTACACTCCTATTGTATTCTCCAGCAGAACCTTTATAATAGTTTTCTGTATGGTTGATATTGTATTTTTTGTGTGTCTGTGATGTAACAATAGAAGAATTTCCCTTGAGGGTCAAAAAAGTATGATTAGTCAATCACAGGGGGTTGAAAAATATTACATGTACACTTGAAGAATCCATGGCTGAAACAAGTAACTTTCTGAGGTAAGAGAAGTTGGCTTTTCTTTCTGAACGCTTATCAGCACATGCAGCATTGAAATATTAATAATAATAAATAAAAAGATTGCTTGATTCCATCTGAGTTAAGGTCAAGTATGCTCTTTGGATTCAAGGCAACAAGGCACTAGGTGAAAATGTAGCACATATATCGCAATATACAGTATATTCACTTTATATTCATGGGGCGTCTAACTTTTAATATCTCTGCAGTGACAGTACACAGTGTATGTGATAAGGTGTGATGTGAACAGCCATACACAGCAGCTTCTCTCCGTGTGTGCGTGTGAAGTGTGGCGCTCCTGCAGATGCCTGGGTTCCTGGGACACTGGCAGTAATATTGCGGCTGACGGAGCCCACTAGGCGATCAGCACATCATGGAGCACTCCCTATCAATCACTCCCCGGGTTCCAGCATTGCTCTGAGCCTGCTTACACACGGGTGACAGAAGAGGCAACACTGTCCCTCTGAGGTTTAACCAGTGGAAAGGCTTTCAGTGGGAAGTGCATACCACTAGTTTGTTTGCATGCTTCTGCAGATTGAGGCCAGGGAAAATTTGGCTTAATGGTGGACGTTCTAATATAGATCACAATCACACGAGAAGATATCTAATAGGTAAAGGTTCTTTCTTAAAAACTGTTGTTTCTTTTGCTCGCTTCAAGGTTGTATGGAGGATTTTCAAAAATTGTTTGTCAGTCTTGGTCAAAAACAGTTGCATAGATTTGTAACAGCCTTGTACTTATGCTAAACAAAAAAAATATAAAAAATATATATATATATAAACTGTGGACATGATGAGGCCAGTAAAACGTTGGCCAATAGATAACGAGGTACCTCGTTATCTATTGACCTGTGAACCTGTCAAGCAAACCCTCAGTGTTTCTAAGTAACTCATTGGCCCAGTTGCAGTGAAGGGCGTGGCCCTGGGAGGAGAAACACATGTGCATCGTTTGAAAAACAGCAAACAGCTGTTGGATTTGAAAAATCCTCCATGCAACCTTTAACTAATCAGAGTATCCTACATATTCAACGTGATGAAGTCCGAGCAAGTTTTGCCATCAATGAAAAGAAAAAGTCAAATCATGCAATAAACAATAAGAAATATGCAAACATCCCACTTCCTGGGTTTGGGGATCAAAATGCTTTACTATTAGACATAGTGCATGGAATACTGCAAACAAATAATGACCCGGATAGATGCTTTGACACAAATATCTACTTTGGTAAAACTAATTAAAACTTTTAAAGTTTTTCATTGGCCTGATAAAACAAAACTAAATTTTAGCAGAGGATACTTCATTAGCAAGCTTTGGGTCTGACTTTCCAGCTTGGTTTTGTCCAAAGTCCAGATGCGATTGGATCAAGATCTACATCGACATTCATAACTACAGCCTAATTTGAGACCTTGAAGCCTCTGATACAAGAGAAACTTTTTTGAACACAACAACACAGGCTAAGCACAGAAAATCGCAACAAAAAGACTCGCTGATGTCAGAACATTACAAACATATGAACAATAAAGCACAGTAAAGTTTTCATTTAATATGTATTTGTGGCTTGTACAGCTGGAAGCAGAGGATAAACCGCTAAACGAAACACGGTACTTGCGATGCAGACGACCCACAGCTCTGGCACGAGTCTCTTTAGCCAAAATAAACTCCACATGAAGGTGGCACTTCTAATACTGCCTTCTGCTTCTAATCCCATCACAGCGAGTGAAGACATAATGATGTTTATTCATATAATCCACTCATTTTGGCACATTTTAGGAGGAGAGGGACACTCAAACCTAAGAAATATTAGGCCCGCCTAATACAGCGTTCAGACTGGACAGCGTTTTTGCGTCCAATTTTGTGCGGTAAAGCAAATTTTGATGCAAAATATGTACAAAGCTGACACCCCAACAAGTGTCCTAAGCGCACTTGTTGTGGGTGTCAGCCCCCAACAAGTGCGCTTTTACTCCCTACGCACTTTTCTGAGTTCCCACTTTTTGCAAAAGGCTTTATTTTGCACAAAAGCAGATTGCATTGAGACAGAGAGGGAGAGAGAGATAGAGGCGCGAGATCTTTGTTCAGCATTGCTCAAACTGGCGCTGACGCCCGACAAGCGAATTTCGATACCCGGGGCACAAATTCAACTTAACATGTAAACTGGACACATTGATGCAAAAAAGCTGTCCTGTCTGATTGCACCATAACTCTGCTTCCCATTTGTCAAATCTTCAGTTGATTAGTCTTTTAGCCAATCACAATCACAAAACCCTTGTTTTGCTCAACTTTCCCAAAACAATGTCTCCAAACTTTGGAGACTAAACCAAAATGATAGAACACTTTTGAAGATTCTAAGTCCTGTTCTCAGAGCAGACTTTTCATGTTTATCAGCCCTTTATCTTCGGACAACACATGTTTCTTTCACTGTTAATTGACATTTTTCCAGCCAGTTTTGGTTGGCTGTAGTTCCTCCCCAAATGCGCATTTGATACACTGAAAGTGGCTTTTTATTGCTTCGACCTAAGTAGTCATCAGAATATGGCCCATACGCCGCAATCTTTGCTTCTGTGTGTAGCTCATTTACAGAGCCCATCCTCAACAGGTGCCACAATGATCATCTGTGTTGTAATATTTACAGCAGTAAAGCACTTATCTCTGTGTATTTAAGCTACCTAGTGTTACATGTCATTTTGAGGTATTCCAAGCCTAATAAACCCCAACAAATTTGGATAAATGCCACCAATTAAAGCTTATATTGGCATTGTAAATTTCAGTTTAATTGTATTGCTTTTAGCTGCCATTGGATTCATTTCCGTGCTCAGTACATGCTAAAGTTATTATCCCAAAGCTTCTCTTTCACTCCTATAAAGCATAAAATGTTCAATCATTCTGTGTCGGCAAAAGTAGGTAAACACATTCCAGTATGATTCCAACGTGAAGGCCAATGAATATTAATGCTAGCTCTGATGTTTGGGACTTGCTTTGGGCTTGCACAGCCATCTGCTTTAAGGAGGACAGAGATTACAGTGCATTTCAGGAGCTTTGGCTGAGGGGCGAGCTTAAGGTCTGTGGGTACACTATGAATGTTTATCTATAGGTGGAGGTCAGCAGTGCAGTCTGAGCCCCGAAGATGGTTGATAATGGAAACATTTCTTCTGTATTTGTTTTTACTCTGACCAGTTCTTTTCAGATGCGGAAGACGGTATAGATAAAGTGAACTAGTGAATGTTTGTGCTCACGTAAAAGTAGAAGTACATGACTAAAATGGTTTTTAATTACTGGTGCAAAAATTGTAGTAGAGGAAGTAGACATGAAAAATAAACCCAAATGGTCAAATATTATATTGCGTTTGTTGTTTGCACTTTTTTTTTTCAGTAATTGCAGCAGGTAAATATAAACAAGTGGGAGGGGATGTATGGCAGGTGAAAACAAGTATGTGGTAAGCACCTGAACATCATCTGCAGCACCATGCAAGATTACTCAAACATGCTTTAATCAATCCAAATACAACTTTCAGTAAACTAATATGACTAAAAATCTGAAAGTACATATAATGCTCTTTAGAAGCCCAATTAAAGTTATTAAAACAGCACTCTATCAGCATATAATTTACGTTTTAAAAAATCTGTGTAATTTCTTAAGTAATGCTTTGTGCATAAAGAAGCAGAAGTAACTGAGATGAAACAACCAGCGTGTTCTCATGGATTGCGTAAAATAGCACGCCATGACAAATTGCGTGTCATGACGACGCCCTCTGCCTGTTTTGGCGTGCAATTACACGCTCGTTTTTTCTGGCGTACTATGAACACGCGACGTGGATGAGGACAAACATAAGGTTTTTCAAGGGATTAACGGCTAACTTGCCTGAAGTTACAAAAATAGGTAAGTTTAGGTCTGGGGCTTGGAGTTGGTTAAGGTTAGGATTGTGTTAGTCTTCATGAATAATAACACGTCTTAACATTCACCATTGAAATGAACTAGAACAGAAATGCGTGAAATACACACGCAAAAAATAGAAGTTGCGTTCATATGACACGCTGTTTACAATAGCGTGGTAATAATGACACGCTTATCCATTAGAACAGGCTGAAACAACTGTTCCCTGGTAGAATTTGGAGTATACTCATAGTAATAGAGATTTTAAATTACGCTATTCAAATTCCAGTTTAATAATATGTTACAAAGAGTACAAGTACATTAATTACAGTAAAGTGAGACCAAACGTTGTTTGTGTCTTTGGAGATGACTTTATTAACAGGCACCAGTGTTCCACAGCAGGGTTACACACCCAGGGTTGTTAAGCAGGGCCATCAGACAAAGCCGATGCACAGATGATTGCTCATGAATAAGAAGCTGAACAAATCTGAAAACCTCTCCTTGTGCTTTTGCTGGAGCAGATTTCTCGTCTTTATTGCTTCATTTGTGTCATTACTGCCGCACATTCACAAGAAATTAACCCATTGATTTTGGTGTCCATTGATCAGAGTTGCTTGGCGCTCTTCATATTCCCACTTATCCCGGTTTGAGTTCATGTTTTTTATTCTGCATGTACGAGCCGGTATAAATGAGCAGCTTGTCCAGCGGCTCAGCACGCTACGCAGTGTGGAATTGCTTTTTGTGACTTGATAAGGCAGTTCGCCGTACAAATCCACTCTGACCACTGGGTATTAATACAGTAGTCACTTCAGATAGAGTTCTGCCAAACACTGAACCGCAGCAGGTAGGTCAACGCTGAGCCAAATATCTGCCCGCTGCAAATGTCACAGATAAGGAGCCTGTTGGAGCTTTCCTGCAGTGTGATAGCCCTGAATTTGGTGGAAAAAGTTCTCCAAAAGTGTTCAAGTCAAATGTAATATAATGTCATTTCTTTTTAATGAAATATAGGAAGAACTTTATCATTTACGTATTTGGAACTTATTGGAAATCGCTTGAATACAAAAGTTTTGAAAAATGTATGCGCTGAGGTAAGTTGTTGTTTCGTCTGAGGATTTTCTCAGCTCCAGACATGTTTTGAAGACAATACAAAGACAAGTTAACAAGTGATTAGTATTAGTTGCCGATTATTTTATTAATCTGTTAGTTGCGGTTAACTCGACTAACTTGTTGCAGCCCTAAAACTATTACGTCACACTGTTCCTATTATTGCTGCTTCTTATATTATGGAAGTAAGAGTTAAAGAATGTTTTGGTGTTTTTCAAACATATTCTATTTTTTGGAATTTAATTATTTCTTTGGATTTTGAAAGAGTCATTGTGATAGTTAATTCTTTAGGCATTGTTGTTCATTTGAAATACAAGAAATGTAGTCTGCAGAATCCATACTGATATTTCTCTCTGTAATATTTTTTACAACCCTGGTGCCGCTGGAGTTGAGTCATCAAGTTTATCTTTATTTAATTTGTCTTCATTTGGTCCAATTTTAGGTTCCTTTTCTGCATTTGAGTGATTAATGACGTTGTTGCTAGCATTTTTATTTTTCATTGTGCTTTCTACGTGATGCTGACTGGACATGTATAAAGTCAAATCTCTGTCAGTCCAGTTGTTATTGTGCTTTGTACATATCTTCAGACTGGAAGCAAACAGAGCCCAGGTGCTGGACTGTTTGTGTGTGATCATAATTAGAGGCACACAGCTGTTGTGTGCACCTCACTGACCCTGGGCGCGCTGCACTATTGATCGCTCTTGTCAAGACTGCAGCAGCTCAACACCCATGTGCATATCCAAATCTTGTCTCCAGGAAACACACTTGATTTGATCACTGAGATGAAAGCGAGGCGCCGCGCTGACTCCCAGGTGAGCGCTGAGCAAAATGGATTTCCATTTAGCTGATAGCCGTCATCAAGGGTTTGTAAGGCCTGCGCCTATATCACTGCCTGTCTTTGTCTTGAGTTAGTCATGCCAATTATGACATTTGAAAGTGTTTTGAGAAGCGAGACGCTAATGTTGCGATTCCAGCCGCACATTAACTCTATGCCTTCAGTTCATTTCACTCATCAGCCACCATTACCTTCCCTTCAACTCCAATTTTTTGTGCAATGCAAAGGCCAAATTTGGAGAATTTGTTGATCAAGCTGCTTGCCAGTTTCACTGTGTAAAGTTGAGCTAGTCTTTTTTTGTGGAGAGTAATTTGAACATTTGGCAGTAGTCCCAGAGCTGGATTAAGAACAATGTTAGATTAAAACAGTCCATGTCCCACTAGTATTTCACTCCACAGACAAGTGTTTTCATGCTTCATAAACACAAGTATTCTCACTTTGGGCCCTCCACCATATGTTGTCTCAATGTATCAGCTTGAGATATTCAGTTTTTAGTATCAGTTGTGAAAAATGCTCAGCTTAGCCTTTATTCTTTTTTACTACAGTGGATGCTGGAAAATGGAAAATTCTCAAGAGAAAATGAACTTTTTCTGTGTGAACAGCCTGATCAATGCGATAGAGATCTGGTGGTCAATGTCCCACTCCCCTAAAAGGCACCGTGGGATCCGCTGCACACTTCATCTTTATCACTGGCCTGCCTTAGCACTGACCGCGGGGACCGGCCGCAGTCTCATTACCAGCACAAATAGAGATCTGGCTGCATGGGCACGGCCAAGCCCCAAGGTGGGTTGGAGTCGGCAGTGCTATCCCATTCCATCTGTGTTGTCTCATCTATTTCCCATGAGCTTTAAGAGTTTTCTGTGCCTTTTGTGAATGTCAGCAGCTGCCCTCACCAAATCCCCTGTAACCCTTTTGGTTCGAAAGGGTATTAGGAAGACATAATAGACAAGCACCTGCCCTGCTCCATCTCTAACCACATTCCTGCCAAAAAGACCACTTTGCCATTCATGCTTTGGCATTGGGTTTGCTGACTGATGGACAGTGTCTGCAGCAGCATCTGTTCTCTAATGTACAGTGGCCAACATAATTCTCTGAACCGCAATAGAAGCCAGGCTCTGCACCCTCTGTTCTACTGGTGCTGGGTTTGATTAGCTCAGAATGGATTTGAAGATTTTCTCAGCTTCTTTTTATTTTCTCAACTTGTAACTAGGCGTAATTTTACATCCACAAATAGTCTGTTATTTGGTGGATATACATTTAATTTTAGTTTAATTTCGAAGTGAAAGAGGAAAGATTTGTCTTGCAAAAGTAGTATGCTATCTATCTCTAAAATTGGTTTAAGGATGTAAACAGTAGAATAGTAGAATTGTATACCACTCTAAATGGATGGTGTCACATTAATAATGAGTGTAAAAGTCTTGGTTTTTCAGTGTCTTTTTTTTTTTTTTTTTTTTTGCTCTATGTGACCCAGCAAAAGTGCCATAAAGCTGTTGAACATTTTTGTGCTTCAGGCCCTTTGAGTACAAGCTGACAGATGTAGTTGCTCATTATGTGTGTGCTCCATATGGCATTGCCGCAGACCCCCTTTACTTGTTGTACTCAAACCTCCTCTCCATGCACACGGGTTAGCTTTACAGCAGACAGGTAGCCGCATGGCTAAGGTGCGTGTCAATGTAACAGCCAAGGCAAGAGCAGCTTGTTGGCCTAAACGCAAAAGGAAATTAGCTTTCACCATCACTCTGACTCAGAACGAGCGTCTCTGAACGACTGACTCCCTATATGTGAATGTGTGTCCCTTAAATGTCTGCTTTTCTGTTGAAGGGAAGCATTAGAGTGAATCTGAAACCGCATAATCATGTAAACCCAAAGAGGTTTGCACTAGCTTGCTTCTGGAAAATTGACCTTTATTTTCTCTTCCATTCTGAGTTAATCACAGAGCAATCTTAATGTAATCATGGCAAGTATAAAGTAAGCTGTGTGTAATTGCTCTGAGGTAATTCCCCTGCTATACATACGTTGTTTCTTTTGGGGGTTGGAGTGAATGTGCAGCAGTGTGTGTATGCATTAGGCCGGTGTCCTGGGAGAGCTTCCTCATTAAATGCCTGTCAAACCTCAGTGTGCAGATCTGCTAGGTTCTCTGTCACACTAACGCGCCAATCCCACTACATGCAGCTCCGGTCCGCCCCGCCCAGCTCCGACCGTCAGAGTGGCTGCACAGAACTGTTGTTAATGAGAACCGTTCCACATGCTACGTACGACCAAAATACAGATCAAGGCTATTTTCTTCTCCGCCCGAGTCCGGCCAAGTCAATCTCCGCCAATCAAAACGCACCAAACAGGAAAAAGAAAGTGAACTATGTCCGGATTTACAAAGTAAAATCACTCCGCACGTACTTTGTATTGATCAGATAACGAAAAGTTCGTAGTTTTACATGAAGTTTCTTTGATATTTGGACACAGCAGACTGTTAACTACAGACTATGTCATTGACACATGGACAGGACAACGTGATTTAGTTCGTGCTCGTAACAGCCTCTTTACCCTCAGCGGAGGAAGAAAACACGTCCTGTTTCACAAACTCGCGGTTTTGGCGCATGCTCTTCTTGAGCTCCTCGGGGCAACGCAGCCCTGTGGAGCGGACTGGAGCGGAGACAGTGGGCGAGGGGTCTGCGGCAACTTTCGGAGGCGGACCGGGGCGGAGCGGAGCTGCATGTAGTGGGATTGGCGCGTAGGAGCAAACACACATACACACACTATGGACAAACACACTGTCTTTTGCTTTGTGTATTGCAGCGGTAGCTGGACTAAACAGGGAAACTGTTTTACACTGAACTATAGATTGTTATTGTTTACCCAAAGAATAGTAAATAATAACAATATACATGATAATAAATTGAGTAATATTCAGATTTTCTTGATGCTTCATCTGATTTTCTGTTTTCTTTCAAACTTGCGTGTTTGTCAATTTTTAATTAATTTGCTAGACTGAAATTTTCACTCTGCAGTTGTGTCAACACTGGTGAGAAATTTGAAAACTGAAAACATTGCACCTTTCCAAAAGCTTTGCCTGAAGTGCCATTCATGTTTCTCCACATGTGTTCAGACAGACTGTCTGTCACACTGAATAGAAAATACTTATCAAATGTTCACAGTGAGACTGAAATACAACATTTTTACAGCGTCCACTAGAGAAAGAACCTCCTCATACATACAGTATGTTATTGGATTGGCTCTGTGTCTTTAAACATTAAAATTAAGCTAAAGTAATTCAAGAATGAACAAGAGAGAGGGTGTCATACTGTATTGGCAACATTCATAATTCCGTGGATGGAACAACTTTGACTTTATTGCCTCCTTTTAACTGCTGTGATTGGTTATTCACCTTCATCATTTATTTAATATTTTTATTTAACCAGGAAAGTCCCATTAAGATTTGGAGATCTCTTTTTCAAGGGAGTCCTGGCCAAGGAAGAAATGGGCTGCTTTATTATGATGAAATAATAATCACAATTATTTAAATCATATTTAAATCACGATTATTAAACAGCTATTTGCTTAGAGAGACTCCAGAGCGTGTGAAGAGTGAAGAGATGAAATGAAATATGTGACAGATCTCACAGAAATAAACATAAATGTATTCTACAATTGTAAAGAAACCATACTTTCTATATCAAGGAAATTTATGAGCAGGCTTTTAAGTTACGGTCAATAATCACAATAATTGTAATTGAAATTCAATTATTGGACAGCCCTATTATGACGTCTGTTTACATTTTATTTTGAGAACTATTAAATCACATTATAATAAACACAATAACCTGAATGAATTGCAATGCTACGACAAATGTACTGGATAATTAGCACTATGTCAAGGAATTCACAGTAGTGCTTGTGCATGGTTTGTAATCTTCATTTCAACCCAAGTGTGTGCTGTTATTGTTTGGGAAAAGTGGAGTAGTCTCGACAGTTAAGTGCCACAACAGTCAACAATTAGAGTAAAGAGTTCTTCAAAGCACAATCTACTCCACATTATTCATGCCATTTGATTCCTTTTAGAGCTGCAGCATGTATTACTGACTCCAACTCTTAGAAGGCCTTGAACATCACCAAGTAAACATTTTTAGAAGTCATTTAGTTGCTTCTGTATAAGACCCGTCACCTGGCATAGTTGAGGTTTTTTAGGAAAGATTCTTGTACCTGCGGAGGTTTTTTGGAACTGTGCGAGAAATGACAAAGCACTAAAAACAGGTTTTCCTTTGTACGTTGTGGAAGTGATCGATCAGTAAGAGTACTCAGACTTTCAAGGTCCTGTACAATAGTCGTAGTGTATTTAAGGATGTATTGTGTAACTTTTCTCACAGTGCACTACTTGCTTGTTTTCATGTAGGTGTACTGGTAAATTAATTTGCCTTGAAAGTTGTATAGGATTAGTCTTACTGTACATAGATAAGCAAATTTTCTAGACATGTAAATATTTTGTATCTTTGGAGCTGCTAAGTGAAATTTAGCCCCAGCTTGATACACTTCTACAGGGGTCTGGTTCTTAAAAACATATCAGGAACTGCTAAGGTTCCTACAGGGCAAAAAATATTCATTGCAGAGGTAAAGGCTTTGTAAGAGTCTAGGCTAAAATGGAAAATCAGATAAAAACGTTTATCTGAAAATGTATGTTTGCTCTGGGTTGAGGAGGTCTCTCTGAACCTCTTACACAAAAGGGGCTACCGTTTTCTACTGTCTGGGCTAGTTAAAATGATAACGTGTAGCACAAAACAGATTATTTATTTATTTATTTAGATGACTGTAAGAAAAAAATAAATACTTGAGCTAATCAAAACATTGAAATAATGTACAAAAAATAGGTAAAAATGACACCTAAATCATACCTTGCTCTCTGTAAGTGTATAATGTCAAATATTGACAATTACTTGGATTAGTCGTCTGCTGTGTTTCAAAGCTTTTATAAAAAAGCGTGCATCTTTGTTAGTTCTGCTTCTGTCGAGATGAATACAATCAGAACTGAGTAATAGTATATGGTTACATTATTAGACTTTATTTAAACTACATACATTTGCTGGATAACACATACAATGATGATTCCACTTGTTTAACTTAGTATATCTAGTTTTAGATGAGCTTTCCATTGTGTAGTTGATGATGAATGAAGAGTGTGAGCCCAGAACTTCCCAATAGACAGTTGTGAGTCCAGCCCTCACCTCCAGCTCTGACCTAAAAGGACACAGTGTTTAGTACATTGTGCCAACTGTAGACATGTGTTCCTGTTTTTGCACCATACAGTCCATCCAAGGACTTCAGGTTTAGTGATTGTGAAAGATGATAAAGTAGGATGGAAATTAAGAGGAGACCTCACAAGACAGCTCACAATATATTTTTTTTCTTCTTCTGTGAAGTGTGTGACTATTTCCAAGTTTTAGGGCACAGCAGCACTTGGGCTGTCAGCAGTGACTGTGCCTCCATCCATCCACACTCACCTAGGGATTCAATTACACCCTGATGGGCAGTAGTGGAAAACCAATCCCTGGAATGTGGGGATGATGGGAAGGGTGACATATGAACAGCAGAAAGCACGCAGACAGGCAATCTGGCATGATGAAGAGGCTTCCCTTTGGCTACGGCTCTCGGACCCAGCACGTGCTGCTGTTTCCCCTTCAAGCCCCACTGCGCAGCGTAGCAATGCCTGGTCGGCTGACCGACGAGACACCTGCCACACTACCTCCAACCCTTCTTCCCCGTCTGTACCTTTTATCCACCCAGGCTTCTCTGCAGGAGCCCACACACTCACATTTACTCTAATCTGGATTCAAATTGGAAAACAATCCAAAAATTCAAATGTTTTTGTTGGCTCAGTCTGTTGCTTTTTTCCAACATTATTGAATTCTGTTGGCTGTGCACTTAACCTTCTCCACGATAAAAGAGATAAAAATGTCATGCGTTTTATTAAAGATATGGCAATGTGATAAATTATGTTGCCGTAGAGCTGCTGTAGGGCTGCTAAAAATAGTCTGACAGCATAAAAGAGAAAATATGTACTTCATTTTATTATTATTATTATTAAAGTTTGCAAGACATAAAACATGTAATTCTTTCTGTAACTAATTATGGTGATTCATTATATATGCATGCTCCATCGTTCTTTTTATGCAAACTGGACTGTTTATCATGCTGCACTATGGTTAATCAAAGTCCCTCACTCATCACTGCACTCTGTATGTTTTAGTTGGTTCCTCATCTTTTTCAACTCAAGAAAACAACATTGGTATATTTTCATTTACAAAGGAATTCTGTAGAAACTTCCTGGCTATCTGAGTAATCTTCTCACTGTCAACTCAGGTAATTAAAGGCTTCGTTCATCTTCTCAACTACTTTACAATGTACCTCGGTGTTTTACTGAACTGGGAAAAACGTCTTTCATACTCAGCGTCGTAGTCTTGGAATAAGTTTTAAAAAAAAATTAAATTAAAAGCTGTAGTGTTTCTTGATAAGTTTAAATTATTTGTAAAAAGTGTTGTTGTGTATGTTTTCTTAGGAGAGTTGTTTTTTATGTACTATTGTGAAAATTTGTATGCTATTGTATGGATGGAGTTGGCTGCTACCTTGGCCAGGTCTCTCTTGCAAAAGAGATTCTGAATCTCAATGGGACTTCCTGGTGAAATAAAGGTGAATTTGTTACATGCTGCTTCTGAGAGGGGTTGGAGCAAACTATCATTTTTTTTTATTTTTTATTTTGTCATATTTCTCTTCTTTCCATGCCTTTGATATGCTTTACCTGGAAGTATATATGAAAAGAGAGTTTTTATTTTATTTAACTTGTTATTCCTAGCACTCACAAATCCTTTGTTATTTTTTAAAGCATGATTTCTGACATGTGAAAAGGTATGTTTGTTTTTTTAGATACCAAAGTAAGCAATGATGGGCCACTGACACATTTCCCATCTCCCATGCCCATTTGATGAATATCAATTAAATTAAATATTGTGTCTTTTGCTGTTTGTTATGGGTGACCAGTAAAACTTGTGTTGTTGACTGTGAATGTAGCACTTGATATGTGCATGACAAGCTCATTAACAAAGACCAGAAAGGACAATGTGTGATCTTGTCACATTTAGTTAATAAACTTTATGTGTTACAAACTGCAGGGTCATGTGACTCTGCTCTCAACTTCAGGTGCTTGTAAACAGGCCTATCAGTTGCTCCTGGCCTTCTCTATTTAAACTTCCCACTTTGTTGCAGGAGATTATTTTGTTCCTTTATCTGTTACCTGTGTGTTGATGTGGGTAGTCCTCTTTAGTTATTTTATTTTGTTATGTTGTAGACAACTAGTGATGGTGAGATGAAGCCTCATGAGGCATTGAACCACTTGAGCCTATTGGTTCGAGAAAAGTTTCATTTCTTGAAGCTTTTTGTGCTCATGAAACCACCTACTGGCCAAGTGTATAATCACAGGCAGCTGTATCTGAACTACCTAATGTGTGCTATCACATATGTGTAAAATAAATTTCATATGTATTCTGTGTGTGTATTTTGTATTTATTTTTTGTGTAACTTGGACAATGATGTACTTCTACATAAACTCTCCAAACTCTATGCAAACTCATCTCTCCTTCACATTTTGACTGGAGCCTGAGGGGTCTATATCAGACGATATCAAACTTTTCAGCACTGGGGCACCCCTAAGTGTTCTTGCCCTAAGCCGAGCCACCCCTATTTTTTACTTTAAATTGGTTGTGTTTTGTACCCTTTTAAAACGTGCACAGCTTATTTAGATTTCATTGAAATTCGCAATAAAAACCTCCACCAAACACTACAGGGAAATTTTATTAAAATCAATGTGATATTCTGTATTCTGAAATATTATAAATTATTTTTTCCTAATGCATGTTGTAATTTTATTATTATTGAAAAGGTATAAAGCATGTTTTTTAACATTTTAAATCAGAAGCTCTCATGGGCCCCAATATAGGTCCGCCCCTGTAAACCCAGTGTTCAGAGGCTTCAACGTGACCAGACTGTCCTGTGTAATCAGAGCGAATAAAACGCTGCTGTTGAACAAACTTTTGTCAGGACAGGACTTCTGTTTGCAAATGCAAAAGCTCCAAAGATCACTTTGACGATTTCTGGGTTGTGCCGTTACGCGGCTCATCGAGTTTCTAATCCCATATGTTTTATTTCACTATTTGTTTCGGATCTCTTATTCGCAGATACAATGCAGACTTTTGCAAATGTTTCTGAGTGAGGCAAAGAGCGCTCTGGGTGTTCACAACTGCTGGTCTATACAAAAGCCTTTATTTGAAAAATTCTACCAGACTCAACAATTTCCTGTGGCACCCCTGGACGCACGTCACGGCACCCCATTTGAGAACCTCTGGTCTATATAGCTGTAATAGCTTGAGTTCGCGTGAAAATCCGATCCACTTCTCGAACTAGTCACGCAAGACTTCCAACGTCATAATTTTTGGCTCCACCCCAAATAAAGCAAGCCTTGGTATGCGCTTCGCGAGAACACCCCCTTCATTACTCGGTGAACGCTTTGAAGCCTCTGCACATCTCGTCACATCACTATAGACAACAGATTGCTCATTATTTATGTTTGTTTATCTGTTCTAGAAACTGTAAACCACACCTTGAATTTGTACCTGACCATAACCACAACTTGCCTGACGTGTGTGCTTATTGTCATCGCACCACCAGCATTTTACCTTCCAATTATATGCCTTAACTTAATATGATATATCCATAGTTACTGACTTGAAATAGATCTGATGTTTGAGGGAAGTCTCTAAACAAATGGCTCCACACATGCATTAATTAACCAGCTACTTCTGTGTGTATTCGTCATGCAATTCACCAAAGTGACAGCTGAGTTCGAAGAGGAATTAAATGTGCAATACTCCTGGTGCATAAAAGTGTGCTTTTGTAAAACAAATCTTACAACTGAGGTCTTATATTTTTATTTTATTTTCTCTTATGCACTTTGAAATTCTCTGTGTTCATGTTTGTGTATAAAGCTCCTGCACCCACGTGACGAAATTTATTGCACCGCCATTACAGCAGTGACGCTACCAATGAATAGAATGGGAAGAAGACTAAAATGTTGCTTCTGTAGTTTTTCCTGGACAATGAATTGGGCTGTAAATAAAAGTATACGTCTAAAATACAGCCCCAATAAACATTAGCGATCATTTTGTGGCCCGACTCACAAGTTTACATAGCAGGCTCTGAATTTGCCATTTCTGGACATCTGATACACTTTCCACCTTCTTATCTCATTAAAATGTTTCCCTAATGATGTTTGTGTGAAATATATTTTACATAAAGCCCTGTACATATAACGTTTACTCATGATAACATTTAAACATTCTAATCTTGAGATCAATGAAAACATGTTGTGCTAATGTGAAGCTTTTGTACATGATATAAACTACTTCTCTCATGTCATTGTGATAAACACCTGAAAATGTTGGTTTAACATTGGTTTAACTTGGTTTAGCTTTACTTTGTGCTTGTATTAAACCATAAATCATTCTAAGACTGATTTGAAAGGCATTTGCAAACATTATCTCCTCACACTACTCACTCTGCTTATTTAATAAACTAATTAAACATAGAATCACCAAAACACAATCGGAATGAAGATTTTGAATAGTTTTAAGACAATAGTTAAATTATTTACCAGATTAAAATACATATCAACACATTGCAGATTGTTTAATGTAATCCTTGACTTACTACTAGTTGATTTAGCTGCAGAAATCCACTTTTTTTTTTGTCAAATTGGCACCTGTCAGCTCATGGAAATGGCCTGGCTTTCTTTTGTCTTTGATCATTTGTAAGTGCAAGTGTGCAAAAATAATCCATAATCTGTAGAACTCCCATAAAGTTTGATAATCCCGGCCGCCACTGTTAAGATCAATGGTATCGTCACTGCCAGCCTGAGAATCCTCGGTGTATGCTACAGTATAAATAAGCGCCATGAAGCCAACAAAAAGGCAATTCTGTTGAGTAATATGAGTAGAATTTCATTGATTACTCAAATTTAGTAAATATAATTAAACCAGATGTTAGCAACACAAGATCAAACCAGGTTGTGGTCTGGGCCTAAAAAGGTCACGCCTAATGCTTGCTCACCTAAACACTACGCTAACACCTGTTTAGGAACAGTAGGTGCGGGGGTGTCACACCAAGTATTCTCTAACGATGTCTGTCTGCGTGGGTGTAACACAAATAGGTCTTAGATCCATACTTGTGCCTTACATGAGCTGCAGTGCCCTGCTAACAATGAACAATGTGTAGTGCGAATATGCACATTACCTCAGACCCCAGGGTTATCATTGCTTTCAATTTATCATAACACTGTAAACCGATTGGCTTCCTCTAGCTGTCTGCTGGCTGTCTGCTGGCTGTCTGCTATTTATACGCAGCAATTACCTCTAACTGTTCCAACATTTTATATGTTTTGGAGCTTCTGCATATGTGTAATGCATTTTAAACACAGGCTTGTCTATTTCAGTTTTAACTATACAAGGGTAAATATTTATGCATTGTTATTTTTTACAGGTGCCTTATGTGAAGGTGGCTCCAGAAGACATTTTGAAAGTGCAGTTTCCTCGCTTCACCACGTTAGATCTGCGGCCAACCAACACAGACATCAGCCTGGCAGTGGCCGGCCTTCTCACCTTCTTTAACAGCACCACCGCTTGCCTCATCTGTGCACAGGCCGACTGTGAGTATCACACCTCCACCAGAGCACATCTGCCAAAACAGAGCAAACAGTTTTGTTTATTGTCTACGCTCTTTTAACACATTTTATCACACACAAGCTGCACACCAGCTGTGTTCTGACAACACCTTTCACTGCCTTTCACACTTTTCCAGTTAATTCATGTGACTGAAACACTATAATTTTAATACATAAAAAGCAATATATCAAGCTAAAACTGAATTCAACCGCTCCTTGTTCACTAATACCACTGTTGCCTATCTCTAACTACAAAAAAATTAACAATATCATATCAATGTGTATGTATGTATGTATGAGCGTGTATTCATCACTTTGTGAGGACCAAAATTTGTATACATATATTTTAACAATATTTTTGACAAGGTTGCATGCGTTTTTTGATTCAGCTCGGATTCAGTTCCCTTACAATCATTCCAAAGTGAACTGATTAACACTGCACGGGTCACACTGATAACACGCAGCGCTTTTACGCACTTCCTGACTCTTAATATTGGCCGGTTTTGTTCAAAGAAACTCATTTCTACCACAACTTTTGTTCCCCTGCAGGTTGGTGGGATGTTTTTTTTTCCCTCTTTTCTGTGTCAGTAGGCCAAAACCGAGGCGCAGAGAAAATTAAATGAGATGAAAGACTGAATTCGAGGAATGTAGGTGAGAGAGAAAGATAGATTGTCAAGATTGAGGTGGTCAGTGAATAAAAACTTCAGAAGGCTTGGTTAGATCCTGTTTCTCTTCCAATGTCTGAGGCACACTAAGGTGATTACTCTGAAAGGAGGGAAAACGGTTAGTGTAAGTCAAATGGGAAACAATAAAGAAACAGAAACAAGATTTATGAAGTGACATATTTGCATTGATTCAGCACTTGTAAAGCTGATTCAATGAACGTAACAGACACAAAATGACATTGTGGCTGAACTACTTTGTGCATCTTCATGTGCCAAAGTCTGTGTTCAGCAATAAGATCAGCTGAAAGTCATTGGACTCAAGCTCCCATTGGTCACGCCCATCGCTGCGCTGTGGGTTAACTGGCTGTCTGCGATCGGTCCACATGCGCCGGTCTCATTAATCAAACGAGCCGGTGACAGCCTAATAGAGCGTAACCAATTCATGAATATTTTGCAGGCATGGTTGAGGAGACAGAAGCAGAGGAGCTGGAGTTCTGGCCAAAGACGTGGTGCACACCAGGACATGCATTAATCTCACTAACCTACTATCAAAGGCAGCTCCTGCTCTGGGACCGGCCCTTTATTGATTTGATTGGGACGTTTGTACAGCTGTTGGATGGCCACGTTTGGAGTGTCCAGAACGTCCAGAACGAATTTATCACTGCACTTGTTCATTTGTTTGTGTGTAATAACGCGAAAGAAAAACATCTTGGAATTTTGAATAGAATCTGATACAGAGACATCTTGTGCTTATTATATTGCAGCAGAAGTTTTTTTTAATTAAAAACAAGTTTGAGTTGCTCACTGCATGTTTTTTGTTGTTATTATTATTACAATTTTTTTTTTTTAGTCTTTGCGAAACATTACTAGGGGAAGCTCTGAGCACTGATTGCTCTGTTAGCTCTTGGTTAGTAATTTAATGATGGAATAGGCACTCACGTGTTATCTGTATGTGGTCATGTCAATGATTTCCAGTGAAAGGTGCTTCATTCCAGTCGAGAAAGAGTATAGAGAATTGACAGTAATTACAGGTGCAGTTTATTATGGGCTTGCTGGCAGTAATTATGAATTTTATGATTAGGACCATGAGTGCAGAGCTGTTTGTATCTCTCTGTAAAAAGGACACTACAGTTTCATTGAGAAATAGCTAATAACTTTGAAGGAGCATTAAAGGCATATTGAGTAGTAGTAGTAGTAGTAGTAATAATAATAATAATAATAATAATAATAATAATAATAATAATAATAATAATAATAACAACAACAATAACAATAATAACAATAAAAATAATAATATGTCAGGTAAGGTCAGCCGATGTTTTTCTGAAGCAGACAGCTGTCACAAACCTTTTGCCTTTGGTTTTCTGATCTTAGTAAAAATTATCCTTCTGTATGGCAAGGTTATATATGTATGATGAGCCATGTAGGTGGATAAATCATTTACAGATGCAACAGTAAAGTGTGAACAGTAAAGGCAGGCTTGATTGACAGACAAGCTTCACATTATTATAGTCTACATTACTTTATGGTAATTGCCTTAATATAGACAAGCCCATCTTCTGAAAAAAACAAAAAACATGACATGACATAAAAGCTAGTTAGTTATAACATGCAAAGCTCTGGTCTGACTTCTTCTGTGCTCAGTCTCATTCACCTCCATGTCAATAGTCATATAACCTTCTCTGTTTGTCTTGTGTTATTCAGTCAATGTGTTCACACCAGTGGAAAGTGCAGTGTGCTTTGTCGTAAAGGCAGCTTGTGGTGACAGCATGCCTTTTGAGAATGTCACTTTACCTTTATGTGAGAAATATTGCAATCAATCAGCCTATTAAAAGAAAGTCATATCAGCTCATAGTTCATTCATCACTGAGCAATATAACATTTACTTTATACAACCTATGAAACTTGTACCCAGTCATACATTGTGAACATAGATAGATAGATAGATAGATAGATAGATAGATAGATAGATAGATAGATAGATAGATAGATAGATAGATAGATACATACATACATACATACATACATACATACATACATACATACATACATACATACATACATAGACAAACTGTACATACATAATTACACACATACTTACATACATCAAAGTAGCCATACTGAATGAAAACAAGCACAAAGTTTAGTAAAGTCTTAAAAATATGTATATTATTCTCATCCTTGAGTCCAGTTTGCTCCCATCACAGAGGCTCATAGTTGATCAGCTTGTCTAATCTGATACTCTCACCCCAACAGACAACCCCAAAGAAACAGCACTTGCCACAACAGACAATACACAAAAATATTAAAGATCTCACTGCTCACAATTAAAAAATATGGTGTGTTCACACTGTGATATCAGAGGAAAGTTCTATTTTTACACTGCGTGAAGAAGAAGAAAAAAAGGAATGTAGGAACATTCGGATCCTCTTTTTAAAGTTATAAATTCTTCATGAAGTCCTTTCTTAGATAAAGGGACATGTTTCTTATAATGGTTACATACTACATACAATACTTGACCCCAAAAAATACTTTATGTTCAAACACTTTCAATCCTAAAATTTAAACAAAGATTACAAAACTAGTCTATTAGGTTTATTGACATAACTATCCCTGTTGTAAACAATAGATCTCATTTGATAAAACCAGTTGTTGTACTTCTGGTTGTGCAGTAACCTTTAGTTCCATTTTACAAAGTGTATTAAATTAATTAGAGTGGCTTGACAATTAAAATGTCATAAAGGGGCCACTATATTTTAAAGTGATGAGTTCAAACTGTGCTAAACAGTTCTAGGAGGTAATGTTCCCTGTTAATTCGCTGGTGTTACTCAAGTTTGGTTGAGTGGTTTGTGATGTTAAAAATTTAGACTTAATTTCTCACCAGGCTTTTAGAAGGCAGCCATTTGTTGACAAATGTGAGAAGGGTTTATAGTAGGTGTTGTAACCGACAGGTGTCACGTAGCTCACAATACGTAACCTACAGATTTATCCGACACAGTATCCGATTACACTCCCTCTTAAAGCTCCCTTGACAAGCCATTTTTCTTTTTCAATAGGACTCATTGATGGTACCTCGCTGAAGTAAATCCTTTAACAAAGTTATGTCTGTCTCATGTGGCTCCTTGTGGTCCTGCTAAGAAATGTTTTATGAGTTTAGTTCGATCTGCCACAGCACCAAGGCAGCTTTGATTTTAGTGAACATTGTTACTGTTTTTCTAACTTCTGACAGATTGCTTACCTTCAAGTACAATTACAATGCACAAAACAATCTTGTAACGCAGGACGTGGTAATATATGGATGCAAAGTGGCTGGTAAAATGCTGCCAGAAGCACATTTGATGAGACCCGCTATGCTTTAATTAGAGCAAATTCTACTTACCTCTCTGGAGTCACACTAGTCTATTACCGTGGGATAAACTACAAGGGAGCTGCTTCAACGTCCTTTTGTAGTAGATGGTTTTACAATAATTGTAATTACGGATAATCAGCCCTCTTGTTCTGCCTAAAAGTATATTAAGTTAATTGCTGTCAATTGTAGCAAAAGCAAAACAATGAGTCTATCTAAAAGTTATTGAAGTTTGTTTGTCAAAACAATAAAATGATAAAAACTTGGTTTTCAAACAGACATTCCCTAATGAAAAATAAAGTCTTCTTAGCGGTTTCTAATTCATTAGCGTTAATCTTCTAATGTTATTTTTTTCCTGCAGGCTTACTGAACCTGGAGCAGCTCCTCAGGCAGTTCCTCATCTCCAAGGAGACTCTGTCAGTGCGCATGCTTGACGACAGCCAGGATCCAACCCCGCTTCTCAAGGAGATCCGGGACGATAAGACCGCCACCATCATTGTAGACGCCAATGCCACCATGTCACATATCATTCTGGAGCGGGTCAGTATGGACCAAATGTTTGGAATAAACGGCCTTGATTCACTGTAATGTATTCTAGTAATGTTGCCATGATATGCGTTTGTATAAATTGCTTGAAATGTGTGTGAAAAGTGCCAACGGCTAAAATGTTCATGGATAAGACAAAATGTATGTGGAAAATGCTTTCAATTAGCAGAAGTAGTTTATGAGACTATTACGTTTTGCATGGTTATCCAAAGATAATGACTGATAAACAAAGCAAAACAAGCCCTAAACCATTTGGCAGTTAGTGAATTGATGAACATTTGGCAGTGAGTACATTCTCAAGTAATGTGGTCCAAGAGGAATGATACGACGGCATCTTGTCAAACAAACACTCAATCAAATTATATGGTTGACAGCATTAAATCAAGTTGTAATCCATGACTCATCTTGTATTGCAACTGTTTAGCAGGATAAGAGGATTACAACAATTTCTGGCTCATAGTGTAATATGCTTTTATGGCTACTTTTATTTATTTTTTAATTCTTTGCTGTTGTTTTTCCCCTATGTCACTCTCTTGTCTGTGATGTGAGTTCATAATTGCTTTAGTCTCACGTGTGGTCTATTTCCATCTCTAACATAACAGCGTGACACTAATGCTTTTTCGCGCTAACAGCCTTGCCATTAATTAACATCTCAGAACGCTCTTAAAGCTGCCACGGCTTCGTCTCGGGCATGTCGGGTCCTCTCCTGGTCGGGCTCCGCTTGTTTGTTATGGGCTTATAAAGTGGCATGTTCGAGAAGCGGGGAGTGTGTTCAGCCACAGCATATGGCCGCAGAGTAATTAATACACACCTCATTATGTGCTGAAGGCGATGGATGCACAGCCCGAGCGGAGGCGACAGTAACTGAGGACCAAGAGACAAGATGTTTCTCTCATATGTCGCTGTCATTCTTCAAACTCTTTCCTGCGTCCCTCACCTCAATCAACTAGTCACACTCCCATCGGTGGTCATGCGGTCACCATGGCAACATTGGCCACCCCGGGTCTGAAATCAGTCGGCCGCCACAGTGGGATGTCTCTCTTTCCTTTTGTTCATTTTTTTCTCCTTCTGTTCTGCATTGTTAATCTTCTTTTTGTAGTTTCATACAAATGTGGTTTGATTATTTTTCTCTACTTTGGGTACCACTGTGAAGAATTCAGTGTTTCTGTTTTTGGAAATTGGCAGTGCTACCTCTTTTTTCTTCTGTCCGTGCGCACTATCCAGTCTGGTGTGATGATTAATTTGTGTAAATGGAAACGTCTGTCTTTTTTCACAAAGGATTCCCCACTTCTCTCTTGTTACATCAAACCCCAGTCTGTCTTTGTGAGTTTCAGCCTGTTGCCCACCATTGTGAATGTAATCACAGTCACTCAGACCACCACTGTTGTGCATGGTTGGAACAAACAAAAGATTGATAATAAGCCGGGCATTTCTACTCTCGAACACTTGGAAACTGAGAAATGCGTTCATTTCATTGTGTTAAGGGAATATTTATTATGCTTCTATGTTAATGCCAAGTTTTCAAGTTGTACATTTGTGCATTGTTCAGCCCAAAGAGGTCATAAAATAGTTTTTCAATACGGCGAACTTTATTCTTTTGCATATCCCGTTGGGTTCTCGCTGCATATAACTGTGCATATTCTACTAAGGGAAGATATTTTCCCTGTATTTTCCCTGTAAATATGAGAGTGGATGTTCGGTTTAGTATGTCCTTGCCACCAATGACCAACAAATGTAGGTTTTACTCAGCTAAAAGCTCTCATCTGGCACAAGTTATTAACTACAGTTTCTAACCAGAACACGTGGGAGACTGAATAAATGCCATGTTGCCTTGAAAAATGCTGTTAATTTGTTTATGTTCTGTTCTAAGCAGCCACACATTCCCTGAAGCAATAACGACTCCTCACCTTTTGTCTGTAAAAGCTTTAAAATATATTGAGTTCATTCCAAGTTTAATAATGCAAGTTGTTTTTGTTTAAAGTAATTGATGTTTTTTATTCTTCACTTATGTTATATTATTAATGCTCTTTAAGAATTCAACACCTTGCAATGACAATAATTCTTCTAACATACTTTTTTTTTTTAGTGGAGCAGGAAACTTTTTGTATTAAATGTAGTGAGTGGTGAGCAGGATAAAAACAAAACAGGAAATGGTTGTTTTACGTTTTTAAATGTTATTTCAAATCAAAAATCAAATGGTTGCGACATACACGGACCCCACATGTATAATTGTCTTGTGTAAGTGTCACTTTATTATAAATTTTACTGTCCGTTCATCTGTGTTTTCTTAATTTGGGCCTTGAGTCTGTATTAAAGATTATTCATCTTTTTTTATTTATCTATTCAATTAGACATAACTTATGTAGTGCTTGACTAGCTGTACAACTCAGGTTATTACTTAGCAAAGATATGCGTTTTTTTTATGAAAGACACATGAAAGTTTAAATAATGTTTGTTTGGTTAGCCAAAACATTTTGTGTTATCACATACAGGCACAACATGGGAATAATTATTTGAGAACAAACTTATTTTTATGTGATCATCTCCTACAATTTTGCAACCACTTTTTTTGATTGCAAAAATAAATGTTCAATCCATTCATGTTATTAATCTCGCATCAGGTTGCAGATGACCTTCTTTTTATATGGATGAAACATTTTATGTTGTTTTTCTGTTCAGAAGTTTTCGCTTTGCTTTTTACTTTGTTGTGGTATCATCCCTATCACACATCCCTGGGGCCACGGAGTCTGAACGCGGCATCTTCCCTGCATGCTGCTATTAATGAAATGAAACGATGGAAGGTTCACTCTGTCCTTCACAACTGCTTCTCCCTGTGACTTTGATTTACTCAAATTGTGAGACAGGACGGCGAGCGGCATACTAATGCTCTCAAGAAATTAATTGCTCCATTGAGAGGCATCGTCAGATAAGAACGTGTCAGGTTTTATCAAGATGTGGATTTGATCTGTCAGCAGCACACTGGAGATGGACTTCCCCCGAATCTCTGACCTCCCACCTTGCCTCCGCACCTTTTACTGGCTTGAAGCTTCATTTTTCTTGTTCACATGTGATGACCTCCAGCATAGCTTTGATTTGTCTAAAATCTACCCTTCAATTTTCAGTTTTCTCCCATATTGTTGCTCTTTTGTGTTCTGACCTGAGTTTTTTTGTCTCTCTACAGGCATCTGAGCTGGGAATGCTCTCTGTCTATTACACTTACATCTTCACATCTCTGGTAAGCATATACACACTATTTTATTTAGCTGTTTGGTGTTTTAACTACGAATGCGAACAGGCTTTTCCCTGAGTTTTGCTTTGAGCTTCTTTTCCTTATGTACAGTCCAATTATCATTAGGGATGGGTTTTAATAAGACTTTATCAATACCCATGATATTGTCTATTCCTCCTATCAATATGATTCCTTATCGACTCTCTTATCAATTCCTTACGTAATGTGTCCTATGTGTCTAGCTTGAAAAATGATTTACCTATTTTCAATACATTTAAACAAAGATGTGGACTATATTATGATGATTATTAAGAAAACCTTTCAAACTTAAAGTGAGGCTAAATATGCGGTCAGTGACTTACCACATCTGCACCTCAAGCAGGCTCAGAAAAATGGGAGATACTTGGGGGCCTTTTAAAGGACGTCTTGGTGGGTGTGAACAGACATTGATTGTCAGCACCAAATATGGCTAGCGATGTTGGCGAGTGATGCGAGTTTTGTGTCGGAGCAATCCTGACATGTGGTGAGGTTTTACAGCTGTGAGACTGTACAACATTAGATCTAGTTGCTTACCGCCATGTCAAGATTATTTTTTATTAACTTTGCAGACATATGTATGAAGACTTTGCTTTAGCCTACATAAGCACATGAGCTCATGATGTGAGAATTTTTTTCAACTGAAAATGAGAAAAATTAAACACTGAAACGCGATTCGCACCTGTGCATGTTTGCACCTCGCACCACACGTTTACCAAGCTGAGCCAAATGACCGATGATCTCATTCCATAGCAGGTGATCACTTTCAAACTCTCCACAGCAGCCATGTCCGACAGACGAGTTTATATCTGTCACCTGGGCGGCTTGACTGTGGCGTCAACTCAATGTAACGTTGGCATTTACTGAAAATGCACTGACAGCGCTTGACTATCGTGGCAGCACAGTTGCGTTTTTGCACACATAACTGCAAAATGAGTTTGGACAAAAATGTCCCAAAACGGCTTGGAAACAGTTGATAATTAAATTTTGTAGTCTGTAAGCTTTGGTAAGCTACTTCTAGAACTACAGCTGTCCCGCCCCTGAATGTGGGTCTTCAGTCTGCCTCGACATCCAACGCATACACACCACAATCATACTGTCTTGCCTAAGAACACAACAACAGAGCATCCAGCTGTCTCCTTTTAGGGACTGACCAGTGCTTTGCTTAGTAAGTCTGAATGTGTTGGTGTGCGCGTGTGTGCGTGTATGTCTGGACTGAGGTGACTTTGTGAAAAGGGGATTCTGGATGAATCTTTGCTACAATTATGGCCAAAAATGCTGCAGAAAAAGTCCGAGGGGAAAATTAAAAGGACTGACCTTTATGAGCGATGTAATTTGGGCACATCGAGGCAAAGAGTTGTGAGGGTTATCATAAGATCATAAAGATGGTGCCTGGGAGAAAATTTGATACTATAGTAAACTTAACAGATAGCTGCTCCCTAATGGAAATTAATGAGGTTGGAAACACTTTGCTCTAATAGTGCTGTGGGGAGGATTCATATCAATCTGATTTATGACTCATTAAGAACAGGCAGCAGCTCTCCATGTTGTGCTTCACAGCTCCTAACAAAGAGTCAGTGTGAGTCGTTGGGTCTTTTTACCTGCTCATGTCGCTAGCATTAGCACTTTAGCTCATACTTAAAGGTGCACTGGAGGTGACAAGTCATCTACACAATTCTAGAGTTAGAAAGTTAAGGCTATACCTTGGGACTTTCTGAATGGAGATAAATACATTGTATGCCATAATATTGGAAACAAACAGAACTCAACTGAAAAAGAGAGTGGGACTTTTCTGGTTAGATAAAGATCAATTAAATGAAATATTCCATCATTCATGTCAAACATGCTCATTAAGCCTATTAGATGCTCTTGACTATAAAGCTATTAGATCAGGGAGTCTTGCCTCAGCCTCAACCATAAGTCAACAATCTGTTTTTGTTTTGGAGTAAAATCTTTTGTACGTACTTCATATTCTGTAACATGTCAAAACAAACAAGAAACACATTGCTAAAAATGTATTCAAGGGGTTTTAATTAGCAGAATAGCTAATTACCAATAAGAACCTTTTGCTCTTTTCCTAAAACATTGCTTTCAGTCTTTGAAATATAAAACTGAACAAGCGGCTGTGTTGACAAGCTTGTTTTTGACTGAAAGAGAGAGCCATAATTACACTAATTGCCTAATGGGTTTTGTCAGTGTGCAGCAGTACACAGGTTTAACTTTAAGATCACTGTAGGTGCTGGGGCACTATTAGTGACACACCATCTGCTCCAATCTTCTCCTTTTCTCACAGTCACAGTTTTTCAGCTGTGATATGTCTTTTAGACAGCACACCATAAACCCTTTAGTTAAAGGTACTATGCCCCCCCCCAAAAAAAAACAAAAAAAACAAGCAATTTAAAATCAGCTTTTCCACATCACATTTACAGTATATTGTGTCAAAGTATGAATGAATTTATATCAATTCAGGTGAAAATTAGATTTGAGTGTCCCATCCATATCTAACATCAGACATTACCTTAAACTATTAATTGATAAATCCAGGAAGTGCTCTTATGAATGTTGTTATCATCACGCCAGCTTAATTTGAGCTGGCCAAGAAAAGTGTTTCAAAATATATCATGGTGAAAAAGAGGAGACTCAAAATGGATTAGATAAGTGAGCAAAGCATTACATGTGCATGCAACTAATGTTTGAAAGCTGAATCCAGCCTAAATATTTGAGATATGTGCCTTTAAAAATGTGTGAATGACACAAAACATATACTTTTGATGAAGGAACAAGATAACAACAAGGATTAAAAATGTGTCTAATACTGAATGAAAAAATTGCTATTGTTTGTGGCATTGAAAGGACACAAGACTTTATGTGACTTCTGTGTGCACTGTGAAAAGGACATTCAAACTTACTTTTACTAGAACAAACTGAAACCAGTGAAAGTTTGAAGATATTCTTTTGAAGACACCATAAAGGAAGTGTCCCCACAACCTTCCCTTTGATCAAAAGTCAATATAATCTGTAAAAATTGCTGCCAAATGTTAAAATGTCTCATTATGCATGATTAAATATTGAAAAAAGTCGTGCACAAAAATCTGTGATGTGGGAATGGCCTGAGTGACTTCTTTGAAATAAATGTAAGCTTCATTCTCTTTAGATCTTGTTCAATGCACAACACGTATTAACATTATGTTTTATGTGAGTTTATCTTATTAGTTTTTTGTTTTTTCAGAAAAAATGCTCACATCTTTTGTTTTCTTTTGCACACACCACTAGTGACATTTCAGTCGTGAGTCCTTCATGTACTGTGTTAATTCAGTTAATGACCCTATTTATTAAACATTATTTATAAACTGTAAATGTAAAATGCCTTTGCCAACATTTTATTGAAATTAGGGCTGCAGCTATCGATTATTTTAGTAATCGATTATTCTATCGATTACTTATTTAGATTAAGCGACTAAAATTAACTTTTGTTTACATGTTTAAAAACATTTTTAAAAGGGTAATAAGGATATTTTGCTTAGGAATACAATAATTTTTCATTACACATAAAAAACAAACTTAATACACAAGTTTAATGTGATTTAATGTGTTTAGTGATCAACATTTCTTATTGATATCTTTTTCACACAGATGCAGGAAGTGTGTTTCATGTAAACTATGAATATAACAGCTCTGAGCGCTGTATCTGCAAATCGTGTGATTCTTTTCAGAACTCGAGTCATTTCGCGGCGTTAGCTCCGTGGGCGCTTCATAAGTTTGTCCCTCATGATAGACTTTGCTTGTTTTATTATCTCGGTCCTCCGCACTCTCACAAACACAAGTCTGCTCCAAAGACAGACTTGTTAATATAAAATACTCCGCGGTCTTCTCCGCTGTGCTGGAGCTCAAGCTGTAGCTGCGTCTGGGAACACGTTCCATATGAAACAAGCGCTGCTTAATAGTTCGGCCCGCTCCGCGCACCACACATTCACTCTGTTTTTTATTAAATACACAAATGAAACGAATAATCAAGGCAAAAAATATTAATCAAAGCTTTTTTGTAATCGAATTACTCGATTTACTCAATGAATCGTTTCAGCCCTAATTGAAATTATGTAGCTTGTAGTCCAACAAATTACAGTGGATGCCGTTTTTCTTTTAGTTAAACTGGTCTCATAAATCAGTAAGACACCAGCTTAATTGCCACTATAAATATCTTCACTGTAATATTACATTGATTAGATAAGAAGCATACAGTAATTTCCGCACTATTGAGTGTACCTGAATATAAGCCACACCAACTAGATTTACATTGAAAAATATATAAAGTACAAGCTGTACTTGTTAATAGTAAGTCTATCTACTAGTCTATCTACGAATTTGCTGCTGCATTGCACAAGTCACAGAGTTCAAAGCTTGTGAAAAAAGTAGCGACTTGTAATCTAGAAATTACGGTACTACTACTTGTACATAACTTTACTCTTGTGCAGACATCTGTTATATAAAATAATTACCTAAATGCTAGCAGTGTTTCTTCTTCTCTTCCTTTATCTGCATTATTTGATTTTTTTTTTTTTTTCATCATTTCCCTCTTGTGGTGCCTGGGTGCTTTGCTGACACTTCATTTATCTGCGCTCCTGACACCCCTGACTAACGACGTGCCAGACTGCTCCCCTGCCTAATCTGTTTCCCTTGAATCATCTCACAACACTCATCAACGCATCACCTTAAATTTTGTCAATCTGGCTTGTGGACAGGGATGTGGCTGACTATCTTCTGCTTTGTTTTGTTTGCGTGTTTTGTTCTTAATCTTACACAAGAGATATTCGAGATGACAGCTCCATAAGTGTTAACACTGCATGCATAGGGCTATGCTTTAGTCAATAATAGGCTCTGCACTGAAGATGGATGCATGTGCAAAAGGGCTCATTCATCAAGTGTCATTAGAACTGCCCGCATTGAGAATACTGCTTAGCTTTTTGCCTTTGTGACCCTTTATTAAGAGGCTAAAGTACATTCAAAGAAAAGGTTACAATATGTTCTGTTCTCATCAACATTATCTCTGCTCCACTAGACCTGGATAATGCAACCTAATTTAAGAACAACCATTTACTCGGGTTAATGTTGCTCATCATTATGAGGTAGCAATTTGGGAGGAAAAAAGTCATTAGATTCAGATATTGTTTTAAATATTAAAGAGTGTTTGGTTTGCTTTGGGGGTTTCTGACTCCCTTGTTTTCTGTCATCTCACAAAACTTAAATTCTACGCCATATACTGAATTTCAGTTTTTAGATTCAATACATTAGAGAAAACCTATAAAGCAAGATTAACTTTTTGTAGTTTTAAACCATATTATTATTGTTTGCCTTTCTCATTTAACCTCTCAAATTGTTATTTTGAGTCATTCAAGCATATTTGAGTAATCTTTGACCTCAATGCTCACAGCCAGCATTCCATGTTCCCCAGCTTGGACATGATGCAATTCAGCTACTCTTCTACAATGTGATATCTTTAAATATTGATACTTACGAGGCAGGATTACATACATTAACATGTATGGTTACTTGTTTGCTATAATAAACTGCAGCTCTCCAAAGAGCAACAATTCAGAAGCAAGCCATCTTTTTTGTGTAAGTTGTATTTGTTGTTTGGCTTGAAACTTAATGCCAGACCTAAATTTCCTTGTGTGTAATTCTGTCTACCCCTTTTGTTAATTTGTAAAATGTGTCATAAAAATAAACATTACTTACTTACTAACTATTATTAATAGTCATGTCACACTTGGAATGTCAAAGACTTTAGTGTTATATAAATTTACTCATCAATTATCTATGTTAAACAGTGTTTCTTTTTCAGCTCTTACTAAAACATGCAAGCCTCCCCAATAAACTGCGCACACACATCCACTCTTTTGTCGCACCAAGGCTCCATCTAAGTGATTTGTATCCCGCGATCCCAGCTACTTGGCCCGATTGAATAAATCACCTCTGGTCGGCAGTGACTCATCATATGTTGACGGGACGCCTAATGTCATTTGAAGGTTAGCTGAGCGCTGGAACAGGCCCTCCACAGCCTCGTCTGGGATCTTGATGAAAGATATTTTCACATGCAACAGTCAAGATCCAGGCGTCGACACACAGTGATGCCTGACATATTATCCCCCCTTCTCGCTCCTCACTCTGTTTGTTTTCTTCTTCATGTCCCATTTCCCCTCCGCACAGCCGTGATCCCTCTTGTCAAAGCAGTCATTGTTATGCGCTGCTAGCACGTTCTGACTGTCACATGCACATAAACACAGACACGAGAATTAGAAAAGTCAAATAACATGCACAATGTCGCATTCAGCCACTGGAACATCGAGCTCTGCTGCTTATCACACTCTATATACTAATGTCTGTGTGTTTGACAAAAGACATGCGCTTGGCTTTGCTCACATAGAGGCAGTGAAATTGGAAGTTGTTGAGAAAGATGGCCTTACTTTTTGTGCTCTTTTGTACGCATAGACAAATATTAAGGTTGCTTCATGGATTTACATAACTTGTATTTTCTATTCAAGAGTTAGCCAGATAAAACAGAAAGCTGAATGTGTATGGTAAAAATAAATTAATGGTTGAACTTTTTAGCCTTTTTTTACCTTTGCTTTATTTCCATTGTGATACTTGTTGCACAGTCCGGGCTGATTCAGCATGCAACGGCTGTTTCAAACGACTTTTTTATCTACTGTCATTATTTGTCCCTTGAATTCTGAAAAGCCCAGTGTTGAGTGGAGCTCACCTGCAGCTCTGTTTGAAAAAGTAATACCTGGACTCTAATAATTGCTTTTTATTCACCCTCACAACCACAAAGTGTCCCTTCACGGCCACGCTTATTTGTGAATGGACTGTGCATCTAGAAATATCACCAGCTTACATTGCATGCAACTTGGTACAGATGACTTACTAACCCCAAATCAGTTCTGTCACTCAAAACGCTTTAGAGAGCAACCACTGTGACTGTGAAAATGGCTGCAATTTAATTAATGCCTCTCCACGGCTTATGTAAAGTTCATATTTTTCTTGTTTAGACAGAGAGTTTGAGAACCAATCAACTGAGTAATGGGAAAGGTAATAGGCTGCGTGGTCGGTGACAACACAGAGCTGCATCTATCCATCCAGAATATAAACCATGTCATTAATATGTGAATGCAGTGTGATGGATCATAATGCAGTTCCAAATTATGCTCAAATACAAACTAATGCAGATGCAAAATAACTGCGGTGAGTCATATCTAAAAATAAATTGGAAAAATAAGTTGCGTGTTAAAACTGAAAGCAAATGATTTTTTTTTGCTTGTTTGAGCCTATTATTGCTGATGTATGTCCAAGGTAACATGACCCGATGTCAGCTCTGTTTGGTTCTGTTTTGGACAGTTTGTGGACTAGACCAGTGGTTCTCAAACTTTTTTCAAGTGACCTACTTTTTCTACTGGTCATCATTCATCACCCAATTTTTTTTAGTCACTCAAATTAGAATATTTTAAATAAATTATTAGACTATAAGGAGAAATTTTAAGAAATAAGCGGTCTCTATGTACATTCAATTCACTGCAATTCTTTGAGTTATAACTAAGCGTTATAACGCCAGATTCGTCTGGTCTCTGCAGTGGTTTACTTAATCCCGTCTGGTCGCACGGGATTAAGTAAACCAAGAAATATTCATTTGATTGGGACGGACTGTAGCCATGCTCGAGCAGGTTGATCCATTCAGGGTCAGCAATTCAGAAAAGCGGAGCGCATTATGGGAATCTGCGCTACGTGCATTATCTTTGAAGTTTAGCGCTTTAAAATTCATTTCAGCCTTACGTACGTATCTCACTGAATTTTAATCAAATTATAATAAAACACGCACCAAAACACTCAGAGAATAAAGTGGTACAGTTGTCAGTGCCCCTCTGTCTGTGAGCTGAACTTGCGAGAGAGAGAGCAAGGAGGAGAGAGAGCGAGAAAAAATGAGCGAGAGTGGAGGGCGACACAACAGTCCTTTCATTTTAAATAGGTCTAATAACTCGTTAGTTAGTTAATTTATTGCTGCAGGTGCAAATTGTACCCTACATGTTGTCACAAATTTAGATCAAAATACAGTGTGTTTCAGCATACAGGCTTTTTATTAGTGGCTGAGCAGATTGAAAAACACACACTGCAAAAGGGAAAAAAAGAGAATAGGCGCGTGTGTGCAGAGCTGGTCCGTCTCATCTCTAAAATACTGCTTTTTGCATCTATAGTTTTTACAATAAATAGTAACATCTTTATGTGGATGACCTGTCAGAGAGAGTCTGTGAAGCAGGTGCACAAAAGCTCATTCAACTGGCAACTTCATGGGACCCAACAAATACCTGCCGCAACCCCAAGGTTGAGAATCAGTGGGCTAGACTTAAGTAAAAAATGATAGCTTGTTGTTGTTAGCTCGGCTATGTTTTTTTTACAGAAATGCTTTAAAATGTGGAAAGAAGACAGACATTTGTCTCTGCCTGATTTGTGTCACATCCAAACAAACAAGTAGCGGTACTTCTGCACAGTGGTTGACTTATTTTTGTTTTTACGCATCTTTCCCACAACCTGCCTCATTAACAGACTGTGTGAGCGATAGATGAAGTGTCATAGCGCGGACAATGTATGAACATTTTAAAGTCAGAGTGAAATGCCACAAAAATCTAATCTGCTCAAGTAAAACTGGCTCGGAGAGGTATGTAATCTACTCATTTAGTTTACTAAATACTGGATAAATCTGTTATGTTTTTTTGGCATTAGCGCATTTTTTTTTTTTTTTTTTCACTTAAACTGTGTAACTAGTTTAAACTAACTTTTTGTAACTAATCAGTGACAAAGGTGATGTTCGTGTTATCATAATCCGTTATAACTAAATGAACCTATAATATGTCTCGTTATCAATCTCACATGAGTTTGTTTTGAGCCTGTTCACTTCCTGGTTTAGTTTGGCTCTCGGTTTGTTTGCGTTCAAAATACAAATGAACCGCTCGCTTCATCCAAGCAAGCGCCGACCTCTTCAAACGAACCAGATTTTGAACATTTGGACAGGATCAGAGTTCTATAGGAAACGTACATCAACTAGACTTATATGAAAAAGCCAGGACTGTGTGATAACATAATTATGTCAGTTTTTTTGGTTAGAAATATATGAAATTGTAATTATTATTTAAGATGAATTGCGTTTTGTTGGGAATTTGGTCAATATTGTGCATTAAGTGTTAAAATGGTTTACCACATATCGTTCATCATCACTGCTTGTCTGCAAAGATCAGCTGTGTCAGTATAGAATGCCTCATCACTGTAACTCTTTCTGTTTGCACATAACCAGGTCATCAGTTTGCAGCATTGTTTAATAGTTTAATTTAACTGAAGCTATATTAATACCCAGCATAGATAAATACTATGGCAGAAGCACATTGTGGGAACTTTCTCAAACGAATCCTTCTGTCCTTGGAAGTGATTTAGCTCTTATTTGATGAAGTCTTTAATTGTGTGTCCAGTACCTCACCCGCCCACCTTTTCCGTCTTGTCTCATCCATCCAGTCTCACTCTCCTTTAACGATCCAATAAAAATCATCAATAAATGTATCAAAGCCTCAAACTCATTTCTTACATTGATTTGTTCTTGCTTCTCTCTGTGAAATCTGTTTCTCGTAGCTTAAGCTCACAGAGTTTCTATATGTTGGAGATGTTATTTTTTTTTGTAGGGCGTCTAGTGATGATTGGTGGAGAGTGTTTTCTTTAATAATATTTTGAAATGTATGAGCAATATGGAACTTTTGGAATGCTTCACTGAATGCTGAACCAACATTGATTACTCTCTAGAATTTCAAATAGACTTATACAAAACATCAATAGTTTGTTTTAGGGCAAAAGTACGCTAACAAAAAGCTACACTTGGGTTATGTGACTAATATTTGTAATGGTGTTCCGTGCAGTGCAGCTTTATAACAGCTCATCATACTTTAGCTTGTGAGACACTGGGACTGAATACATAAATCAGCTGAAACTACCTATCATCAGGCTTTGTGTTTCATCTTATTTTCTTTATGTAAGATTTCTACATCATTGTGTGAGGCTCGTTTCTTTGCAGCCGTGTTTTCCAGTTGGTTATTTTCTCCACAAAGAAGAGTGACAAATCCAATGAAGCATATGACATTATTCATAAAGGGCACTCATTAATTATTTAAGCCTAATTTTAAGAGGTTAATAGGACGACCAGGCAATTTTTATACCTGACAAATCCATAAAAAAACCTTTGTCACCAATAAGAAAGCTTTGAATTAAGGCAGCACATTAACAAGAAGGTTTATATGCTAGGTATTAAAAGTCGGTCAATTAAATTAGTTGAAACTGAGACCCTTAAAAAGAATGACGCAAGTATTACGTGAACACACTTTTAATGGTGTATTTTTTGCACAGTAATAAAGCCTTGTTAAAACACATCCTAGTCATACTCTGGACTATTTAACAGTGATTTCTAGAATACTCAGTTAACTGTGAGGTACATGATTTTTAAACCACAAAATCAGAAATAAGTTAATCTGTACAACTAGCTCCTAGCTCATGGTTTTTATTACCCACATTACGCTTCAGCCATAACTGAAGAACAACTTGTTGTACACAGCAAGGTGAAACTGAGGTGGACCATCAGCCAATCAGAATGCTGCTTTCAGCTCTCTATGAGAACTAAAATAGTTTATAATTAGATTCAGGCGAAATGCAGAAGTCAACTTTTTGTCTCAAAATGCTACTTTTGCAGTGTAGAAGATGTTACCTGTTTAAAAGGTAAAAATGTTAAAAGGTATCTAGCCTTGAAATTCAAAAGTTTTCATAGATTGACAGAAGACATTTATAGAATGCAAACATTGACTCAAATTAGGAGCTAACCAGGCCAAAAGTATTGTGGATTAGTTAAATTCATAAAACGATTATTCCTAGATTTTGCCTATTCAGCAACAGACACACACTGATGAAAGAAAGAACCACCTAAACTACAACAAAACTTGGAAAAGTATGCCATCACAGACACTGCACTAAATGTAAACAGCTATTAAAATGTCTAGTTTTGTAACAAAGCAAATTTTGAGTCAAGCCTATCTTATTATTACGTGACAGATTCAACACTGTGTTATCAGCCCAAACATGACTTTCCAATAATATTAGACGAAGCCTGTTTACCAAAGGATTATGCAACTTTCACTGCCTGTTTGTATCAAAGCAGATTAGACCGACATTTGCTGAATACGTGGAGGTTGAAGTAATGTTTGACTGCACTGTTCTCTCTCACATACCGGCTTCTCTGATCTATATGCTCACTGTAGTTCTTGGTTCATACTGACTCTACACATTGGGTCACATCCCTATCATCACCTCCTGGAGCTTACTCAGGTCTCCTTGTCTGGATGACTCACTGTTGACACTTGTATTACACTCCATTATCGCTGAAATCCCATGGCCTTAGATGGAGCTCACTGGAGGTAGTGCTTGGGAAAGCTTAAACTGATCGCCCATTTAATTTTCTGCTTTAGGTTTTTGGTCATTCATAACATGTTTTTATGTATTTTACAATACTCATGTCTCTGCACATTTTTATCTATATCTTTTTTTTTTTTGTAATATACTATATCTTATTCTTATATAAAACTTTTTCCCTACAGTGGATCTTTGAAGAGCACCTAATCCTGTCAGACTACACTTTCACTATTTTTAATTATTATTCCTGAAGCACTTTTTCTGAATATATAACTTTATGTCTTGCTGTAGGCTGTTTCTTTATTAGCATTTTTGTTATCGAAGTACAGAACATAAATTAAATGTATCGAAATCAACCCAGGGCATGCGTTCCCTAAGTGTTTATTGACTAATAGTTTCTTATTTTAAAGTTGCATCTAGCTGAAGCAAAGCTCTTTGCCGGTCTCCCATAGTTCTGTAAGTAACATTCCAGTTTGTTTAATTAGAAAGCAATAGCTTTTTATCAGCAAATAAATCCACATTAGTCTAACGCTGCTACTGTCTTAACACATTTAGCATCAACTAAAAAGTCATTAGTGGTATTTGAAGCAAGTGAAGTGTCCGTATCTTTGCGGTTTTAATCACGCTGATGGGCTTTCTCTCTGATGAATGGAACCAGTTATTGTATTGTGATAAACAGACAAAGACCCAAACTAAAGTTCAATAGATGGTGAAACTAAAGCGACTGCAGCTTGTGATGTTGCCAATAGGACAAGTACAGTTTCTCCATGGGCCTTTTAAAAAAATCTTCATTCGTCTGGACAGGTACAGGTGCCTTCACGACTGTAGTCCAATTATTTCAATGAAACGGTCTTTTTCGCTCGCAACCAAGCAGCTAATTAACCCTCCTCAACTGTGTGCTTGCAACCTCAGGCAGTTTCTGCATTTTCTATCACACTATCCATATTATTACTAAAACAAAATCATTTTAACTTAATATTGAGATACAATTTGAGTCAAGCAGACTTTACGGCCTTCACTCTGTGCAGGACTCCACTCTGTGCAGGACTCCACTGATCAAATCACTGCTCAGAAACATCAGAAATGTGTGTGCAGATAAAATCAAATTAAATAGCACAATAAAGTTGTTCGTCAGTGCTAGAAAGAAATGTCTTCTTTAAAATGTCTCTTGTGGAATCTATATGAGAGGATATTTGCTTGTCAGAATTTAAGGGGAAAATCCCTAAACGTGAACAGATTTGACTGATAGAGATTGCTACTACAACACGAACAAAGGACACTCAAACTTTGTTCAATAAAGTCAAGTTAGTTTTGTTTAGACACAATGTGCTTCCTAGATCACCAGACATGATGTTATAACAAATGCATGCAGAAATTTCTCAATGTTTCAGACATTTTTTATAATATTGTAAATCTTAGTCTGTTGTAACTACTTTTCAAGTCAATGGCGATTTTTCTTGTGAATTTCATTGGCTTGTGTGCTTTGAGCTGCCGGCTCCATCATAAAAATCTTGAGGGGCTTAGAAGAAAAGCCTGACTGTTTCAGATTCCCAACATATGCCTGTGTGTGCAATATTCATAGTGTTTTTGGCCTCCACAGCCTCAGAAAAATTCTGAGCATAAGGTCGACGCCTCACAAATGGCTTGTTACTGTCGCAGGTCTGTTATAATTCCATGAATAATGAAATAAAATTGGTAATTTGTTTTGAAGAGTGTACAGGAAAGCTGCCAAATTGTGGTGATGGATGCTGCCATTAAATAGTTAAAACCAAGCTCATGCATCATAAGCTGCACGCTCAGCTAAGACGGATGCTATGATCATTCCATGCTTGTGCAGGTCTCAATGAAAGCAGCTGACCAGAGGAATGATGGAGAGGACAGGTGCATGACCTGTGAAGAACATACTGTCAGCCTGTACCATAAAAGCATACTGAAAACAAAGACCGGGTTTTCATGTATCCAATTATTTTTCAAATTACAAAAATAAACCTAGAGATGCAAGTGTTTAGCTGTGACATTCAGTGCAATGTAATTAAGTAGAGAAGCGGCAGGCTTTAGGGCTCACTCTGAATTTATGTGGGTGCTGATACAAGCATGAAATGAATTATTACCAGAAAATTGCACCTGCTTACCAGAACAATCAGTTAACCACCAAAATGGATTTCATTCCAGAGGGAAGACAAGATGAGGTCTGTCAAAACTAGCATTGTATAGGCCTGCTCTGCTATTACAGGAGGTCATTAATTAGCAGTATCATTAGAAAAAATCAATATGCAATTTGCAGAAATGTTACTCAGTCAAGGTTTTACAGGCTCATAAATGCCTTACACAAAATAATTTATTTGATTGTGATTAAGGCCATAAATAATTTTACCAATAACATCTTTGTCTCTTGACACCTGTGAAATCATTTGAACGTATTTCCAATAGACCTGCAGCACAAAACTGCACAATACTAGTTTCCAGCAGGCTCAAATGTCCAGAATGCTGTTATCGCCGCAATTTCTGCAGGGCTTACACCGAGCCACTTTAAAACAATCAATATTTAAAGATCACACAGACAACAGAGAGTTACAGAGGGATAATTACTGACAGCATGGTAAAGACTTTACATAAATGTGTACTACTTACTCCTATTAAACTCTACAATCAGAAATCTAGACAAATTGATTGTTCTGTAAAGATTTTTATTTTTTTTTTTACAAGAGCAGTGTTATTTAAGAGTGGTATTTACATTGTTGTTCTTTCATTACCTGTCCATAACATGCTGTCCTCTAAGAAGTGATGTTTAAGCATTTATTATTATGGTGGAATTCGAAGAAAATACGCAGATATAATTGTTTGCTATTGGATCAACCAGAACTAGCAGTGTAGTATTGTGAAAAGAGCCCATGCATTGTGAAAAAGAGAGATTTGTTTAAATTAACCAGTTACAAAGAGTTGTACATGGTTTGAAAAAAGGACAACTGCTGACTCTGCATCAAACACTCCAAAAATACGTGGATTATTCCAACCTGTGCTGATGAGACTTATCATTTGAAAAACGCATTCTGCATTATACAGAACTCAGTCCACAGCCAAGCTCGCGTTTCAAAGCATTATCTGCGGACAGAAATTCATTGAGCAGTCAGTTGGACGTTGTTGTGTTGTGGATTCAGAGAGTCCATAATGCATTGAGCAGAAATGTGTGCCTGTTCAGTGGTTGTCCTTGGAGCCTGGAGAATCACTATAATCTCATCCTATTTAGGGAGATGGGATCAGTGGACAATGGAGAATGGAGGTTGATCGAGGGTTTTGCGCTTCATTGTGGATATCCTGCTAATGTTTGTGGATGTATAATGATAAGCAGACTGTGATGCAAATACTGCTTTTGTGTTGTTGCTTTGCTCACTATTTACTATCATTTAATCTTTTTAAATATTTACATTTACTAATACATTTTGCAGAGGACCTCGCTTCTTCCATAGAAGGTGGTACATTCAGGAGCATTGCGTTTCAAGCAGCAAAACTGGGCAGAAATATACGGCAGCACCCATGTGGCAACAGCATGTTTTGATTGTTGTCTGAATGTGTGAAAGCGGCACACAAGGTAAGGTAAATCCAGACGACAGATGAGCATTGGTGAGACTGTAGGATTGTGGTCTTTTGAAAGGGGAAGTGCAGGAGTTGGTGAAGCATTCGTTTGTGGTCGGTTGGTTTGGGTCGCGGCGCTGATTGATCTCCAGGTGACAGGCGGTTTCGGGGAGAGATTTGGCCAGACTGTCACTTGGGCGCACCTCTGCTCATCCCCGCTCCACCGCACTCTCTCGCTCTTTCCATCCTGCCGTGTTTCGGGCCCTTCTTTCTAGTCCGGGCTCATCAGACTCCTCTGTGCTTGTCCCTCTCTCCATCCACATTTTCATTACTCTGCTTCTACGCCCTTCTCCCCCTTTCAGCACTGGCAGTAGGGTGTCTGTTGTTGTTTTTCTTTTCCCTTTTTGTGCAGCCCAAAGTACTTTGCTAAGTGCTGTCCATTTGGCACTGTACAAGTGGGTAATTTTCAACTCTAATAAATTGGTAAAAGTTGCCCTCACTAGAAAACTTGCAAGTCTTCACTTTTTTTGTTGTGAGTCAGAAATATTGTGGGTTTTCAAATCCATTGAATGTTTCCTGCTTTATTAAGAATTGCATAATTAAGACTGTTTAGCACAGTTGATTTCAATTTTCTGAAAACAACACAATCATTGAATTAATCACTTCTGAAATGTGGACGCTTTAGTGAATTACTTGTTGATGTATAGTTCATCATTAAAGCAATGTTATCATTTCATCTCTTGCTGAGTTGTGTAAGCACCTCAAATCACTTCTGAAGCCACATTTTGAAGCGCTGCGGTGGACTGTGTTCACAATGATTATATAGACAGTTGATTAAGAATTTGAAAGTTTTGTTGCAGAATTGTTTGCACACAAGCCTTAGTAAATATATAAATGCAAATCAAACTGTTTGGATTGACACGTAACTTGTCCATGATTAGTTCCATAGAAACAAAGGTCAGATCAGATTTGCGTCAGGACTCCACCCTAGGTCTGAATGGAAGCAGTTTTTATGAGCAACAGACTGCAAAAAATGAATTTTAAGTCAAGTTAAAGTTGCTTGATTCTAGGATTTGAACCTAATTTCAAGTATTTTGACTTTAACCTTAATTAATTGTAGCGACATAGATTATTTTCTGGTTTCAAAGTGTTTCAAACTGATATAAATTGTTATTTAAAGAAAAATTATTTGCCAATGGATTAAGAAAATTGTTCTTACCCCATTGGCATATTTTTATTTTATTTTATTATATTTTAATAATAAATAATAAATTCTCTTATAACCAGTGAAATATTCTACATTACATTAGCAATTAAATCTTATCCAGTTAAAACAGCTCAAAACTGGATTAAAATTCTGACTCCAAGTAATTTTAAGCAACTCTAGATATATATATTTTCGCAGTGTGGACGCTAACATGGGGTTAATTGTCCTGACTGATGAAACAGGAGAGAGCAGGTGTGGAGCAGCCTGCCTGTGTCTCTGTGTCCATGATTTTGAGAAACGACTGTAGACCTTTTTTGTCTCACCCATCTCCCGCTACAATCCGGAAGAAGCTCTCCGTACAGATCGAACGGCCATTTCACAAACTAACCCAAATGATCTATTCTGACCTCAGCCCTAATCCTAACCCTAACCTTACCCTAAATGTTGAAACTTATATACATTTGCTAGCATAGTCACATGCGAGAGGTAACATGAGAGGCTTCCGGTCTGTATGAAAAGGTGGTTGCGGTCTGTAGCAAGAGGTAGCTTCTGGTCTGTGTGGGAAGGTGGACGGTATGTGTCTGCAGCCCGACGCTCCTGCAGATTTCACTCACATTTGTTTCAGCTTTAGGACAAACTGTCTTAACTCTTTCCCTGACAATGACGAACATTTCCGACATAACGAACCTAACCGTAGCCTGACAATGACAAAATTTCCGACATAACGAACCTAACCGTAGCCTGACAATGACAAAAATTTCCGACATAACGAACCTAACCATAGCCTGACAATGACGAAAATTTCCGTCATAAGCTTTTTATTAAATGCAGCAATAGAGGACTCTCTGATACACGTGTCCGGTTCACCAGCAGCAAAAAAAACATGGTGCAGTTTTATAAATTCACCACCAGAGGGGGTATTGCATGAGCAAAAGGGGCAGAGGAAGTCCCAGGACCGGAACTATACAACTTTCTCTGTTTACATTATGGAGCGCAGTCGGATGTGTTTACGTGATCGACTGCTTATAAAGGATCGGCTTTCTTTTCAAACGGATTAAAAAAAAAACTTACTCAACTGTAAAAACACAGTTGAGTAAGTTTAGCGCAGATATTTGATCTTTAAACAGAAGAAAATACGATTCTACTGGACTAGGACTCTGAGGAGAACGGCACATGCAGAGTCNACAGTGAACCCCTGTAAGTCATTACAGTCCACACACAGGGTGCATATTGACATGGTGATTGTGTCTATAACATGCACAGGCAGTGCACAGGTGTGAGCAGCCAGCCACAGTGGAAGCTCAAGGTGGTATTTGAAGGCCATTAATGCATGAGCAGGCATGTAATCAAGCACACGACCCAGGTGCTGCATCAACACAGATACTATCACCTATAGCACACAAATGCATAGGCACACGTCTGTGAGCGAGCACACATTTACTGGAATACTTCATGCAAAAGGCTACATTGATAGAAACACAAAGTATAAACATCTCCTTGTACTCTAAATCATAATGTATTACCCTAATGCTGAGTTAGCAAGGACAAAACATGTAAAACACACAACGCATTTATCCAGACGTGGGACTATAGCTGCTAATCATTCATTACATAGTTGTAATATATAAGCTAAAGTAGAATTGATTTGAGGTCAGTGTAATTTTGAGCCACAATAGAAGCATATGGAACATGCTAAACTAAAGACTCAGTAATCAGTCATTTGACTAAAATGCATTGAATGCACTGTACATTAAACCTAGTTAAAAGGTCAGCTCCCCACAGGGCCAAAGTCACCTAGTATTGTTGTCCTCAGAGCAGCCTAATCGCTGGACGGGTTTTCTGTGCACTGTATGTGGGCATTATCCTGTTAAAGCAGTATTTTAAAGAGTAGACCCTGGGCCTGCCTCAACTCAATTTCATGGCTGGTCTCTTCAGTATGAGCAGAGCGACAGGTCAATTCTTCCCCTGAACAGAGAACCACTGGACGGTAAAGACACTTCCAGTGCACTGTTGCTATCGGGTCACATTTCTAATGTGCAAGACTAATTATGACTTCATGGTCTATGAACTGAGAAAAAATATGTAGAATACGTTTTGACTGCTTCTTCGATTAATGCTCCTAATCCTGCCTAAATTGTTTTGGTCATTAAAGTTGAGAAGAAAATTGATGTTCTGACTGATTGTAATCTGAATGGTAAAGTAAAATGAAATAAATTAAACTACTTTTTTTTAACTTACATACTAAATAATAAAGTTACAAATGAGAGGGTGGACTTTGACAACCTTTGCTTTATTACATTCTGTTACAACGATTGATCTAGAGCAGTGGTTCCCAAACTTTTTTCCTTGAAGCCCCCCTGACTGAACGGGAGACTTGTCGAGCCCCCCCTGTTTACACAGGTGGCCTCTAAATTGTTATTGTTTGATGAAAATTAGAATTAAAAACATTTATTTCAGCCAAATAAACAACTATTGTGGTGTTTTGGTGCTTAGATTAGTGTGTTTTTTTTTTACTAATAAAGTTTCACTTATAACTACTTTTAGAACTTGACCCTCTGACCAGACAAAGCTCTGGGGACCCCTGGAATCTCAGGCACCCCCGCCCCCAGGTTGGGAACCACTGATCTAGAGCATTTTGATTTTTTTTTTTGGCAAATTTATTTCTATTTACCCAGCAGCCAGATGCTTGCATGACACGGTATTAATAATGAACATTCTGCCTGATGGTATGAAGCATGTGTATACTGAAATATATGTTTACTGCGCACAGTTTTAGAACAATGTAATCAAAATGATCAAAGTTTGGCAAATATAGAGGTGTTAAGTTAATGAATAATAATGAAAGCAATTGTATTACTTTAAGAAGCATACCAACTTCAAATTTTACAATATGAGCAATGCCTAACAAACATGAATTATATAGTGTATATCTTTTTGTGTACTCTGACATTACATTCAGTTAAATATAGATGCATAAATCATTTTAGTGTGTGTAAATGTTTCCACATTATTAGCACCACTGATAATGAAAAGCTGTATTGGTATATAATCGAGTTAATTTTGAGCCTGTGAGTGAAGTTCCTAAGAGTAAGATAGATATGTGCTGTTGCAGTATGAAATTAGAAGTGCTGAAATGACAGGTTGAATAAGAAGCTTGCATTTGGCCCATGTTCTTGTGCTAATAGGGTTCACTTTTAGACATCCCTATCATTAGTGGGAGTCGCAGATTTAAGCTGGCATGCGGTGGTTCAGGTCTGTCTCTCTGTCTCTGTCTGTCTGCTTTTGGTTTGATGGAAACCAGCCTGAACTCTTGAATAATTTCACCATTGGGAAGTCTTTAATTAGTGGCATAAGTCGTCCAATTAGAAGACGCCAGGAGCAAGCTGAGAGAGAAGTTGACATACGCTAATGTGTTGAAACCTGGAAAGTGCAGACTTACAAAGCCTGTATAAACCACAGTTTGTACATTTTGCAAAATAGATTTTAAAAACTGTAATGGGTTTCCTCAAAATGAACTAACTCGTGTGTTGAATGATTCATGCATGTCTATATAATCTTTATTGTCCTGCATGAAGACAAAATTACAAGTGAGATTTACAAAAATCAAATGTTCTTCAAAGAGGGTTTATAAATAAAAAGTCAGGAGGATTTTGTGGAGAGGAAACTCACATGTGTAATTGCAGCATATGTAAGTTAGCAATTCCAATCATTCAAAATGTGATTTTGATTGAGTCACAATTAATTTTGCAGCACTTGTCCAAAATCTTGTTGTCTGAGCCAGTAAAAGATCTACCAAATTTTTTCTGTTTTGACTATCTTTAACTTACTGCTTCAGAAGTTCAGGGATGGAATTTGATTTACAAGCATGATTAGAAGAGCTTAGTGCTGTAAGACTCAGACAAATCAATGTTTTGATTTGATCTAATGTTTAAACACATATCGCATGTTTTGCCAATCATAAATATATATAAATACTTAGCGTTTTATAATTGTTTTAATGCTTCTATAGACAATACTTGATCAGATGATGAATCTACATGACCCACATTTATATCCACCAACCATATGGATTTTCTGAATTAAAGTGGAAATAGCTTATTGATTGTGCCTAACCATTCTCTTTTTAACCACTGGTGGGTGTAATAAAGCTGCTTACACTGTATGTTCCTCTTGTCTTCTCTAGGGTGATGACATCCTTACTGTGATCAAAATGAAAGCACAGTGGCCTGCCTGGCAACCCTTGAATGTGTAAGTAATACAGTATATCACACTATTTATTATTAACCAGTACCATCGGAAACTAATAGTGAAAATAAAAGAACAATATGGGACATTTTTAGCCCTTCACTCACCTCAAAGACTAACTCTCAGTGTCGGGTGCTGCTTTCCTTTTCAATATGTGACATTTAATGTCTTATTCTTGAGAAAAACAAGAAGCATGTGATCATTTCTCACAGAACTACGCTGTGCATAGCAATATTTCCCAACCAAGGTCTAAGTGAGGGCCATGACTTTAAGATCCAGTTCGTAATTAAAATGCTTGACCAGTCCTGCTTTGTTCTCACATTACATTGCTAAACGGAAAACTCCCACAGAAGAAGAGCAGAGCTTGGTAAGTTCATTGTGGTTGGGATGACCAAAAGAAGGTTTAGATCACTTTAACTACACTATGGTTAAGACTGCTGATTTTGTTTTTGCAAATGAACTTCTAAATCTTATCATTAACGGTTTTGTAATGATTCTGAAATAACAACACTGAAGATGGAACATTTGTTGAGGCAGTAGAATTGTGCTGTCATCTGGCTTTCCGTTTAGAGCCATAAAAGAAATGATTTAATTGCTGAGCAGATGCTTGTCTAAATGCTTCATTTTTTTCACTGGCTACATATCAGTGTAAATGATCTGGTTAATATTTAAGAAATATTACAGATAAATCACTAAATTAACACTGTTATTTATACTGATTAAATCAATGTTGGTGTTTTATAATGCATCTTTAAACTTGCCTTTGGTACAAACACATTCTGGTCAAAAAACATTTTTATGCTAAAGTAAAAACCAATGAAACTTCTGTGACATTTAAATTCTCCTAATGTCGATGGCTGCCCACACTGAGAATGTCTGATGGTGAGTTTGTAGTTTTACATGTCAAACTTTTCTGCTTTCTCTCTAAAGTAAAAGGTCTCAGACATTGTCATATTGAAAAGATTATGTGTCTAGCAAATAGCACAAGCTTAATATACAGTATGACGTTAAGTTATTTTCGCCCTCAGATCTACTGTGAATCAGGCCGGTCACATTGTCTTAGCTATCTTTGTTGGAGCACACATCTACAATTAGCTGCGCTCAGCTACACTATTGTGTCTAATAAGGACGCCCTTTGCTGGTCTCTGGTTCATTTGATTAGCAGACAGACGTGAGCTCAAAAAGTGAGAGGCTGCTAATGAGTCACGCTTTATTTGAGACTCTCTGAATTTTTAATACATTTGTATACAGTACAGTATATACACTATATGTTTTATATACACATTTAAATGATTGTATTGGTTTTCTGAGGTACTTGTTTAATTGAAATCTAACACATGCCTCATTGTATGATTCTACCTCATTTTAAGACAAGGTGACCAATCAGTGAATCGACCTTTTCTGCTGAGACAAGCTGCTGTACTGTTAAGTGCTGTTTTTGTGTTTGCGGTTCTAAGATGTAGTGTCATTATTTGGCAGTGAAAAACGCAGGTTATACAATGATTACCGGTAATATTTCTCCAACCTATTCCTGGCGTTTTAATGTGGAGCACAGGTGGCTGTCTGAGATGAACCCTGCAGCCTTGTTTTATGATCAGAGATATGGCCTGAGTGTGCTGTGCATGCTCCAGAGACATGTCATTTGACATTAGATCTAGAGCCCCATTTGGACTAAGAAGAAAACATCGTGGTTAATTTGCATTTAAGTACTTTCTGCTAATCATATGTTTCCGTTAGATAGTTATACATTGATGTCTTTTTCATTGTGCTTTTGTTCTGATCAGATTTCATTGTTTTAACACATTAAAGAATAAACTGCATAATAGTCAAGGTAAAATAAATACCTTGCCTAGGTTGCCTGCATTGCATTAACATTAAAAGAAAAACCTATTTGTTCTTCAGTCGCGCTGCTCCTTCTGCTGAGTTCTCTGTGGATCGGACTCGACATCTCATGTCCTTTCTCACGATGCTGGGGCCCAGTCCAGACTGGAACGTGGGTCTGTCTGCAGAGGACCTGTGCACCAAAGACTGCGGCTGGGTTCAAAAGGTCATCCAGGATTTGATTCCATGGGACGCAGGCACTGACAGTGGGGTCACATATGAGGTGAGGCTACTTTTCCTTTTCTGCCATAGAGAGAAGTGAAGCTCCATTTGAGATAAAACAATTTTAGCAATTGGACAATATACTTGAATTGGCAACGGTTTCTTTTTTTCACGTTTAGGTTTTAGTTTAGTTTAGCTTTGTTTAGTTTGCTGAGCATTATATCAAAAATATATATACAGAATAAATACATTACATTTTATTATCATCACAATATAACAGTATTCACATGCTCAGTGGGAGTGGGAAGAAGTATAAACTTATTTAATCCCTTTGCTCTATATAATTTACAGAGAAAAATCATATTGCTTCCTTTTAATACAACCATGCAGAATACATCGAAATAATTCATATTATCTAACACTTAAAACAATGAGTTTATACATTATTAATACACTTTTTTTCAGACTTGTACATATCAAGCACATTTTGTTTAAAGAGTGCTTTAAGTTTGCACAGATCTGTACAGACTATTGTGACTAAAAGACTTATGAAGTACTTATTTGTTCCCATTAATATTGTTTCATTTATGTTTTACTCTGAGATGAGTTTCTTTGTAAAGATGTATTGACATTTTGACACAGCTCTGGCTTCAGCCCTGCAGTTTGACAGTGCTTCTGAATAAAGTAGTGTGCTGTAACTCGGTGTAACCCCTCTTTCCCTCACACTTCGCTCCAGCTGGGTCTTCACTTCACACTCACAATCTGACCCTGTCAACAAACCTGTCTCTTCTCATTCTCTCAGTCTGTCCCTCGCCTCCTGTCATTGAGTAGCCAGAAGGGTCCTCATCAATGCACTTATATTTAATTATGTTCTTCTGCCATTAAAGTTGTACTCTGTGTAATTATACAACCATGATCGTGACTGTATGGCCAATCACTTTTTTTTTTGTGTGCATTTCTTATAAAAAATGAATATACAGAGCTGAGTACAATAGCCAAAATGTATACTTAATGTTACAGCGCAACAGTGTTACAATTTCAAGTAATAGAGGTTATGCACTGACATATGTTTATTCCAAAAATGCTTAGCAACATTTAGAATGAGTGGCAAATCTTCAATGTATTTTTTGTTGTCGTGGCAGCTGCTTGTCTGCTAACAACAGTTTAAGTACCAAACTACAGTATCAAACTGTAGTTATTTTTTCCTGTTTTAGCTGTTTATTGAACTCTTACAAGAGAAAATGTTCTTTCTCTCCATTAACTCTCATGCATCCTTGACACTCAGCATTCACATTTAGAATGCTGTGATGTCACCTGTGTAACCTCTATACTTAAACGAGAAAAATTATGCTAACAGTAAAACAAAGAATACATCGACTCATTTTTAAAGAAATCTTTCTGTATAAAAAAAAAAAACTTGTGGCCATAGCAATAAGCTGACTTTGACTAAGGATCAACATGGGTATGAGACAAGACAGTCAACTCCACTGTATTACTTATGCCATTACCAAAAATGAATTCTTTAAAGAAATGCATCTTATACAGAGCAGTGTCCATATGAAGTCCACCAATACAAACAGGCAGCAGAGACTATAGCAAAGACTGTAATAGAGAAAGTGCTTAATAAAAAGTCAAGTATTTATGTCTTAATTAGTCAGAGTAGTGCCCCTCCTTCCTGCCCCAGTAGTCTCAGTGGACAAGGCAGGACTTCAGGCCCAGACAGCTGGGGGCAGTGCTGTTATACAGCCCCATGCTGGCAGACCTTTTCTGTTGACAATTATGTGGCTTCACCATATAAACTAGAGCCTCTAACTCAGCAGTACTGTGTGACCTGTCCTTTCTCTGACTTTTGGGCTTTGCTCAACTTTGTTGAGTCACTTTGGCTTTTTGCTCAATATATTTTTCAAACCACCTGGCTTGTGTATTTTGGTAACCCCAAAGTTTCACTGTTGCTGTCTGTTTTTTTAGTCCCCCAACAAACCTACTGCGCCTCAGGACAAGATTCGTCCTCTGACCAGCCTCGACCATCCACAAAGCCCTTTTTATGATCCTGAGGGGGGCGCTATCACTCCTGTGGCAAGAGTGGTAGTGGAAAGAATAGCCAGAAAGGTTTGTTACCACTTCCGCTAATACAACAATAATAATGCTAAAAAGTATTTTAATTCACTTCAATCCGTCATGCTTCCAGCATGCATGTTATCTATAACAAATATTTAACAAAATAATCTTTATTTTCTTCTCCAATCTTCATCATGTATCACATTATTGATTGATATGCACGTCAGGACCTGTACTAGTGCATTATACCTGAACACTGATTACATTGCCACTTCACACAACAACACACCTGAGCAATATGTAATTTTAAAGTTGTATTTTACCCATAAGAGTGAATACTCAATCCAAATAAATAAATCATCATAAACAAGATGCTTCTTGTAACTTGTGATCATGCACAGCTTGAGCAGATAAGATACAGTATAGGTCTGTAGTGACCTCTAGAGGTAGTGGCTAAAAATTGCATATTACACCATTTGTTGGAGTTTTTAAAGAGCAATTAAAAAAATAAATAAAAAACAAAACAAAACACAACAAAAATCAATTGAAGTAAGACATGTTTGTGCACAGGGTGAACAATGTAACATTGTACCAGACAATGTGGATGACATTGTGGCAGATATCGCCCAGGAGGAAAAAGAAGAAGGTCAGGATTAGGTTTATTTTGTGTATAAAGTTCTGTCTAACTTCTGATAAGAGCACTTTTCTCACATTTGCTTCCACAGATGACACGCCTGAAACTTGTATCTACTCAAATTGGTCTCCATGGTCGGCATGTAGTTCAGCACATGTGAGAAAGGAAAGAGGATGAGACAGCGGATGTTGAAGGCACAGCTGGATCGCAGTGCAGGATCAGAGTCTAATAGGAACGTACATCAACTAGACTTATATGAAAAAGCCAGGACTGTGTGATAACATAATTATGTCAGTTTTTTTGGTTAGAAATATATGAAATTGTAATTATTATTTAAGATGAATTGCGTTTTGTTGGGAATTTGGTCAATATTGTGCATTAAGTGTTAAAATGGTTTACCACATATCGTTCATCATCACTGCTTGTCTGCAAAGATCAGCTGTGTCAGTATAGAATGCCTCATCACTGTAACTCTTTCTGTTTGCACATAACCAGGTCATCAGTTTGCAGCATTGTTTAATAGTTTAATTTAACTGAAGCTATATTAATACCCAGCATAGATAAATACTATGGCAGAAGCACATTGTGGGAACTTTCTCAAACGAATCCTTCTGTCCTTGGAAGTGATTTAGCTCTTATTTGATGAAGTCTTTAATTGTGTGTCCAGTACCTCACCCGCCCACCTTTTCCGTCTTGTCTCATCCATCCAGTCTCACTCTCCTTTAACGATCCAATAAAAATCATCAATAAATGTATCAAAGCCTCAAACTCATTTCTTACATTGATTTGTTCTTGCTTCTCTCTGTGAAATCTGTTTCTCGTAGCTTAAGCTCACAGAGTTTCTATATGTTGGAGATGTTATTTTTTTTTGTAGGGCGTCTAGTGATGATTGGTGGAGTAGTTTTCTTTAATATATTTTGAAATGTAATGAGCAATATGGAACTTTTGGAATGCTTCACTGAATGCTGAACCAACATTTGATTACTCTCTAGAATTTCAAATGACTTATACAAAACATCAATAGTTTGTTTTAGGGCAAAAAGTACGCTAACAAAAAGCTACACTTGGGTTATGTACTAATATTTGTAATGGTGTTCCGTGCAGTGCAGCTTTATAACAGCTCATCATACTTTAGCTTGTGAGACACTGGGACTGATACATAAATCAGCTGAAATACCTATCACAGCTTTGTGTTTCATCTTATTTTCTTTATGTAAGATTTCTACATCATTGTGTGAGGCTCGTTTCTTTGCAGCCGTGTTTTCCAGTTGGTTATTTTCTCCACAAAGAAGAGTGACAATCCAACTGAAGCATATGACATTATTCATAAAGGGCACTCATTAATTATTTAAGCCTAATTTAAGAGGTTAATAGGACGACCAGCAATTTTATACCTGACAAATCCATAAAAAAACCTTTGTCACCAATAAGAAGCTTTGAATTAAGGCAGCACATTAACAAGAAGGTTTATATGCTAGGTATTAAAAGTCGGTCAATTAAATTAGTTGAAACTGAGACCCTTAAAAAGAATGACGCAAGTATTACGTGAACACACTTAATGGTGTATTTTTGCACAGTAATAAAGCCTTTGTTAAAAACATCCTAGTCATACTCTGGACTATTTAACAGTGATTTCTAGAATACTCAGTTAACTGTGAGGTACATGATTTTTAAACCACAAAATCAGAAATAAGTTAATCTTGTACAACTAGCTCCTAGCTCATGGTTTTTATTACCCACATTACGCTTCAGCCATAACTGAAGAACAACTTGTTGTACACAGCAAGGTAAACTGAGGTGGACCATCAGCCCAATCAGAATGCTGCTTTCAGCTCTCTATGAGAACTAAAATAGTTATAATTAGATTCAGGCGAAATGCAGAAGTCAACTTTTGTCTCAAAATGCTACTTTTGCAGTGTAGAAGATGTTACCGTTTTAAAGGTAAAAATGTTAAAAGGTATCTAGCTTGAAATTCAAAAGTTTCATAGATTGACAGAAGACATTTATAGAATGCAAACATTGACTCAAATTAGGAGCTAACCAGGCCAAAAGTATTGTGGATTAGTTAAATTCATAAAACGATTATTCCTAGATTTTGCCTATTCAGCAACAGACACACACTGATGAAAGAAAGAACCACCTAAACTACAACAAAACTTGGAAAAGTATGCCATCACAGACACTGCACTAAATGTAAACAGCTATTAAAATGTCTAGTTTGTAACAAAGCAAATTTTGAGTCAAGCCTATCTTATTATTACGTGACAGATTCAACACTGTGTTATCAGCCCAAAACATGACTTTCCAATAATATTAGACGAAGCCTGTTTACCAAAGGATTATGCAACTTTCACTGCCTGTTTGTATCAAAGCAGATTAGACCGACATTTGCTGAATACGTGGAGGTTGAAGTAATGTTTGACTGCACTGTTCTCTCTCACATACCGGCTTCTCTGATCTATATGCTCACTGTAGTTCTTGGTTCATACTGACTCTACACATTGGGTCACATCCCTATCATCACCTCCTGGAGCTTACTCAGGTCTCCTTGTCTGGATGACTCACTGTTGACACTTGTATTACACTCCATTATCGCTGAAATCCCATGGCCTTAGATGGAGCTCACTGGAGGTAGTGCTTGGAAAGCTTAAACTGATCGCCCATTTAATTTTCTGCTTTAGGTTTTTGGTCATTCATAACATGCTTTTATGTATTTTACAATACTCATGTCTCTGCACATTTTTATCTATATCTTTTTTTTTTTTTTGTAATATACTATATCTTATTCTTAATAAAACTTTTTTCCCTACAGTGGATCTTTGAAGAGCACCTAATCCTGTCAGACTAACACTTTCACTATTTTAATTATATTCCTGAAGCACTTTTTCTGAATATATAACTTTATGTCTTGCTGTAGGCTGTTTCTTTATTAGCATTTTTGTTATCGAAGTACAGAACATAAATTAAATGTATCGAAATCAACCCAGGGCATGCGTTCCCTAAGTGTTTATTGACTAATAGTTTCTTATTTTAAAGTTGCATCTAGCTGAAGCAAAGCTCTTTGCCGGTCTCCCATAGTTCTGTAAGTAACATTCCAGTTTGTTTAATTAGAAAGCAATAGCTTTTTATCAGCAAATAAATCCACATTAGTCTAACGCTGCTACTGTCTTAACACATTTAGCATCAACTAAAAAGTCATTAGTGGTATTTGAAGCAAGTGAAGTGTCCGTATCTTTGCGGTTTTAATCACGCTGATGGGCTTTCTCTCTGATGAATGGAACCAGTTATTGTATTGTGATAAACAGACAAAGACCCAAACTAAAGTTCAATAGATGGTGAAACTAAAGCGACTGCAGCTTGTGATGTTGCCAATAGGACAAGTACAGTTTCTCCATGGGCCTTTTAAAAAAATCTTCATTCGTCTGGACAGGTACAGGTGCCTTCACGACTGTAGTCCAATTATTTCAATGAAACGGTCTTTTTCGCTCGCAACCAAGCAGCTAATTAACCCTCCTCAACTGTGTGCTTGCAACCTCAGGCAGTTTCTGCATTTTCTATCACACTATCCATATTATTACTAAAACAAAATCATTTTAACTTAATATTGAGATACAATTTGAGTCAAGCAGACTTTACGGCCTTCACTCTGTGCAGGACTCCACTCTGTGCAGGACTCCACTGATCAAATCACTGCTCAGAAACATCAGAAATGTGTGTGCAGATAAAATCAAATTAAATAGCACAATAAAGTTGTTCGTCAGTGCTAGAAAGAAATGTCTTCTTAAAATGTCTCTTGTGGAATCTATATGAGAGGATATTTGCTTGTCAGAATTTAAGGGGGAAAATCCCTAAACGTGAACAGATTTGACTGATAGAGATTGCTACTACAACACGAACAAAGGACACTCAAACTTTGTTCAATAAAGTCAAGTTAGTTTTGTTTAGACACAATGTGCTTCCTAGATCACCAGACATGATGTTATAACAAATGCATGCAGAAATTTCTCAATGTTTCAGACATTTTTTATAATATTGTAAATCTTAGTCTGTTGTAACTACTTTTCAAGTCAATGGCGATTTTTCTTGTGAATTTCATTGGCTTGTGTGCTTTGAGCTGCCGGCTCCATCATAAAAATCTTGAGGGGCTTAGAAGAAAAGCCTGACTGTTTCAGATTCCCAACATATGCCTGTGTGTGCAATATTCATAGTGTTTTTGGCCTCCACAGCCTCAGAAAAATTCTGAGCATAAGGTCGACGCCTCACAAATGGCTTGTTACTGTCGCAGGTCTGTTATAATTCCATGAATAATGAAATAAAATTGGTAATTTGTTTTGAAGAGTGTACAGGAAAGCTGCCAAATTGTGGTGATGGATGCTGCCATTAAATAGTTAAAACCAAGCTCATGCATCATAAGCTGCACGCTCAGCTAAGACGGATGCTATGATCATTCCATGCTTGTGCAGGTCTCAATGAAAGCAGCTGACCAGAGGAATGATGGAGAGGACAGGTGCATGACCTGTGAAGAACATACTGTCAGCCTGTACCATAAAAGCATACTGAAAACAAAGACCGGGTTTTCATGTATCCAATTATTTTTCAAATTACAAAAATAAACCTAGAGATGCAAGTGTTTAGCTGTGACATTCAGTGCAATGTAATTAAGTAGAGAAGGCGGCAGGCTTTAGGGCTCACTCTGAATTTATGTGGGTGCTGATACAAGCATGAAATGAATTATTACCAGAAAATTGCACATGCTTACCAGAACAATCAGTTAACCACCAAAATGGATTTCATTCCAGAGGGAAGACAAGATGAGGTCTGTCAAAACTAGCATTGTATAGGCCTGCTCTGCTATTACAGGAGGTCATTAATTAGCAGTATCATTAGAAAAAATCAATATGCAATTTGCAGAAATGTTACTCAGTCAAGGTTTTACAGGCTCATAAATGCCTTACACAAAATAATTTATTTGATTGTGATTAAGGCCATAAATAATTATTACCAATAACATCTTTGTCTCTTGACACCTGTGAAATCATTTGAACGTATTTCCAATAGACCTGCAGCACAAAACTGCACAATACTAGTTCCAGCAGGCTCAAATGTCCAGAATGCTGTTATCGCCGCAATTTCTGCAGGGCTTACACCGAGCCACTTTAAAACAATCAATATTTAAAGATCACACAGACAACAGAGAGTTACAGAGGGATAATTACTGACAGCATGGTAAAGACTTTACATAAATGTGTACTACTTACTCCTATTAAACTCTACAATCAGAAATCTAGACAAATTGATTGTTTCTGTAAAGATTTTTATTTTTTTTTTTACAAGAGCAGTGTTATTTAAGAGTGGTATTTACATTGTTGTTCTTTCATTACCTGTCCATAACATGCTGTCCTCTAAGAAGTGATGTTTAAGCATTTATTATTATGGTGGAATTCGAAGAAAATACGCAGATATAATTGTTTGCTATTGGATCAACCAGAACTAGCAGTGTAGTATTGTGAAAAGAGCCCATGCATTGTGAAAAAGAGAGATTTGTTTAAATTAACCAGTTACAAAGAGTTGTACATGGTTTGAAAAAAGGACAACTGCTGACTCTGCATCAAACACTCCAAAAATACGTGGATTATTCCAACCTGTGCTGATGAGACTTATCATTTGAAAAACGCATTCTGCATTATACAGAACTCAGTCCACAGCCAAGCTCGCGTTTCAAAGCATTATCTGCGGACAGAAATTCATTGAGCAGTCAGTTGGACGTTGTTGTGTTGTGGATTCAGAGAGTCCATAATGCATTGAGCAGAAATGTGTGCCTGTTCAGTGGTTGTCCTTGGAGCCTGGAGAATCACTATAATCTCATCCTATTTAGGGAGATGGGATCAGTGGACAATGGAGAATGGAGGTTGATCGAGGGTTTTGCGCTTCATTGTGGATATCCTGCTAATGTTTGTGGATGTATAATGATAAGCAGACTGTGATGCAAAATACTGCTTTTGTGTTGTTGCTTTGCTCACTATTTACTATCATTTAATCTTTTTAAATATTTACATTTACTAATACATTTTGCAGAGGACCTCGCTTCTTCCATAGAAGGTGGTACATTCAGGAGCATTGCGTTTCAAGCAGCAAAACTGGGCAGAAATATACGGCAGCACCCATGTGGCAACAGCATGTTTTGATTGTTGTCTGAATGTGTGAAAGCGGCACACAAGGTAAGGTAAATCCAGACGACAGATGAGCATTGGTGAGACTGTAGGATTGTGGTCTTTTGAAAGGGGAAGTGCAGGAGTTGGTGAAGCATTCGTTTGTGGTCGGTTGGTTTGGGTCGCGGCGCTGATTGATCTCCAGGTGACAGGCGGTTTCGGGGAGAGATTTGGCCAGACTGTCACTTGGGCGCACCTCTGCTCATCCCCGCTCCACCGCACTCTCTCGCTCTTTCCATCCTGCCGTGTTTCGGGCCCTTCTTTCTAGTCCGGGCTCATCAGACTCCTCTGTGCTTGTCCCTCTCTCCATCCACATTTTCATTACTCTGCTTCTACGCCCTTCTCCCCCTTTCAGCACTGGCAGTAGGGTGTCTGTTGTTGTTTTTCTTTTCCCTTTTTGTGCAGCCCAAAGTACTTTGCTAAGTGCTGTCCATTTGGCACTGTACAAGTGGGTAATTTTCAACTCTAATAAATTGGTAAAAGTTGCCCTCACTAGAAAACTTGCAAGTCTTCACTTTTTTTGTTGTGAGTCAGAAATATTGTGGGTTTTCAAATCCATTGAATGTTTCCTGCTTTATTAAGAATTGCATAATTAAGACTGTTTAGCACAGTTGATTTCAATTTTCTGAAAACAACACAATCATTGAATTAATCACTTCTGAAATGTGGACGCTTTAGTGAATTACTTGTTGATGTATAGTTCATCATTAAAGCAATGTTATCATTTCATCTCTTGCTGAGTTGTGTAAGCACCTCAAATCACTTCTGAAGCCACATTTTGAAGCGCTGCGGTGGACTGTGTTCACAATGATTATATAGACAGTTGATTAAGAATTTGAAAGTTTTGTTGCAGAATTGTTTGCACACAAGCCTTAGTAAATATATAAATGCAAATCAAACTGTTTGGATTGACACGTAACTTGTCCATGATTAGTTCCATAGAAACAAAGGTCAGATCAGATTTGCGTCAGGACTCCACCCTAGGTCTGAATGGAAGCAGTTTTTATGAGCAACAGACTGCAAAAAATGAATTTTAAGTCAAGTTAAAGTTGCTTGATTCTAGGATTTGAACCTAATTTCAAGTATTTTGACTTTAACCTTAATTAATTGTAGCGACATAGATTATTTTCTGGTTTCAAAGTGTTTCAAACTGATATAAATTGTTATTTAAAGAAAAATTATTTGCCAATGGATTAAGAAAATTGTTCTTACCCCATTGGCATATTTTTATTTTATTTTATTATATTTTAATAATAAATAATAAATTCTCTTATAACCAGTGAAATATTCTACATTACATTAGCAATTAAATCTTATCCAGTTAAAACAGCTCAAAACTGGATTAAAATTCTGACTCCAAGTAATTTTAAGCAACTCTAGATATATATATTTTCGCAGTGTGGACGCTAACATGGGGTTAATTGTCCTGACTGATGAAACAGGAGAGAGCAGGTGTGGAGCAGCCTGCCTGTGTCTCTGTGTCCATGATTTTGAGAAACGACTGTAGACCTTTTTTGTCTCACCCATCTCCCGCTACAATCCGGAAGAAGCTCTCCGTACAGATCGAACGGCCATTTCACAAACTAACCCAAATGATCTATTCTGACCTCAGCCCTAATCCTAACCCTAACCTTACCCTAAATGTTGAAACTTATATACATTTGCTAGCATAGTCACATGCGAGAGGTAACATGAGAGGCTTCCGGTCTGTATGAAAAGGTGGTTGCGGTCTGTAGCAAGAGGTAGCTTCTGGTCTGTGTGGGAAGGTGGACGGTATGTGTCTGCAGCCCGACGCTCCTGCAGATTTCACTCACATTTGTTTCAGCTTTAGGACAAACTGTCTTAACTCTTTCCCTGACAATGACGAACATTTCCGACATAACGAACCTAACCGTAGCCTGACAATGACAAAATTTCCGACATAACGAACCTAACCGTAGCCTGACAATGACAAAAATTTCCGACATAACGAACCTAACCATAGCCTGACAATGACGAAAATTTCCGTCATAAGCTTTTTATTAAATGCAGCAATAGAGGACTCTCTGATACACGTGTCCGGTTCACCAGCAGCAAAAAAAAACATGGTGCAGTTTTATAAATTCACCACCAGAGGGGGTATTGCATGAGCAAAAGGGGCAGAGGAAGTCCCAGGACCGGAACTATACAACTTTCTCTGTTTACATTATGGAGCGCAGTCGGATGTGTTTACGTGATCGACTGCTTATAAAGGATCGGCTTTCTTTTCAAACGGATTAAAAAAAAAACTTACTCAACTGTAAAAACACAGTTGAGTAAGTTTAGCGCAGATATTTGATCTTTAAACAGAAGAAAATACGATTCTACTGGACTAGGACTCTGAGGAGAACGGCACATGCAGAGTCTAGAAACTTACTCTTCTGTGAGCAAGCTCAAAGTATCAGAGTAAGTCAAACTACTGGATTTCCTCATGTTTGAAGGGTTAAATATAATCTATGCGCCATGAAAGAGGCTGAATCTATAGAATCTGCATCAGAAAGTGCTGCTGCCTCCTCGTCTGTAACACAGCTTTTATTGGTTTAATGATGAAAAAGACCTCATCCTCATTGTTTTAATCACGTGAAGCTCGTATTTTTAGCCTAAAGACATTATTTCATTGTAGTGGCTCAAATTCTTTCACCAAAAGTAGAACAGACTAAAATAACTTTAACTTCTTTAAAGTTTGTTTTAAAAAAAGGTTGTTATCTCAAAAGTTTCTCGTCAAACGCTGAAATCGAATGAAAACAAGGAATTTCAAATGCCTATAAAAAGAGAACGGATTAATGTAGAATAACAATTCTTTTTTTAAATGAAAGTAGACACTTGTAGTTCTCGTTTGATGTACAACATGTCATGACTCCAGATGCCCAAAGTTTTTTGTGGAGCTGTGAATATTGCTTAAAATGAGCAAAAAGGCCTGGCAGGGAAGGGGGGTCAAAGCCAGAATAGGGCTGGCGGTGAAAGAGTTAAGAGTCTTAATATCTCTTCTTCACCTCTGCCTTTCTGCAGTTCTGTTCTCACCATTTCTTTCCTGAGTGTAACTGACATTTAGGTGTAGAAAGATGTTAATGGATTTTTTTTTTTTTTTTTTTATTGCTTTTCGGTCGATGTAAAATATGTCACAGTAGTGTTGGTCAGCATTATGCTTTGTGGTTGTAGATGTGATCCATTCTGTGGTGGTCTTAGAGATGCAGTGAGTTAAATAATACTTCATTGTATCAAGCAGTGTTTTTTTTAAATGTATTTTTTGATCTTTGAAAAGTGACTTTGTGAAAGAACTTATGTACAGGGATGTTTGTACTTAAACGTACAAACTCCTCACCCTACAAACAATGTTATTACGAGGGTAAAAACTCTTGATGATGAATTAAAATGTAAAGATAAATGTGCAAATGATTTTGCTTTTAAAGCTTTAATCCATAAATCTCGTCTTCTTTCCTTCTTTGCATTTATATAGTGCATGCAGTCGTTCACCTGGTGTTTGAATGAACACTTTACCAACTGAGCTACTGCTGTCACTAAAAATGACACCGCAAACAAGTGGCATTGACAGCATTTGGTTTGTGTTATTACTGATTGATTTAGTCATTTATAGTGAAATACTTTTCCAGATAGACTTATGATGTAAAAACAGAAACAAATGTTTGAGAAAACATGTCCAGTAAAAGTGCATTATTAAAAATGTTTGTTAATGTGGTGGCAGAAATAATAGAGATCACTTTTGTAGTACGACTTGGTGTCAGTCTTGCCATTGCCTGATTAGTATGCGAGGAGCAGTAATTGCCTGCCTGGTGGGATTTATTTTGCACTCATGTCTGACCCAGCGAGTGTTTACCTGGGCATATCTTGTGGCTGGATATTGCACCAGTGTCAGCGTGCGTGCCCTTAAAGACATTGGGTCAGACCTGGCCCAAGGATATTTGCGTGACCTTGGTCTGTGGTGCGCATGCCAATGCTTTTCTCAATTACGAGTGTTTGATTTCTGCGTGTGGGCGACCTGTGCATGTGCATATATACAAGCACCCTTGAGGGCCATGCTTAATGATAGGCTCGTTTGCAGATCTCTGCCTCTAATGATCTATTAAAGTACACTTAGCCAGTAATTATATGGCCAGTCCCGAAAGGCTTCTTGGGTCCACTGGGAATAGCCACGGAGATCCAAAAAACTGCCAAAGCCATCCTAATTATTGCAGGAGTAAACTTCCCTGTAAGATAATCATGAATACGTTATAATTAATATTTGCCTTTATAAAAGTATTGCAGTGGAGATGCTCCTAAAGGAGAAACTAATCCTTGTTTGATGACGGCAGCTAACTTAGCACACTGGTATGCTCTCCACAATTTTACTAAACGTCAAAACAAGAATGCTAGATTCTGTATTTTCTAAGACATACTTTCATTATCAGTGCAGTCATAAACAACAAACTTTTCCTCCTAACAGCACTATTAAATCATTATGTCAGTCATTAACAGAATTGTCTCCTAAAGTTCAAGAACAGCCAGAAGCGTCCTTGATTGCATCCTCTAATCAGTTATAATGTGTCGTCAATCAAAGACATGCTTCTGCACTGTCACATTTTCCTCTCTTCACCTTAAGCAGATTTAGTGCATTTTCTTTAATTTGTGGAAAGGGGACTTGTTTAAAGAAGTTTATTTTACGGTCCAGCAGGAGAAGAATTCTCCCCTGTTGGTCAACATGCACTGCTTCCCAATTCAACCAAACTGCAGCATTTTGACTTGTTTTAGCCCCTTTGGTGAAAGACTTTTTTTTTTCCCACCAGTCTTTTGTCTATTTTTTTCATTCCCTGACCTCTTCACTCTTTTGAACCATTTGCCTCTGTTTCCATTATCAGATTTATTTAATGCCTCTCATCCATTTTCATTCCGTAGTTGAAAAGGCTGTTTTTCTGTTTGCCTAGTCTGCTTGCTGTTACTTTCAACTTTGCGAATTTGATGAGAAACCAAGATTTGAATTTCTAAAGGGCATTTTAGTAATTTGTTTGGATGACACACTCTCATTATCATTTGTCTGCTCGTATAACTTCCTGGTGGGAATAATTGCTTATTTGCTAATATTGCTTTGGTGCACTTTGCCTCAGTGTCACATTCCACCTTGCTCTCTTCTGCGCTCCACTCTTCTGCCCTCCACACCTGCTTATCTTGCAAGTCAACGGGCCACAGACAGACAGACAGACAGAAAGATAGCAGGGGCACCTCAGCTGAGTCTGGCTGTCATAAGCTGCATGGCACTACTGTGGACACCTGAAGGGAGGGGAATGGCTGCTGACACCTCTATTAACCTTCAGGAGATGTCCACTGGTCGTCACACTTCTGCTTCTCCTCTGCCCCTCCCTGTCCCACTGTCTGCTGTCCCCGAGGCAACTCAACGTTATCCCAGTCCTAGGAGCAAGCGCAGCCAAATAACAAATGCCTTTTTCCTCCAAACATTTCAATATGCTGGGAATTTCTCCATCTCGCTTTATCTGTTTGCCTCAGTCGCCTTGCTTTTTTTATTCCTCCGCTTGTGTCTCCTGGTAATTTTAGCTCATGAACATTACAAGCTCCAAATTCATGCCAGGAAAGTCATATGGCCAATGCATAATACAAGATACTGCTCACTGGTGCATATCTAAATAGAAATGAACAAATTGCCTCAGCTTCTTTTCTCTGTCAATCACGTGGAATAATGGAAGCTAATGAACACAAAGCGAGGCAGATTAAATCAGATGTAAACGTGTTTGATTAACACGTGACCTTTTTTGGTCTGACAGTGATTCAATAAGTCGCTTGGTGTTATTTAGTGAATTGGTGGAATATCAAAGTCAGCCAGGTTTAATTGACTTGTGTTTTTTTTCTGGGTTCTGTGTGCTTGCAGGAATTCTCTCTGCTGAGACTAGATGATGTGGCGGACCAGCGAGTCAACATCCTGGGCTTTTCAGTCTTCAATAAAACCCACCCCTTTTTTCAGGATTTTGTGCTAAGCCTGAACCGCTCCTGGCAAGAGAACTGTGACCATGCTCCCTTTGCCGGCACACCAGTGAGTTCCCAACACGCACACCCACACATTCACACATTGTTATTCATGTAGCATAATAAAACCTTCTCATTTATTTTGTGAATTTTCAAGTTATCGGGAGGAATAGCTTCAAAAACACCAATGCCTGTGAGAAATACAGCAATGACATTTATCCAGTTAACGGTGGTAGTTGCAGGTGCTGCTGGAGGCAGTTGTTGTTTGGCAAGATGGCTCATTAGCAGTGTTTGGCGGTCTCCTTATTACATTTATAATGGCACCCTCCTTGCTAAAGCAGCTTCAGAGGAAAACGCCAAGTAAAAATAAAAAAAATGTTACCTTCACAACATACAGCCTCATATCACCACCATTTCTCTCCTGAAACGCCCTGCTCAGCATGTTTTAATGAATGGACAGGCTTCAAACAACTTTTAATGTTGAACGTTCGGCTTTGAAAGAATTAAAATCAAAAGAGGCAGAGTTGTAATAATATTATGATTGATCTCACTCACAGTTTGATATTGTAAAAGTCTTGTTGAAAGTCTCTGAGCACCACAGAGCTGAACACGATTGCCTTTTTATAGAAATAAAATTTATGGTGTCATTTGCACAAAGCAATAAATGCTCTCAAGGTTGAGCACCCTAACACTTTTGTCTGGAAATGTCACTCATAAAACTGGCCAGTAAAAGCTTGCATAGTTTTAGATTTAGACGCAGGGCATGTCTGTAAGAAGATGAACATATCCATAAAGATAAGGCAATAGCACAGTTAAATTAAAATACAATTACATTTTTTTTTTTTTTTTTTTTAAGAGAAACAAAATATTTTTTCTTTTATTTTTTGCATTTTTTCTTGATTTAGTCTTTTGTGCCATTTGAATAATGCAAGTATCCAAGAGGTCGAGAACAGTTGAAGACAACAGGAAAGTGTGCACACAGCAGGTCGCTCTTCTTTTTTTCTGAGCCTGTGGCAATTAAGTCTTCTGCCTAATTAACTCATACGTTGGGAGAATAAAGGCTGATGATGGCAGAGCAAGAATGTGATGAACTCATTTAGACATGCACATAGATAATACACTGTCGTTTCATCTGCAGTAATTAGGTCTGGGGAAGGTGTGGCTACAGGACTAGATCTGCATAAATAAGTGACCTTCTCCATGTTTAGGCGCCACATACTCTTCTTGATTCATATCAGATAGTGTGCTAAATGTCAAGCACAAGATACCAGGCTTATAGTTAAAGTCTAGAGAAGATTATTGTTGAGCATTGCCTTATAATAACTTGCCTTAAAAGATGGTTAGTAAAGCAGACAAAATAGTCATTATCTGTATCCGTAACTCCAAAATCAATAGTGCAGCTACACAACATGAGTCTAGCGGAGATCTGAAGGTCTTCAAGTGTGCTCAAAGTGATCTTATTTTTAAACAAGCCTGAAATAGGGACTTCAAGCAGAGCCTAATTCATAGTGGCGCCCCATCACAGCTCATGTATTTAAACATTAACTTCAGACTTACAGCAACACTTGGTTCAGATCTGTCATGTACACTCCATTATTTATGCGCTGAGTTTTCCTGAAGCCGTTTGTGTTTTATCAATATTGAACAAAGACATGAAAACTCTCAGAATTCAGTGGCCTTTACACATACGTTTTTTTTAGACTTATTTTTATTTAATATCATGTAACATTTTGAGTTTGAAAAGAAACTTAGCAATGGTCTTTGTCTTGCACTGGCAGAACTAAATCTGACTAGAATGTGCTTTAATGGTTTATGTGGGCATGTGAAGACACCTGTTTCTGTGTTTGTTAAGCAAAGAGGTTTTCTTCAGTTAGACCTAGGTAATTGGAAATAATCTGACTGATTTGGTCTGTTTTTTAATGGAGCATGATTAGACTTTCACAGCACTGAGCCATTATCTCTTTGTATTACATCTGAAGTGTATCTATCACAGTCAAAAATGACTTCACAGGCTGTTTGTGTACAGCACATTGCTCCTAATGTTCTATCTCTTTAACTCTAAGCTGTAATACATCAAAGCAATGCACCATAATGGCCTGCCTTCCAAAACTGACTCACCAGCACTGCACTGAACACTGCATGCATATACACTAAACATCCGGCTATTTCTTCTGTACTTCCTCTATACTACTTTCCAACAGTGGAGAGTTGACTGACTGGGTTCTGACGTGGGGCATCATGCATTTTAATCAGATGTACATAGCAGGATGTGGTGATAGTGACGCTGCAGCTGTTTGCACAAGGAAGATGAGAGGGAATAGCTGCCTCTCCCACTAATTCTGGCCCTTTTTGAGGGAGGCCGCAGTAATTGGGATGGTCAGGGTGTGCCAGCTTTATTGGGGATAAGAGTGGAAAAGACGGAGTCTGAGTACAGACTCAAAGAGGAGAGTTCGGTTTTAATGCCGTCAGCAGATCATAGTCTTTCTAAAGATCTAATCGAATAATCTCAGTACTCCCTTGGGGACAGGTTAACTCCTCACTGACCATGGGGCATGTAACAGTTTCAGATTTTGACTTATGCATAATGGATTCTCTCTCCTTGCTTCCCAGCTCTCTTCAGCACTGCTCTTTGATGCAGTATACGCGGTGGTGGCGGCGGTCCAGGAGTTGAACCGAAGCCAAAATGTTGGCGCCACGCAGCTCTCCTGCAAATCCTCCAAGATCTGGGAGCACGGGACCAGCCTCATGAATTACCTGAGGATGGTAAGGTCATCTCTGTGGGACAACGCTAAAAGATTTATAACCTTATACATGCATAGAATCACTGCAAACTTGTTGAATGATATGTTTTGGATTATGTTTTTTCCTGTAATCATTACACATTGGACATGTCAAACCACTAATAACCAAAATTGTTTACTATGATAACGTCTGAGGTTTCATCTATGATAAATGCACACTCTTTATCTAAATGGTCAGTCTATCTTATTCTATCCATTACTTCAGAACAATAGAGGCGGGCGATAAAGATGAGCTGTCAGAGCGTAAAATGTTTTCCTATTAGGGACAAACGCCTATAAGTGATTGGTCTATCCAGATACTTGAATGTGACACATATTTGCCTCTCTTTGTCACACAAGTATATGTGAGTAATGCTTCTGTTACCTTGCCATAAAATTATGTATTCCTCTTAACGCTTTCACTGCCAACCATATTTTCACTTTGACCCTCCTTCCCTGCCTGGCCTTTTTGCTAATTTTTAACAAAATTCACAGTTCCACAAAAAACTTTGTGCAACTGGAAGCATGACATGTTGTACAGTAAAAGAGAACTACAAGTGTCTACTTTCATTAAAAAAAAAAAAAAAAAAGGTTAATCTACATTAATCCGTTCCATTTTTATAGGCATTTGAAATTCCTTGTTTTCATTTGATTTCAGTGTTTGACAGCAAACCTTTGAGATAACATTCTTTTTCTTAATCAAACTTCATGTCAGTGTAATTTTCTTCTGTTCTACTTTTTGGTGAAAGAAAATGAGCTACAATGAAGTAAAGTCTTTATAATAAAAAAATACGAGGTTTACATGATTAAAACTTTGTATTTTTATTTTAGCAAAAGCTGTGCTACAGACAAAGAGGCAGCCCAACAGTTTTCTACTTTCTAATGCAGATCACATATATTTCACAGAGCATAGATTATATGTGATCCTCCAAACATAAAGAAATAGTTTTACTGACTCTGACCACTTTTGGATCGCTCACAGAAGAGGACGTTTAGTTTTTAGACTAGCTGCATGTGCCGATCTCCTCAAAGTCCTAGTCTAGTAGGATCGTCTTTTTGTCATGCTAAAGATCAAACATCTGCTCTAAACTTACTCAACAATGTTTTTAGTCCAAGATGGTTTGCCTGTAAACCAGTTGGAAAAGAAAGTCGGTCTCCAGAATCAGCTGATCATGTAAACACAGCCGACTGTGCTAACTGAAAGTAAAAAAAAGAGCACATGTATTTTCCAGTCATGTGACTTCCTCTGCCTCCTTGTGTTCACACTATACCCCCCTTTGCTGGTGAATCTGTGAAACTGCATCATGTATTTGATTGCAGGCAATGTCAGCATGTGCATCAGGGAGCCCTCTATCACCACATATATCAAAAGGTTTATGACGTAAATAGACGTCATTGGCAGGGAAAAAGTTAATAATATAAATATGACATACAAAAGCATTAATGTCCTTTTGTATTTGTCTGTGTGTGTTGAATAGGTAGAGCTGGAAGGTTTGACGGGACACATTGAATTCAACAGTAAAGGCCAGCGGTCTAACTACGCCCTCAGGATCATGCAGAACAGCAAGGATGGCCTGAAACAAGTAATGTCTATCTATATTAAATCTTTTTTTTTTTTTGCTAATATTATTTGGGTTTGCCTTTGAATCTGAATACAAGCATGTTTTAAAACAGTGGTTTCCAAACTGGTCGACGCATGAGATGGCAGGGAATCCCCAGAACTTTATCCGGTCAGAAGGTCCAAATACAAATGTAGTTATTTGTGCATTATTAGAAAGATTAAATAAAATTATGGATATAAATGGATATATGGATATAGAAAGAAAAATACCACTATTGACTGAGTTGATGACTGAGTTTCTCGAATTCAGCTTAAGATTTAATCTTTGGTAACTAGATAGATTTGTAATGTGTATAAGACTTCCTGTAAGCTTCTGGTAACTACAACACAGACCTTACTGTGAGGTGTTCGTCCGGTGTAGCTCGGGTGCCTGGTAGATGCCAGGTGCCTAACCCTGGCTCTCACGTCCAGGCTTAGGGTGGAGGAGGTCGACAGCGAAAGTGACTCACCTGCATGACCTGGTCACTCTAGAGTGGAAGTTGAGTTAGTAGCACAAACGTACTGCAAAATCATGCAGTGCAACAGATAATAGAGCAATTCTGAACAAAGAGCAGGTTTGGGGTCAGTTAATAGCGCTCATTAAATATATAGTAAGTTAGTTACTTACTTACTTACATTAAATATATCACATTTACATTATCATTTATAGTTTAGACTTAGAAGGTGAATAGGAGTAATTAGGAATAAAAAGTGAGCTGACTGGACCAATGGTCAGGGCAATTGTCTTATTTCAGACTATTGTAGACGAACATTAAACTCCTCCAATGGTCATGTTGCAGTGTTTTTATGGCAGTTATATAGCGGTGATCATGCAGCAGGGAGCCATGCTGACTGCTTTTCAGTTGAGCATGTGTCCCCTATTATTTCTCTATTACACAAGTGGCTCAGCACTACAGGCTAAATTAAATATTAGACAGGGCATGGATGTGCACCTAAGTATTTTATAAGATGTTCAGTGATTATGTTGCGCGCAGTTAACTCTCATCAGTTTATTGTGGACAATAATGTTACATTTAGCTCAGTTAAGTGCTTTCCAGATAATTAGAGTGTACCTGTTTCTGAAATATTGCAGCATTCACAGCAGCAGGGGATTTGTGGCTCATATTGATCACAACCAATCATTCCAGTGTTGCCGGCTCAAGCCTTGGAGGCTGGGATTGTGGGCATCATGAACAGACTACCACAGCAAAGCATTAGTGGATAGTGCTTGAATACACCAATGACAATATGCAAATCTGTCTCTGTATATGAGATGATATGTTTTGAGCTTTTTCTTGCAGACCAACACACTTTTAACTTACTGATTAAAAACTTAGGAATTGAGATCATAAATATCCAAACTAGTGAGGGGTATGTGAATACGTGTACAGTATTTGTCAGCAGTTGGCGTTTTTGCATTTACAGCTTAGTTATAATGGTAAGAATTTTGAGGCCAGGAATTAATCATAGTTATGTCTCTAATTGTCTTTTCTAAATAACAATCACAATATAGGGATGACAAATATGGTTATACCAAGGTTCAGTTTATTAAGCAAATGCTATAGAATCTGTATTAAAAAAATCTTTTCTGCTAAAAATACAAACAAACAAACAAAGTAAGCTGATACTGCCACTGTATGTTTATTGTCTGTCAGTATTTGTATGTGTATCCATGCTTAGGGCTGCTCGATAATAGAAAAGAAAATGATATTCACGATAGTTGAATTCATAATCAAAATGAATATTTATGATAAAAACTAAAAAACTACATTGTGCTACTTTTCCAGTGTACAACCCTATTCATATGTTAATGTAAATAATTACAATTATTCAACTGCACATTTTTAGTAAGCAATTAGAGCACTATTTAGAATTGAAGTTGAAATCTGATTAATTACACATTCCTATCCATACTAACCTGTCATGTTCATGTGCTGTCTCACTCGCTTTACTTCAGTGTTTTCTTTTTCAATGACACCAGCCTTTTAGCTTTTCACACCTGCTTCACAGACATTTGACCACGTTAGTGACAGTACAGAGGTGAACAAGTCTCTTTTAGTGTAAAAGAAATCTCTAGCTAAGCAAAGTGAAAAGAAGTCAGACAGCGACCCATCTGCCTTTATTAACCTTGTCTGTGTGTGTCCATGTCCCCTCTTGTCTCCTGGCACTGAGCCAGTCCAGCAGACGGGTGCTGCTATCATGGCCTAATGTGATGATTTCAAGCTGAAGTATTACAAAGAACCTCTGTCTGTTATAGTAAATATGAGAGACAAAGTGTGAGACTGGAGTATGGGATGGGCGGTTGTTTGTTTTGTGACCAACACCTCCCACTCGCTGGCAGGTGGGGCAGCTTTACCCTGGCAGACACTGGATGTGCCAATGGCTTGGCAGAGATGTGAAAGGTGGCTCCATGCCCACACACTCACTCAGGCTACTCAAGCAAGCAGAGGTACATTTATACAGGACTTAGTATCAACACCCACACTAAATGTGACCTGTGGTTACTTACAAAATCAATGGATCATTTTCAAATGCAACCTCCAAAATGAAAAGATCATGTTCTGTGATTTCATTTCTAACACACTGTGGAGACAGGGAGCAATGAGGCATGATGTACACAGCCGCCCACTGCCTCCCCCTGTCCCCAGATCTCATCTTTCCTTGTCCTGGTAGCACCCATCGCCTCCTGAGCTCAGCCTGCAGTGGGGATGGAGATTGCCTCAAATGTGTGACCATCAGCTCCCCGGGGCTCTAACACTCTGTGGCAAATCACCATCGCAAATTGAATTTCTCTTGCAGCTACAACTCGTCCATATCTGCCAATCTACCATGCTTATTATTGTTATTTGAATTCCCCCATCTTAACAACACAACTCACAAATGTTCTCTTTGCAAAGTACCATCTTCAAAATAATCATCTCATCGTCTCTTAACTGACAGTTAAATTCACCTTATTCTACGTCGTCCACTTTTTCTTTGCAGTGCACTTCCTGTTTAGCTCCGTTAGGGAAACTACATTTATCCAACATGTTTTAGAGAGTGATCTCAAATGGATATAACAACTAAATAAAATAAATGTCCATGGTAATAACTTTAGCTAACCATAGCTAAGCAGCAAGTCCGCTACCGAGAAAAGTGGGCTGAACGGAATAAGGTGAATGGACTTTTGAGATAACTTAGCACTTAAAAATGTTGAGTATTTTAATTGGCTTTGATAAATTTTGGGTGAGAAGGCTCTCCAGGTAATTATAAGAAAGTTGTTGAATAAACCAACTGTTTGGAAAGCTTATAAATACCTACAGATGGCCCTCTATAAAACAGAGTATAATGCGAATTACGCAATCATCTTTATTTGTTGAGTTTTGGCAGACACAGTAGATTTTGCCAGCTGCTCCTGAGCTGGCATTCAGGTAAGCCAATCATGATGGTGTAAGATGCTGGCATAGACTTATCTTTGCTCTGGCCGCTGCATCACTGGCATCTGTAAGCGACAACAAGCCACAGAGGAGCAGAAGGGCAGGTGGAGATGACGAGAGGACCGGGGGGGTGAAGGGTGCATGGAAGCTAAATGAGACAGAAAGGGTGTGTATGAGGAAAGTAGGACACGCAAGTCAAAAATATCAAACTACAAACTGAGGAGGAATATTTGAGAGTATCAAATGGCTGCTGCAGTTCTCTAGTTCACTTCTGTAGTTATTTTAAGCTGTTGCCACACCTTGAGCTAAAAGAAACAATGTATTCATGAACACCGATTTCTTATCCAATTATTTAAAGAAAATTGGCTCTAATCTTCACAATCCTTTCTGCTATGTCCTTTTACCAGTCAGTGTAATGAGCAAGATAAAGTCTAATATCAACCAGCTTCAGTGCTGTGTGCATATGTAGATGGGATTTTAGAGGATATTCTCCAGATGGCTTGAACATCAGGGGTGCGCTGTAAAAGTGTTCTGTTTTGGTTTTATAAAAATGACTGGTCGTTGTCAGCTTGCTCCTTGTAAAAAGCACAGATGTAGTCTAATTTCTAGCCTGTTGTTAGACAATACAAAAGCGTATTCTTTTTACATCACATCTTGTAGGTCTTTATGAAATGTCTTGCAAGTGTTAAGCAGCAGATCTAACTGTGTGACTGCAGCTTCCATAGTTTTATGCCTCGTTCCAAGTGTGTGTTGGGCTGCCCGTGTTTGACCACTGGAGAGGCTTATGCCAGAATCCGCTGCCTGCTTCTTGGCTTTTCGCACAGTCAGACACCATGCTGCTGCCTGCTGCCATCCATGCATGTTTAGCACTAGTCTTTTCCAGAGCAAACACAGAGAAGTGCCAAACGATCACACTGACAGGCGCTCACTACAGCCCTCGGCCCCTCTGCAGACTGGGCCTTATCTGGTGCAGAGAGCCTCCCTGACAGCGGCATGCCTGTTAATTGGAAAGAAGCTGTAAAATGAGTAATTATTGCAGTTTAGAGTGGGCAAGCTGCTGCGGTCCATACACACATGCTTATGTCCAGGCTTTGTGGGAGACAAGGCTGCCGTAAACAACTCTAGCTATTTCCTGTAGAGAGGAGAATCACTAATTAAGTTTTCTAATGGGGCTACTTAATCATTGTGGTGAGTTAGAGTGTACCTGTGTTTGTAACCTGAAGCAAAATCAACAAAGATCTTTTGAAATGTCTGTGGCTGCGGTTAGAGGAAGCAGGAAGAAGCTAAAGAGCAGAAAAGGTTATGTGGATTGTATGGACAGACAAGTTGTTCGCGAATTGAAAGAGGCCAAAGGCTTCCTGTGGTGTGGCTCAGAGCTAATTGTTTCCATTATGGAGTGCACAGGTGGTTTGCTAAATTCAGCACACAAGATGGATGGATTCAGCTTTATGTTTGTTGTATGTGGTAGCTTTTATTGAGCTTAAGCTGTAACACAAAACTGACAAAAAATGTAACAGTGTAACACATAACAACTCATCATTTGTCTTTCGAGGATTCCCCATTTGACTATTTCACTGAAAATCTGTTTTGGTTATTTTCCCCAAGTAATAGAAATCTCTCTCTAGGCAAATTCACACGGCGTCCCCGGGCAGATTTACTGAAATGGAAAGCGAGTGTCCTGACGCATTTCTTTTTATCAGCCTAGATTACATTTGCAGCAGCATTAAGGCTGCGAAGGCTGAATACAAAGAACTGATTTGGAGCCTTAGCGGAGTCAAAATCAAGTCATCAAAAGTCCTATTAAATTCTAGTTAAGTTTTTAGTTAAGCCGTAATCTCATTCCAATTTCCATTATAAGTAAATTTTACATTTTGGAAAAAATGTGTTTCATTTTAAAGGAGACATATGGAGGTACAACAATTAGATCACTATGTTGTTTTAAAACTACTTAGTAACAGAAAGCAATCTATTGACTTCCTGATTAAAACTGCAGGAATGATAACCCCAGCCTTCTCACTCCAACATTTCATCGTAGTAAGCTGCAGATTCATGTTTCTTTATTTTTGATCAGATGGCTGTGGGATATTTTAAGCTGGCCACACGCTACACAACTTTTTGCTTGCTTTCCCATGTAATTTTCAGTCACACTTAGTCATGTCTAGTCGAGATTAGTCAAAGCTACTTGAACTCTTATTAGTGTGGAGGTGTCTGCGACTAGACTCACGTTCCAATCGTGTGGTTTGTAGCAGAAAAGACTAGACTCCAGTCGCAGGTTTTACAAACATATTTGAAATACAGTATATGCCCGATTTTACCATTGTTTTTGTGTACATGACTCTTCCGCAAAGACGTAAACAGAAAGTTTTATTTCAGACGCTGTTTCCAGTGTCTCCTTAACTCTATTCATTAAACGCTGCACTTTGTATTTGCCGGAAGGAGGGTGATAAACAGTAAACAGCACCGGAGCATGGCAAAAATCAGGCTTATATTTTAAACATGCATAAAAAAATGGCGACAAGAGTGTAGTTGAGTTTTTTCTGCTCCACGCTACATGATTGGAACATGAGTTGAGTTGCAAACACCTCCACACTACATGAGGGACAAATCTCACCTAGGCGTGACTACCTGCGATGGAAAATTACAGGAGAATAAGGGCAAAAAGTTATGTACTATGCCAGCTTTATATGGAGGGTAGATAAATGCAGACATTTTCTCAGTTTGTTGGTATTCTCAAATGTGCATGAATCAGTCAAGCTTTGAGTAAACTAAGAAGGTTAAACGCTGATTAGATGATTTTACATAGTATGCCCTCTTTAAAGTAGTCATCAGTTGTCTAAAACAGACCAGAATGATTAACATTATAGATTGTTTAATGATGCGTCTCCTCGTGTAATTTTGTCACCGATCTTAAATCTCAACGAGTGCTAATATAAGTCAAAGCGATTGCTCAGTCAGGTGGAAAAGAGGATCCTGGCTAGGACAAGGCGTTCTTTAACCTTGGATATTGATTTTTTAATGGTGTCTTCCTCCCACGTGGAAACCCATGTACTATTAACATGTCTTCAGCATCTGTATGAGCAGCAGGACCATTTGGATACCTGTTTAATGGAAGTGAATATGATTTTTTTGTTGTTGTCTGCTAAGTTTATGTTAAACAGCAAATATTACCATGTCAGAATGCTCAGAGGTGAAGTCTAGAGTAATGTTAGTGCTGTTCTGCTTCCCTGTTTATTATATCCGAGGGGCCTTACCGTACGCACACACTGTAAACCACTCTGCTTAGGCATTTCACTGAATTAGCATGAAATGATTGGAGCTGTTATTTACACACCACTTCCTCCAGTTAAAGTGTGACTTGATCACACTTATTTCTGTTGCAATTATTTATTTCCTGTCAGTGTGGCTCATGTACAATAATCTGCTTTCTTCCCCTTTGCCCCCCTCGCTGTGTGGGAGAACCACATTAGTCTTCCCCCCTTCGCAGCCAATGCAGATGCACCAATTCAATTTCTCCACTCTGCTGCATGAAGAAGGCAGGTAGGAGCAGTTAAGCGAATAAGGTACACCGCACAAAGCACTGCCTCCACCTTCTGGTTTTCTTAAAGGACATTAGCCTCTTCATTTCTCATTGCATTCCAACTGGGTTAAAATCTGTTAAATTACCATTCACAATATCTTTTTTCTCATTTTCATAGCATCAAAGTTCATATACATTTTTGCTTTTTCTGATTCATCTGAGGATGTATTATTAATACATCATGTGATCATGTGTGATAGAGGAAAAGCAGTGTAAAAAGAGTTGTTTACTGTTTTGTGTGTGGCTTTGCTCCATGGAAAGACCATTTCAGCACCTTGGACAGCTCTAACTGCACAGTTTGTTGAGCAGTTATGTCATGACCCAGTTCGCCTACCTTTCCCAAAATCTAACCAAGTTACCTGTTATTAAGCCGGTAAATTGGTATAGTCACCCTTACATTGATGTTGTGTGGCATAACTTGGTTTAGAAGAAAAATCAAGTATCTGATGATTGATCTGATAAATCAGAAACTAGTCATTACTAAAATGTCAAACCTAGAAAGGAATAGGACCCAATTTCTCAAAGTTTAGACTATTATATTTATTATACAGTATTTTTTTTTTAATTAATTGATTCATTAACAGATTTTTTTTTATATATTTTACTCGATTGTGCAGATTAAACATTCATTTAATGCTGGTGATTAGGGTTGGGCGATATCCACTTTTCACTATCGTCATATCGTCTTCCAATTATATCGTGATAGACGATATTATCGTCTGCCCACTAATTAAGGCTAAAACGGCTCAAAATTGAGCTTTAGTCAGATTTTTCTGGCAATTTCACACACAAGGAATGTATTATAGATACAATATTGCTCATTCGTTATTGAACATTGTTAAGTTTGTGAATTTTAATGTTAAAAACCTTAGTACTTTGTCAAAGCCTCGCGCTTTTCTCTCTCCTCTGCCCGCTCGCCTCTGCGCCATGCTCTTTTCGCTTTATTAACAATTTTAAGATACACAACGCAGCGTAAATGTGTAAACCTGTGACAGTAAAAGTGGTAGAGATTTGTATTATCAACTATGTTGCACAAATACACATTTAGAAAAAGATTTTCTTGAGGCGCACGCGGCACCATGTCTGTGTGCGTCACAGCCACACAAACAAAAGCACGTAGACATCCAAGCACGCAAGCAAGCTAACCATAAAGTTTAGACCACAACAGGATTAAACCCACTGACACACAAACACGATTTGAACTGATATTGATAAGGCTCTCCGCTGTTTTAAGTTCACATTTAAAACACAGCCATCAAGTTATGAAGGCTAATATGTAAGCCAAACACCTAAATAAGCCAAAAATACTTCTGCATCTACGGTAACACGTGATTTCTGTCAGTTCTTTGTCACTAAAGTTGTACCAGATAGATGAGAGATTATACGCTAAAGTAGCCTATATTCATGAGTAGCTGTTAGCCACGGACTCGTCTCGGTGCGAGGTGTGTTCGAAAAGGAAAGCATGACACTCTTCTGCGCATTTGCACAGTACATTAAGTTAGTTGGCTTACCTCTGTCCCGTTCAAGCGACTCCTCTTCTGTCCATTGCGGACATGAAGAAAAAAAAACATCCAAACAGAAACATCCAAAGTGATATCGCCGTCGCAGCTGCTCCATGACGCACGAGTTTGTCCAAGTCCTGATTCCAGTTCCACGAGGCCCACAAACATCGCTCCACACGTCCTGCAGGCTTCTGTCCAGGTCCTCCGTCCAGGTCCACGTTGTTAAAAAGTCTTTTTCATCTTAAATAGAGCGCGCTGCCTGAGCTAAGTTTGTTTTGATATGCATGTGTTGGTTTGCGTGAGGATGAGTTCAGGGACACTGCGTAACTTTTAAAACTGCGGAGCCGCTCATAGTTTTTCTGCTTTTGTGGAGTTGTCAATAATTCAAATAAAAAATAAGCTTTTAAAACAAAATAGTGATTGAATATTTGTCAATACATGGAGAATATGCATTTAAGAGAGCACAATTATATGCTGCAGCATTGATTAAAAACTGCACTTTCTGGGAGGATTTTGTTTTTTTTTACAGACGATATTGAAGTGCTATCGTAGAAATGTTTTACTATCGTGATAGACGATAATATCGTTTTATCGCCCAACTCTACTGGTGATATATATTATAGTAAAAATAAATCTATTTTGACTCATTGCAGAATTCTTGTTTTCTGGCTGGTTAAGAGGTATTAAGACCCATTCTGTTATCGCTGTGAAATTGTATTTTTTAACTGTAAAAATGAAATTGCTATTGAATAGTTGCAGAAAGCTCCTGAGTATGTGAACAAGGGACAGAAAATCTAGTGAAAAATTGTTTTCTACAATGTCTTATCAGCAGCAGTCATATTTTATAAGAATGTTGGGGAATCAGGAGCACTATACTGAGCTTGCATTCACCCTGTTGTTTAGTTGTAAATGTGTTCTTTTTGTGGGCCAAAACTAATTCAATGTGCCAGCCAGGTGATACAACCTTAATGTATTGGATAGAGTTCTTCTGTCTTCTCTTTGCCTGATCTGCACTTGTTTATTTCACAGTTCAGCCTGACAGTACAGGGCTAAAACAGCAGGGGATCTGACTGCAGAATAATCAGCCAGGAAGCTCAAATTAATAGTGTGAATTCTCTATCAGCTTTTCTATCAAACAGCCTTTTGCAGGCTTTGCTTCATTCATTATGTCGGCTCTGCCCTGCTCATGTTCTGCTTCCTGTTGCTTTAATCTCTGGGTGTTAGTGATGCTCTTTGTTCTGTGCTGATCTGCATTCCAGTATTTTCAGTTTGTTTAGAACATTTCAAAGTTACTAAAAGATACATTTGTTTTGCTGTATACTTTTTCTAACAATAATCAAAATATTCATTTGATTAGTATGTGATTTTTCCAGCTTGCTTTTTTTCAGAATACAGTATGTGTGTATATGCTCAGGCATAAAATAAGATTTGATGTGCCTCTTTTGACGCACAATTACCTGCCTGGGTTTGCTATATTGTGTAGTGATAATCTTATTAGGTCATCTTGCTCTACTTTCTTTCATGAACAGTTACAGAGACATGAAATTAGCATGTGTGAAGACTCCAATTTCTCATTCAGTGCCTAGGAGAAGCAGAGCGCCATAACTAACATGTTGACATAGTGCTCTTCATATGGCACCATTGTTCGGACAAAATTAAAAATTAAATCACAGAGATAATTGGATAGATAAGGCAAAATGCATTTAAGCTTGCGTATTACAAGGGGACCCCTGTATCTAGTTACACGCTTGGTGAAGTTTGATTACATTTTGTTACCTCAAATATAACAAACTCGGGTTTAAATTTAACTCCGTTTTGAATAGCACACAAATAGAAGTGGGGCTCAGATCACACCAGTATCCTGAAAGTATCTGTTTTGTTTGGTCTCTGGGAGACGTGCAGCAGTCCCCTTTCCTCTTTTGTTTTTCTCAGTGTGCACTTTACAGGCTGGAGATGGGGAATAGATCAAACGCAGAATGGATGAGCTGTTTTGCAAGATCCCTCAGTCTTAACGGATTTCAAGGCTGGCTGAGGCTGTGTGTGTGCTGATTGTGATGTGTGTGTCAGTGTAGATCTGTCTAATATGCATGTGTCTGTACAGTGCCGGTGTGCCTGTGAGGCTGCAACTTTGTTTTTATTAGTGTGCACAGTGCTTTTCCAATTCAGATCTCCACTGGAAAATAATAGAACATTAGATCCACCAAAGCATCACAATGTACTGTCTTTTGTAGGCTCTTTTATTCCAGAGAGCAGAACATAGAAACACATTTACATCATAAATAATGACATGGCAATAAATTTGCTCACAGATATTATTTGAATATTGTCCAACCATCTACCAAAGCAGGAATCGCCAACATGTAGCTGTCATAAGAATTTGCTTTATTTATGTCTATTACCACTGAAAATGTATCTTGTATTTTTACTTTAGATACCTGTGCAGTAATGAGGGAATAAAGGTTCATGTTTTCAAAAATGTGACATTGTGCAATTTTTAAGAGGGAATGGGAAAAATGGATGGAAACCTCTATAACAGAACCAAACAGGAATTTAAGGTTCAATTTTTATTTTTTTTTTGTTTTGTTTTGTTTTTTGAGTCACAAAGAACTCTCATAGAAAACAGAAGAATTCCGAAATGGGTCAGGAGTATTTCTGCAAACGGGATGAAGACATTTGGACAGGCAGAAAGTTTGCTTCATGCTGTTGTAGCACGGCAGTGGCTGTAAGGGCATCCATTGTCTCAGTGGACCCAGTGAGTACTGTCAGACTCCTGTGCCTCTTTGAAGATTGGCTACACAAAATATTAATTTCCCTAAGAAAGCAACAACAGAACTGCACATTTATTCCAAATAAGGAAAAACAACAGAGAACAAAGAATCAGAATGCTTTTAAAATGCTTCCGATTGAAAACAATCCATTAAAAATAATTGAGGCAGGTGCTCCTGTGTGTGCTATGAAATGATAGTTACGCCATAGCAGATATAAAATATAGACAACAGTAGAATAATTTAAAACCTCCTCAGACCATGTACTGTCAATCTTGCTCTGCTTGTAAGCGACACAAAATGCTGAACCTTCTCTAACCTTTGCTGCTCCATATGGCTTCCACCAGTTTGTGTCTAGATGAAAAGCTATGCCTGCAGCATCTTTTGAATTAGCCTTGTTTTACCAGAGTGACCAAGACAATGTGTTGTGCACCACATTTTTAAGTTCACTGCAGTGACAAGAAGGCATACCACTTTACCAGCTTTTTTGTTTGTTTGTTTTTTTCTATCAGCAGTGTCTGCCATTCAAATAATGTGAGCCGTTTGCTTAGTGGGTGCTGTGGAGTTTGAAAGAGCCACATAACACTGATGCATCCTGTTGTAACGTCCACTGACGGTGCAAACTGTCTGTTTTTCAGCTTGTGCCTCAATGCTGAGATAGCAAAATGTATCTATAAAATGTATCTTTTATATCACCTTTAGGCATTTTGCGTTGCTAGTTGTAGACTTGCAAAATGTGTGCACACCTGTGAGGGGAGCAGTTCAATTGCAGCTCATTACAGCACTGCGACACCCGAGCGCTTTACCCTGGATACAAGTGGGCCATGTGACATTATGTCTGATAATGGAGGCTATTGCTTTTCTCATATGTGATAGATGCATCTGTCAGTGCACCATCTCGCCACACACTATTGGACACAGCACTTTTCTGACAGAAATACCAGCCAATCCAGTCGCATCAGTGAGCAGCCAGCCAGACCTTTTCTGCTTCTGTAATTTCCAGTTGCAGACTGTGCCCTGAGTAATCCTTCACAGCCATGTCGCTCCACTCTACTCCCTTGTTCGTCCATACCTTTCTCCTCTTCTTTCTTTCTCTGCTTTAACATAAACTCTGGGTGTCTCTCTGTGCTGCGATTTCCTCCTTGTTCTGCCTGTCTTGTGTTCTGCTTCTCTTGCTGGCTGCTCCTCATTCTTTGTCATTGATTTCCTTGCCATTCAGCAGCAGCACAGCGCACCTTCTCTGTACATGATTGACATTCCCCTTTCTATCTTCCCTCTCCATTTATTGTGTCTGCTTTTTGACTATTCCCCTCACTCTTATTATGGCCCTCTCAATCTCCTGCCTCACTGCTCCTCACCAAAACAAACTTTGCACACTGCAGCAACAGCCTGCACCCTTTCACATGCTTTTTTAATACCAAATAGTGAATTAATAAACAACATTCGGTAACCATTACTTATTTAGTTGTACACAAATAAAAGTGTGGGGAGAAACATTTAGCTTCCTCCCTGTGATGAAAGCCTAATAGATTTCGGAGTTTGCAGCTGTATAATGAGGGTTTATGCAATGGTTTGCTTCCCAGGATTAATGACATAGTTAACGTTTTCTGCTTGAGTTTTTGTATTCTACCCAAATATTCAAGACACTGCCAAGAGAATGACATAATGAGTCATTTTCTTACCTGGTTCACATTAACTCTCCTTGGTTTGATCAATGAATCTATTAAACTGGCTGTGTGTTCTGCCTGCAACAGAAAGCTCCTCTTTGTGAATGCTGAAATACATTGTAAAATGTTAGGGAGAATAATTGCTGCATTAAAGGCTTTCAGTCAGTTTGATAAATGTCACGGTGGTTGCGGATTACATCAAGTGAATATATAGCTCTTCTTGTAAGTGGGAGTGTCTCTTTCAGTGGTGAAGCCACCAAAAGGCCAGTTCTACCCCTGCTGCTTCATGGTAAGTCTTCCTTCCTGTACGCTTTTATCCTTCTGCGATTCAGCTGCAAGTCCACACCCACCCAGTCTTATTAGCCTCTTTGTCACCCTCAGTGCTCAGGCCTTTGCTAACGCCCGCTGACTCAAAAGAACCAGCTCCCACCTCCCACACCTCTGCCGGCCTGACAGCTGATTGTGGTCGCTGATTGCAGAACACCACATTTCACAGGTTTATTTTTTCAGTCCAGTATAATGGGAGAATATTTTGTCGGCCTGTGTTTTCCTTAGGCCATCACTGACAGCAGCTGTACACTGCGTTGTGCTCTGGGTTTGAGCTAGTCTATTTGTGCTTGCAAGGTGCTGTTTACACCGGAGAAAATGAAAGGCGAGATCTTTTTGATCACATACTCTCAAAGGATATCTTTGATTCAGCCAGCTCTTTTTTCACGTCTCCAACTGCATGCATCAGAATTCATCATCAGTTTGAGGAAGGCGGTTAAATGGCCTCCAAAAGGGCTGATCACCATGAATAGAAAATGATTCTCTAGAGTATTATTGGACAATTTAGCCTTGAAATAAAGTATGAGCAAGCAGTGGCACTGTTGTTTATTTACTGTGAAGCAGTTTCATGTGCTGCTTCAATCATTGATCACAGACTGGCTGTCAGAACAGCCTCCATACACACTGTTGTGATACACATGATGTTTGTGAATCATTGCACATCTCCCGGAGATTATGCACAGCACATGCTAATCTAGGCTACAGTTGAAGTTGTTTGTGCTTTTTAAATGTTTCCAGATTTTTTATTTTTTTTTTATTATTATTTTTTTTTTATTTATTTATTTATTTTTTTTTTTTCAAAAAATCTTAGAATTGTACATTTGGCAAACTGATGAATAACTTGTATCTTGATTTCGACTTACCTATAATCACCAATTCCACAAGGATAGTATCTTTCACATAGTTTCACATAGTATAAATGTTGTGTTTTTGAAGAAGATGCTTATCGTAAAAGAATGCCGCCACCAACAGTAACTGGATAATGCTCTAAAAAAAATACAGTCTGAATAAACATGATTATGCTGTACAATCTACTCAGGGGCTCAAGGGAAACAGTTTTGTTGAATATGAAAATATCAACCTTGGTTTGAGTGTAAATATAAAGTCATTTTGACATTTTCCAAAAAAAAATTAAGGTCCTAGAATATTATTTTTGTGAATAATAGAAAGCATGTAAATCTTCAAGGTCACAGTGTGCAAGGTTTTCCTCGTTCTTTGTTTTGAAGAGTGGTGAAAATGTGCGTATAATGGAAGTGAAAACACCGGTCCCTGTGCTGTGTTTACTGAATGGAGTTTGGCGGTGACAGAGTTGAGCTGAGTGCCTACAAATGTAGCTGTGGCGCTGGGAGAGAGAGCACTGTAAGGTGAAGGTGTGAATCCCCTCTCCAGCTCTAATGAGAAGTGGGACAAGGGCTGGAGCTCCACAGGATTTAGCAGTAATTGGCTTAATGAATGCATTCTGTTGCCTCTGATTGAACACATGCCCTGAGTTGGCTCTTGGAAGAGGACTTTGTCTTTTCTCTCGTCACTCTAACTTTGGTGATCTCTCTACTTCTTCATCTTTGTCTCCTCTGAAGGTCACACTGATTGTCTTATAGAAAAAACACGCTGGATATTAATTGTTTTCATTGGCCTAACTGATACTAGCTGTAACGTATCTATTTGTATGTGTGTGTGCTCTTTGCAGATTGGCCTGTGGCACTCTGAAGATGGACTGTCCATGGAGAGAAAGCTTCCATCAATCAATGTGACAGAAACCCTCTTCAACACCACCCTGACCATCACCACCATATTGGTAAGGGCATCGCCATAAGCAGATACAGGCAGATCTCCACATGTGCCTGACAGCCTCCACTTGACAAGACAATTACCATATCAAAAAGCCATTTGGTATTTTCAGATCCAAACTGGGATCCTCTTGGGGATCAGAGGAAGTGATGCTGTGTGATTGTTTTTGCCCTGAGTGCTTTGGATGGGGCTACATCACAGTGCATCAGCAGGAGAGCTAATAATTCAGCGTGTCAGCCTTTCTGTGCCTGTGTTGTAAATATAGATCCTAAGTGTGCGACTGCAACTCACTACTGTCACCACGCACAACCTGTTAGCATCACTGCACTTTTTCTGCCCTTTATTTATTACCCTGCATGTTGCCAAAACAAGTAATTTATTAAGACAGCCAAATAAACAGATCTTTTCTTTTTTTCCGCACCACAGACCAAACAGACTCTAACCTAGCCAAGCAAATCGCACAGGTCAGCTTGTGCAGTTATAAATATTCATCTCTAAATAATATTTTGTTAACTAAAGGTCAGTAACTATTCTTTCATTTTTTTCTTGCATTTGAAAGACTTTTTTAACGCTAAAAAAAGAGAAAAAAAAAATATCAAGGCAGTTGTTCAAAGCTATAGCCTTGCCATGTGTTTTTGACTTGTTCCACTAAAAGCAAAGAGGAAGATAGAACAGCAAAATCGAAGTGCAGCAAGACATGCCCAATGTGATAAGTTACTCTTCTGCTTCATTATTAAAGGACAAATATGCTGCATTATTTACATTGTTTTTTTATCTTTTAAGCATGTGCCATCTTATGTATTAGCACTTACAAGCATATGTAAAAATAAAAAAAAGCATACTGGACAGTCATGTGTTTTAAGCATCAGGAAATTGAGTTAAAGCTCCATCTACTGGCTAAGAACAAATTACTTAGAGGAAAACAACAAATCAGTCTTGCCTGAAGGGCTTATGCATGTCGGGATTATTTATAGACTTAAAACAGTGCAGAAGAACTACCTATGACATTGTAACCCGATCTCAAAAGAAAGCCTGTATACCACGACATGTCAAAATGTCAAAAGCACATGATTAGCACAGTTTCATCTCTTATTTTGCGTAAATATGACACACATTGTAGCCCAAGTTCATTTCTATGGTAGTTTTAAAAATGTGATGTTATTTATGAATATTAACAAAATCTTAATCTTAAAGGTGGGTGATTTTCAGTTTTGTGGAAAGCACTGCTTATTTTCAACAAAAAAAGTTTCTTACCCCAACTTAAACCTCCCCCAAGCCCCAGCCCAGACTTACCCATTTTAGTAACTTGAAGCCTAAACTTACCCTTTAAACCTAAAGAAAATGTGCCCACACACCTTCAACCAAAACTCATGTGTATTTTACGCTATAATAATAATAATGCGTTGGATTTATGTAGCGCTTTTCAAGACACTCAAAGACGCTTCCCATATTCATTCATTCCGTACTGGGTAATGGTAAGCTATTATTGTAGCCACAGCTGCGCTGGGGCAGACTGACAGAAGCTATGAAATATCATGTGATTTTTATGCTTTTTAATATCTTGTAATATATACGAAATAACATACTGTATAAGCAAAAAGGCATGAAATTATACTAAGCTTGTGGCGTGGTATATATACGCTCTCTTGTAATACTATGATGCAACATTGCAAAGCTGGGATGGTTAGAGCAGTGTTTTCTGAGGCTCAGAGAAGAAAAAATAGTATCTCACAGGCAGAACCCCAGCTGTCTTGTGCTGACAATCCCAAGCTCAATTGTGAAAGAGCACATGATTTTTTTTTTTTTAGTTACAAAATATGAAATGAGATGCATTGTGTTTTTTTTTCAATGCCCTATTAAAGCAGAAGGATGTTTTTGCCTGTTACATTATATATAAATGCCTCAATTAAAAAATAACGAAGAAACTATTATATTTCTCTCATAGCTCATTTTCACATTTCCAACTGGTCCAATTACGATGCTGTTTGATCAAGGCCTTGTGTAAACCTGGTGAGTTTGGCACCACTGCTGAGCTCTTATTAGCGCTTTTACAGTAGCTTTGAAGCTGATGTGCCGCTGTACCACATCAAAGGTGATAAATGGCTGTATGTCGCAACAGCGGAGAAACAAACAGATTTCACGACACTTACATGCATTTTATGTCTTTTTTTTACACGATAAACACATGGACCGTAGTGGTGCGCACACAAACCTGTCACCGGGAACCCCTCCTCCGTCTGATGAATCCGATAAGACATAAAGTGGCCTCTGAGCGCAGGCAATCGGCCCAATGTTTTACTTGGGGAATGCTGGCTTATCAGCTCTGGGGGAATCCGGGACAAACGTACTGGCACTAGACTACAGACTGGCCTCATTGAAAGTTATTGGGATTCAGACGCTATGGTTCATTTCACAAGCTGAGGGAGGGGAGAGTGTGAGAGGGGGTGGGACAAATGAGACAATGTTTTCACAACACAAAGAGGCCGTGAAAGAAAGAATTGGCTGAACACTGAGCTTTGATTTCACTTTGGAGATATAGAGTCCCCGGGCCCAACTTCAGACGCCACCAAAGAGCAATTTTCGGTGCCTATCACAGCTCATTCATCATGGTGTGATTGCTGTGTCGCTGTTATCTCACTTGTGGGCGGCAGACGTCTGAAAAGCACTCTAAGAATTCCTTACCTGTAAACGGACCGGAGAGTGGTACTTCCACCCCTTGTGTTCATAGACAATCTCCTCCTACATGTGTGTGTTGTGTGTGCTTCACCTCCAAACAGCAGTTTCATTACTGCGCCTGTGGCTGTCCCCTCCAGCCTCAGGTTCACTAAGAGTTCTGCTAAAAAGAAAAAGAGCAGAATTGATTATGACTGTACTGCAGGTCCAAGAGCCATGTGTTTGTAATCATTGATTGAGTTTGTTACAAGCTCTGCCCGACTTCAGTGAAGTAATATCATTACCCCCTCACTAGTCATGCTAATAGAAAAGCAAAAGTCTGTTTTGTGCTTGCTTCTTGTGAAAGATGTATGCCTCTTTATTTGCAGTAAAAGTGAGTAATCTGCATTTGATCTCTTTATTTTCTGTTTGGATTGTTCCCGTTTGGCTAGCTAAGAAAAATCATGTTCTGTTCTAAACCTCCAACTAAGCCCTTAATCTGCTAAATATTTCTCAATAAAATATTTAGGCGGCGCATGGACCTAAATTTGAGATTCCAACATTAAAGTAAAATCACAGCACATTAATTATGATAATGGCAAACTCTTTTTAATGTTCACTTCAACACCAGCAAGTAATTAAACAGCGTTGGGTCTTAATATATCAATTATTTAATTAGGCTCTTAAAAGCTCTGAGGCTTGTGGAAGCAGAACTCCACCGTCCAGTCTTGTTAAAGTTTAAAGAGTCTACATGGAGCAGTGATGGACCTTACGGCAAAAACCTTGTTAGTTCTATCAGTTAAATTGATGTTTTTCTACAAAAATGTTCACCAAATGAAAAAAAGTGTTGGCAGCTTTTCATGTTTCAGAAATCCCAAAGCAGCATGCTATTCCATGCACACAATAACCAAATATCCTTCAAAATCCTGTCTTGTGATGTGGAAACACCCAGAGGTGCTCAGGTACTGTGTTTCTGTCACCTGCATGGGCATATTTAAAAGTGTTTTTCATAAGACAAACTTATCAGTCCATGAGCAGGCACATAAATGAATTTAATAAGTGTTTTCTTCGAATTAGTGCCCTTTAGTGTGGCTTTACTGCACTGTGCAAAAGGAGAGAAAGAACGTCTCTAGATTTTATCCTTATGAAACACAGCACTTTCCATACTTTCTATAGTTATTTTTATATGATTCTGTTGTGAGCCCCACAGAAATCACAAGTGCTCCTTTCAGACAATTTTCTGTCATTTTGTTGTTATTTCGGAAGAGCTACTACAGCTATAGCACCTTGATAGCGGCGTTTTCATTTCACCAGCAGATATGGTTTGAACACATTTTGGTGTAGAATTTTACAAAAAAAACAGCTCACACAACAAAGGCAAAGAACAAGAGAACATATAGAGAAAAATAGCTTCTTTTGGCTTGATGAAAGGTAAAAAAAAATGTTGTTGGTTTTTGTTCTGATGTATAGATCCTTTACTTAGTGCATAATTGCTGACAGGTTTGAGAGCTTATCTTTTTTAAATGAAGAAAAAATTAAAATTAAAATTGTGTGTGTGCCAACCTATTAGCTACGATGCATGAGAAATCTTCAGGTTTACTGTCCATTTTCTCTTATAGATATAAAGAGCTTTTGTCTAACACTAATAGATTTGGGTGTTTCATCATCTCTTGCCCGTCGTCAGGAATTTTGCACAGACTCTATGTGCCAGTAAATCACCGTTATAATGTAGTGGACATTGGAGGGCAATTGTAAACGTCTGGCCCTGTTTGACTTGACTGACGGCGGGCTCACAGAGCTCTAGCGACCTGTGAGCTATGAAATTAGCATTTATATTGTGGCTTATGCACAGTGCAACATGAGCTCTGAGGTGTCATGGTAAAGCAGGAGGTGATGTAGATCAAGTCAGAGAACATAGGCAGGTGACTCCATGTCATGATCATGTTGCTTTTACATGGCAAGCATTTAATAACATAACCAAATTAAGATCTGAGCCGCAGATATTATGATAATTCATAGAAAGAAAGAAATGCAGACCATCCATGTGTTTGTTTTGTTCTCAAGAATATTCATGGTCATTTTAAACATATAAAGACTGTTTAAAAAGTCAATTAATGTTAGACTCACCCATCATAAACTCGGACTGTTTGATTCATTAACATGCACTGCAGTACGGCTGCTTACTGCATCTCCAATAATTGCATTATTGTGCCTGAGGCTTTTGTCAATAAACATGTATTTTTTGGATCAATACAATCCGAAGCACAATTGTTTATGCCACTAAGCCACTGCAGTAGGCTATACAGGTGCAGTGCGTGATCCTTTGGCTTTGACGCCCCTGTTACTCTCAAACTGTTGCCATGACAACAGTTTGCCACAGTTGTGCTGCTTGACATGCCCTAACTTCATGAAAGTTTCCAGATTTAGCGTGACTACTATTTTTGTCTTAACTCTAAGAGAAATCAGTCCCAAGTCATCTAAACTGTAAGCAAATTTGCAGCTGTGGCAATAACAATTTCAAGTTGTGTTCTGCTTGTTAAAATGGCCTGCGACACACAAAAATAACAAAACCGCTTTTGAGATGTTGTGGTAAGAGCCATTGGTTGGACCAAAATGAAACTCTTTTATGATTTCAGAATAAAGTCTGCCTACAAACTAACAGATGCTTTGATGAGGATGTATAATGAGGGTCATGAATATAATTTCCCCTTGGCACAGTTTAGAAAACTTTATAACAAAGATACAGTATATTTTTATCTAGTGATGTTGTTTTTTCACAGTATCTAATTTTATTTATTAGACAATTTACAGAATTGGCCTTTGTGGATAAAGTTCATTCTAACTTAGCCATGTTCTTTCTACAGCTCTGACTCAGGTGTGTTTCTGGCGAATGGCATTTTTGTTTCATGTCCACCTTTTTGTGACCAAGCAGGAATATAAAATATAACCTTCTGCTTTTTAATATGATAAAGCACTTTCATTTTTAAGCTTTTGTTTATAACATCAGGCAGAGAATAGTTAATCACTCTTATCATCATGTTGTTAGGATAACTGAACTTATTTAGACACACAAGCTTAACACATAGTCGCTGTCACACTTCACACAATGCTGTTTTATGTGATGTATGATGCTCAGACAACCTCTTCAGACAGTTACATTATTTGAAAAATGACCCAATAAGGAAGTGCCCCCAAAAAACATTGCATCAGATTCCTTTAAATCTTTAAAAGATCTAAAAGGCACTCCAAGGTGTAAATAAAACAATTCAACAGAAAGTGTTTGGTGAAAAGTAGCTTATAAACAGTTGTTTGTTTGTAATGGTGAGGTGAAATAGCTTTTATCTCTATTCACTTTTTTTGCAAGATGTGCTTTTCTGTTTTTATGACCACAAATCTCCACCTGTCTAAAGCCTATAAACTTGTGCTGAACTATGACTTTGAAAGATTGTGCTGGCTGTTCTTTTCTCTGTGTCCTCAAAAACAAGGGTTGTTGTCACATTTTTCACACCACTTCAAAAATGCAAGGCATATTTTACTTTAGAGTAAAAGACAAACAAAATGCAAGTCAAGTGGTGAATGAAGATCATCTGAAAAAACACTACCAAGATCTGTTCTACCAAGAATTTATATCATGCTTCAGGGCCGGAGTGGGACTCATTTTCAGCCCGGGAAAATTTTAATGGAACAGCCTCTGACAAAAAAAATGTAAATATGTATGCGAATATTAATATTATTTTTTACTTTTGAATGGGTTATAGCACCCCAGCAAAGTCAACTGTATCTTTATTTTCTTAATATAACATGGTTTTGATATAATTCAGGGGGGTCTGGGGAATTCTCCCCAGGAGAATTTTTAAAAATTCTGTGCAATTTCCTGCATTTTGGTGAGTTTTAGATGTGATATTCTTATTGATATGTGATGTAATTTTACTGTAATTAACAATATAATTATTATCAAATTCTAATATCAATTTAAAATTTTTCATGTTAGATGAGCCCCCACCCTTCAAAGGTCCTCTTTTTTTTTTTTTAACCGGCCCTGCTCCTCCCAGGGCAGACCGTGGAGAGGCACGGAGCCTTTACGCAGCAGTGACAGTGGAGCTGGGGCTGTAGAAACTCTAAAAACAAGACAAACTTGTATGAGGACGTCTGAACTCATGCTTAGTATCACTTTTACATCTCCTGTGTCTTGGGACAGTGAATTAAATGCTCCGTAACGTCCCGTCAAATTCCGCGCGCCCGCCCCATTAAAATGAATGGCAATTTTCAGTAAAGGCGAAAACAATCATAACTCCGTGAATCTGAGGTCTGTCTTTGTGAAATAAAAAGTGTCTGAAAGCTTGTGAGTAGTAGAGTGTCGCTGTGGACTTCAAAACATTCGCAGGGCTCAGGATTTCTATGTTTTAGCTTCATTAGGCGGGATCAGCCAGGTTACAGCACAGCAGCTTTACGCACATGCGGCTCTCTCTCTCTCCCTCATGTCGGCGAGAGGGAAAGAGAGAGAATGTGTGGAGGCGCAAATGTTTCTGAATGAGCCAAAGAGCCGCACTCTGATTGGTCAATAGCCGCATGCGGCTCGCAAGCCTCTGGTTTGCCACCCCTGCTCTAGAGCGACTACCCTCGTGCTTTCAGCACGTCTCTGCGTCTTGGTCCAACCGGTGGCCGGTGTGACATGAGCCACACCGGCCCTCAAAGTCCCCCGGCCCTTCGGGAAGTCTCCCGACTCTCCCGATTAGCCACGCCGGCCTGTCATGCTTTGTGTCCTGAACCAAGCATGTTATGAGTTATTTTATAGCACAGGACAATACCATCTTAAAGAACTTAAAACCCATTGACTCATGTCTGCTTTCACCACTGTCAGGTTTTTAGGAATTATAATTTAAATAACTTAAAGCTTTTTCAGTAATATGGATTATATTCTCGCAACGTCGTGTTCAAATGTCCAGTGTAGGTAATGCAGTGTATGTAAATGTACAAACTGGTTTCTGAGCACATTATAATCGAGCATATATTAATAGAAACCATCTTTTCAGGAGAATCCATATGTGATGTTACGACAGAACCACCAGGAGTTAGAGGGAAATGACCGATATGAAGGCTTTTGTGTGGATATGCTGAAGGAGCTAGCAGAAATCCTCAAGTTCAAGTACCGCATCCGTTTGGTCGGAGATGGACTGTACGGTGTCCCAGGAGCCAATGGCACCTGGACAGGCATGGTCGGAGAGCTCATCTCAAGGGTAGGATGAACAATCACTTTAATACAATGTAATGATAACGCTATAATGCAAACAAAACATGTGGTGTATTTTGACCTTGTAAAATGATGATTAGGATGATTTCATGCATGTTGTGGAGTGCAAGCTCAGCTCTGCATCCTGTGAGCCCCAGACTCGTGGGAGGCCCAAGGGGAACCAATTGCCAAAGAAATTAATTTTAAACACTTCATTAATCGCCTTTTCTCACTTAAGAGATGCAGCAGCACAGATCTACATTATGTCCATGAAAAATTGCAAGTATGTCTCTCACTCTAACTGCTAGCAGGTCTTTTACTGTATATTCCAAACAGGTTTCATTTGGCAGATGGCCTTAGGCTTAGGTTATATTTTCAAACATGCTTAGCTTTTTCACAGGCCCCCAGAAATTATTTTCAGCAATCTTAACTCTTTTTTTATATATATAATTTCAAATCCACCCTTGCAAGTTGGTCCACAGAATGCCAGTGATGAAGTGTGAAAACATATAAAGCTTTAACATCTTTACCTGTCATCCAGATTGCTTAAAAGGACAAAACCAATATGTCTGTAGCACATTCAAATTATTCCACCTGACCTCCCAAGTGCCCAGGCTGGAGATAAAACGTCTACATGTTACTTGAGCTATGAAGTGGCAAGTTGATAAATTTTAAAACAATAAAACATGAAAGAATGTATGATGATGTGTTGTTGTGGCACTTCCACCTTGATAATCCGACTTGAGTCTAAGAGATTCTTAGAGCCTTATTTATCAAGCCAAGTGCTACATTTTCTATTGGAACATACACGTGTTAGGATTTTTCTCCCCCTAATCTATTTCGCACATGAGCAATTTCTTGTTAAATTAGATCTCATAAACTATTTAGGTCAAAACAATGTAAATATACTATATCCTAACTATTCTAACTGTTCATTGTGTATCTACTTGTACTCTTATTTCACATTAGATTACATCATGCTGTAGCCATAAATGTGAATTTACTTTACATTTTACTTTACATTAATAACAAGTAATACTTCTTCCATCTAATGCTTGCTAGACAGCAGGCATTAGGTAAAAATCATTATCATAAACATAAATAAAAAGAATATCAAATTACATAGCAATGAATTCATCATCAGAGTTCACCCTTACGTGTGGGCCAGATTTAATTAAATTGTCATGAGGCTGTGTGGCAGCAGCATATTGAGTGACCAATCATAAAATAAGTATCATCATGAGACACTTATGCTCCTGCGCCTTGCCCACAAACTGTCAAAAGCAAGGTTGGGTTTTACAAGCTCAACTTTGAAAATTGAGGGAAAACTGTGAGAGTGTCCTCCAGCACTTACCAAACGGACATAAATATGATCCATAGAAGCAGTATAAAATATCCACTCAGAGGTGTGCTCCGACAGCAGATACCTGTGTCCCTGCCAGAAGCGCTCAGGCTGAACCTTCGCTCACTGTACAGCCGGATTAGTGTGATGCCTGTCAAACAACCTCTTTTAACAATGAGTCAGGGCCATGCCAAAGGGTGGCTATTTTTGACCAAGCAGGAGGTACAATCTTCACACTAACTTTTTTTTTTGCACAATGGATTAATTGGATTGAGAGTGAAGCTGATTGACTATTTGCGTTACATTTACATAATCAAAACCTTGCTTTTTCCAAAGTTATTTTTTTGCCTACTGTAGACTTAGGTCGCATAATTTTTAAATTGGTTTTGTGTCAAAAGGAAAATGGTGAAAAGCTGCATTGACCTCCCATCATTGTGCAGTTTATTTGCTCGGCTGTAGCTGAAGGCAGTAGGGTAGCGAGACATCAGTAATCAATATTAATATTCTATTGTCACATAAATATTTTATTGTCTGCTACAGCTCAAAGTTCATTTTTTCAAAGATCCACTGACATTTTTGTTTGAATTGCCTGAACGGCCACTCCCTATGCACAGTTTGCTATCGGTGGTGGGAGCGAGCGATCAGATTTTCAAAGGACAGAGAAGCATAAAGATACGTACGAAGCTGGAGACAACTGATGATGAAGAGTCAAAGCCACGGCCCGAGGACAGGACCGCACGGCTCCAGACTGGGGTTAAAGACATGAGTGTGACTGCTAATTGAAACAGAGGACAAGCCAGTAATGAGGCATTGGGGATAGACCAGGAAGCATTCTGAAGGCTGAGATAATTGTCAAAACATTAGATCAATAATGACTCCCATCTTTGCAAGTCAGATGTGCCTTCATGAATGTCATATGTCCCTCTCCATTTCCTTGACATAAAAACCTTTGGGGCTCTTGTGAATTTTGAAAGGCACCCTCCCATTCCCACTACACACAAACACACACACACATTCTCTGCTTTTTCCTCTCAGTTTTCCCCAATCCTCTTAACTCCTCCCGCACTGAACAAAAACCAATGCATAGCTGCTTTAACTCCATGCCCCTCTGGGAGTGCAAAAATCCCTTGCAGTTGCACTTTACTGGCCTGTATTATTAGTGTGGATCCACCCCATATGCAGCATCTACTGACCATTGTGTATCTCTAAGTGTGTGTTTTGCCCGCCTCTCCTTTGTCAAGTGATTTGTCATGACACTGTTCCCTTGGCTAGCTACAGTGGCTATAGCTTCTCACGCCCTACACACTTGCTCCAAGTGTCCCTGCTGGATTATCCTCAGCACTGATAGAGCTATTGGCAGACAAGAAGAACTGTAGGACACACTTGTGATTATTTGGACCACTTTCTCTCTCACTCTAATCTTATTTCCAGGTTCTTTGTGTGATTGTTTTTATGTATCTTTGTGATTGTGATGTGTACTTTTGATTTCAGAAAGCAGATTTGGCTGTGGCTGGGCTGACCATCACAGCAGAGCGGGAGAAAGTCATCGACTTTTCCAAGCCTTTCATGACTCTGGGCATCAGCATTATGTACCGAGTCCACCTGGTGAGTTTTTACGGCCTTAACACAACTCACTCAGCTCAAGCGCCCAGACCACGGATGGCCATGTCTAATAGCTGGAAAAACCCACTTTCCCTTTTGGCCCCATGCAGTCTTGAGTTTGAGCCTGTCTAAATCCATCCACAAACCCCACGTCCCTTGAACGTTATCGCTGCTTTAGCTCTGGGCTCCACCGTTTACACTTCAGGTCTGTAGAATACAAGTAGTTCAATCTATGTTTTCACAACGTTCCTGCCTTCTACATCTAAAAGACTTCACTTACTCCCTCCTCCCACATTTTTGGGCTCTCACTTGCTCAGCAGCAGATGGTGTATTACTCTGTGTGCTCCCTGATGAATGTAGCACTTGCGAAGATCCTTTCACTTTCCCCCTGATTTGGTACTTTTCAGGTTCCTCTTTCCCCTAGTGCTGCAACGCGGTGGTGTGTTGGGAGGAAGGGGGGCAACTATTTGGAAAGTTGCAACCCCATTAATCATCTGTCCTCCCCCAAAAGCCAAGGTGACACTGGAGCTCACTATAGCACTGGCCTTGTCCCAGGTATCTTGGCACAAGTCCTTATATTAGTATTGCATCCAAACAGTCAATGCATTGACTCACAAAACATATTGCCACGTGTATACTTCCTTGTATCAGATATCTGTATTAAATACTTGGTGCTTAAAGGGCCAGCAGAAAAAGACTCAATTGAGCCCCAGCAGTTCGACTAAATGGATCGATGCCTGCAGCAGGTGCTGTGGTAAATGGGATACTGGGCGGTCTGCAGTGGCTCTAGTTGAAGACAGCACGTTGGCAGTTTAAGGAAGAGTTACAAAGCTCACATACTCCAGTGCTGCCACTCTAACTCAAGCTATGAGGTTGACAGAAATGCATTTATTATTGAGATAAGGCGCTACGCTGTGAAGAGTTTGATAAGATATGAATGATAGAAATGAAGCTAAGGACACTTTTTTTCTCTCATTTTCATCCAGTTGGGCTGAACGCTTAGATTGCCCTTTAGTTGTTTCTGAGATGACATCATTCAATATTAAATTTGTGTGACTGCACTTGTTTAGTTCTAATCCACTGATCATTGATTGGTGACACTACAAGGGGCTTTGCTGCCTATTTCAAACTTTAAATTAAAATTTCAACGTGATCAATAGGAATGAAGATTGCCACCAAGTAAACAAGTCTTGTGGGTATTAATTACCCTCCCCTTTACTGATTGTTTTTCTATATTTCACTACACAGTCTCCATAAAAACACACTTTTTGTAGAACAAAACTAGCTCAGAACAATTTAACACTGTGTCCAAAATAGGAAAAATAAATGTTTCCCGTATCATGCACAAAACGTAATAAAGATAAAGAAATCCAACACTTCATTATCGATACTGCGAGACGTGTGACAGTTTTTGCAGAAAGTGTTGTGATTCTCTGGAGGAATCTGTGCCGCCTTGTTTACTCTTTCGGAGACTTTCTAGGGCATATGACTGAAATGAAAAATATGGGAACAAATCACATTGAGCTTGCAGCTTGTCAGCAAAAGACCAGCCCTAACTGTGTCAGTCGTGCAGTGTGCCTGCCTCGTTGTTTCACTGTTGAGGAACTTGTTTCTTGCACATTTCTGGCAGAACTAGTATTTTGAAGAGGGTATGTAAGCCCACTGGGACAAGCAGGAGTTTGGGGTCACATAAATAAATTGGATTTGAAATCAAACAATGCACAACAAAGCAACTCCGTTTGCTTTTGCCTCTAGTGCCTCTGTCTATTTTTATAACCCAATGTGCTCTAAAACTAACGTCCCTTTGCTCTTGGGTCGATTACATTTCAGCATTTTCATAATTTAAACATATTGCTCATTTTGCTTGACATTAAATCAAATGTATGCCACACTGTTACAAAAGGAGAGGTGCTTAATTAGATACAGGAGTTAATTAGGGTTGTAAGCTGTGACAGATTCAGCAGTTGCCCGCAGGGTACAGCACAGCATACAGAGCTTTATTGACTCTCTGGACACAAACGACCCCTGTCTAAAGTACACAAGCTCACTGGCCTGTGGACGCACCGTCGCATAGTCTTTACCCATCCAGAGGCAGAGGCACCAGGTAAAACAGTCTTGTCACTGCGACCTTATGACCCTGGACAATGGACAAATCAAAGGTTCTTTGAAGCTTGCCCCTGCAGTTATCACAACAAATGTGGACGCCGCAAGCACTCACTTGGACACAATTAGAATTCACACCACCTCAAGAATAAAATGAGGGTCTGGAAAAGCACGGTTAGTACTAAAAATTGATGAGCAGTAACCAGTAGAAAGGCATGCCCAGTGTGTGAAGGAAAGTGTGTGAAGTGTGAGCTGTGGAGCAAATAGGAGAGTGGAAATGACAATGGGAAGTCTCCTTCAGTAAGTTGAGTATACAGACAAGCAGCCCAAGGGGCCAGATGTGTGCTCTGAATACAAAGAACCACCATGACTAGGTAAAATCCTTGACTGGATAACCTCACCATCTTCTCCGGCCATTGCCGCAGCATCCAAGCACTCCCTTAAGACTCGGCAATGAAGGAGGCAAGGCACTTCAAGGACAAGGCAAGGTAAAATGAGCCAGCAAGCTCCTTATGCACAAGTTAAGAGGTTGAGACGATGTATATACAAGTGGTAATGGCTATCAACTGCCCACCATTATGTTATTTTCACAAATGTTCTTGTAAATGGGATCATTAAGGATGTTTCAGCCCTGTACTAAGGCTATGTCCCGCATGTCTTTTCAATTGCAAATGCTTTCTTATCATCATAATCCGACAGTAAGCACCATAAAGCAAGATTCTTGGCTCTTTAACAGCATAGTTTGAATATTTTTCAATGGCTGGTGACTTTACTCTGTTATAATGAGCCATGTTTATTAAAGGACAGTGGGCAAGGTGGTTTGTGTACCTTATTTATTTATTTATTTGGATCCCCATTAGTCTTTACAGCAGTAAAGACTATTCTTCCTGGGGTCCAAATTTGGGACATTAACCTGTTAAACTAATTGATAATGCAAATTGTGAATATTCCAACAATAGTACTGAGGATAAATTGATAAAAATGTGAAAACTAGTGTGAAAAAATATTCATTGATTGAATGACCGTTACAAACATGAAGTCAAGTTTTGATCACTTTTTAGTATGAAAATATTGACCAAAAAACAAAACAAAACAAAAATTGTGTCTCTAGTGCACAGTTTTGACTGCTAGCAGTCCAACTCAAATGAATGTTTATGTTGCATTTGTTGACTTCATCATTAATGCAGTTTTCTGGAAGGATCTCTCTCTTCTATCTAGTAAATTGTTACATTAGTCATGCCTGCACTTAGCCTGTGCTGTTATATAATGAAGCTCTGACTGTTTACCATTCGGGGGCAGTAGGTTACACCAGTTTGCCCGGGCACGTTCTGTTTGTGCCCCCATTTAGATGACTGACAGCACTGACAGCTGCCGACACAAACAGCCATGCTCAGACCCCCAGTGAATACAGAGAGACGAGAACCTTTTTCAATTGGCTGTTTAGACAACATTTGACTTGACGGCCCTCGCAGCATAATTAATTACTCCCTGACATCTATTTGTCATTGATAAGTACTCTTTTGTTAATATTTTCTCAGGTGTTATTAGTATCAGCTCTGACACTGAACTTTTAATTACATTGTTAAATCCAGAGTGTGTCACAGTAAATGCGCTCTACAGTTCTCCTTAACTTCTGCTCCCTGCGGTAAATTGGAGTCACTCTGCTGATCCAGATGTAATGTCCCTGCAGCAGCACATTTCTGTTTGGTATAGTAGCAGGGAATGTCTGGAAACAAAGTGGACTGTATACCATGAAACAACAGAGAATATAAATCCACTTTCTTTTGTGCTTTGTTAAACTAGGCAACTTTTATTTCATAATGTAAAATGTTCGTTGCAAAGAACCATCATTCATTTTGTATATTCATTTCCATTTAGACTTTTTGAATCTCAATGTGCTCATTAGTTTCTTTGCTGCAGATCCACCATGGATCATTTTTTCAACTCTTTCAAAAAAGTTTCAATATAAGCAACACTGCATCTCACCTCACATGGGCTAATTGTCTTCAGAAAATTAAGTCTTTGCTTTGTTTTGGAGTATTATTGGTGTTTACGAATTCCCTTTTAAGCCTGAGAGTCCCACAAGACTGCAGCTCTCTTAATCTAAATAATTGCACCTTGGTGGGAAGGTAACATGTGGACAATTGAGGCAAGTTGTTAAAAAATTTGCTGGTTCATCATGCACCAAGCTGGACCAGTAAACAGAAGGGAGCATGTCAGCACATATAGCGCACTGTTGCCCCAGTAACCCCAACAGCAACAAGATTTTGCTGTAGTGCTTTAGCCTTGTCGTCTTTTGTAACAGTATTTTGGTGTTTTTCACTACATCATTGCTCAAAGAGTAGCATTTACACAGCTAGCCAGTTCCATGCACTCATAATAGACATTGTTATGTATTGGCATATTGACATGGAGTCACTCTTTTCTTGTGCTCTGTCTGTTTTATTTCTTCTCCTGGCAAGTGTCAAGTTAATGAAATTTCATCACCTCAGAGTGTAAAAGGACATTCTTTATCATAACAATTGCCCACCAAAATTATTTCACCCTCTCGCCACAAATTTAATTTCGAGGACCTCCAAAATGTATTACAACAGTGTTTTGGCATGCACAAAGTCCCCTATGAGTCTCTAATTGAGTGTTTTGCATAAAAGTGATTTAGCTCTGTTCAGGTGAACTCAGAATAGGCGATAAAAGAATTTCAACACTATTGAAATCCACTCTCTCATTATTGCATGCAAAAAGTTGGTTGTCTGATCCCCACTTCAATTTAAGTGCCCTTCTGCCCCTGACACCTGCTTCTATTTCATGGTCATTACCAGATAGTTCTAAGCTTTCGTCTAGCCCTCTTGTTGCTAGTGCTGCTGCCGCCTCAGTCCATATGTATAACAAATGGAACACATACAGACACAAAAAACATTGTATTATAAGTTGGCACTGCTTCACTAGTAACCAGTTTCATTTTGAGAACAATAGCTGTTGTGGTTGTATAATGAAACACTGCGAATTAGCCTCTATATTCCCGTTGGTCGTGAAGCTGCCAGCTCGATTTCAGGCACTTTATCTTCCCGACCACTGGTTACTGATCCAAACATACCAGCAGCCCACAGCCAGCCTTTTGGTCTAAGCCTAAGCTATTAATCTCTCTCCTTTTTCTCCCCCGGATCAGGAAACAATGTGCTCCTAGTCAAACACTAAGTCAAGTATAGGTCACTGAAATGAAATTAGGTTTAATATTGCTGTTATGGTTCAGCTGATTACTTGACCTTATGATTTGTGTTGTGAGCTGTTCATGGAGAGCTGTTATGGCCTCCCACTGCGAAAGCAAAGAGCCATTATACATAAACAAACCTAATATGAAGCCATTACTTTAGAAAATATAGTTTTTATCTATGATGGGTAATCTAAATGTAGCCAGTCTGTTGACATTTCACGGGAGACTGGCTTTCATATAGCCGGATGTTGATCTTACTGTTTACATGCAAATGAGATTCCGATAATTATGGTGTTATCGTTTGGGACAGAGTTGCTTCCAATCTCGTCAAAATCCCTTTATTTACTGCCCCAGTCACCTTTTTATCTCTTTCCAAATTACACAGGCAGCACTAAATGTTGCTGAAACAGTTCTTCAAACAGGGCCGCGGGCAAAGGCATCAAGTGGAAGATTCAGCAACATTTTCTCTTTAATTAATCGTCATTGTACAGTTGTTATAAACTGTTATAAAAATGCTAATTAACTTTCTCACCTTTCAAATACAATGGTTAACCTTTTCGACTTGTCTACAACTAATGTTTTGCCCTTGTTTGCTTTGAACGTGTGATCAAAGTATTTCAGCCTATCCAGTGTTTAATGTCTGCAACTGTGTTTTCCAGGGGCGAAGGCCGGGATACTTTTCCTTCTTGGATCCCTTTTCCCCCGGAGTCTGGCTCTTCATGCTTTTGGCCTACTTGGCTGTCAGCTGTGTGCTCTTTCTTGTGGCCAGGTACATAGCTTTTGTGCACCGGGAAAAGAAAAAAGAACTATAACAAACAAAAATGGTAGAGTTCTTTAGTGAAGCCACATGAAAGCAGATTCAGGTGTTGCTTCCTGCTCTCCATTCATGTTTGCCTTTCACAGTTTAGTCCCAAAGGTGGGTTTCAGCGTCACATTGCCCCCTGCTGGCCTCAACAGGAATTGCAAAAGACAATATTCTAATAATCTTTTATGTTGTGTGTACTCTTTGTTGGGCTATTGCTTATTTCAGTTGTATTTATCACCATATAATCATGGCACTTAAACCCAGATTATTACTATTATATTATCAAATTTTTCTAGATTGGTGTGATACTCATTTTGGTAATTATGTATCATAGTTTTATAGAAGCTACGTTGCAAATTATGAATGAATTGATGAAGAAAAGTTGAAAATTGCAGGAAGTATATTGAATTCTAAAACATAATCTTTTCACAAATTTCATCAAGCACCAAAATGCAAAAACACAATTTACACACAACTGACGGTTTCCTTGAGTTTACACAATCAAATAACACAATTAGTGTTACAAGATATTCCCATATGTCAGTTCATAAAGTCTGTGTGATTTATGGAGCGTTTGGCCCAATAGCAAAACACTGCTTAAATGCAGTGAATTTTGTCACTAATAATAACCAGATAGTGTGTTAATATTAAGAAAACTAGCACCCTATGCATACAGTACTTGGTATTTGCTCTGTATTTGTACTTGTGTACTTGTAAAGAAGCACCATACCTGTTTGGGAGTTTGAATGGGCAGTGGAGAGAAAATATTGAGGACGTCAGAGACCAAGCTTTTGTTTCGGCTTGCTTTGCTGCTTATTCACTTTCCAGTTGATTACTTTTCCGTTTTGCTTCTTGGCTGTTCTAACTCTCTTTTGTATCACTTGCAGATTAACACCGTATGAATGGTACAACCCACACCCGTGTCTGAAGGGCCGCTGCAACCTGCTCATAAACCAATACTCTCTCGGGAACAGCTTCTGGTTCCCAGTAGGAGGCTTCATGCAGCAGGGATCCACCATCGCCCCTCGAGCTCTGTCCACACGTTGTGTCAGTGGAGTGTGGTCAGTATTTGCTTTTGAAGTAATGCAAATATATCCTTCATGCTTGTCCTGTGCAAGATGTGCTTTACCTGAAGGCTTTTGAGATTCATGTGAAACTTTTTTTGTAAAATGTATTTATTATTTTATGTTAACATTTGATAGCATATTTCTATAGGATATCTTAATAAAGGATATCTTATCTTTCTTACTTATAATAATCTCATGCAGAATATTGGACAGTTAATTGGACTTGAATGTGTATATAAAAACGTGTGCTACTTTCCTTAGCATGACCCTTGTTCACGTTTCATCCAAGACATTGTCACAGAGTCTTCATTCATCCATCCATCTGTTTGACTGAGCTCCTCATGATCACAGGTGCACAACCTCTTACATTTAAATCATCCTCCCTTTGCCTGTGGCATCGCTCTTCATTAGTCTGCTGTCCAATTTGCATGTTATTTTCTCAATGAATACATATGTACCTTTGCTCCACAGGTGGGCCTTCACATTAATCATAATCTCATCGTATACGGCCAACTTGGCTGCGTTCCTGACTGTGCAGAGAATGGAGGTGCCCATTGAGTCGGTGGATGACTTGGCTGACCAAACTGCTATTGAGTATGGCACCATGCACGGAGGATCGACAATGACCTTCTTCCAGGTCAGAGGCTACTCGCCTTCTGCATGTGATAGATTGTTTAGTTAATACTGTGAAATCAAAGGCACACACTCACCTCAGAGGTCGCTCTGATCAATGAGCCATCAGTAATGTTATCGTCCACATCACCTTTCTGTCCTTCCTCTGGTCTTCCTTTAACCACAGGTTTTATCTGTTTTCTGTCCGGTCTTTGCCACGGCCATTCAATATCCTTCTCCTCAGGGAGATGTGGCCTTTTCAGGTCTCAGACGTACACACTCCTCCATCAGCCTCTGGAGATGTGACTTCAGTGAGACAGCACCAACTGTCAAAGAAACTGACTGTTTGTGTGACACTCATTAAAAATGGAGCTAAGGAAAAAGAGGGGTCAGCTCTTGTGTATTGTTCTCTACTCATGGACACGAACTAATTCAAGGTAGACAGGCATATATAAAAGAAAAGACCTGAGGCGCTGAATAAAGATAATTCTCTGAAACTGCCACGTTCTTGTAAGGGACTAGCAGCACAAAAGTTATAGGCAATTGCAGAATGTTCTCTAATGATAAAACTCTTGAATACATTTGTTTGGAGGAGAGGTGTTACCATTATTATGACCATATTTACCTATGTTTGTGCCAACAGAACTCCCGTTACCAGACGTACCAGCGCATGTGGAACTTCATGCACTCTAAACAGCCCAGTGTCTTTGTGAAGAGCACTGAGGAGGGCATTGCTCGGGTACTCAAGTCTAACTACGCCTATCTACTAGAGAGCACCATGAACGAGTATTATCGCCAGAGAAACTGCAATCTCACACAGATCGGGGGTTTGCTGGATACCAAGGGCTACGGCATTGGCATGCCACTGGGTAAGCAATGGGGAACAAACTACTAAAAGTAAAGTTTGAAAAGAAGGACTTAACATTCAAGACAGGTTCATGAAAACACTGAAGACAGTAAAATGGAAAAAGAGAAAAGTTGGGCTGAAAAGTAAAATGAAAGCAGAAAAAAGTCTGAAATCACTTAATATTTCATAAAGAAGTAAAGACGGGGGAATTGGAAGCAGGGGTATTAGCGGAACACCTCAAATGTCACATTGAAAAATAAAATTGAAAAGTAAAGCCCTACTATTAGCTGCTACCATGGGAGAAAATGATGCAAAAAGTAAGTGAAGTGTGGAAGACTTAACGGCAGCAACTGTGCCAACTGTGATGTGGGAAACAGGGACAAGATAGGGGACTAGACATAGAGTATCATCACAAATGTTACTTATATAGTAGACTATAGACAAATAGAGAGAAAACTTTTTAAACTAACTTTATTTTCATTAACTGGTAAAGGAATAGATAAATGTGGAGCATGTGGTGACCTGTAAAACACTGAAAACCCATCATAAGCTTCTTAATCTCTTTCAACTGCAGCAGATGAATGTTCTTACTCTCTTAAGAAGCAGTTGAGAAATAATCTGGACCATATGTAAAAGTGGTACTGATAACGCTCCACTGTAAGCTCCCTCTCTTCATCCTACAGGGTCAGTGTACCGCGATGAGTTTGACCTGGCCATCCTTAAGCTGCAGGAGGACAATCGCCTGGAGATACTCAAGAGGAAGTGGTGGGACGGCGGCAAGTGCCCCAAAGAGGAGGATCATCGCGCCAAAGGTCAGTTAGCGCTGCATCTGGCAGATCTAAAAACTTGCATTCTACCTCACTCTGTGTTTTTTACCGCCACAGGTTTGGGGATGGAGAACATCGGAGGGATCTTTGTGGTTCTTGTGTGTGGTTTGCTGGTGGCGATCTTCATGGCGGTGCTGGAGTTTGTGTGGATGTTGAGGCAGACTCCAGGAAACGAGGTGAGAGACAGTTATATAATGTGCATATGTTTTGTCTCGCTCTCCCCCCTGTGCCACAGTGTCCCCGTCGACAGGTGAGGTTCATCAGATTGTAATCAGCACAAAAACAGAGATACAATTAGTGTCTTTCTCTCCCATCACTACTGACAGACGCACACAGGATTAAAATGTTGTTCTTATCTAATGTGTTCTGCATTGACTGTCGTAATTTTCTATATCATGCAAAAACATATGTGCATTTAAACAGTAACACATGTCTTTAATTTATAAAGGCATTATGTAATTATAAAACTCAGTCAAATAAAATAAACTTTGTTTTTAGCAGACTCTTCGTCCACAAATGTTATTTGTGCTCTTTTATGTGTATTTAAATTCATGTTTCCATGGTTACTTGTGTAACCTTTTTGTGGGCTGTATGAGTCAGTCAGTTGTCTGGCCTCTCTTCCTCTTATCCCCCTCTCCCCATGGTTCTCTCTGTCTTTGTGCCTACAGCAGTCAGTGTGTGAGGAGATGCTGAGGGAGCTCCAGGGGATTGTGCTGTGTCGGGACAGCCTCCAGGTGAGGAGACGACGGGCAGCGGCCATGTTGAGACCGCGGCCCCTGGCCCTGGAGGAGCGGCGAGCCAGAGCAGCTGCTGTCAGCCTCAGTAATGGTAAACTGTGTGCAGGCACAGGCCTGCCAGAGCCCCTGTCTCACAGACTGGCTGCAGAGGCAGCTCTGGTGGCCAGAGGTTGCAGTCACATCCGCATATGCCCTGAATGCAGACGCTTCCAGGGGCTAAGGATGCGGCCAGGAGGGGCGGCCGGGACACTTCCCTCCCCCACACACAGTGAGGAGAGCATAGAGTGGGACAAGACTACAAATAGCAGTGAACCTGAATAACAGCGTGACTTTCCCAGAGCCTGCCTCTTTGTTACTTTCCAGGGATATGAGATCATTTGGGATTTGATTTCATCCTCTGTTCAGAGTTGGATCTTAAAGGTCGACCTCGAGCTGTGGACTGTGTTATGTCCTTGGGACTACAGCCAACAGTCACTTTTTGGAATCTCCTTGGATGAATAATTTCCTTGGTCAACCTAAAAACTGATGAGTCTGTCTCATTGTGGTCTGTCCCTGTTGGCCCTCTGTACCGTGAAGAGGGCGGACAAAAGCGGCTACCAGGCATTTGTACTATGCAGTATTTTCACTCATTTATCATTTTGCTCTTTCTTTTGTTTCTTTCTTTTTGTTTTTTTTCTTTTTAAATTATTTGTTGGGATAATGGTACAGAATTTTGTTACTGTATTTTCTTATTTGTCAATTTATTCAGTGAACTTAACTAAATCCTCTGTAGAGGAGCAAAGATGAACAAATGAGTTATCCTTTAAAACATTTTTATTTTAAAAGTGCCAAATACCAACGAGTATCATCTTGTGGCTGGAGATGTGCCACAGCCTTGTGACAACACCAACTCAACTTAGAACTCTCACAACAGACTTGTTTTATAGTAGTGATATTCTATTCAAATGTTTTAATGGTGGAATCTCTGAAAGACAGCGATGTTGTTCCAGCTGGTTTTCAAGGGTTTTTGGATTATTCAACACTAAGAAGATTTGTTATTTATCCATTTCAGTTCATTTTGTATCTGTTGTTTTAACCCTGCTTGCATTTCTAAACAAAAAAAAGATTCATATTATTACGCACCAATTTACAATCTCAGATTCACAATTTACAATGTCCTTTCATATTTAACTCAAGTCGAGATTTCTTCAAAGGGCTAAAGAAGTTTAAACAGTAACCTTTATTAACAGTAGAGTGACTAAATGTCCTTTTAAACATATCTGTTCACAAATGGAATATTAAAAGTAGAGGTAAATGCCAAACAGATTTAAAAGGTGTGGTTTAAGGTCTTTTTTCCATTCCTATTTACTCCGATGTTTCTTATCTCTGCTGCGTCACTCTCAGTCTGCCCAACAGGTCCTGTCAATATCTCTTTGTGGAAATAGGCCACCAGAAAGCAGCACAGCTCATAGGCATTGGTGCCGCATCTTTCTCATTCTTTTATTTGCTTTTGGCTTTTTCTTTCCTCTGCTATTATATTTTAGCTTCTGGTTATTGTAAGTTATAAGTTAATATTTTACTTTATGTTAAGACACACAGCCAGGTAAACATTCAGTAGAACTTTCTGTTAACATTATTCTCTCTTACTGACGTAACTTGAATCAATTGTTCTGGAGTGAATTACAGCGTTTTACAAATGTATTACAAAAAAAATCACTCTCTTAATCTCTTATGCCCAGGGCGAGATTTCTACAGCTTTTCTTTGCCAATTCAACATGGAAATTTATTTGACAGTTTGGATATTGTACAAGCTCCCATAAGAAAAATGTGTATTTGAGAAGGCATTAAATCTCTCCCGAAGAGAAACTAATGGAAGTGTGTGCACATCTAATCCTTCAGTAATGAACTTCTGTTGTCCCAGAAAAGATACTCGCAACAACAAAAATGCATCAAATTACTACTAAGAGACCCTCCAGTGTACGGCGTTAATATTTCACATTTATGATATAAATGTTACAAATTTGTATTATTTTGGGAGGAAAACAAAAGTTCATCTCCAGCCACTCCTGAGACTAGGGAAAGCTCTCACTGCACTCTGAGCCAACTTCTTAAAAACATTTACAGGGGTGTTAAATCAAGCGTAGTTGGGACTAGATTGCCAATTACCCAGAATGCATGAAGAGCAGTCTGCTTAGAATTAAAACAAATCCCAATGAAACTGAGTGTGACCTTAGCCGGGGCAGTTCGGAAAGACACAGGCTGGTAACTCTTATTTTATATGTTTAGATTTTTTTTTCCCCCAAAGTTAATCTGTGAAGTGTTTGGCGGGCTCCTTGTGTATCTGACCACCTGTGTACTGCAGACTTGAGTTATTTTTTCAGAACTGTTTTGATATTCAAGCAGGAGAAACACTGCACCTGTTCAGTTGCTGTCATTTGAGGATGTATGACTTTATATTTGAGTAAACATTGCAATGGTTGAGCCGATAAGACATCTACCTCCAGTTTCTCCCTTGTATCTAACTTCTCATCGGTGCACTTGTGAATCCATGCAACAGTGGAGAATTTGTGTAGGCGATGGGGCTTATGAGTTTAACCTCTCACTCGTGTGCTCCATCTATCACTGTGATTTTTCTATACTTCATAACGGCTGCATACAGCTTGTGCTCTTGTGCTGGCTTCCTCATTGCCTTCCTAACACTACCCACATGGCATGCTCTCAGTTCATCCCTGCAGCATGCCACTGTGCCACATACCCAGCACCTGTATGTTAAGGCTGTGTCAGGTTTTATTTGCTGCTTTTGCCTCTGCGGCTCTGGTTCATAAATTAAGCGCTCCTCTCTTTACTCTGCTCCTCTCTCCACTCCGCTGCTGGATTTATGGAGCCCATGATGAGCATTGAGTGCCTGCAGAAGTGTGGGAAAGTCTACTCATCTTCTCAAGCGAAACTACTTGTAGCATTTAACAAAGTCACTGGTGGTTAATGGTTCTTCAACATTGCAATTATTCAATCACATTTCATTCTTAAATTTCACCCAGGGGAAATTCTTTTATCTTTAGGGTTTACACAAAGCAGCTGCACTATTTAGTTATTATTATATTGTATGTGTATCTTAACTGGTCTTACCCATGATGGTCTTTTGATTGTTACTGTGTGTTAAGTTTTCTGTTGTATTTTTCTTATGTAGTCTACAGTACTGTGCCAAAGGCTTTGCAGATGCTTAAAGCTGTACAAAATGTCATAGGTGCATTTGAAGAACAGACTTATGTCAAGGTACTGGTGGTCCCATCTTCAGAAACTCTGCAAAAGGAACAAAAAGTCATTTTCTCAAATTATTCAGTTTCTGCATTTACCTCTTAAACTTGGAGTTGAGACCCTCAATTACAGGTCATTATGTATGAGCATTTTCATCCAATATATTTGTTTAAAAAAATAACAATATTGCATTGTTTGCTAATAGCTTACTTCACTCACCCCAATACTTTTCACAGCAGTGTACCAGTATGTTTGCTTTCCACTAATAAGCACACTCTCTGCAATGATACATTTGTAAAGCATCATATTTATTCCTGAATACATGAATTACTGTCAGACCTGAAGTTTTATATTTCTTACATTGATTTTCTGACAATTAAAGCTAAAAGACTTGTTGCTGTGTGAGAGGGTTTTGAGAGTACAAGAATTCTTTCCAAGGTGAATTTCTGTCAAGGCTGTTATGGAGCCTTTTGTTCACTGACAGATGCTGTTGGAACATATTGACCAAAACATCTTGACATTGTTTGTCTTTCAGAGAAATAAATAGAGCTTCATTACACTGTGTTCTGTTCCTTACTATTCATCGCTGACTTGATCGATGGCTCCCAGATGGGGAGGCATTGATTACCGACTTGTGTCTGCATGGGGGTGTATTTTTTATGTGATCTAGCTGTGGGATCAAATCACTGCATAAGCATCTTGACTCATCAGCTGAAGGCCACCTTGTTGCAGTTAAAGCACAATTCAGACAAGTACATTTTCTGTTCGTCTCAAGTATTCGACAACAGGAGCAAATCAATCAAATGTAGATATATGTTTTTGTCCCTCACTTATGCACATAGACCTTGCTGTTGTTCAGAAGAGAGGACACAAATTCAGCTGTGCTGAATGTTGCCACAAAATTCTCTTTTGACCTTGAAATTGATTTCTAATTTTAGCTGAAATATGCATCGCTTGCGACGCATACACTGAGTTGACGCAGCAGCAGCTGTCTCCAAGCAGAGCTGACAGCATAAACAGCATCTGCATGCTTTAAATAACAATTAGTTCATTAATCATATGCCATAATCCTGTGAGCCGAGAGCAGCAGACACAGTGAACCTCAACACACGAGTACCTTGTACTGTGACACATCTATAGACATTGTTTATGGGTGTTAAGAAAAATTATCAATGAGAAGATGGCAATGTTGAATCAGTCAAGCATTCAAACATTGTGTAGCTCCGATCCAGTTGTGTTTTAAGACTTGATTCAAATGATGAATGAATAAATCTTCATCATAGTATTCAAACTGTCTTTTAAAAAAATCCATTAAAACCAACAAAGCTGTCTCCCTCGTTTTCTGTATTGATTTAACATTTGCACATATCTAGATGCTCAAACCGAGAAGATAATAAAGGGACCTAACATGCCTCTAATGGAACAAAGAGTCTCATGATTGATTTTTACTAAATAGTTCAGCAATAGCAGTTGGAAAGATCCTCTCCATAACAGACTAAACAAACAAAAGCATTGGCTCTCTGGGGGCAGTAAATCCTGATGCTTTAGGGGGAAAACGCTGGTCTACAGATAGCAGCCTCTTGAGTTCTTGTGTTAATTGGTCGTTAGAGCGCAGAATTATCTAAATCCCTGAGTAAATGATTCATTACTTCACTAATGAGAATTTAAAAAATGTTCTGGGCCATGCAAAAGAGCCACAAATGACAGCCCTCCAAGTGAAATCTGCTTATCTGGCTCCCCCATGGAACATGAGGTTGTATTTCGACTGGGGAGGATAAATCTTATTTCCTGCATCATTAACTGTTAGCTTGGCTTCCTCTTTTTGGATGGGCCTCATTCATTTAAAGAAAATTACCATCATAAACTTCTTCTATTAGGTTTTATGATTTGCTTTAGTCTTTTTGGACCTGGACTGGTAGAATGCATTATAATTACATTTTTGAATCAGTAAGCTATTTATCATAAGGATATCCTGAAGTAAATCAAATACAACACAACACACGTGACGTCCAAAACAGCAGTGGTCTATTTTACAAGACATTTTTGTAGAAAGAGACAACGTACAGTATAAAGAGTAAATTGCTACATCTAGTGGCCAAAACATCACATTGCATCTATGATCTAGTCCAAATGAATGGCTTTTCACATTTAGATTTTGAGTATTCTGTAAACTCACTGCAAATACTTCAACATAAAAATGTCTTGTTTTCAAAGAGTTATTCAATTCTAAAAGGAGACAAACCAAATGACATATAATGCTATTGTTAAAAATGGACTTAAGTTGTGGTTTTGTTCCTACTGCATTTCCATTTTCAAGTCATATATTATTAGTCTTTTGAAACCAACAGATATCATTGGGGGGTTAATGCAGACAAGCAGAATTAGATTCATTTGAGATAATGATACATTATGACCAGTTGTGAGTTTGCAGCGGTAATGCAGTCATGCATGTGCATTCTGCTTTATTAAAAGTTATTTTATGTGCTGTTCACTCGGTCAGCTGTTTCTAAGGCGAGACACAGCAGGTGGACATAAAAATACATTTATACCTATCAACAAAGGTGTGGACCTGTAAGTCATGACTTGGACTTGAGTCAGTCAGACTTAAGTCACCATTTTGAAGACTTGAGACTTGACTTGATAAAACAGACTAAGACTTGAACGTCAGTGACTTTCGACAACTTGAAGCTTCTCCTCAAAAAAAAAAAAAAAGTACAAACTGAAACATGTCCTTCCTCATTTCTTTTTTTGGACCAGAATATAAGATGTATTTGGTTGTTTGATTTAAAGACTAAAAGCAGAGGCTTGGACTGGACTTGGACTTGTGGTGCTCTGACTTGGGACTTGACTTAAGGCAAAAGACTTGAGACTTATACTTACAAACCAGTGACTTGGTCCCACCTCTGCCCATTAATGTTGTGATGTCCATCTTCTGCTGTAATTTAGTTATGCAAATGTAGGAAAAAATGTTTTGTTTTTTTTTAATGAGGAAGTTTTCTGTGCAAAACAACCTCAATTGTACATCAGCAAAATCTGAAAAATGGACAAAATCGAATTTAAAATTAATTTATTTTGGTAATATACAGTATTGGATACTAAGGGTTTTACAGAGAGGAATTAGATTTTTTTAACCATAAACTTTATAAATCAAGATAAGAATTTAGATAAGATGTTAGATCATCTGTACAAATCTTCAAACTATGGTGGACTGAGAACAACTGCTTATCATTTTAGTCCTGCATGTGTAGTGTTAAGAAGGAATGTCAAGAAATAATTGAGAATATTCAAGTCCTCAACTCAAAATAATTGTATAAAAGATCATAAATAATAATACAAATAATGTAAAAAATGTAACATATCTTTTTACTTAATTGGTATTAAGTAAAAAGATAAAAAGATTCTAACCCTAAATGTGTACATTTTAGAATCAAATTCTCTGTCAACCTACAGAAATATTACAATTATAAGCAAAGTGAAGTCTTATAATACAATCACTATTTAAATATATACATCTAAATTAACATTGTGGTGATTAGTCGCTAAATATTTTGTTTGATATTGTGTCATCCTTTTGGGGGGAAAAAATCATTTTAAAATGTGAGTATACTTATTATCATCAATAGTTCTTTCATTTGGCTTGTAGAATGTTGTGATCTGAAAACCAGCAATTCAGACTGCAGTTACTTCAAAGCCAAACGTTATAGTACTCTAATGCAATTTAAGCTTCGTGGTGGACAGTGAGGAGAGTATATGGGCTATTCTCTCTCCACTTTTAACTATTTGTTGTATTCCACAAAGGTACTAGATCTGTTGGTATCATCACCTTACCACTCATAAGAGCTTCTTCTTGTATTCGAGCCTCCTTGTTCTCTGGGTTTGATGGCGGCTCCATTAGGACTGCTTAGCTCTCAGACAATGGCACACACACACACACACACACATACGTGTCTTTAACATATTGTAGGGACGCATGACTAGAACATGCCTTGTGGGAACGTCCCTTTCTGCTGGTTCTACCGGAGCCCAAAAAATATGTTATGGTTCTCTAAATTTCCTTAGCAGTAATTTGACTTCAAAAAACATTTATTCCATTAAAAACTTCTGGGGACATTTCAGGGATAGAGATAGTTATGAGACCCAACCATGTACACTGGTTATTGGAATGAATTTTTAGGAAATAATGACACACAAAAATGAATAAAACTAAATCTTTATTAACATAAATTAAATTATAATCATTAAACTGTTCTTTTAAGAGCTGTGATTCGATTCTTTACATAAAATTTCACTGCTAACCAATCCCTCCGTTTGAGCGCGACTTTCTCAAGCCGAAGGCACTTATCACAGTCTGCTTTGCCCGGAACTCGGCACGAGTTTATGAAGTGCATCAAGTGCTTTTCCACGGCTTTGACCTCTCTTGGGTTCCACGTTCTCTTTACGACTGTCCGGCGAGCTGAAGTGGGGGTGCGTGACGGTCCTTTGCGTGACGGTCTTTGGACCGCTTGCAGTGAAGGATGGCTGGATGTTTCAATTGTAACAGGCTGGGATGTTTCATTTGTTTCGTCTGGCATTTCAGCATCCAGATCTTCTTCTATGTTCTGGTTCTCGTCCTCGTCCTCACTGTCCTGGAGGGCATGATCTGTTAAAAGTAAAGAAACAGCTTAGTCAAGCCGAAATGTACAAACTTTATGTATGTCTTCACCTGCCCAGATAGGAGCACCTTTCCTGGGCAGAGTGTGAGGCTCTCCTGGAACCTTGTGGAGGTGGAGGAGAGGCTCCAGGAGGCAGAGTGTCAGTGCAGTTGGCCCAGTAAGGTGCACCTGACCTGGACTTAGTGTGAGGCTCTCCTGGAGGAGGTGGTGGAGGGGCTCCAGGAGGCAGAGTGTCAGGGCACATGGCCCAGTAAGGTGCACCTGACCTGGACTTAGTGTGAGGCTCTCCTGGAGCCTTGTGGAGGTGGTGGAGAGGCTCCAGGAGGCAGAGTGTCAGTGCAGTTGGCCCAGTAAGGTGCACCTGACCTGGACTTAGTGTGAGGATCTCCTGGAGCCTTGTGGAGGTGGAGGAGAGGCTCCAGGAGGCAGAGTGTGAGAGCACTTGGCCCAGAGAGGAGCACCAGGCCTGGGCAGAGACTCAGAAGCTGATAGTGGCCAGCTTGCTGCCCAGCATAGACCCACTATTCTGGGGTTTAAAAGAGGGGTTCCTGATTTGGGGCTTTTTAACCTGGAACCTGGCCTATCTGCTGGAGCTCAAGTGTGGATAGACAAAAAAAATCTTTACCTTCTGGGTCAATAGTGATGTCATCCAGGCCTTTTCCCTTGAATTCAGCCATACGTCCCTGCTCCAAAGCCATGAGGATCTTGCTCACTTTAGCCAGTTGAAGGGTGCCTTCTGGAAGTCTGTAGAACTGTCGGTGGACTCTTACATCATGCCCCAGGAAATCGGCCAGCTGATCCAACTCTGTGTTGCTCAGGTTAAGAACTTGAGACAGAGTTGCAGTTTGTTTTCGCAGTTTTGTGGAGGTGAGGCTTTCTGGGTTTTTTGCCCCACACATCTTGGCAAAATGCCGGAGACAGTCAGACCCACGAAAGTATGAACATGCTTTTGGTCTGGCAAAAAGGTATTTGTTTCCCGGTACAACCCCACACATCTCCCGCTTGCTGACAAGAAGATCCAATGCTTCCTGCATGGCTGGTGTCAAAAGAACCGGCACCTTCCTTCCTCTCTTCCCCGCTATCTCCAGTCTTCTGAAGTGTTGACACAGTTTCTTTTCTAAATCAGAGAGTGCATCACCCAGGTCTTCCAGCGCATCCTGGCTATGCGGAGACATGTATGCTGACAGAGGCATTTTTGATACTTCGCCGGAACGCCGTCTGTTGAAGAGAATTATCTGAGTCAGGGTGACTTTTGCTAATCCAGCCCAGTCCTGGGGTGACACTTGAGAAGACAACGTGGAGTGAAGTTTCTGCTGCTCTGCATCCAGAAATGAATGAAGCACCTGGACATCTCTTGTGAATGGAAGTAAAAGTGGAGCATTCCACTTGGCTTCTTGAAGTGTTCTCAGTGACGCTGCAGATATCATTTCATGCCATCTTGCTTCATAGATTTGTCGGAATGTACGGGCATTTTTAGCTGCAACACTGTTGTTCTGGATGTTTGAACGACTTTCAACCAACATTGAAATCTTTGACAGACTATGCCCTAATTTGAGAGCCAGACTTGGGCGTTTATATGTATTGTTTTGCCTGTCATATCCAGCTACACATTTCACAGATTCTACAACATGCATGAAATTTGAAGGCAAAACATGGTCCTCAATGGTCTTTAGCGCCGGGTTTTTTCTTGAGCATAACAGAAGCCTTCCCAACTCTCTCAGTTTTTGACGAATATACTCATGTTTCCCAGCATCATGGCCAAAACGACTAAAAAGATTTTCACCAAATTCTAGAATACATGGATCTTTTTTCACTATGGAAGAAACTTTATCATTTATCATGTTGCTTAGCAGCTTCCAGAAGTCTTGTTTGACGCCCGGAGGTGGTGGTACAGCAAATGCACAGAGCGCCTGAACCCGCGTTCTTCCTCGATTTGGCTCACCGCTAGGCTTAAACTTGCATTTTGAGACATGTTTAAAAAGAATCTTCTTTCTAAATAGGCCTTGGCAGTGAACACAGTGCATGTAATCCTGGGCTTCTGTGTTTACTGATGGTTTCCTCCGGGGAACAAGTTCACCTGCTTCTCCGTTTAACACCTCAACATTATGAGCAAAGTTTCCCCTGTTTCGAAGATGTTCAAGATGGAGCTTTCTTTCTTTTGATCCCTTATTATAAGACATGGCTTGTGCAACCTCAAGTTCATTTTTATGAACATGCTCCAAATGTCGAGTTATTTTCAGTAATCCTTTATTACAGAACAAGCAATATTGTCTCTTATTGTACTGGCGAGACCCATCTGCTTTTGTACTTACTGCCTGCACTGACAGTGAACGTTGGCGTTGGACTGTCCAAGGAGGTGATGAGCTACTTTCTGGTACTTGTTGCTGTTCTGAAGGGGTGTCATTGGTATGTTGGATTGGGCTTTTTGAGTGTGTCCTGGGTCTATTTTTTGAATTTCCTGGCAGGTTGCTTTCTGTTGACATGAATGAATTAAATGAATCTCCACTGTCCCCATCGCTGTCGCTGTCGCTGTCGCTGAATTCAGGAACGAAAGCAGGGCTGCCCGATGAGGTACACCCAGACAGGTCATCTGAGTCACCATCCATGCCTCTAAAACAAGCAAAGCATCTTATTAGACAAGGTAAAATCAAGCCTGAAACAACCCTGGTTCTTCTGGAACTCAGGGGGTGTATAACCCCAAAACCCAGTCCGAGCAGAGTGCACCAGAGGCGGACTGGATGTCCCGGGATTCCCCCTCTCTAAAACCGACTATTCTGTCAAAAATACACGGTGCTCTGGCTTAAGACCCACCCAGGGTTAAAGAGCAGGTCACGCTGCATCCATCCATGCCCCTAAGAAGTGCCCCATGCCGAATTAAAGTGTTTAAAATCGGGTGAGAAAATTGTCTGGTTCTCCGGAGGACAGGGGCCGACCCTCCGTGCAACCTAGCCGGGGATGAGTGCTCTTCCCCGGGCATGAGAGTGAGCAATGACCCCCCTACCAGAAATCCAGAGCAGAGTGCCTCAGAGGCGGACTGAGTGTCTCCATTAATCCCCCCTCTAAAACGCGCTATTCTGTTAAAATAGACACAGTGTGTGTGGGCACACACTTAAAGTCAGGTTTTTTGACTTGTGGGGATTTTTCCCAAATTTGTACAGGGTGTTGTCCGGAGCTTATTTTCATCAATTACATTGTCATTTTTGTGGGGACCGGGTTTTTTGTCCCGACAAAAATTCAGGTCCCCACTTGTAGAGTGTGCTGTCCGGTGGTTGTCCCTATAAGGTGATAAAAACAAACACACACACTCCCGCACACACTCCAACTTAAAACCCACCCAGGACTAATAGGGGACATGATGGTGCCCTGCTCTGGGTCATCGAGCAGTGCTTTGGCCTTATAAAAGTGTTTAAAATCAAGTCTGGAATAAGCAAGATTCTCCGGAAGTCAGGGGGTGTCCTGCGCCAAAGCCTAGTCCGAGCAGAGTGCCTCAGAGGCGGCCTCGGTGTTTCCAGCTTTCCCCTGTCTAAAACTAGCCATTCTGTTTAAAATAGGCAGTGCTCCAACTTAAAACCCTTCCAGGACTAAAGGGGGCTTATGGTTGTAGAAAATATTTCATAAATAAATGCAATACTTACATGTATATTGCCGTGCAAAAAATGACCTGGGTGGAGAGAAAATGATGGAATCCGGTGTGTCCAGTGTATTGATGAAGTCAGGTGTGTATCATTAAATAAGCACCAAATAGGGCTGTGCTCCCGGCCGGACCAGAGGCCCGCAAAGTCCCGCTCCCGAAAACCGGTCATTCTGTTAAAAATACCCGGTGCACTGGGAAAAAAGACATAGTGGATTAAAGTTCGAGTCGTGCTGAATCCGTAGGTACCCCGCTTTAGTGTCCTGGGCACGGGGAAAGTGTTTAAAATTGAGTCAGAAGGTTGTGTGTTTTACGCGCGTTCTCTCTGGTACTTTGCACGGCACACACCGACTCTCCGCTGAGCGTAGCCGAGGACGAGCGCTCCTGGAGGTGGTCTGGGACTCTAGAGGACTGTAGAAGTCCAGTCCCAAAGCCACGTCCGTGTAGAGCGCTCCAGGTCCGGACCAGAGGCCCGCAAAGTTCCGCTCCGTAAAACCGGTCATTCTGTTAAAAATACCCGGTGGATCGGGAAAAGCGGCATAGTGCATTAAAGTTCGAGTCGTGCTGAATCCGTAGGTACCCCGCTTTAGTGTCCTGGGCACGGGGAAAGTGTTTAAAATTGCGTCAGAAGGTTGTGTGTTTTACGCGCGCTTTTACGCACGTTCACTCTGGCACTCTGCATGGCACACACGTGCCATGCGGAGCGTAGCCGAGGACGAGCGCTCCTGGAGGTGGTCTGGGACTCTAGAGGACTGTAGAAGTCCAGTCCCAAAGCCACGTCCGTGTAGAGCGCTCCAGGTCCGGACCAGAGGCCCGCAAAGTTCCGCTCCGTAAAACCGGTCATTCTGTTAAAAATACCCGGTGGATCGGGAAAAGCGGCATATTGCATTAAAGTTCGAGTCGTGCTGAATCCGTAGGTACCCCGCTTTAGTGTCCTGGGCACGGGGAAAGTGTTTAAAATTGCGTCAGAAGGTTGTGTGTTTTACGCGCGCTTTTACGCACGTTCACTCTGGCACTCTGCATGGCACACACGTGCCATGCGGAGCGTAGCCGAGGACGAGCGCTCCTGGAGGTGGTCTGGGACTCTAGAGGACTGTAGAAGTCCAGTCCCAAAGCCACGTCCGTGTAGAGCGCTCCAGGTCCGGACCAGAGGCCCGCAAGTTCCGCTCCGTAAAACCGGTCATTCTGTTAAAATACCCGGTGGATCGGGAAAAGCGGCATATTGCATTAAAGTTCGAGTCGTGCTGAATCCGTAGGTACCCGCTTTAGTGTCCTGGGCACGGGGAAGTGTTTAAATTGCGTCAGAAGGTTGTGTGTTTTACGCGCGCTTTACGCACGTTCACTCTGGCACTCTGCATGGCACACACGTGCCATGCGGAGCGTAGCCGAGGACGAGCGCTCCTGGAGGTGGTGTGGGACTCTAGAGCACAGGAGAAGGCCAGCCCCAAAGCCACGTCCGAGAAGAGTGCTCCAGGTCCGGACCAGAGGCCCGCAAAGTTCCGCTCCGTAAAACCGGTCATTCTGTTAAAAATACCCGGTGGATCGGGAAAAGCGGCATAGTGCATTAAAGTTCGAGTCGTGCTGAATCCGTAGGTACCCCGCTTTAGTGTTCTGGGCACGGGGAAAGTGTTTAAAATTGCGTCCGAAAGTGACTTGTTTCGCCCGGTTCTTTTCCGTGTGTATGGTACACCAAGTGAACAACACCGACCCTCCGCGGGAGCCTATCCGAGGAGGAGCGCTCCTGCCCGGGCATGAGATTGGCCAGTGACACCCCTACCGGAAAACCACTTTTTTGAGTGAAAATCAAAAATCTAACCACCCAGGGCTAAGGAGGGTGTTCTAGTGACTAGATCCCGCCCGTCATTTGCCCCAAAAACCGGGATTAAATGAATTAAAACGCGTTTTGAAGGGATTTCATGTGCTAAAACTTTGTCTTAAAAAGGTTAAAATTAAAGTCTGGAGGTGGTGTGGCACTCTGGAGCACAGGAGAAGGCCAGCCCCAAAGCCACGTCCGAGTAGAGTGCTCCAGGTCCGGACCAGAGGCCCGCAAAGTTCCGCTCCGTAAAACCGGTCATTCTGTTAAAAATACCCGGTGGATCGGGAAAAGCGGCATAGTGCATTAAAGTTCGAGTCGTGCTGAATCCGTAGGTACCCCGCTTTAGTGTCCTGGACCCCGGGAAAGTGTTTAAAATTGCGTCAGAAAGTGACTTGTTTCGCCCGGTTCTTTTTCGTGTGTATGGTACACTAAGTGTCACAACACCGACCCTCCGCGGGAGCGTAGCCGAGGAGGAGCGCTCCTGCCCGGGCTTGAGATTGGCCAGTGACCCCCCTACCGGAAAACCACTTTTTCGTGTGAAAATCAAAAATCTAACCACCCAGGGCTAAGGAGGGTGTCCTAGTGACTAGATCCCGCCCGTCATTTGCCCCAAAAACCGGGATTAAATGAATTAAAACGCGTTTTGAAGGGATTTCATGTGCTAAAACTCTGTCTTAAAAAGGTTAAAATTAAAATCTCGAGGTGGTTTGGGACTCTGGAAGACAGGAGAAGGCCAGCCCCAAAGTCCCGTCCGAGTAGAGTGCTCCTGGACCGGACCAGAGGCCCGCAAAGTTCCGTTCCGTAAAACCGGTCATTCTGTTAAAAATACCCGGTGGATCGGGAAAAGCGGCATAGTGGATTAAAGTTCGAGTCGTGCTGAATCCGTAGGTACCCCGCTTTAGTGTCCTAGACCCGGGGAAAGTGTTTAAAATTGCGTCCGAAAGTGACTTGTTTCGCCCGGTTCTTTTCCGTGTGTATGGTACACCAAGTGTCACAACACCGACCCTCCGCGGGAGCCTATCCGAGGAGGAGCGCTCCTGCCCGGGCATGAGAGTGGCCCGTGACCCCCCTACCGGAAAACCACTTTTTCGTATGAAAATCAAAAATCTAACCACCCAGGGCTAAGGAGGGTGTTCTAGTGACTAGATCCCGCCCGTCATTTGCCCCAAAAACCGGGATTAAATGAATTAAAACGCGTTTTGAAGGGATTTCATGTGCTAAAACTTTGTCTTAAAAAGGTTAAAATTGAAATCTGGAGGTGGTTTGGGACTCTGGAAGACAGGAGAAGGCCAGCCCCAAAGTCCCGTCCGAGTTGTGTGCTCCGGGACCGGACCAGAGGCCCGCAAAGTTCCGCTCCGTAAAACCGGTCATTCTGTTAAAAATACCCGGTGGATCGGGAAAAGCGGCATACTGCGTTAAAGTTCGAGTCGTGCTGAATCCGTAGGTACCCCGCTTTAGTGTCCTGGGCCCGGGGAAAGTGTTTAAAATTGCGTCCGAAAGTTGCTTGTTTTCCCCGGTTCTTTTCAGTGTGTGTATGGTACACTAAGTGTCACACACCGACCCTCCGCGGGAGCGTAGCCGAGGAGGAGCGCTCCTGCCCGGGCTTGAGAGTGAGCAATGACACCCTACCGGAAAACCACTTTTTTGTATGAAAATCAAAAATCTAACCACCCAGGGCTAAGGAGGGTGTTCTAGTGACTAGATCCCGCCCGTCATTTGCCCCAAAAACCGGGATTAAATGAATTAAAACGCGTTTTGAAGGGATTTCATGTGCTAAAACTTTGTCTTAAAAAGGTTAAAATTAAAGTCTGGAGGTGGTGTGGCACTCTGGAGCACAGGAGAAGGCCAGCCCCAAAGCCACGTCCGAGTTGTGTGCTCCGGGACCGGACCAGAGGCCCGCAAAGTTCCGCTCCGTAAAACCGGTCATTCTGTTAAAAATACCCGGTGGATCGGGAAAAGCGGCATACTGCGTTAAAGTTCGAGTCGTGCTGAATCCGTAGGTACCCCGCTTTAGTGTCCTGGGCCCGGGGAAAGTGTTTAAAATTGCGTCCGAAAGTGACTTGTTTCGCCCGGTTCTTTTTCGTGTGTATGGTACACCAAGTGTCACACACCGACCCTCCGCGGGAGCCTATCCGAGGAGGAGCGCTCCTCCCTGGGCTTGAGAGTGAGCAATGACACCCTACCGGAAAACGACTTTCTGGTCAAAAATAAAACAAACCAACCACCCAGAGCAATAGAGGGGGTCCTAGTGACTAGATCCCCCCCGCCAGATTGTCCAAAACCCGGTCCAAATTGAATAAAAACGCGTTTTAGTGAAAGTTGAACTTAGAAAAATTTCACTCATTTTTGCACATGCGGTCAGCCCGGGAGTCCCGGGCTAAATGACGCTGACCGCCGGCAAATGGCCCACGCTGGCTATGCATGTGTCATGAAATTTGAGTCAACTCCAAGGGACCACATGGCGGATTTTGGAAAGAACGTTTTTTGCGATTGAA